>JAODKF010000030.1:18367978-18401977 GCA_026779585.1 Mormyrus proboscirostris
AGTGAGTATGTGTGTGGGGGGGGGGGGGGCAGTGTTGGGGGTGGCAAATGTTATTATGTTGGCAGAGAAACGGAGGTTTGTGTTATGCTAATGCAGACTGATAGAGGATGTGAGTATCGCGGGTCGCCTCCGTGATTGATGAGCCGGAGAGGCATGGCTGAATGTCTACATTCTCCATCACTTGGAAAGTTCAACGTTTTTGGATTGTAGCACAAAGCCCCCCTTTTCCGTCACCCGATTATCAGCAAGCGTAGTGCATTGTGGAATCCTTGTAGACTTCATGAGACACGTTTTCTCTTCAGCAAATTCTGGTCATTTAAACCCTCTTGCTATTATTTATGCATGTGAAGCGCACGGTAGGTTAATGAACGCCCCTGATTTTTAGCATATTAAATACAAATGACGCCTGCTGTGTACACAAATAATATCCACTATGTATACATTCCTCATGTATATGAATATTCATATTTATATTTACACCAAAATATCCACAATGGCTTATCCCCCAAAGTCATGAATATCTGACACGGCTGCCCCAGTAGCCTTGTTTTCTAACATAATGGATGCATATCCATCTCAATGTGTATCACTGTATCACCGTCCTTTGTATGAACATCTAACAGTTATGGAACATACACAATTTTCCTATGGTGTGGTAACAATTTTCCCTTTGTATTTTTATGTTATAATTACATCACCTCTTACTCTTTTTGGGAAACCCCTTGAGGTTTTTCAAATTATGCGTTGCTTGATGTGTGGATTATGCGTGCAGATATTTTATTTATCTTGGGTTCTTTTACCTGTGTACGCCATTTGTCTGAGAGATTTTGATAGCTGTTTCACACAGATTACATTTATATCTCTATAGTCTCCAAATAAATAGGAAATGTGAAACCCAAGAGCAATGTCTAGTACAGAGTGCCTGGCTTTCACAGTTCCTGTTTAGAATGTAGCTGCCACTTTTGTGGTGTTGTATCCTGCTGTAGGGAATCTGTAGCTTTTATAAACAGAGCAACAAAAACAATGTTCAAAACAGTGCAGAAGACCTGAAGTAATTCATTAATTCAGTAATTCAGTGCCATTTGGTTGCCTACGTTTTATGAATCCATGAGAACAAAAGATACAAAACACAGATTTTAAAAAAGGAGTGTACGGTTTTGTGCTTTTTAAATTTTGACTAAGGCCTCTCTCCTGCCGGAGATAGCAGGGAATGGGGCCAGGGTCGATTCTGCTCTCAACAAAAAAAAAACTAAGCAACAAAATGTTCCAGTTTTCTAGTATCCAGCAGGGAAAATTTTCCAGTCCATATTCACTGTAGTATCCACCGTCAAGACACAGGTGCATTTTGAGCCCTGGAAATTAATCTTACACTTGCAATGGCTGTAGATGGATTTATGAAGCGTGGAGTGTGAACTGAATTTCATCCAACCCGAATGAACTGAGGGAAGTAGATTAGCAAGACTGCCAAATGTTGGAGGTGTTGATCTCTGTCCACCTCCAATGAAAGGTGATGTGTCATGAGCGCTAATTCTCTCTCTGGCTGGTACAATGCGGCCTTAAACATAATGGGATCACTCTGGTAAATGGGAAAATCTAATATCCCAATTCATAATGAAATCTTAGATTGCGGGACAAACATCAAACATAAAATGCTATTTTCCTTATTTAGTCTGCAACATGTGGCTGTCAGATCTCTATTCTGTATTACTTCCTCTGTGTTAATAAACATTGTTAATATGCACAGACATGCTCGGAGTTGCAGCTGTAGTGTCCCTGGATGAGGTACTTGACCTGTATCGCTTCAGCAATGCTGCTACCTAGATGTACATGCAAATTAAAGTAGCCGGACTGGAGAAAAATGAAGCAGTATTACGGAATCCACGTATCACACCTACTCCCTACAGCGAAGATTTATCTGTAATCTCATCTACTCATTACCTAAAATGGAAATGGCAATATCTGTAGGAAAAAACATAAAACTTGGCTGATAGCATTTAAGAACGTAAAATAATCAGGCCCCTAATGTAGTAAACCTCATGCTGTTTGACATACATTGAGCTAAGATGATTTGTATTGTGAGGGCTGCATCGTTTGGTTTTAATTTCCTCTCGCTTATGAGCTCTAAATGTCATATTGGTTGTCACAGCCTAGCTAGCCAGTCAGTAGCTAAGCTGATCCAACAAGGTCCAACAAGAAGCAAGGCTGCCATATCCAGTAAAATATTCACTGTTACATGATTAACTGAAGGGTAACATGATTAAGCTTTATGGTACAAAAGAATGAAGCCAAAATTACGATGACATTTTTAATAACAAATCCATCTGTATCAAGAGAAGTTGATATGCGGTGATATACGATTATTAAACGTAGAGCGACTGATTAATAAGACCTTGTTCCTTATAATACGATTTCTTGGTGTAATTATAACTTTAAAGCATCTCGCCATTCGTTTTATTAGTATAAACAGTGATACATTTGGAACAAAAATAAACAGTATAGTCAATGCAACCATGTGCATGGAGGAGTGTTTGAAAAAGTAATTTTAGTGTCGCATGTTTAAAAGAACAACCCACAGTAAGCGGTTTCACTTTAAACAGTTCTGGGTATCCGCGATCATAACGCTGCACAGCTACAAGCCATTTGCAGTTACGCATAGCCAACTTTGATAGTTTTATATGCTAGGCGGGTAACGCGCTTTCATGGGCGTCCTGTAGCACGTGATGCGGCGCTCGGAGGCGATGCCTCATAAACATAGAGCCTCCGAGGCGCCGCCAGCCGCAGAAGCTCTGCGTTGTGCGCGCGTGTAACAATCCAGCCAGCTGTCCGTCAGAAGCAATATGAGCTTTAATGTGAGCTATCCGTCAGAAACAAAATAATATATCGGCGCTTGTTAATTCGCAATACAAATAGCGCTCTTAAATAGTTAACTGTTTGTATTACAGCAGATATTAAGTTATTTATTGGAAAATGGAGAAGACCGCTCATTTTATCAGAGGATTCTATACATGTGGACAAGCTTTTTGAAGGTAATCTACTTTAATTCCTCTTAATTTTTCCCCCAAACATCACATTACATAGTTAACTGCACATGTTATTAATAATTTATGTACGAAAAGTAGTGTTATGTTCTGCAATGCTGTATTTCTTTTACATTAAATCGGCCTACAGGAGAAAAATCAGGGGTTTCTGTGTTTTAAAAAAACAACTAGTTTGTTTGATGTGAAGAATGTAAAACGCAAAACATTTTAATTTTAATTAGAAAATGTATTGTTGATTAGAAAGATACACCCAAGGAAATAAAAATTACTCAGGGGAACATGTAATTGCTCATAAATGTCATTTTTAATATTTATTGACATGCAGCTTCTTAAAAACAGATTTTTATGCTGACATACGGATAAATATATCAATATTATACAAGGGCACATATATATATATATATATATATATATGTAATGTACGCTAGTGTAATTGTCCCTAATGTGTTTAATTATTACCAAGTACACTTAATGAGTTGAGCCTGGAGTCAAGTCGGATGAGTTTTTATTGAGGTGATTTTTAGGGTGGAATAGAAGAATCCTGTTTCACTGGAAAAGTTACCAAGAAATTGCATCATAACTGCCTTATTTTTTTATAAGTTTTATTAGTAGCACAAGAATAAATCGCCGTAACTAGCATATAAATATTAAAGATAAATTCAACCTTAATAAATTTAACTAATTTTAAGTGATCATCTTTCTGGGCATATTTTTCCATAGATTAATGCCTTTATATACCAGCAAAAAGCCGAAAACAGGATGAGAGATGCTCGGATCTAGAAGGTACACCTAAAATTAAACCCATAAAGAAAAGCAATAACTGTCTATATAGATTTATGTGATTAATTTTTACTATTTTCAAGTTATTTCGCGTGACAGAGGGTTTTTGTTTTATGATTTTTCTAAAACCTCCATTTAAAGGCTGTTACAAAATTTCGGACATAAACCAACAAATCAATATACCTCTGGGAATAAAAAAAAAACATTTTATCACAAGTATTTTTATATTATTCTATCATTAACGCAATAAAAATATGGTAATATTATTGACAGAGCAGTAACAATATACTGTTAAATGTGTTACTTGTCTGCAATAAATGAGGTAACAATATTCTGGCTTCCATAGATTAAATTATTGCTGTTAACAGGCTTGCAGTTAAACGTTTTTGAGTAGGTTACGATGCATTTATGACTTTGATGCAAAGTTTAGAGTGCGTTTTCATGTAAAATTACATGGTGCGGCAGCGCCGACTGGTGAAGCTTTCATGTAATGACACCTTACACAACTTGATAAAAGATGATCCTTCGATTCATTATTTACGGGTGAATTGTCGATGTTTTCTGTTACAGTAGAAATATTTTCCCAGACGTTTTCCTTTTTGTCCTCTTAGGTTGTCTTGGAAAGGTTTCAGGCTTTTTTTTTGATCTCCAAGAGGCCTAACCATGAAATCCATACTGGATGGTGTAGCTGACACAACCTTCCGAACGATTACTACTGGCCTGCAGTACCTCAGCTCCAACGATGCCAGTTACGACGATGCCACCATAGATGCCGACTTTACCAAAGGCATATATTCCGCGCAGAAGCCCCTGTCTGCATTCCGCAGCAATGCCTTCCAGGGGAAAGTACCAGGCGATGAGGAGCTCATCCTCAAAGGTGTCCCCTTCTACCCGACCAATGTCACCGAGCTCTTCAGCAACAGGAGCGGCGCCACTTTGGGAGGTGACAATCTCCAGTGTGGGGAGAACTTCATGGACATGGAGTGTTTCATGATCCTGACGCCCAGCCAGCAGCTGGCCGTGGCCTTGATGGCGCTCACTCTGGGCACGTTCACCGTTCTTGAGAACTTGGTGATACTCTGCGTGATCCTGCAGTCCCACACGCTGCGCTGCCGTCCCTCCTACCATTTCATTGGCAGCCTGGCCGTGGCCGACCTGCTGGGAAGCGTCATCTTTGTCTACAGCTTCCTGGACTTCCATGTGCTGCACAGGAAGGACACCCCTAACGTTTTCCTGTTCAAGCTGGGTGGGGTCACGGCCTCATTCACCGCCTCGGTGGGCAGCCTCTTTCTCACCGCCATCGATCGTTACATCTCCATTCACAAGCCGCTGTCCTACAAACGAATTGTCACCAAGACCAAGGCCATCGTTGCCTTCTGCTTGATGTGGGGCATCTCAATCATCATTGCAGTGCTCCCCCTGCTGGGCTGGAACTGTAAGAGACTCAACTCCGTGTGCTCGGACATCTTTCCCCTCATCGATGAGAACTACCTGATGTTTTGGATCGGGGTGACCAGCGTGCTCTTGCTCTTCATCATCTACGCGTACATGTTCATCCTGTGGAAAGCACACCACCATGCAAAGCGCATGATTAGGCGAAGCTCCCAAAAGAGTATCATCGTCTACGCTGCAGATGGCACCAAGGTGCAGACCACCCGTCCGGAGCAGACACGTATGGACATCCGACTGGCCAAGACGCTAGTGCTCATCCTGGTAGTGCTGATCATCTGCTGGGGCCCCGTCCTGGCCATCATGGTCTACGATCTCTTCTGGAAGATGAACAACTCCACCAAGACGGTCTTTGCCTTCTGCAGCATGCTCTGCTTGTTCAACTCCACAGTCAACCCCGTCATCTACGCCCTCAGGAGCAAAGACCTGCGCCATGCCTTCCTGGGCATTTTCCAAGTATGCAGGGGCACCAGTCAGACTTTGGAGAACAGCTTGGAATCTGATTACCAGAATGTCAGGAATGCCAGTCGGGCAGCTGAGAGCTGTGTGAAGACCACAGTAAAAATAGCCAAAGTGACCATGTCCATCTCAACGGAGACATCTGCAGAGGCTGTCTGAGATGCCTTTTTGTACTTGTGAACATGCCGGTGACTCACAAGCCCATAATCCCTCAGCACTCCTCTGAGAGTTATGCGAATTTTACTTAATGGTGGTGACATAATACTGGTAACTCGTGGCAAAGTGAAAAATACAGAGAAACTGTGAAAAATCAAGACATTACATGTATATTTCACCTGACAAGTACTAGTGTGTATTAGTACTTGACTAAGTGCCAAAATGTTTGTTAACATGAACAGGATGAAAGGACTCTGTGAAGTGGACTGAGACGTGGATTCGTAATGTTAGATAGGACATGTCATCTTTATTAGTACTGAGGTTTAGTACTGGTGTTCCCCAGAATGTTTGTGGTTTTTAATAGGGAGAAGCTGTGTTTTTACTGTGAAACAAGATTCTTAATAATGGAATCTTTAAACGTGCAACAAAGATCGCTCAGTATACTTCATTAGCTATCTTGGCACATAAAATTGTATTAATGTACAGCATATCATGAAAATATAGAATTCCAGCTCTAAAATTCTTACTTTGATACAATCTCTATGGTGTCAGAATAGATGCTCTAAAAAAAAGGTTGGGAAGAACAGGGATACGCAGCCTCAATAACTATATGTTTAACAGTTTGGTTATTGACGAAAACTATGAATAAAGATGTCATTTTTTGAGAAACTTTGTTAATGTTACGAAAAACTTGTAGATATTTATTGAATTACATGAAAGGTATATGTAACATTTCACTAGTGGAAGCACTTATTTTTGTTTGATTTATGAGACTTCAGATTTCTGATTTATGTATAAATAAAAGAAGGCATGTACAGAATATATAGAGAAAATTAAGACAAATGATAACCTCATGGATTCATTGAAACAGAAAACGTGGAACACGCAGGCTGTTTGGCAGATCTTGAAAATGGCACTCAAAAGTTACTGGTTTAGTGTTTAGTTTTTCAATGAAACATGAAACGAGGAGTGCAGTGTATGGCAAACGCAGAGCGTATCCATGCGTAAGCCTGAAGCACGTGTGCTGTAACAGCTCCACATTTCACTGCATTTCGACTGTGCTAATTTAAGATGTTCACATTGCGCTACAGTATTTTGTTACAGATATAAATTACCTTCATCCAACAAATCTCAAATCCAATAAATTATATTATTTAGAGGAAAAGTATTTTAATTCGATGTTATTGCATAACATATTACAGTTTACCTTTTTACAGAATTTAATAGTTGTTCTGCAGAAATTCAGGCTAAGTGCGTAAATTTTAAATGTTAAAGGTCAGAAGCCCTCAACTCCATCCTCTACATCCTCTATGTAGGAGATGAAAGCAGCATTGCCGTAATCAAACTTGCCTTGTTTAAAGCATTTATGAGGCCAATTTGAACGCTCATCTTCTGACATTGGTCAAATATCTATTGATTGTTTTCAATTAACATTTATCTGGTTTGGATGGCAGTGATGTGTAACCCTTTCTAAGAAGCAGGGTGTGCAAATAAAAGTCATGTAGACAGACCAGTCAGAGACCAGGCACACATGCTCACAGATTAAGCACAATTTAGAGTGTGATCTATACGCACTAATCTTGAACAGCACCTCCTTGCTTGTAGCAGGAAAGCCTACAGAAACAAAATAAAGTATAGTTCACATTTCACAGCTACGCAACAGTATTAAAAATGACTTTAGCATCGTATTAATTGGTTTGTGTCGTAACTCCAGTGTCTGAGCAGTGGATGTTTTTGATTGATAGAAATTTTGTTACTCTGTGCTGTAAGTGTGATTACTGTTTTATGTATTGATTTTAACTTATTGTTAGCATAGTGTGCTGGTCACACTAATGTAATCTTTCAAATCCTAATAGTGACCATTTAAATGTTTGTGTTGTGGTTGTATTTATTATCTTATTATTGTTTAACAGGTAACAGGCTGGTGAAGTGTTTATGTACTGTTAATGGCTATAAATAGATAAATAATGTATCTTGCTACTGTATCTCGCTTAAAATTGTTGCGATTTATTTTGTTACAGTGAATTTTTCTACTATGTACAAAGAGCAAAATCTTCCCTGGTCCTGGGTTTTGGGATCAAATCAGAGACAGGAATAGTGGAATAGAGGAATAAAGCATTACACAAAAATGTATGTGAATTAGCTGTGTTTATTAACAGCTTCTTAGGGAATGCAAATTAAAACCTTTTTCACAGTCCTTAAAGTAATAATATAATTGGATACTTACATTTAAAGATAGAATTTGCGAAATTTTGTTTTCTGCCTATTCAGCATGATAAAACAATTGTAATACAATGATAAAGTTCACACCATACTACTGCTGTCCTTCTGTCGGTACTGAAATTCAAGACCTGCTAAGTTTCACACAGAGAATCCAGTAGGGATTCATTGTTCATACTTTCACAGTGCCCTCTTCCAAGCCTGTAAATCTTTAAATAAAGACACAATTGTCCAAAGTGGAAGCCGTCTGTGTTTTATAGTTTTGTTAAATAATATCCAGAAACACTAGTCGACGAAAGAGAAAACATCTTTTCAACACACGTTTAATTTTTTCTCAAGTTGTCGACAGAGCTATATCGCCCTCCGGTGGACAGTAATAGGACCATGTTGACACAAAGTACGGTTAGGCTTTATTTGAATCTATATTCATATGTAATCTATTAACTACAGAATCTCACAAACTTCTGCCCGGATATGTACGTTTACTTAAATATTCAAATATTTTTACAAATCTTGAATAGTATATAACATCTTTGATATTGAATTATAGCTGTTGTTCATTGACAGTTTAGTCATTATCATAGCCACAAATTGTCACAAATTGTCTGCGGATATTTGCACTATAGCATTTACAAAAGGCTAATTCTAAGTCTTAATAAAATATATCAAACAAGTTCACGTGATAGAGATGTATTAAACTATTGCTCGGTTTCAGTGTATCTTTCTACCAAGCTTTACGACTGATATGGTCAACTACTACCATTAAAGCTGATATGCAAATTGCTTTGACGTATGACTGTGGTATTTTTTTTAACATAGCACATGAGACACCGTAAGGGAGTTACCGTTGGTTATGGGAAATGTTACGTAAATATGTAAAGCATGAAGTCAGTAAAAACTACAACTCCCTACAGGAGGCAATTTGATCTGCGCCTGCGCGTAGGGACCCGGCTGGAGACTGACGTTGTTGTGGACGCCATGTTAGCCGCTTGAGGGGCGAGATACCGGAACGCAAACGGGAGGGACGGCTGCGGTGAGACGCTCGTCTTCATCCGGCAATGTTTTCCATCTAGCCGAGCAGGAGTGATACGAAGCAGGAAGAGGGCCTGAACTGTACAACGGAAAGTGACCGCACCGAGCAGCAGTTTTCCGCCTTCAGAGAGTCGCTTCCAGTCAAAGTTAGAAGGGTTAGTCCCTTCGGCGCATCTAGCCGCTAAACCCAGGATCTACCCCAGCATCGTTGATTTTAGCAGGACTGAAAACATGGCTTGCGGGGCTACTTTGAAAAGGACTGTGGATTTCGATCCGTTAATGAGCCCGGCATCGCCCAAGCGGAGGCGTTGTGCCCCGCTGTCTCCGTCCAGCTCGTCCCCGCAGAAATACCTTCGCATGGAGCCGTCACCTTTTGGCGAGGCGTCGGCTAGACCCAGCACAGGTCGGTACAGCTCGGCAAACCTGAAACATTTAGGCGCTCACTGGGGTTTATTAATGCAGCCTGGGGCTGGATAACGTTCGTGTGATCCAGCGTCAACGGCTGGGTACAACCATCTGACCCTCAAGCCTCACCGGCATTTCAAAATCTCCAGCCAGTTAGGTCCCTAACTAGCACACCGTCAGTGCAGAGCTGTGTAGGTAACGGCAAGTCTACTAGTTGCTTAGAGATTCGAGTCAGAGTCCCAGTTACCTTCTCTGAAAAACTGAATTATTTCCAAGAACTGATTACTAGGTAATGTAGACAAGTCCTGCGGAGTTATCAGTACCACTTAGTGGCATTTAAAACCCCTCACCGCCCTGCTTCCTGGTGAGCAGACGCCGTCGATGCTGATGCCGATATTTGTTGTCGTCAACGGTGGTTTTAAATCATTTCAAACGAAAATGCATGTTTTCATGGGCTCTGTTGCGGTGCCTTTCTTCCCTATAAGACTTGACCATCTGTATGTAACTGGACATGCAGCTCAATAACTTATGTTATAACTTATTTTAACAGTACATATTTTCCCGAAGATATGTAATTAGACAATGGCTCCAATTAACCAGCAGCTTGAATCAAGGGTACACGCTATTTGATAACTTGTGGTGTTGATAGCTGGTGTACCCGCTAAACAAAAAAAAAGTGATTTTATGCTTATCGAAGTATATTTTCTAAGTGCAACACACTAATGGTTTTGGGCAAGATCTACAGATGACGGGAGTGACATTTGATCTGATTCGTGCAATTATAAGAAAGCTGTTGAAGTATCTTCCTTTTGGGTGTGTTTGGTTAATAATCAGCTAACTATTCAGTAAGCAGATTAAGATAATTATTTGCAGGTTAATAAGGGACAGTTTTGAGTCACGGGATGCTGTTTATGCTGTCGTGTGAAAATCGCAAAAGTTGTTTAGTTATGTGCTAATGGTGTTTTCGTGCTGGTATCTCACCCAGGATGTGGTCTCTCCCTCCTGTTAGAATGATCTATCTAATCGCGTTTCCAGGCACCTATTCATTTATGGGAAGCTTGTACACGATAGCATTATCTCAGTACAAGCAGCCTCTGTCTCCCCTTGTTTCTTTACTGTGTTTGGTCAATGCAGTTGGATTTAATAAAAGTCCTTTATCTGCCACATCGCATATGGTTTGTGCAGTGTAAATTTATAGACTTCTGTAACAAAAGACAATTGAGGAAAAAGATTTCCCTTGAATTGGTGTGTAGATACATTGTATTTCTGGAGATGACTGCAATGAGACCCTATCAGAGGAAAAAAATCAGGTTGCTGTTATCATAACATCTTAGGAAACCATTGCTTTTTGACTGTCTGATCAGTCTCTAAATTAAATTTGATCTTAACTGATGAAGGCTAACAAAGTACATAAAGCTGGTTATTTTAGATTTTTGTCACAATTAAAAGGCCCAGCAAGCTTCTGTGCCGCAGACACAAGTTTATGCTCCATTACAAGAAAGTCTTTGCTTAACAAAATATCTGCTGTTTTTAATAGCCTTGTTTTTTCCATTCCCATCTGCCATTAGCATGCAGTAAATGGCCCAGTTTAACATTGCTAGCTAATTCAGAGTTCTATGACATCATAAATTTAATACTACTTGGAAAAATCGTTGAGGCTTTTGTGCAAAATGATTCTTAAGCATGTTTTGCTTGTTGACTTCCAGCTGCACATTTGACAGATTTCATTGTAATGCGTAACACTCTAATATCAGCTTGACCAATGAAACTGATTTTATAAACAAAATTGTCACCAAATGCCATAAACAGTTTAATCTGCAGTCAGCAGATCAACTTTGTAGTCTTTTTAGTTGAGTTGAAGCATTTATCGTTTTAGGTAAATGGTCAAATTGGGGTGGGGGGTGTCTTTGACTAATGGAATCATTGGTACAACTAAGCGACATGGAGAACATGCAACATTTTGTTTAACTGTAAAAGGATAATTAATTTTTCTGGCATTGGGACAGATAGGATCTGTACAGCCTTATGCTTTTAAATCACCAGGGACCAATCTGCTTCCCACAAAGAGCAAACAGCTGCTCTCGTTTGAAAATGTACTGTGAAATAAGGAAGCGAACCGAACCGAGGGATGTTTCATGTTGCTTGTGTTTGCAGTTTTTCAAAGATTTATAGCATCGAAAAAACATCTGTTTAGTATAGCAGAAATTTAACAAAGAGGCATATAATTGTAATCATGTTACCAATATCAGTGTTGGTATGTACCATAAGGAAGCTCTCATGGATTTGATTACAACACCATGTGGAATAATACTGAACAATAATTGCCCAGCTCCTCCCCAACCGTCTCTTGTTTAAGTGGGACATAATTTAGGAAATAATTAGTAGCATTTCCAATGAAATGAAATTCCCAGACAAACCTGATACTTTCCAGTGGGTGGGTGATTTCCGTTGCTTACTGCCACATTTCTGTCCCACGTTCCCCAGAGCAAATCCTGTACAGCATAAAACAAGAATATAAACGCATGCAGAAGAGGCGTCATGTGGAGAACAGCTTTCAGCAGACGGATGGTTGTTGTTCCCCAGATTCTCCTCCGCTCCCCTCCGTCCTGAGTGGACCCACGCTGCCAGGTAACCCGCATATGTTGTCTGTGTTGACGCGCGCAAAAGTCAGCCTAATGGGTTCAAGCACTTTGTAATAGTCTTAATTTAAAAGTGCTAGTTGATACAATAGCATTTTGACAGTTGAGGAAAATGGATTTGGTGTTGCTGACATTTTTTCCATCTTTTTTTTTGTTTATAAAAGCTGAAATAGGTAACGGTGTATGAAATCGCTTCCACCACTTGCATCCATCATTTGGGAGCATTGCCTATGTGTTTACAAAAGTCCTCAGCCTTTTCAAAATACTTTTCTAGAGAATTTGATGGGTGTTGAGCAATTGATGGCGATAATAGAACAAAAGTGTTGATGGGGTGCCAGCTTCCCTTCTCAAAGAAGAGGACAGATATCTTAAAAATAACTTGCATTGTAAGCATCTATGAGCTGGAGAAAGGACTGATGTTCTTTTGAATACAAAGTGCACTTAGATTTCATGAAAAAGCTAGTGGTCTCTCTCGCTGTGTGAGATTATTCCCTTCATACCAAATAATCAATGAAGATTAGAATTCAAACATTTAAATAAGCAAGCAATCAGTGCATCACCAAGACCATTGACATGACGCAGTATAGAAAAGAGTCCACAGAAAAGTACCTGAATACAATATTCAAGTGACTGCTCTATAAGCATGACGGATATCGATTGTAGGTTCATTGACAGGAAAAGGTCAAAGATCTGACTTTGCTTCTCAGTAACATGTTGATGATAATCCATTACAGGGCTTAACCTTTTGAAAAAATCTCTCAAGGTACATTGGCTGGAGCATCATCACCAACTAGGAAAGAGCAGCCTTTATTTACATTAAGACAAGTAGGAATGATCTGCGAACGTCTGTTGAATGAACGTGAAGACAAGGTCCGAGAGGAGTATGAGGAGATACTGACCTCAAAGCTAGCAGGTATGTTGGCTTGTAAAATCTTCTAGCTTGGTGTCATGGAGCTACTTTCTCCTTAAGATGACGGTTAAGATACATTTCTCTCTGCCTTTTATAGAACAATATGATGCTTTTGTGAAGTTCACACATGACCAACTGATGCGACGATTTGGAGAGCAACCTTCTAGTTGTAAGTTTTACTCAATGGATGATCTCAAAAAGTTTGATGCATCAATATCTTTTGGTGACTGGATCGTAGGTCATTGCTTTGTCGAGAGGCTAATTTGTCAGCTTTTGTTTGCAGATGTATCCTGAGGAAAAGCCGCAGTGACCGCTGTCGGTGCCCCTTTGCTCTACGACTGCAGAGAACCGTTACGACGGATTGTCACAAACATTTACAGAGACGTTTGATGTAGGAATGGTAGCAGTGCCATTGTTCCCCCTTTGGACACAGGCTGCTTGACGCTTCCTGTCAGTGATGTAAAACAAAAAAAAAAATCGCAGCTAGGGGCTTCCTGAAGTAACTGCACATACGGACATTGCCCTTAATTCCTACCAGTGGCCTGTGGCATTAGCTGTATTAATATTGTTCTTTAGCTCCTGATTGATTTTCTTTCCCCCTATTCCATTTTTTTTATGTGTACCATAGCGGTGTAGCATAGTGTGTTTTTTTTTTTTTTTTTTTTGGAGGTCAGTCCATAAAGAATGATTGGGCTGAAGACAAGTAGCTACAGATGGTCCCCGGCTTTGTCTTCTTTAGTGTCACGTAGGTCACAATAAGCATTTCTGCATAGCAAGTCATATGGTGGACAAGTTACTTCCCCCGGTTATTTATTTTGATCTTGTTCTTTTAATTGCCCCTACATGGACTTCAATAAAAAAAAAAATAAAGTTACATCAAGAACATAGTGTGACCTTTGTATACATCTGTTTAGAAATCATGTAACTATACATTCTGGTCTTATTTGAATCTGACGGGCCGTTTTCAGGCTGGGCAGCCCCCCCAGGTTAGCCGCGCCACGTGATCAGTCTTCTGCTTCGTGGATTTTATGAAGCCCAGGAACTCCAGTTCGGACACCGCTCGAATGAAACGAGCACTTCGAACAGTTAAGGAGAAAGCCGCTCCATTGAGAGGGGCCCTTCGTTTCCAGAAAGGTCCATACCGCTGCATTACCGGATTATGTAAACAGACACTGTGACACAGACCTCTGCACCTCAACTTGAATGGGCCCATTAAGTGAAAAGCCTCCAATGCGGAGAAAGGATACTGTTTCATTTCATCAACGTGTCCTTCTGCTGAGTCTGGATCCTGGCCATCAGCAGCAGTAACAGTACAGTAAGCCTGCAACAAAAGACACAGTAGTTTTCCTGTCTCTCTCCCCACTATGCAGTTTGACTTCTGCTGCAGCTAGATATGAAATTCTTTCAGCACCCTAGCTGGTAACAAGCCTATAGCGAGTTTCACAACTCACTTGCAGCCAGTCGTACAAGTTTATAAGCCTGCCGCATTCCAGATGCAGCTTGTAGATGATGCAGATGTCAGGAGCTGCCTTGGAGATGGTTCCTCCTTCAGTCTTCAAAGCTTCATTCTGCCAGTATGAATCACTGTGAGTTTGTTACGTTTTAAGCGGGTGGTGAGACAGTGTGAATAGAAGAGTCACCTGCAGGTAGTAGTAGGGGTGACTGAGCGCAGTCTGAATGGAGGTTCGAGGCGTGGCATTGAGGTGTCGGCGCACGGTGGCAGAAGAGCTATAGTAGAATACCTCATACAGCGGCTGAGATTCTGGAGGCAGGAGGTGCATTCTGGGTACAGGATAGATAACATGAGTTGTGCTCCAGCCATCTTCGTATTGAAACCAGTGGCCCGTCAAACATTTCACTTACTTGACCAGACTATCCAGATAGTCTACAGTGTGGTTTCTGAGAACCTCATATGGCGTTTTCGCCTTGTTCCTACGAGTCTCTCTCATCTCCATCAGAGTCTGAGAGAGGAGAGAATAGTGAGCTACTTTATGGCACAGATGCCCCAACTGAATATGAATTTTGCGGTGGACCATTCATTCAGAACCTTCTGAAGGTGGAACAAGTCTGTCTTCTGGAGACTTTTTCCGGAGGAAGATTCCTGCTCACCCTCACAGGAAATGGTTTCATCACTGAGCTCTGAAAAGTCAAAGTTAGGTTATGATAGGTTAACAGTACAATAACAAAACAAGCACTTATTCCAGATGGCTGCGCAGAGCCGTTTTAGTATAGCAATCGGCTTACGGTCAAGCGTTTTTAACTTGGCAATGATGTCTTTCAATTGCTGCACCGCTTCTTTTAGTTTCTTTGTCATCCCAGGTTGTAGAACCTCGACACACTTCTGCAGAGCAGCAACCAGCTCATCTTTTGCAAGCATCCTGCGAGAGATTTAGCAGGTACAAGTATTCAAATTCACCGTACACCATCCCTTAAACGATCCCTAAATGCTCGAACTTCAGTACGGCCGGCTGACTTTACAGTCACTCCTTCAGCGAACACAAAATGATTCCTTTAAGTAAGTGGTAGATAAAGGAAGAGCAAAGTGCAGCTTACCTGAGGAGCCGCATGGCAGATTCGTACTCCTCACTCTCCCACACGTTATTTTCAAGACACAAGACGTGTAGCTCTCGGATCTGAGCACAGGGCGCATGGAATCACGCTAAGGAAGTCCGCTACAGACAGAAACCCAGCCCAGAATTTCTCAGCTATAAGTACATGCGGCAGTTTTCTACTAATTGTACTTGTTTTTTTGATTGGACTTTCAAAGCAAATGCTTCAACAAGTTCTAAAATGCACCAAGGAGCAGGAGCTTAGGTCTGTAGATGATAGTCAACTCCTGCTGGAAAATGGTGGACTATGGCAGGGTGGGGGCGCTGCTTTGGAATTACCATGTCTGGATCAACAGTCACTGGAGGTGGGTGGATGGAGGTTTTTATTAAATGCCTCGCATTTGAGTGCTGACCTGCTTTCCTAAAGGGAACTTGGGGAGAGAGGAGGTGAGGAGGTGAAGGCATCTCAGAACGGGGTAGAAGTTCCTGTGGTAGCTGCAGAGATCCTTTAATAAGTTCTGGGTCACCACCTTTAAAAACAAAACATAAATAAATACACACTCAAAAAAACACATGGAAAAGAAAGAGGGGACATGTAATAATGTTAAGAGAAATTTACCTTTACATGGTCATCACTGGTTAGCAGATTAACTTGTTCTTGAGGCTCCTGCTTCTCCACATATCTGGGTGGGTAACAGGAGGGGGAAAAGGCTGTTGACGCGCTAACCTGACCCTTACGAACCAAGGTCCGGTGCGTTTTTAGGCACCGCAATGCCACCCTGCCCCAACGGGAAAAAAAAATGGCGACTGGGACCTCATGATGGAAGGGAGCTGTAGGACCTTCTCCACGTCCTCGTGGCTGAGCTGGCGCACTTGGACGAGGGCCTCTGCCTCCTCACAGCAAAGCACGCTCAAAGGCTGCCCAAAGAAGTGCTCAAACAGGGCCAGCTGTAACAGGAACACCACGACAATGAGAGAACTGATTCTTCAGGCTGCGTTTGACCATAGTAATGCCACCCACAGGGTTTCTCTGCTGGTTCTCCCTAACATCACTGGTCAAAATGCGAAGTAGAGCCAGAAAAAGTACAGAAGAAAATGGGACAATAAGAATTACAAACGATGTATTTGCATAACTCTAATGAACCAAGCAGCAGGATAAGGACATCATTCTCAGCAGTCACACCACCTGCAGCTCAGACCAGGTAATCCACCTGAAGCTAAGCAGGTTTGGCCTTGGCCAGTACTTGGATGGGAGACCAACAAGGAAAGCTGGGTTGCTCCTGGAAGAGGTGTGTTGTGACCCACTGCAGTGACGGGGACACACTGCTGTAAAAATGGTTCCGTCCTTTGAATGAAACACAAAACCGGGCTCTGATTCTGTGAGGTCATAAAGACATCCTTGGGCAGCTTTCAAAACAGTAGTGGTGGTACGCCAATGTCTGGGCTAAAATTGCCCACTGTGGCTGTATCAGATCAGGGCTCCTAATCATCCCCTATGTCTAATTGTTGAATTCTCCCCTGCCCCTTCACCACCTTAGCTACTGTGTGGTGAGTGTACTGGTGCAGGATGGCTGCTGTTGCATCATCCAGGTGGGGGCTACACAGTGGTGGTGGTTGAAGTGGCTCCCTGTTGGTTTGGTGAAGTACTTCGGGTGTCTTGAAAAGTGCTGTATAAATGTAGCTTTCATTCGGCTGCACACAAGATACACAAAATATAGAAAAACTGGGTTAAAGTACAATACTAGTTTCCAGTTAGAGGATTACCTGCAGACCTCGGATAAAGTTGCACACAGAAAAGTCATGGTAGAGAAAAATCCCCACCAGAACCTTTAGCACCTTCCCACTGATCTTGAAAGGAAACTTGCAAGTCAGCAGCAACTGAGGAGGTAAACGATTCAAAGAAATCAACTAGTGAACTACCTTTGTCATTTTAAACAATTGAAATTCATAATTTTCTATGGACATCTATAGCAAAAATGCAAGACCGCCATAAATAGGTCCATTTCAGATACCTTGTCAATGACTGTGGCCAGATGCTGGGTGCAGGACAGAGACTGAAAGAGCTCAATACACAACAGGGAGCTCACAGAGTGGGGCAGCATTCGCTGAATGGTGCTGGGGGACGTGGCAATACCAAAGACAAACACTAGAGGGAGCTGCTGGATGTACTGACTGTCAAGAGGGCAAAGATCACAAGAACCTACATGTCAAACCCAACGCACCATCAAGACAAGACCATCAAAATTTAACTTAAAAGGTTCCTATAAGTGATTAGCTCAGTACCTGCATATGACAATGAAATCCTGCAGCACTTGGGGGCAAAATGCCTCCAGGTCTTTGAAGATCACTACTAGAGGGGGTTTCTTTGGGAAATCAGGCCCTGAGCTGCTGCGCTTCTTCCCAGGAGACTTGATACAGGATTTCTATAGTGAACCAGGTGAACACAGACTGAAATCTTTCACACCTGCAGGGTAGGAATATCTAACACCACAGTCACACTTTGCTAACCTGCTCAGTCACATGCCACACTACTAACGACGACAATGGTGTTATACCTTGTTCAAGTTCTGGTACCAGTCACAAAGAATGCTGAGAGAGCAGTTGACCCCCTTCCGTGGAAGGTCACTGATGTGATACCCAGACTCCTCTTCTGCGTCATCCTCGAGAGCCACGCTGCCCCCCATCAGCCGCTGCATGACTTTCTGCATCAGATGCTGCAGGGCTTGGGGGGGGGGGGGGGGGAAATCACAAAATCAGTGAACAGATGCAACCAAGCGGTCTGCAAACTCCAGCCTCAGTGCCTTTTCATCCCCTTTCATTTTAGCTGTGTATATTTCTTAATACAGCACTTTTATCATATTCCCCTTCTATAATGCAATCTGTTTAGAGCCTTGACATACCTCCACACTCCTTAGCCTGAACGGAAGCCACAAAAGGAGACACAGACTCCCTCAGCAAATCAGACAGGCTCTGAAATGTCACGTCATGGTCTGGCACATTTACACCTTAAAAGAATAAAGTTGGTCACTTATAACCTTTTATTAAAGTATTTTTCTAATGATTGTAGGGATTTTATAGAAGAAAAAAAAACTTACTGAACAGCAACATTACTCTACAGTTATGTATACACCTTAAATTGGCTTTACTACAGAGCAGTATTTTTCAATCTGGTCCTCAGATACCCACAGCTGATCCATGTTTTTGCTTCCTGCAAGGTCCCTGCCACACCGGGAGCTGAGAGGGAGCAAAAATGTGTACTGACTGTGGGTGCCTGAGGACCAGACCAGGAAATACTGCTGTAAATTATTTAAAAAAATAAAAAAAAAAATTTAAAAAGCATGGATTGCAGCTAGAAAATGCTGAAGTCTTTAGTGTTCCTCACCCAGAACCAATGCGGCTGTGGGGATTTCACTGGCCCGCATGCGCGATTCCCAACCATCAGTTCTGGACTGAAAGCTGGCCATAGACTTTCCGATGAACTCAAGAAGACTGTCTAGGATCTTTTTGTTTAAATCATCTTGCACTTTCTGAAGGGCGGAAAAAGTTAATACAAAAGTCAAATTTGACTGTTACTGACTTTACAGGTTTATCCAAACTCACATTGACTGGCAATTAATTGGAACACTTGAATAATTACATCGGACAAAACAGGAAAGCTTCTGACCTCTCAAAGCCGTTACCATTACAGCAATCTGCCTTAATGAATCAAAATCAAATCAAATCACTTTTATTGTCACATCACAATACTGGTACAATGGTACAGTACATGTGAGTGAAATTCTTGTGTGTGAGCTTCACAGCAGTAGTGGTGTACAAATATAAGAAATAGGGAAATATGTACAGATTTGAGTATAAGTAATCAGTTTCTGATGCGGACTGTAAATGCACTGCATTTATTCTTCTCCCACCTGCACTTCCTCCTTCATGTCCTGCCATTGTGACTGGAAAAGCTGAGACCTCAGTCTGCTGTTCTCTGTATTGTCACTTCCATCTATAAAGCAGTCCTCTGGGATTAAAAACAAACAAAAGATGAAACATCAGAATGACAACACAACATGGAGGCATGATGTAATATTAGTATTCATCATTAAATATACACTCAGTGATATGAGGTTAGCAATAGATAAACTATTTCCATTTAGCCACTTTTACTTACATTATTTAGCATAGTTTACTTTTTACGATTCCTGTTTCTCAAGATGCTAAAACACAGGCTAGACACATCAACCAGTTAACTAGTTGTAAGCATCAGCTGTATATATTACACAGAAAAATACTCAAACTGAAAAATGATTGAAACTTGGACAGTTTTCGTGTCCCTTTAATATTTTTAGGATGTGTAAAAAGCCGATTGACACTGACACATACGGACTCCAGAAAAAAAAAACCCTGCCTTGCAATTTTACAAACACCGATTAGTTTCCTCACCTGCACTTAAAGTTTTCCTCTTCTTAGAAGTCGGCTTGAAGACAAAGCAACCCTAAAAACACACATTCGTGTTAATACCTGAAGTTCGCACAGGCTTATAAATAATGGTTGCAGCCATGATGCTAATCATTTTAGTTTTACTTTATGTTTAGTTTATTTTGACTTTACCTTAGATACAGATGAAGTTGTCATTTCTACACAGTGATTAAAATAACATCCCTTTGTTTATATGCACATAGCATGCAAACTAAAGAGTTAGTTACAACGTTCAACAGTAAAAGACGCCCTTAAAAAGAGCTTCCCGCTTTTGACGTAAGAGGTCATCAGTCATCCAGAGCAGTGATTTCATTGGATAATCAAGGACGTGTTAGAGTTCAAAGGTCATATTACAGAAACGGTTCCAGGTCTTTCTCTGAATGTTTACGCTGTGGAAGGAGATTTGTTTTCTGACCGTCAGGGTTATAGTCGCTTTTATGGTTAGTGTTATAAATGGGAGTTATGTTGTGTATTGTTTTCTCGCAAATAAAAATAAGATCGGTTAGCTTCTGAATCATTCCAGAGTCTTCAGTCAGTTCCGAGTTTTTGCGACGTTCAGTCGTCCGTCTAACGTGGGAATGTGCGTTTTTTTCCATTTTCCCTTAATTTTCTCAGCTTTTAAACTTAGATGATGTGTATGTAGCGCTGTAACTCTGGGATTTCTGCTCAGAATCAATTGTTGATTATAAACTAGCTGAAAAGCCCTGCAGACAGCGTCTTATAAATTGATCAAATGCATACTTCATGTTCACAAATTGTGATACTTGTACAGTTTTGTATGTTATATGAAATTTATTGGATTATATGGATTTATTTTACGTATTGCTTTGCCAGTTCCCGTGCATCTGGCGTGATACTCAGGCTTTCAGACTCTCACACGAGAAATCTTACGGAAAATCTATATAAACTTAAATTAGCTACATCAAAAGGCACTGGGGCAGTTGCAAATCCCACAGTCTATTTAGAAGGTTATATAAAAGGTACATACAAGTAAATTGTACATTTTTGTACATGTGTATACAGACTTGTCTGGAACTGACAATCTAACGTCATCCAGCCGACCAGAGCTGGCAACCCAGCTAATATCTCATGTGCACTGCTGGTTAGGATATAAAGCAGTTCCCCGTTATTTGCTCCGAGACCCCAAGTCCATAACTGAAACCGAGGATAGCTTTGAACCCTATATATACTATGTTTTTTCCCTATACAAATATATCTGATATACAGGTCAATTTATAAATTAGGCACAATAACAGATTAACAACAATAATTAATAATAAAATACAACAATTAGCCTATAACAATATACTGTCATTAAAGCCATGTAAATGTAGTCTGTCTCTAACGTCCGAATAACGTATACACATATAGCGTGACTACGCTGGATAACGGCACTAGTCGCGATTTAATACCAATAAGTTATTTTTGGAATTTTCCTCCGGACCGCGGATAAGGGGGGCACTGTAATTATAGGTAGTTATATGTTCATGCTTGTTAAGCAAGAGCAATTTGAAATGTTACCGCACGAGATGACAATAATGCTGACTAGGCACGCATATTACTGCTTTAATTAATATTCAAATACATTTATTCCCATTTTATTTGTATCACAATATGATACCATCGAATTATTACATGCATACCTCAAACACCACTAATAATAAAAACGTATGATAATTAACATCTGTAATAGTATATGATGTGATGATGAACAGGCACAATTATTTCCTAATAATGATTTCAAACATGAAATACAAGTCAAAAGCTCGTTCCTGTGGTCTATAACTTATGGTAATAGCAGGTACTACAGTGACAGTCTGTGTGGTTCTCTAGTTTCGTGTTGTCCATCACGATGAGCTGGAAAAAACCAACAATGACAGGAAATTTTAATTCACACAGTAAGCAATGGATGACACGTTCAAATAAATGAGATAAATACAGCAATTACCTGTAATGTAAACTAAATGCTAAAGCATCTATCGTTTGGAATACAAAACAGCATATGTAAAAGGGTCTGGGTAATATCATTCAGCCCTTGAACAGGGGCTCAGATGGACTGTGTCCCAAAGCTCCATAGGCTCAGCATAGCTTCAAAATCGTCTATGTCATGGAGGTAAAGCACTTTTACCGTTTTAACCTCTTTAGCTACGCAGCAAGTTGCCTCGGATGTTATGTTCTTGGGGACCACCATTGTCATCTTGGACCTCAGGGGGGTTGGATAAGCTCTGGAGAAGCAACAGCCCACACACTGGAAAATCGGGGCTCCTGGCCTGGAAAAATGCTTGTTCTCCTTAAGCTTGCACTCTTTGCAGTTTCCTTTTGGGGAGGTTGCAGGTAGTATGAGACACGGGGGAAATGGGAAAAGTCTTATCAAGGCTCCTCTTTGATTATTCAGCATTGCAATTTCTTCAGTTCAGCATATTTTCTGTACCAATAATCATGACATACAGACATGCAAATATTGCCATATTTGTAACTGTTACGTATCTTTTTTTGTTGCACATTCAGTAAATGAATGATATTTCAGACTTGCCTTGTATCATCTCACTGTTGGGAAAGGAATCTACAATTTGCAATATCATCACCAGTGCAAGAAGACAAGCTCCAGTCAGTTTTCCCATATACATCATCGTACCTGTAATAACTGGAAATTCAAAGTAACATTTTTCACAAGCAGCTGTCAATGGCTTGACCTTCTTCCATTTTCTTATTAAATATGTGCTATTCACCTTTATTATAGTGCAAGACACCAAGTAAAGCACAATCAAAATATTAACAAAACACCTTATGACAAACCTTGGGGTCTTCCTTACTTCTGTGGTGGACAGTTCAATGTGGATGCTTGGGTACTAATGTGGGAGTCTTTATACCTGCTTCCGTCCGTCCACAAGTACATACCTGGATTAACTAAAATCCTTTGGCCTTATCAGAGATCAGAATTAACATGAGCTTCGATGAGATTACGCATTTGCGTTTCCAAAACACGTTACTTTAATTACCGTGGGTCACTAAAAGCTACCTGTCGTAATAAGGATAAAATACTATGTTGCGAAAATGTGACCAGACAACAGAGAGAGCAGTTGAGAGATTTCTTCCATTATTGTAAAAAGTTATCCAGTGGTACAATAAAATCTTTCTCATCAGCATGTGTGTTTTGTTTTGCATGTTGCAGCGTACTGCTGCTCAGGCATACCAAGGTTTTCCAACCACACACATACAGAAGAACATTCAGTGTTTGACCTGTAGCAGAATGAGCAATATGGTACAATGCTAAAAATATTTTGCTGTGGATTTGTCAACCTTCTTGCAATCCAGACACAAGGACCTGCTCATATAAACCTACAGAATCAAGATGGCATTTCTGCCTGGTAGAAACAGATTTGTCCTTATGTATGCCATTTATCAGGCGCGTCACCATTTTCAAGCAATAATCTTAGAGTGCATCTTCAACTTGCTTCGCCATGGCAAACATTAACACTCCATAAGAACACAGTAAAATATTTCAGTATTTGAAGATACATTTCAGATTCCAAGGACTGTTCACATGTATGGATACTTCTCAAAACTGATAAGAAGAATGCATTGCATTTTTATCTTAGACCTTCCTCTCTTTACTCTGTATTTTAACTAACTGTTAGCTGTTTAGTGCCAAATGGTGATTAGTGCCTGCTATTCTGTATTATGCAATGTGAAGTATATCTGTACCTTGGCAATTACCTTTAAAAAGGAGAAATAGTAAGATGTTTTACTAGTTATTCTATTGTTATTTGCATATGAAATTCACTTTCCATTGGCAGCCGTGTTAACATCTGCTGGCCTTGGTTACTTTGGAGACCAAGTCACAGTTTCAGGCTGATGTAACTGGATCTAAGCATAGAGCACACACAGTAAAGCCCCACACTGACTGAAGCTTGAAGGTTCTAGCAGATACAGTATAAGTATTTGTTTCAATACAGCATTTTTTGACCTTGATGGTTGAAAAGAAGAATGAGGAGATGAAATACTTGGTACTTTGTATATATGCCATTCCGAGTTTGTTAGCATACATTAGCAGCAAACACCCAGGACATGCCTGTTATTCAGCTGATGGGCTGGGGGGGGGGGGGGGGGGTGGTTACTGGTCGCTACCAATTGCCTTGGTGACAGTGGCGTTTTTGAGTATGGCAACATAAGTCAGGATGACCAGAAAAGTCTCCATAACCACTTTCATGGATTATAATGTAGCCTTGAACAAGTCTTCCATAGCTGACATGTCTTCTTCACCCCTGCTTATTCTCTCATACAACCTACATTCTATAACCCAATATTTACCCATGTAGGCTTAGTTGTCCATTGCATTATTTATTTATTTATCTATCTATTATTGTTTTCTAAAATATATTATAGTTTACATTACATTAAAGCATTTATTCCTGTAACTCGACGAGAGAACTATGGATTGACTTCCACAGCTGATGATTATGCCAATGAAATGAATACCATTTATCCATCTTCTGTAACACCTTATTCAGTACAGTGTCACGGTGAGCCCAAGAAAATGCAGTAGGTTACATTCATACTGTAATATCATACATTCATTTCATATTAGAAATATTGTATCATGCACCTTAATTGATTGACATCAATACACTTTTCTATGTCAAAGTTTGTTTAATTGTCAGGAGAGTTTTTGCCATCCTCTTGATTTTCATGCATTTGCGATGGCATAATTATTACCTAGTGTAACTTTAAAACCTTATCACAGTGTAACGTTTTAAACATCATACATCATATAAATACATGGATATAAAATGACCCAATAAAACTGTAGTATTCCCAGAAGGAGATATTCATGGTACCCACAAATGCCTTTTAATATTTACACAACTAAGTAAAGGGTAACTACGTTGCCAGACAACATCTTGTGAATCTTGGAAACCGGCTGTTTAAACAGCCTAAGGGTCAACATTGCCGCCACTCAAATTTTGAGTTACATTTCGTATAATTTGAAATTAATTTCTCTTGTAAAATCAAATTGCTTTGCTTTTTCAAACTTACCTTCTACTTAAACCATAGACTGGAGAATCGGAAGTAAACGGCAATTACAATATTATAATATAATGACATGTAAGGACACTGACCACACATCATGACATACAAAAGGCTATCATGCATAATCATGTACAGTTCTAGTTCAGGGAAGTGTGCTTTATGCTTCATATACAGGTATTTAACTTTGTTTGACATGTAATGCATAGTAATCTTGTAAGAAGATTTTATGGGTCAGCATGGCAAAACAAAATAAAGGATACTGTGCAGTTTAAATGATTATGTATGCACAA
This sequence comes from Mormyrus proboscirostris, assembly GCA_026779585.1. NCBI lineage: Eukaryota > Metazoa > Chordata > Actinopteri > Osteoglossiformes > Mormyridae > Mormyrus > Mormyrus proboscirostris. The sequence continues at coordinate 18,393,401 of JAODKF010000030.1, forward strand.
ATAAATCAGGATAATTTCCTTTAAATGGCTTTTAGTAGCTGCGTAAAATATTAAAGAATAAGCATAGTGGAGGTGTCTTAAAAATGTCTCGAATTATCAAACTGAATAATCCAATGCATACTGTATGTAAAAAATACAGACCTTGATTTCATGCTAATTTGTATTGTTTCTGTATCGTTTTCAATTTTTAATGTACTTGAACAATTAAGCAACAGCAGGTATTTTAACAATCAAGCAAATTAATTTTAAGTTTTCGAATGTGATGTATACATAACCTTCAGCAATATAATTTTACTAATAAATGAAAGGGATAATTCACCACAGATTTCTGAATTATTTTTATGTTAAAGGAAAGAGATGCATTGTTTATTTTGAAAGCATCATCATTTTTATCTTTATGATTAAATATCAGTTTGGCCTCTATGCACGCTGTATTTTCTATTCAACACATATGTATGCAACAACTTTATTCGTACACTTAGACTCTACTGAGTATACAATACGTAACATTAAATATAGATATAGAACCATGTTTCTAATAAAAATAATGAACGTCATTATTATTTAAACAGATTCATTTCTCATTGGTCATCTCATGTATTCACTTTTAATATTGCTGTTGACAAATGGTATTGTTCAAATACGTATAGCTATCAAAGTTACCTTTATAGAAGATTAAATGGGTGTCACTTACCCTCATGATAGCTATGCAAACATGTAACCAGAATGACTCTAAATAATCTTAAATGTATAGTTTTTCCGCAGTGCTCTCCGAGGTAAGCCGTATGACAATCATTTCTTTTATTAAAAAATATCTTTTAAATATGTTTATTTATTTATGCTAATAATTTGGGAGAATACACACCAGAGGAGCACAGCGAACATTTCCCGCTTTCGTACTGCCATCACAGCAAACGCAAATACAACTTCGGAGGAAATTTCCACAAGTCTCAGAAGTGGGGTGGTGCTGAACAAACAGCTCCCGTGAATGTCATCTTCCGCGACCGAATTCGGAACGCAGCTTTGGACTGACACCGGATTTTCCAGAAGAAGTTGCGAACGGTTAGCGATGACGACGACTTGTCAATCCTCAAAACTAACATTCCCAACTAAAGTGTGGCCACTGAACTAGATCATGAAGAGGCAAAACGTGAGGACACTCGCCCTGATAATCTGCACGATAGTCTATTTGCTTTTTGGGGCTGCGATCTTCGATGCACTGGAATCTAAACTGGAAACCACGCAGAGAAAGAAGCTGCAGAAGAGGAAACTGGAGTTGATGACGAAGTATAATTTAACTGAAGTTAATTTTGACGAGCTTGAATGGGTGCTTTTACAGCTGGAGCCTCATAAAGCGGGCCTCCAGTGGAAATTCGCAGGATCATTTTATTTTGCGATCACAGTGATCACAACAATAGGTAAGATACATATTAACATGAATAACTATCAGTGCTTTAATGGAAATTTGAATAACATCCAATATATATGACTAATATTGTCTAAGTAAAACTGTGGATTTGGTCGTCGCAAACTTTTTCTAGGGTAATTGCACTAAAACACAACATCTTCCAGTTGTTTGATTAGCGATGTCTATGTGGGATCATCTGATCTTCAGTTTGTAAAATCTGGAAGGGGGAAAGGTACCAAAATCCCCATATAAGAAATGTCTTTTTATATATTTGGAAATGTACTGTAAACGTACCAGGCTACCTGCACTTTTAGTGTTTTGTGTACACGTGGAAAAAAAACTCCCTAACAGCTGTGCAATGGTGCCATATTTTCCGGACCATTAGTTCAGATTATCATTTCTAGGAAATACTGGCATGCCATCCAGGGTGTACCCCAGCCATGTGCCCTGTGCTGCCTGGGATTGGCTGCACCCCTCCCTGCGACCCAGAGCGTACAGTTAGAAGATGGATGGACAGATTTCTAGGAACAGGAGCGCACAAAACTCTTGCATAATGAGAAACATTATGCAAACTTAAATAGATTCCCCACCCCTCCGCAAACAAAACAAAAAAATCAAGTCACAGAAACAAATAAACGGAAAAAAATACAAACACAGCAAATTTGAGTGAAAGGTTTTAAATAAAGAATACTTGCAGGAACACTTGGTATCTCAGTGGGTCGCAATATTGACTCACACCTTCAGAAATGGAGATTCAAATTCCACCTCTGTTCTGCATCCATAGTTTGCATGCATCCTTCAGGTACTCCAGTTCCTTATGCTGCTCATACATATACAGATTGGTTGGCTTTCCTAAATTGTGCACAGAGTGAGCTCTGTGACTGAACTCCCATCCAGGATGTACCCCTACATTGTGCTGTGTTGCTGTCTTTGATAGGTTCCAGGCCCCATAAGCTATGTTTGGTTGGTAGATGTAAATAAGACTCGGAAACACACATAATGTCTATATCTATATCAAAGCATGCTTAACTCTCTAGGTTATGGACACGCAGCTCCCAGCACAGACGGAGGAAAGGTGTTCTGCATGTTCTATGCCGTGCTGGGGATCCCCCTCACCCTGGTCATGTTCCAGAGTCTGGGTGAACGCATCAACACGTTCGTCAGGTACTTGCTCTACCGAATCAAGAAGCTCCTCAGAATGCATAAGACCGAGGTCTCCATGGCCAACATGGTCACCGTCGGCTTCCTTTCCTGCGTCAGCATCCTGGGTATCGGTGCAGCGTCTTTCTCTCACTACGAAGACTGGAGCTTCTTTCAGGCGTATTACTATTGTTTTATTACTCTTACCACGATCGGCTTCGGGGACTACGTGGCTCTGCAGAAAGACCACGCACTGCAGAACAACCCTAAATACGTGGCCTTCAGCTTCTTCTACATCCTGATAGGCTTGACGGTCATTGGAGCGTTCCTCAACCTTGTGGTGCTACGCTTCATGACTCTGAACACTGAGGACGAGAGGCAGGACGCCGAGTGCCAGGCTTTGCTGTCTCCGTACATGCAGGGGCACAAAACCTGCGCTAGGGTCAACAGCACCACCTCTGGCCTGGAGGGCTCTGTGCGGAGAGGCCTGTTCTGCGTCTATCCCGAGATGCTTCACTTTCAGTCCATGTGCACCTGCCTTTGTTACAAGGGCCGGGAGAAGGTGCCCTACTGTATCCCCATGATCTTCCCCCGGGACTTGTCATCCTCAACCGTCGCTGTGGAACAGGAAGAGGGCTTGTCAGGGCACGTCCCAAATCCTTGCGCTAATATGCACGTGTGCAGTTGCAGTGTGTGTGACCTGTCTGTGATTAGCGGTTCCCCTACTGTCTCATATCATCATGCAGCAAATAGGGTGCTTTCGAAAAGGCGCAGGTCGATTTAGCGTTAACGGCATTCCTCTTTAGTTCTCACACAAAGCTGAAGATATATATTAAGCTTTGAGCTGAGGACATATATTACTTCGTCATTATTATTATTCGACAGGGAGGTATCACTGTTCTTATAATCAATGTAATTAACTTCACTAATGAGGTAATAGAACAATCTTAAACACACACATTCAGTTATGATTCAGTTTGAATCAGACTTGCTTACAGGAAAATGAAACAGTTACATGTTTTGACTAAATCTATTTATCTATTGTAAAGGCACTATGATGCCACACACCATGGCTGGACCGGGATTAAAAATCCCGCAATAAATCTTGCTGACCCACAGACCAATCCTTCTGCCTGGAAAATGTTTGGTGTTCGAAATACGTAGAAATATATAGGTACATTCACCTTGCAAATTGGTTTTTTTACAATTCTAAAATTCATCCCGATGGCCACCGAGCCTCGTACTGATAGAAAACTTTGTAAGTCTCTGTCTTGTTTCCTCAGTTACTTGTACAAATCACTTTGGGGAAGCAGGTCACTGTGATCAACAACCTAGACCTACTCATGATACTGCCTGTGAAATAAGAACCAGGTAAGAGCACTGCAGTATCATTTTTCCAGCATCAATGTGCGCTGATAAGAAATTTTATTGCTGCTTTCAAAGTTGCAAAGATTGTTATCGTCCAGGACCAATATGTTAGAACTTCAGTGAAACAATACAGTATTTAACAATGAATTTGACTTATAATTGCTTTGATGACACTGACTTTCAAATAAATATGGATATTACTTTTGATTAAAAAATTTTAAATGTTGGGTTCATTTGTCTGTGCCAGCCCTTTTACTGTAGAGAAGTATACAACAATATAAATATTAAACCTAAGTTTTTCTTGACACCTGTCATGCCCCCTCATCTACCCCGTGTGGAATTCCCGTATTACCAACTGTTTTGAGTCATGTTGATTCTTGCTGTGTATTTACGTCCGCGTTAAGGTATGTTTCCCAGTCGGGTCATTAGCGTCAGTCCTGCGTGTTCCTCCCAAATAAATCCCCGACTCCTGCTTCCTCGCGATCACGACAACCTTAACCTTAATCTTATTTCTTTGTCTGACGTACAACTTTTCTGTATTTGCTTTAACTTCAATATAATTGGGTGAAATCGGTGCTGGAACTCCCCTTGTCATTCAGTACTGGGTGCTGGTACTTCCTTAATTTCGTTTAGTACCAGCAGGGACTGAGAGATGCCAGAAGGGCTACTCCTTAGGAAAAAAAGAGGTGCTGATATTGCCATTTATAAAAATAAGTGATAGGCAAGACTAACCAGCTTGAAAAAACGGTTGACACGTCACTCTTACCTTGCAAGAGATGCAAATATTTCCAGTTAAATACTAACCAAAATGAAATAATATTACATAAAAGGAAATAGGCCTAAATATCAAGTCGATGCTATTCCGTCTGCTTTTTTCGCAGCTTCGGGAACGTTTCTAAGACCGCTGTTTCCAGCCCGAATAAATACGGTGATACACTCAAGGCATAAATACGGCCGAGGTTGTAGTTTAAGGTTTATCAAAGTTCACATTTTCAGTCACTGAGTCGCAGACATGGGTCTCAGAGACGCTGCCACGACCGTGTTGGCGGCGCATCGGAAAGCCATGCTGTGCGCAGTGGGGATCGGGCTGGTTTCGGCCGCGTTGTGCGTCGGCCTCAGGTATTTCCGAAGACCGAAGAAAGTTCGGCGAGTAGGGGTCGTGTCGCAGATTAACGTGTTTCCTCTGAAATCCGGCAAAGGACTTTCTGTGACTACTGCACAGTGCCTAGAAATGGGCCTGAAGTATGGCGAACTTAAGGACCGGTGAGTACTTTTATTTTTGTTTTCAGTATTAATCACATATATTCAAGGCAGGATAAAGCAAGGCAAGTTTATTTATGTAGCACGCAAGGCGATGCGCTTTACAGAGGCAGAGGAATACAGTTGCAGACATTAAAATCACATTTAAGACAAAAAAAGAAAAAATTAAAAAGTTTATGAAGTTAATAAAAATAATGACGTTTAATAATTTTGATGCTTCCGAAATAGACCCATCCAGAAACACTAATAAGGTGCGTGCGACAGTGTAATGCGTTATAAACATGCACGTGTTTAATGCATGTAATATAACTGAAACAGATGGCATGGATCTTGTAGTGCTTTTACTGTGCGGATATTGCATTTGGTCCGGCGTTGTCAGTGCCAACCCAGATAAAATGAAATTACTGAAACGACTGTGAGACACTGGCTTGATTTAATTAACACATATAATTGAATTATGGTTTTCAACAACAGGTTGTTTAGAAATCGTTATTCGCCTACGGTGGGTATTCCAGCGAGTACATCCGAATTAATAGTTTACACCTGAAACAATTTCCATTCCAGAAACCGAGATTAGAATAGGGATCACACAGCTAACGTGGCAACTAATGCTCTGAACCAAATTTACTTAAAAACAGGATTACCTGACCGAAACTCGTGGTCTGAAGGCCGCGGCTGCCACTGCTTCAGCACCGCTCGGGAGTTTGATTCGGCGTGCTCATTTCTCCGAGAGGCTATTGAAATGCTATGTGTCCGAATTCAGGGGCTGCATCCTTGGCTGCGTAGAGGGATGCAGCCCCTGGATTCGGATGCAGCCTAGGTCGCCTTTCGAAGATTTCGTCCTTCGAAGATTCGCGCAATGATTCTTGGGATCTCGGAATACCGCATTTCTGGGCTGCGTCTGAAAGCCTTTGAAACGAGACACACTTGTCGCGCCGCTGTGACACGTACATTCGCTTTTCGGATGCAGCCTATAAAGGCAACACAGACCGCGTCCTTCGAAGGGTGCAACCCCTGAATTCGGATACAGCTACATAAGTGGCAAGTTTTCTTCGGTTAAGCATTCTGTCATTCAATATCAGCGCGATTTATTCAAGAGTTCCCCCCTGCGACCAATAAAGTTTCTTATTTTGACTCCTGTTTTGAGCCACACGTTTCAAACAAAACACACGGTGGGTCTGCACTCTTTTACAAACTTTCTTTTTTGAATTGCCGTATATTTTTCAGCTGGACTTATTGTAAATCTATGTAATAGAGACGATGCTGAACACCCTGACATGGCAACGGAAAATATGCTTAGCACTCAAAAGGCTATTTTGAGGTCCAGCGTCTGTGCGGATTCTCTGTCACCCCAGAGAGCCCTTATTGTGGCATGTGTGGTACTGCGCAATATTGCCACAATCAGGTGAGACTCAAAAGCCAAGATCTGCAAATTCATTGTCAACACATCCACGCGCAAGTTTACAGTGCATTAAAATGGTTTTCATATTGGTGTCTTGGATTTTGACATTCATTTAGGTCTTCCTTTGACACGAGCCTAGTTCTGACTCTCCAACAGGTGTTTTTTTTTTTTGTCTTTGTCTTTGAACTATTTGGGCTCATAGGTGAGGGCTTGATCCTTGAGGTGATATTTGCTCATTTTAGCCGATGAGCATGTTTCATGCGGGGGTGCTGCCTGCTCTGCTTTATCTGCATAGGCACTGGCTTGTTGTCACGGACGACGGCCATCAGGTGACGGCGCGTCAGGAGCCCCGTCTCGTGCTGCTGTCCTTGACCTGTCAGGATGGTCTCCTGTGCCTGAAAGCCCCTGGCATGGATCTGCTGAGTATTCCCCTTTCTCAACCTCAAAACCAGGTCATGAACTGCAGGTTGGTTTGTCTTTTCAACGCCCAACCTCATGTAGGACCCCACTATACCAAGGACTTTGTTGTTTTCTAGTCTACAGTTCCCTGTTTTGACAGAAGTTGCTACATTATATTGAAAAATTTCATTCTATGAAATACCCTGCAGTTGTATGGTACTGAGATACGCTATGCATACACTGGGATCATAAGTGTTTTATTTTGCTGCCAGTTGCTATATGAATCGCATCCATTTTGGGGAGGTTGGACGCCATTGAGACATCAGTGTTGGGCAGGTTACTCACTGGTTAAGTTACAGACAGTGGTGGAAAGTTCAGGTCCAGAAAGTACAAAGTGAGACCAAAGGTTTGTTTCAACCAACCCCGCTGAGCATAGAGTGTCAGTGACAGAGAACTCACCTGGTTGGTTTAAACAAAACATTAGCCTGGATTTGTACTTTCTGCACCTGAACTTTCCACCTATCTGTAAAGGATTACTCTTCTGAGTAACTTCCTCAACATTGTAAGGCATTCAGATGTTTTGTGTCACCGGTCCCATGCCTCAGAGTGTGGAGCAGTGACATTCAGGGCAGAGACTGCGGGGAACCGGCGTCTCTCTGGATCACTCGCTACCTGTCTGGTGACAGGACCTTCCGCGTGGTGCAGTTCGAGCCCCAGATGAAGGGACGCAGCCCAGTGGAAAAATTTCCTTTTTTCCTTAAACACGAAAAGGTAACCCGTTTTTTTGTGACTTATTTCTTTCAAAATGCATGTTTTTTTTTTTCTGTTGACTTCTCGAAGACGAATCCCATGTCTTTCCCGAAAGGGTTATGTTTTTTTTTTTTATCTTTTAGACCTTCTACTCCTGATTCAGTTCTCATTTCATCCTTATCTCAGGAAGGTGGTCGGTTGTTTACTGCCTGCCTCCCCCACCCATCAATTGCTGACAGTTGTGTTATAACCTTTTCCGCCTCCAGGTGGCGTATCCTGACGCCGCTGCAATCCTGTTAATGACCGAAAGCTCAGTGACGGACCTGAACACTCGCTTAACGGACAAAGTCACTACGGCCTGGTTCCGGCCCAGTATTGTGGTAACTGGCTGTGACGCCTACGCTGAGGTGTGGACATAAACCGTGTATCAAAACGATTTCCAAAGCTGAGGGAATGTTTAAAAGAAAGTCGTCACTTTGTCATTTAACACGCAAGAAATGAAATAGTGCTTCTATGGAGTGATGTGTAGCCAGGAAAAGCCACACACCATTTTTATGAGATGGTTAACATTACTTGCTTCACATAGGGGAGGTCATAATGTTTTGCCATATCAATGTGTAATGATTTGAGTGTGTGCAGAATACTTACGTAACTGTTTTTTTTTACTGCTAAGATCATGGTGCTAGGCTAAGTGGTTGATCTTAGCTATATGTAGCTACGTGATTTTGTGTTTTCAGACAATAGGTCAAGACTGTTTCTGTTTGTTTTTTGAGGATTCCTGGGATGAGCTGCAGATCGGCAGAGTGAGGCTGCTTCGCGCCATGGCTTGTTCAAGGTAATATGAAAAGTA
>JAODKF010000030.1:18402673-18423624 GCA_026779585.1 Mormyrus proboscirostris
GATTCCTGGGATGAGCTGCAGATCGGCAGAGTGAGGCTGCTTCGCGCCATGGCTTGTTCAAGGTAATATGAAAAGTATCCCATTAGGATAAAGGTTTTTCTGTTTTTATTGACATGCCACGGACACAGAATAAAGCCAGTGCAAAAGGACTCGGGAGTGACTATCGGCAAAACAGTAAACATAACCCAGCTTTTGAACGCAACCCAAAGCTAAACTTACCCAAGTGCAAAGAAAACAAAACAACAAATTCTCCACCTAACTCCCTACCCAAACAAAAGCATACAACACACGTCCGCAAAACAAAATGACAGTTGCTCCCTGTGGACCTGAAACACACACACAGAACATACACATAGATCAAAGCGGCAAAAGTCAGAGGAGTGAGCAAAGATGTTAACCAACAACTGGGCGAGAGTTTGAAACCAAATAGCAAACAAACCAAAGTAAAAAATAAAGACAAAGCGAAAATCAGAAATCCAATGAACCAAACAAATCATACACAGTGATATAAATCAATAAAAAGCAAATCAACAACAGCAATCAATGAGCAGAGCTCTCGAGACGTCTTGCTTGCGGCTTTTCAATTCTGGGAGACGGAAGTGACATATGGTGCATACGGCAAGTTGGGGCGGGGTCTGGACAGGGAGGCGGGGCGAACGGTGAATGGAGTGGAGAGTTGAGAAGATGAGCTCTGTGGGCGGAGCTGAATCTAAACGTGAACTAACAGCGGCACGTAATATTTGGCTTTGGCGTGACATTTGACACGATGTCTCTCCAGCGTTGTAGATTCCAGCTCTGCACATTCTCACCATGTTCTAATATGTTTCCTCCCACACTGTAAAGGCATATGCTGTTCAGCTAATTGGTGAGGTTCAAATCTACCAAGGATTTTCCACCATCTATCCATTTTGTAACTGCTTATCCGGTACAGGGTCAGGGGGGTGGAGCCTGTTCCAGGCAGCACAGGGCATGGGGCTGGGGAACAGCTTGGATGGGATGCCAGTTTTTGACAGGGTACTCAAATGTACACATTCACCCACTATGACAACCCAATGCTGACCCTCGCAATACAAGGAGAACATATAAGCTCAACACCCACAGAATAGGTCTGAGATTCAAACCCCCAACCCTGGGGGGGTTCAGGCAACAGTGATTACCTCCAAGCTAACATACTGCCCCCGCTGCTCTTCACAGTTGTTTAAGCCCAAAAGTATTTACAGTAACAATATAGACTTGACATTAAGCAAGGCACTGCTATCTGTCATTTTTGGAAATTTGTTACATTTAACTTAAACATAAATTACAAATGTACTAGTGATGTAATACAGTGATCCCTAGGTGCCTTTTAACAACCGTGAATCCTGATACCGGAGTCATTTCTCGTAAAGACCCACTGGAAACTCTTAAAAGGTAAGAAAAATCCACTTCAGAGTGACTTTTAGGCAGTGCAGCCTTTGGCTGGACTGGATAAGATAACAGAGGAATGGATGGATTCACTGTATTAAGAAACGTAGTGTCTCTCTGTAGCTGAATAAAATTTCAAGAAATACCCTTGTTTACTGCCTGAACATTTGCATTTTTATTAGATTAGATCATATAATCATTAATAACCATAAAGTAAATCAGAATGTACTGGTATAATACTTAACGTGGTTTCCTCTCTTCTCTCTAGTGATTTGATTTTCAAGTTATTCTTTTATGTAACTTGCATATAAAAGTTACCTGTGTCACAGATATAAATTCTAGGAAAGGACTTGATAATATCGCTAAGAATAGTGATGGTAGAAATACACAATTTACATGTCATTTCGACAGTCCTTTGTTGCTGCATAAGTGTTTTCAGTGAGTGATATGGAGGTTCCGGCTAATTAAACTAACTTCTAAAATCGAAGAGACGTGACAAAGTGTCTGAAAAAAGAATTTTGAAATGAAAACGATCCAGCCTCTGTAGTTTGCAGGCTAACTGTCTCCGCGTTGTATTGTTAACCTCTTACTGACGCTCTTTTCATGTGCTATACATTTTTTTCATAGCTACCGCATGTGCGACGAATCTGAGAAGCATATTTACGGAAGCTCACCGCTGTTCGGCCAGTACTACAGTGTTGTTAAAACTGGAGTCCTTCAAGTTGGAGATGATGTGTACACAATTACTAACTGAATCAATGGAGTTTTTGTAAGTCACTTTAAAGAGAAAATGGAAAAAATGATATTGACCCTAAAAATATATAAATGATAATACTCTCCCAATTTGCTTAATTACTCGTGGCTTCCATATACTGCCAATGATCTGTTCTGGTCTGATCTACAGTATAATAACATTATTTTATTTTTTATGCAGTGATGACTACATAAAATACATTAATGTTACTTTGGTTGTACGATAGTGGTAAAATTAGACTAGGGTAGTGTAATCTGTTGTGCAGTGTTATGGCAAATGGAAGTTCATTCTTCTATAACTGAAGGAATTCAAGTAAGAAACATGTAATTCAGTTGAGAAATATGCGTTTTATATGGTAGATTTATAAGATTTCATCTAGCTTCGTGAATTTTATTATGCAATTACATATTTTACTTCCAAGCAAAAGCGCACAGAAAGTTGCTTGAGCAAAATATATTTGAGGTTTTTTGATCAGTAAACACATTATCATAATCTAGATGAGATCCAGAAAAACTTTCACCACTAAAAATCAATGCTGAAACGTGAACGCAGACTACAATTAATTTGGAATATCTGTATTCCGTAAAAAGTATAGGTAAATAATCTTCTGTGATTTTAGATCTTTTCTATCAGATGCAGTTCTATAAATGATGACTTGGACATGAAACCAGTGACAGGATTTTTTTATATCAACCCAGAAAATCAGGCCACAATTTAATAAATGCTCTAGAATGATTAATCACTTGTCCGATTGTATATCCAATAGGCCTACAGGGTTACGGTTTTAAAACAATAGCTATCGGCCTACTAATAGGCTAAATATTAACGAAACCCTACGGTAAACATAGCAATACTCCTAGTGGTAATGGGTTTGTGTTTAATGATAAGAAGGAGAATGATGTAATTGTATTTATTTTGCAGTAACTTCCGTTAAGCGTACAAAGTTCGTCAAATTCAGCTGAGCGCATTGCATTTTTCTTTTAGCGAAATATTCAGCGTTCAGATACAACCTGTTTACTGAAGTTCGAATTTTCGGCTTGTCATTCATTTAAGCTGTTTTACTTTTGAGGGGAAACTAAATTTCCTCTTTTAAAAGGTTTTTTTTTTTTTCTTTTTTAAGCATGAAGACATACTTGCGTCAATGCGCTACTTTCGGGGTGAGACATTCAAAAAAGGGAAGTTATAGCAGTTTTGATACAGGCTGCACTTTGTTCAGACTACATAAAGGCTGCTGCACAGTAACAGGAGTCATATCCGCTTAGTTACATTTGGCATCCATCAAAAACAGGATGACCTACAATTAATAGGAAGAGTAGTTCGATGGGAATATTTCACACATCTTGAAGTAAATGCGGAAAATACACAAGTGTTCTGATTTGAACCAATGCTTTAGCTGTTATTGATGTTTATTAAAGAGAGTTGGTCAACTGTTTGACTTCTCAGCTAGCCCGCATTTTTGAATGTCATGTAGGTATCTTAATTATTTAGCCTACGTTTTTATACAAATGGGTTTCGCAGCACACGTGGATTAGAACTTGTTCATTACATATTTTTAATTCCTGAATCCATTTTCCTTCTCTTATTTAAAATTCAGCCACTGGAAATATTCATACGGACACGAACTGTACGAATTTATCCTCGGAGCCTAACCAATCATCTGTAGAAACGCAACTTCTGCCTAAGAGTACTTGGACCAGCTGCTGAAGTTTTCGAGCTGTGTAAATACTTCTCATCTTTAAGGAGAGGAAACAGCCGTTTTCACCAACACCTTAAATATGAAAGTATAAGTACATATCTCATTTAATACCGAGTATATGTACGCGAGAATGATGTATGGACATACAGCGGAGACGAATAATTTTTATGCGTCCGATTTTAATTTTTTGTCTTCGAGCTACTCCAGTAAATTGTTTTTCGACTCAAGAAAAAAAAGCCAACTTTCCTTCGCCGATAGTCCGCTTATCCCTGGATATTCTGCAGGTACAGCACTTTTCGCGTGTCATGGTCCGCTTCAGTCTTCGGAATCTCAGCTTCGCTGTGCTGTGGAGAATGCGGAATCTTTAAATGCCAGGACTTGGGCAAACCAGGTGTACCTAAATGACAGGTACGGGTTGGAGCGTGACACGACACCCTCTCAGCCATCTCCTGCACATTCCAGAAGCCTTAAGTTTGGGATTGATCGGATACTGTCCACCGATTTTGACATAAAGGCAAAAGAAGCCTCCACTTTCAGAGGTAAAACGTCAGTCAAGTCCGATTCAGTCTTCCTTCCATATTAAATAGCTTATGCGCATGATTTGGCAAACATTTTACAGTATTTTATGTGTTGGTGTTGTATTGTTTTGGAAACATGACGCACACAACTGTTTCCCTATTTTTTAAATTAAACTTTATCATTATTTAGTTGGTTAAATATATTTTCCGTATTTGTTTGAATTACTCTGTGTCAACTACAACATAATTCAAAACTTAAATATGGCTTCTGGATAAACATGCGTTAGATCAAGGATCTTAATTTGGTACGCGTCACTTTTTCCGATTAATTACCCGTTTATGGTGATTTGTTATCGTTATTCTTCTGGGACACGAAATGGATAATTTAAGTGACTTATCCTTGCCCCCACCTGTGCCCCAGATTTCCGTGTGTATACTGCATTTATTTCTCAGTTTCTTCTGATTTTGCAACAGATCTCGTGTCCACTGTTAGCAGCGAAGGTTTTTCGGGACTCCGTTGCTACGTGAAGCCTGTGACAGACCGATACTACTCTTCTTTAGATGTCCGTAACGCTTCCTCTGCGCCGCGTTCAGACGGCGATGGGGCGAGAGAAATAGCGCAGCATCAGATTCAAGAAGGCTATCCAGGTAGAAGATGTTAATCAGACACTCGGACGTTATTCATTAATTCAACTGAACCTTTATAAATGTGAAACCGGCGTGCAATAAGGACAATTGTTCTTTCTGCGCAGGTCCGTACGCAGTCCTCGCAAAGGATGCGGCGCCTCAGACGAATAGAAGAAAAAGGTCGTGGTCGAGAGCAGTGTTTTCCAATCTGCAGAGAATGGGACTGGAGAAACGATTCGAGGTCCAAAAGTATGTTACTAAACCAGACAGAAAACAACTCGCAGCGATGTTAGGTTTAACGGATGCCCAGGTACGCTCAGAAGGCAAACACCAATTTCTTCTAAGAAAAAACAGCTATATTTCTATATATACGAAACTGATTTCTGGGAAATTATTTTCACTACAGAGCCCGAGAAAATCTAGGTTATAATATAAGTCTATCAACAGACGTATTTACTGATGTTTTAATAGAACTGCCAATATGTAGGCTAGCAAAATAGGCCCATATTTTCTTATGCAATTATTCTTAAAGTCTTTGTCCATCAATAAATTTGACCGTTTATACTACTACTCGAATTGGTATAAATACGTGATTTATATTAGACTTGTCTGTTTGTTGTATAATGGTGTAAAAACACGGATTATTATAATTTTACCCTGCATTGAAACTATATAGCGACACAAACCTATGTTCTACCACTGACCATTTAATCTCCTCCAGGTTAAAGTATGGTTCCAGAATAGGAGGATGAAATGGCGACACTCGAAGGAAGCCCAGACGCAGAAAAACAAAGCACAGCAGACTAATTGCTTGATAGCGGGCAGCCTGGAAGCTGTTCAGAAGGATCACGAATCCGGTTGTGAGAGTGAAGGGACCGAATCTGAATTCGATGATGGTCAGCAAGGGTGAGGGCGACGATTCAGCCAACAATTTAATGTCAAGATCTGATCTGAGTGACGATGAACATAGAAGAACCGCATTGCTGTTTTTCTCCGGCATTTTAAAGAAAACATTTGGATTAAGCCTACTAATGTTGTAATTTGTGAATGGGACAGCATTAACATTCATATACCAAACAGCCGAACTATTGAAAGAGTCTCACTAAGTGCAACCGACTTGCCAAGCTTTGCTTTTCTAACAAATTCTGTAGCTTATTCACTTTTCAACAGCCTGCTTGTAATTATCCCGTTTTTGGATTTTTATTTATAACCTTAAACAACAGTTTTGGAGGCATTATCATTTGTAGGCTACACTATAGTTTGATTTGTTGAATGTATTACATGTCTTCGTTGGATTTGTATACCCAGAAACGTTTTAAAAAATTTTAAGTGTCATCATCCAATTTGTATTCATCTAAGAGAGCCACCTTTTACATGAAAATGGTTCTACTGTTGTCATGGGTAACTTTTCATCTGTACTGATAGGATCTTCCTAAAATGCTTAACATGTAAAAGCATAACGTGCCTTAATGTCCCGAAACAACAGTTTAGGAAAGACAATTTCTCACATACTTCATTGGTAATAAACACGGTTTAATAAATAATAAAGTTAGCAAATGGATGTAGACAGCCTGCAACACTCAAAAATAAACACCTCAAGGAGGTAAGAGGGTATATATAGGCTTAGGGCGTATATAAAGAATGATTTTTTTTTTTTTATTTTGACGATTTTCTTTAAAAAAAGGAAAATAATACCTCTATCCAGTTTTTCTGGAGACACAACACAAAACATTAGAGAATAATACAAAGTTGAATAGTAACCCCCCCCCCCCCCAAAAAAGCACCTAATTGAATATTTTACAAGGCTTTTGTAAAATAAATTTGACAGACTCACTTGAGACAAAATTCGTTTGAGAGAAATTTTATTTTGTTTTAAGTTGCCGTTTAGCTAAATAAGCCATGTCATATCTTTTCCTTATAAAGAGCTTGTATACGTGTTGGGTGAATATTACAATTTATATTTCATTTTATAATAAATAACTTTGGATTTTAGTTTTAGATGTTGTTTTGGGTGAATTAAACCACGTTAAGGTTTCCCTGTGCCGTTTTACTATATTTCTACTTATTTAGTGATTTTTTTTTTTTTTATCGGTTGTAATGAAATAAACACAAAATCGATGCTGAAAAGTTATGCCAGTAAAATCCGCACCATTGCCAAATACATGCTATAGAACACACATGAATTGTAACCCTTCAATGTAAACTGTTTTGGATTAAGCGTGAAGTAGATATGTTGGTATTACACCGTCACGTGTTCTTTATGCTTTAAGTCGATCGTCAGGTGCACGAGCACCGATTTATCAGTCTTACAGTATGTAGGCTGTCGCATATAAATCTATAATGCAACCGAATACTGATAACCTACATCGCGTAATGTAGGTATCTCCAGGTAAAGGCCACAGAAATAGGCAGATTGATTTATACCCATATGAAGAATTCAAGATAAATAAAATTCACTATAACGTTATTTCACCCAGGCATCTCCTCAGCATATAGCTCATATAGCTACTGTGTGTGTGTCTGTGTGCGTGTGAAGCATGGGCGTCACCACCATTAAATCTGAGGGGGACGTGTCCCCCTCACATTTCATAATTATTCGTTTGGATCCCCACATTTAACATAAAATGTTAATTTTATGCCAGTGTACCCCCCCCCCCCCACCAACACATTCAAAATGCCTCTGACGCCCCTGCTGTAAAGTATACCTATACATTTTTTTTCTCATTCACTTGCAGCTGCAGTATATATAAACATATTTGGACCTTTGGTCTGAATTGAGGTATAATCTCCCTCCCAGGGAACTGAAATTCAAATATTCAAATATTGGCAACTATTAGGCCTGTAGTTTTGGATAAAGCAACTGAATAAAATATTAAAATACTCAAATGCGCACAATGCAACAACACAATGAATATATATGATAAGTGAATTTCTTGCGGTACTCTCTCTCTATTGTTTTTACAGGGCATTTTATACCCGTCATATTGCACTCTACAGACCTAAAACTAGCCAATGCATTACATCCTCACGACATCGAAACTTTGGCTTGGTCCTTTCGGATATTTGGTATAGTTTGTCGATGCATTAATTTAGGAAATAGTAAATAGAAATATACATTAAATAACATCACAAGTCAACGATTAATTAATTTTCCTCAATAGAACAAAATACTTCGTACAGCAACATTTCCTCCTATCCGTAGTCAACAAAACACTACATATCTGAAGTACCTACGGTAGACGCAAAGTGGACTTAAACAGCAAGCGTACAAGCCAGAACACGGTGTTACTTTTTATATTTATGATAAAACAGTATGAATATAAATGTAAATCTATATAATAAAGAACAACGATAACTATGTCATTCTCATCTTTAAAGCAATTTAATTTCTGATATTCCGATATTCTATTAATATTCTGATATTCTGATATTCCATGTCACTGAAAACAGAGCCAGTTCAGAATTTCAGAATTTTTCATAACACTTAAACATGCAGGCCTATTTACAGATGCTATGAAAAAGCATAGGCCTAACATATTAAATATTCCAGAGGGGAAAATGCACTGAATGAACTTTCAGATAAGTAGACAGACAGTAAATATACACACAACCAGCAAATTTCAATGATGTTATGATTCCTGAAAAATGAATCTGTAACGGGTACTTTACATGTTGCGAACCAGCATATTAGTGCGTTGTCAAGGGCAGCAGTGAGTTTAAAGGCAACACGCTCTATTGATTTTTATCTTTTTCAGACAGCGCTATTAGGAAGGCAAGCAAACGGGATATTGGTTATTTCTGGAAAATTCCAAAAGGAACGTTTAATAAATTAAAGTATAAACTGTTTTAATGTGAAATTCGGTATATTTCCAGTTCATAAATGTATCACAAAACCTTTCTTAATATTTGATGCAATTTGAAGAAATGGAATGACTATATCCTGCTTATTTATGGCTATATATAAGGTGCACTCATTGTCTCCTTTCTGTGTATGTAGGACCAGGTGGTCTTCAGACTCACTTTAATGATTTGACGAGTTGGGTGTTCGGAGTTGCCTCTCTGCACATATTGCTGTACTGAGTTGTTAATTTTACACTTGTGAACTTACTATTACATTTACCAGGCCTGGCCATTCTCCTTTGACCAAGGTGCCAATTGCTAGATGTTTTTTTCTTCTTTTGTGCCATTCTTTGTAAATTATAGAAATGGTAGAATCCCAGGAGCGTAGCTGTTCCTGAGATGCTGGAACCACCACAACTGGCACCAAGAATTGTAACGCATTAAAAATCACTTAGATCACTCATCTTAGCCATTCTAATGCTTAGCCACACAGTACGCGAACCCCCTGACCCTGTCTGTATGCTGTCTGTTATTCAGCTGCAGTCACATGACTCACTGCATGCAGTAATGAATAGGCGTACCTAATAAAGTTGCCACTGAGTCTAGTTTGTAACTCTGTGCAACTGCGAACTTATCCATTTGTACTGATGTTTCATTAGTTTATGTTTCCTGTACCAAACCTGGAAAGAATTAATCTTGGACTGTCTGCTCCAATGTGGTAACATAAGATAAATCATTCTTTAGGTCAAGATCCTACAGGTTTTGGCTGCATCCCAGATTCCATCCAAAGGAACAACCCAAGGTCCAAGATATATAGAGCAATGAGTCCTGTTAATCTTTTCAGACACATTTTACTTTGCACTTGCAGGATGCCTATAAAATTAGCATGTATTGATATTTTCAACATAGCATAAATGATCTTGTCTGTTTATTGGTCTTCATATTGACTCGCACCGTATTCCGGAAACGTGAAATGCACATTAAAATGCTTCCGTGGTTTGTATGAAGGTCTGTTGGTTTTTGTTTTTCTTATAAGAATTAGATGAGCAAATAATATTCTGGATAGCTAGTGTGGGTCGCTTTCACATGAGAAAATCTCTCTCTGACAAAAACAGCCGTCTTTGCTATAAACTTGGAGAATTAGATAATCCTTGCATCTTTGTTTTTCTTTTAAAGAATGTTACTCAGTAAAACAAATCTTAAGAATTTTTTTTTTTACCTGACCAGTTGCTCAAGAAAAGTTCATTTTAATATCTTATCTTCAAAGTTTTTTTAAACTCCTTTTTACATTCCTTATAAAAAATGGAGCAGAAACCTTGACTAATCTCTGATAAATTAACCCAAAATAAGGAAACATTGGTAAAAGATTCAAGAATTTCAAAATCGCTTTACCCACTGCTCAGTTGTAATTCTCATTATTATAATTATGCTTATGTTTGGTTGATCTATGGCTGTGCAGTGTGGCAATTCTCAACATAAATCTGACTTTTCATATTACTGCAATTATATACATATCCCAGGCAGTGCTTAAATAAATTGTGAGATGATCTCATCTGATGGGTTTTAGGTTAATCTTTTTTCTATTGGCTGAATATGTTCTGTAAATCATCATGTAAGGCTGCAAAGACTAAGGAAGGTGCCTACATTCCGAACAGAACTTTACTACAAGCTTGCTGTCTTAGCTTTAAAATTGTATTAATTCTCAGATTAATTAAAACTAGAAACAGGGTGACAGCAGGCCATCGAACAGCGTGCAATTTTATAAAAAAAAAAAAAAAGTCAGAAGTATTGCACAAATTTTATGTGACAAAGTAATTTTTGGTACTTGTGGAAAAAAAAAACAGATGGTATAGTTCATTCTGCACTGAGCTTATAAACTTAATATGCCACAAGAATAAATCTACACATCTGCAGACTGTGGCCAATGAATATTACAGAGAAAGTTCCTTTTTTAGGTATACGTTTAACAAGTATTGTTGGTAACATGGCAGCTGTTTTAAGTGAGCAGCTTTTCCATGTGTGTCACCATTTAAACATGCGGTGAGATACAGTGACCTTTTATTCTTTTCTTGATATTCACCAAATAGTTTCATATTAAAGCAGGACACACACACACACACACACACACACACACACACACACAGATATATGTAAATATATGTATGTATCAATGTATGTCTACATGCACGTACATGTACAAGTCATATATACCCACAGATGGTCCACATTTTTGTTCCTTCTGAGCTCTGTCTGACAGTCCACATCTCTCTGTGGTTCACCAAGGACCGGATTGGGAAACAATGATATAGGTAATTCAATGACTGGATGTATGGGTGGATGTACAGTATGTATGTGTTGTTTAGACGCGGGACATAGGACACAAGCCTCCCAAAGATGCAGGACTTTCATTTCACTAAGATTTGGTCCTGGGCTGAGATGAAATTATCCCTTTATTTTCCATTTGCTTATCTACACTGGGATGCTTCTCTTTGCATATCTCCTCTTGCTCACCTTTGAGACACAAACACATACAGCTTAGTGAAAGCTTGGAGTCCGAACGCAGGGGCAGGCTATTTACCTGGCACACCTTCTGCACTTCTGGGGGGTTGAGGGCCTTTGTTTAAAAGCTCATTGGCTGTGACTATTCTGCCGATACCGGGACGGTCATCATTCAAAGGATGCTGCAGGACACATGACAGACCCCAGACCTGAACCTATTATGTGACATGCATGAATACATTCATATGCAGGACTTAATAAGGAGTCGGTCCACCAGATGCCTTCAAAACAACTTCGGCATTCTTGAGAAGCTTTCACGCAGCCTTGCGCTGTGTATACTGAGATATTCTGTGATTTTGCAAATAGAAATGTGAACATTGCATGGAGGTTCAATGGTAATTAGATCTAATGATTAGGCAAGCCAAGGAAAGTGCTAGATGTCCGTGCTTTTGACTAGTCTACCCTACATACCAATATATTATAAAGCTATGATTTTTTATAAGAAACAGGCAAAAAGAAAACAAAAAAAAACTGCTTTAAAAACAATTCGCCCTAACAAATAAAATTGTAGCAGTAATATGATAAATTCATAATCAACTGAGAGGACTAGGATGGACAGATGGATCGATCAAGTCTTATATGTCTAGAACCGTCTAATATCCATCTACTTTCACATGTGACAGCGTAAAGAAAAATCCATACTAAACCTGAAAATTAATGCCACATCCATGAGTAAGATTTTCTTTTTCCGATGAATGGCTTCAAAGAATTTGAACTGATTGTTAGCTGACACTGAGACCTTTGATTGCCACTTTACAACTTATGGGGTAAGTAAAATAAAATAAAATAAAATAAAACAGCTAAAATGAAATCTTGGTCATTTTGTATTGCAAGACCCAGAGGAATCTTTTTTTTGTTTGGGTTATTGGAACAGGAAGCTTGACGTAATTTTATTCTTTATATCTCTAGGCAAATTTTCAGTTCAGTGATGGGGAGAACTTGTTTTGGTTTGGTAGATGTACACAAACTCCCACTGGAATGCGGGAAAATGCTGCTGCCAAATGCTATCAACATTTCCAGTCCACACAAATCCTACGCCATTTTATTACCCTTGCAAAAAATGTCAAGGTCTCTAAACTTATATTACAACATACTGAGACAAAAAATATAGATTGTGCTCAGTCCAAACTGCACATGCCTGAATCCTTACAAACTGCCAGAATGTAGGATTGTGGACTGCAGTTGCTTGAGTTGCTTTTAATAAAGATTCCTACAGGCATCATCACAAAAGTTTTAGAATACATTTTGAGGCTGTTTAAAATGTGGTTGATAACTTTTTTTTTGAAAAAATGATTTTCCTCCTCAAGGGTCCGCTGGCAGTCCGATCCCCGGCTGACAAAACTGGCTTTCGGGACATGCATACCGGGGGAGGTTGGCGACATTGAGTCTGAATGGACACTGTTCCGGACCTCCATTGTGGAAGCGACCGTACAGAGCTGTGGCTGCAGGGTGGTTGGTGCCAGTCGTGGCAGTAACCCTCATACCCGATGGTGGACACCAGGGGTGAGGGGGGCTGTCAAGCTGAAGAAGGAGGCTTACTGGGAATTATTAACCCGGGATCTCTGGAGGCAGCTGACGGGTACCGGCAGGTCAGGCGGACCATGGATCGGGCGGTCGCAGAAGCAAAAACCCGGGCGTGGGAGGAGTTTGGTGAGCCCATGGAAAGTGACTTTCGGTGAGCCTCAGAAATGTTCTGGCAAACTATCCGGAATATCAGGAGATGGAAGCAGCTCCTGGTTCCTACTATTTATAGTGGGGAGGGGGTGCTGTTGACCTCACCTGGGGACATCACCCGGAGGTGGAAGGAATACTTTGAGGACCTCCTCAACCATGCCTCAGATATATCTGCGCGCACTGCTTTTAAGGCATCTGCGGGCACAGAGCACGGGGGGCTGGGGGGGGCTTGCCCATCACTGGGGCTGAGGTGGCCAGGGTGGTTAAAGAGCCACGTGGTGGCCGAGCCCTGGGGGTGGACGAGATTCGTCCAGTGTACCTGAAGTCTCTGGATGTTGTCAGGCTGTCATAGCTGACACACCTTCTCAACAGCATGTGGAGGTCAGGGATAGTGCCTCTGGATTGGCAGACCGGGCTGGTGATCTCCTTATTTAAGAAAGGGGACCCGAGGGTGTGTTACAACTATAGGGGGATCACACTTCTCAGCCTTCCTGGAAAGTCTATTCCGGGGTACTGGAGAGGATGAGACGATAGTCGAATTCAGGAGAAACAATGCGGTTTTCGTCCTGGCCGTGGAACACTGGTTACTATAAAGTTGGTTACTTTATACCCTTGCAAGGGTGCTGGAGGGGGCCTGGGAATTTATCCAGTCTACATGTGTTTTGTGGATTTGGAAAAGGCCTACGACCGGGTTCCCCGAGGTGCTCTGTGGGGGATGCTTCGGGAATATGGAGTCTGGGGTCCACTGTTGGGGGCGATTCGGTCCCTGTATGAACGGAGCAGAAGCTTGGTCCGCATTGCCGGTAATAAGTTGGATGTGTTCCCAGTGCGAGTTGCGCTCCGCCAGGGCTGCCCTTTGTCATCGGTCTTGTTTATAATATTTATAGACAGGTTTTCTAGGCGCAGCCAAGGTGTTGAGGGTGTCCAGTTTGGTGGCCTCAGGATTGCCTCGCTGCTTTTTGTGGACGATGTCGTCCTGTTGGCTTCATCTGCTGGGGATCTCCAGTGTGCTCTGGGGCGGTTCGCAGCCAAGTGCGAAGGCGGCGGGGATGAGGATTAGCACCTCCAAGTCCGAGACCATGGTTCTCCGCCAGAAATGGGTGGATTGCCCTCTTCAGGTCAAAGAAGAGGTACTGTCTCAAGTGAAGGGGTTCAAGTATCTCGGGGTGTTGTTCACTAGTGAGGGTAGGTGAGATCGGGAGCTGGACAGACGAATCGGAGAGGCGTCTACAGTTTTGCAGACGCTTAACCGGATCGGCGTGGCTAAGAAAGAACTGAGCCAAAAAGCAAAGCTCTCGATCTATTGGTCCATCTTCATCCCTACCCTCACCAATGGTCATGAGCTACGGGTAATGACTGAAAGAATGAGATTGCGAATACAGGCGGGTGAAATGAGGTTTCTCCGCAGGGTGTCTGGGCTCTCCCTTAGGGATAGGGTAAGCTACAGCTGAGGTTATGTATAAGCAAACAATTTAAAGAATTCCTATAAATATAAAACTTGCATTTCAATGATAAAAATACACTCAGAAAAGTAGCGACAGCTTTGTATAAAGACTATTCTTGAAGAAACTTTAACTATTCAAAAAAAGCTTGGGTTTTTACAAGAAAACAGCCACGGGATGCAATGTAGACAAAGATATTTTTGCAACATTGCCACAAGGAATGTTACTTGTAGGCTTTATAGCGGATTTTGCACATTTTGTTCAGGGAAAATAGCGTTTTTTTCGTTCCAGAGACTGAGGTCCTTCCTGGATTCTTGAGTTCACTTTCAGTAAGTAAGAGAATTGCCTTTGGATATGTACATTGGCTTTCTATCCAAATACCTCAGCAAATATATCTGTTAACACTTTAAATTAACTGCACTTTCATAATGCATTCATTATGCATTTGTAGAGCATTCAATGCACCTTCATAATGCATTCATAATACATTCATAGCCAACATATAAGTAAACCGTAGCATCCTAACATACCTTGACATACATTAACACCAAACATTATATCATTATAATGTTTGTTATTAATGTAAACTACAGCTCTTAAGGTATGTTAGGATATACTTAGATGCTGCATTATGAATGTATTATGAATGCATTATGAAGGCATCATGAAGGTGCAGTTAATGTAAATCATAACCATACATTTTATTATATAGTTTTGTTCTTGAATGCATCAGAATAAAATATTAAGAAAATAGAACAGGATGATTGTCCTGTCATGATCTAGTTCCCCATCCCAGGTGTCTCCTGCCATGTGCAGGAATGAGGCCCAAGTTCACCAGTCAGTGGATGGACACCATATCAAATGAGGTGTTTGGGGCTTTGCCTGTTCAGCCATGTGTGGCATAATGACCTAATGACATAATGACATGTGTGGCATAAGTCAACGGCAGACCTCATGTACAACCATAAGATTATAATACTTTATAATGATAATAATTATGTTACTAGTTTATGTATTGTACTGTACTTTTTATTGTTATTTTAGAGTGTACTTATTGAAAAAAGTTAACTGTAATACAGTATGGCATGGTATGCCCACTGTGTAAGTACACTGTATGATATTCGCACAATGACAAAATCGCATGACGACGTATTTCTCAGAACATATTGCTGTCGCTAAGTGACACATGACTGTAATGTTAAGTGACGCTTGACTGGTTTTTAGCACTGATGAATGTTTTCCCATTATCACACAATTTAGCACAAATGACACTGAATCCTCACACACGCAATCCTCAGGCGTGTCTAGTGGGAGTAGGCTGTCATTTTCCCTGATATACAGGCTCCACGCTTCAGTGAGTGAGTGCTGTATGTCACATATGTATGTTACAATGTGCTTCATTGTAAACCATAGCCGTTGTATCACTGGGGAGACCCCAGACAGCAAAGCCATGATGTTCTGTTGAGGTTTACGCTTAAATTCTCCAGGCCTAGATATAGAATATATTGAAACTGTTAAATTAATCTGGAACATTTCTCTTCATGTGGGGATGTGGAGAAAAATTACAATAGCTATCCTCTTCATATACGTGATTATTTTGTTATACACAAGGCCTAGCTAACTGATTCAAGAGACTGAGTCAAATGCTAACATATGCTATTCGCTTTGGAAGCAAATATGTGGGAACTTATCACCATATCATCATTTATTACATTTGCTGTACTGCTTACTTATGCACAATTTGTTGGCTGCAAAACTGTATCTTATTACAGAAGTAAGAGAAAAGGCTTTTGAGGCAAAACAATGTTAAGAAACACACATTTTAACCAGATCGCAGCTGTTGGGAAGTGTAGTAACATCTTCTTGTCAAAATAAGGAACCAAGAATGTTGCAGTGGCTGTGAATAGGTTATATTAGGGCAATAAGGAACTGCGAATGTCCCTGTGGTTTCTCATTTTCATTACAGTAATATTTTACAGAATTCAGAAAGTTTTTAGGTTAGACAGAGAGTGATGCAGGAAGAGTTTGGTGCAGATTATTGCTGGTGTTCTGCAGGAGGAACATGATTAGCTTATGTTGGACTGTGTGCCCTATGCTGCTTGAGAAAGGATCCAGGCCCCAGTTGTCCAGAATAAGCAGTTAGAAGATGGATGGATGGATGACCGATGGATCCTGAAATTGGTCTAGGTACCGGTTCTCTCATGGAGTGGTAAAAACCTGCAACTGACATTTGGATCATTTCAATGTTTCCTATAAAACTAGTTTTTTACAAATATTTCTTAGAACTCCTATGTCAGTGAAGTCTCAGGTGCATTTTTTGTACATTATCTGGAATAGGTTAATGGAAACTGAGATCAGTAGAGAACATTATAAAGAGATACATGTTCCATGCTATCTGACTCAAGGCTAGCCTCAAAACCAGGGGTGGTGAACCTGATCCACAGATGCCCGGTGTGGGTGCGGGTTTTTAGGGTGACCTCTCAGTCAGCCAATAATAAAGCAGTGGGTCTCAACTCTACTCCAGGGGACCCACTGTTATTGGCTGATTGAGAAGCCATCCCAAAACCCTGCACCCGCACTGGCCCTCCATGGTACAGATTCCATATCCCTGCTAGAAACCTTCATATCCCAACAATTTAAAAAAAGTTTGACAAGCCGGCAGTAGAAATAGGCCGCAGGCTGTTGCTGTACGTAGCCCGATGGCCTGTGGTGATTGACTTAGGTAGCACATTTGCTTCTTCACGCTCACACAGTGGTCAGCCCCAGCTGGCGTTTGCATTAACACCGGTCCCTTGCTAACCGAGGATTGGGATCACTTTCAGTTCTTATTTTAGCGGGAAAATTTACAGTTCCTGGCAGGTGTCGGTTGATCTTTTTTTTTTTGTTCCCTCTTAGGTTTATTCGTATTGCAGGACAAAAGCCACAAGCCGGTAATATATTTGGTTGACTTGCTCCCGATGAACCAAGAAAGGAAAGCAAAATGTTGCACCAAGTATCTTATTCAGGTCCTCAAAGGGCTGTAAAACAAAAGCAGTTATCGCTTTAGAGGATCAAGACCATAAAACACATCCTGCGTTCTTTACTGTCATTTTGTTTCTGAGCAGCCACAGTTTTCTGAAAAGGGACTTAATCTACAAACACAGGTGAATATTTTACTGGAGAAATCTAGGTTTAAACCAAGCTCAAGGGTTTTACAGTATGAAAGGACCCCGTTTGAGAACTCTGAGCTGACAAACTTCAGTCTGGACCACAGTTCATGATCATCATCACCACAACTGATGCTATAAAATACAGAAACCAACATATTAATATTTTGACATAAAATAGAAGGGTCAGGTTAACAGGTTTAGTAGCTATATTCATGCATAATTTTCTTTATATTTCTTCCTAAGTGGGCAGTGGTAGCTTCATGGTTAGGGAAGCGTACTTGTAATTGAAAGACTGTAGATTCAAATCCTGAACAAGCGAGGTACCCTGAGCAAGGTACCGCCCCCAAGCACTGCTCCCTGGGCGTTGAATTCGCTGCGCCCTGCTATGTCACGACTTTGACATTATATTAACAGATCTATTTGTGATTGTCTTTGTTTCTGTTCTGTTTTGCTTTCATCATGCAGTATCTCAAATTAATTTATAATAAGAGCTTTACATGGAATTACATTCCTAATAAACTATTGATTATGCCATTCAAATAATGAGAGCCTGTTACAGTTACAGTAAACTACAGTTATATCATTTACCGATTCTGTACTAGTTTGTACACCGAACATGACCAGGTTAAATCTAAACGTGTCTCTTTGCAACGCGGTTATGGCTATGAAGAAAAGGCTTTCTAAACGGTGAGTCTTACCTTTTCAGTTTGCATCACATTACATCATGTGTTCTGAGATTACTCCCATTACATTATGGGTAACTGGGCAATTGTTAAGTAATTGTTAAGTAATTCACAGCAGCATAGTCGCATATGTCTCACGTCATTTAATGTTCATTATTACAGTTTGCAAAAAAAAACAGGAGACACCAAACGTGGTGCAGCTCAAAGAGATTCCCTTAACAGGATGTTTTATTTTATGAAGAGAAATCAGATGGAGGTGCAGTAGAACCCCTTGACAAAGGTGAACTGACCAATTCTAAGCCTACAGAATGCCTGCACCCTCCATAATAGACTGAAAGGCTCTAACAGACAGCACATCTTAAGGGTAACATTTTACTTGATGAAACACAAGTAATATAGTATCATGCTATTACTTATGTATTAATTAACTGTAAACTAACTCTTACTTACATAGTGCTCTCACATTAATTTATCATTAATCAATCTTGATGCATGTTTTATCTCAGTTACTATTTTTGTCACTATATCTATTAATCCTGTAAATGTTAGTGAGTCATGAATAGCAAGTGAAATACTGATATCATGTTTGTTCATCTTTAGTGAATCATGACGCATCTTTAGTCTCAAGTGGCGACTATATTTGTTCATGATTTGTTTATGATTTGTGCTTCACTAGCAACTGAGTTATTACTAAGTTTATTACTAAGTACTTATAATTCGTCAAGCAAAGTGTTGCCATCTTGTGCGCCCCTCCTTGCGATCTCTTGTAAAATCCAATTTAACTACATTTCTAAAGTATGCAAACTTCACCCTGAAAACAGGGCAGTGACAATTATAAGGAATACCACTTGACCAGCAATGACTCAAAAGCAAACGTCTTCGCTAGTGTTTAATTAGAAGCAATAGGTAACAGCTGATGACAGTCAGAAACACTCTTTGCCAGTTACAGTATGGTAGTAATGCATCATTAATTGAGAACATACTGAACGCGAAGTTTGGAAGCACTGGCAAGGGGCTAGATTTTTCCCAGCTTAAAGTAATAACACATGACTGTGATTTTACAACCTAATCCCTCATGTTTGTAAGAAAAAAAATCCCAAATCGTTACAGCGCTAACGTATCCAAAACACACACATACACGTTGAATTAAACTCACAGTTACGCTTGTTTTTGTTGGTATTTTTTCTTAACAACTCTTAACAAAGGTCTTCCCGAAAGGAAACTGGTCAATTCATGTTTTGAACTGATGGCAACTTCCTCTCCTTTTGTACTTGTGCCATTATGCGAATTTAAACGTCTTGGGAAGGGAGACCGCAAGCCAATTAAAGGCATGTGGCTTCCTCCCTCCCGGCCGTTCATGAAAACAACTGCTGAAATGGTGAAAACGGTGAATGACTGACTGTGGGAATACAGGCTGTTACTGTCTTGGAGGTAGTGAAGAATGACAAAACACAACAGAATGCGTGGTCAACAATGGGCAGGGAGCAGGCCTTATGTTTACAGCTAAGAGCAGGAGGCAGGTTGTGCGTAGACTTTTCATTAATTCAAAGCGAAAACGTGAAGAGGAAATACACAGTGAACAATTCGATATGACGGATAAATGACCTCATTTGGTACTCTATAAAATGCCTAATAAGTTAAAAAACTAGAAAGAGGGGCAGAAAGATACATTTCTTTTCATGGTTTATGTACCATATCTTTTGTTTGGAACTGCTCCTAAATCAACATACTTCCAATCAAACTATTAACATCAACGTTTGGCAAAATATATTAACGTAAAAATGACTGTATGAAGACAACTAGCTCGGTTATCTAATTAACGAATGGTGGTGTTTGTTAGCCTCATAAAACAATATAAAATGTAACTTCTGTTCTTTATTATAACTTTTCATATTATAATGCCCATAGCATGGCAGTGACATAGGGGCACTTTTGACGCAGTTCTGCGTCAAAGCAGTGGCTCTAATCGCACCATGGACAGACAAAGGCCTCTTAGCGAGCCTGATCTTATCTCAGACCTTCAACAGCTGCAGTAATGGAGGGTCAATACATTACTAGCCTAACTTCCCTCTCCTTCATGTTGCTAAACATAGCTCCTTTGTGACCCTGCCGTGAGAGTCCGCCGGCAGAAACGCCTGCCGAAGGCAGCAACCGAAATCCTGGGCAGAGCTGCTAAGGTAGCATTATTTAAAACGCACATCCATCCATCTTTTAGCTGCATATCCTGCAGGGGCTGGAGTCTAGCCCAGAATCAGGATGGGATGCCAGTCCATCACAGGGCATAAACACATACCAGTTAAAAGTCTGGGCACACCTGCTTTTAATGCATTTGTCTACATTTTAGCTGTGTTATTCAATATATATAAAAAGGCCTCAAGGCAATTAAATATTAACTAATTAATATTAATACCAAATTTTGCAATGACCAAGAGAAATGTTCAACACAAAATTTCTTAAATTTTAGTTTCTTCAAAATAGCCCCCTTCTGCTTTGACGGCGTTCTTTCAACTAGCTTCCAGATGTAGCCACCTGGATGCTTCTCCAACAGTCCTGAAGGAGTTTCCACAAGTTCTGGGCACAAGTTGCCTGCTTTGCTCTTACTCTT
>JAODKF010000030.1:18423701-18441589 GCA_026779585.1 Mormyrus proboscirostris
GGGGGGGGGGGGGGGCAGGTTATCTGCACTGACATAACCTTCAGGTGTGTTTAGGGTTGCTGTCTCGTTGGAAAATGAATGACTTTCAGTTGGTGTGTCCATACTTTTGACTTGAATTATACTGCGATTTAGAAAGACTAGCTTTTAACTGCATGTCTCAGAAGGAGACACGCGCAGCATAATCTACACACATGTACTTACACACAGTGCTACTTTCTCAGTCAGCTACGCGCCCCCCCCCTGCCCCCCCATTACATAAAACCGAAAAATGACTACTGCGAGTGCGACCCCACCACAGCTGTGACACCCTGCCCTTTACTTTTCTGGGATGTATATTAATGTCCATGTCACATGATAAATGAAGGTTGGTAAATTTATTTGTGCATTTTTAGAGACTATAGTCATTGTAATAGGCCATTGGGGTGTTAATATTTCATTTTTATGAAACATTGCTTTACTTTAAAAGGTGCTATTCCTGAAATCCTCCAAGCTGTGAAAAAAACTGGGGATATGGAAGGATCAAGGTTAATGATTTAGTAAAGAGTAAGGCATTTGTATAATTTAATAAAGAAAGGTTTTCTTTTGTGGCAAACATAAGTGTTTTATTTTTCAGAAAGGCAATAGGTTTATTGGGACATAAATTACATAGGGCTCTGCAGCAGGAAATCTAGCATTATACAGTTTTAAATGTGTGAGGGTTTTACACGTGTGAGAAGCTGGGACTGATATGTCCTGCTAGCGGCACAATGTAGGGGCTCCAAAACACATCTGCTTATGTGACTGTTTCAACATTTACAAGCTTATGATAGAACGAATTATACATAAACTGCCACTCTGTACAATCACAGGCTAAGCTAGCAATATTATAAAAGTTTTCGTTTTTGCCTTTTTGTGATTGATATACAGTGCATCACAGTCAGCAAGCATTCTTGCTAAATTACAATAATGCAAAAATACACACAACAGAGAGTGCCACCAATTTATCGTAAAATTAACGACCTTGCAAATACTAATATGAAGTTATGAGGATTAAACGAGACGCTGATGTAACTTCGGTCAGTTTGTAATTGTGGCAAAAGCTAAATGCAAATTTTGGGATTCTGATATTTTAGGCAAAGCTGTTGGAGTACTCACAGTGGGAATAAAACAGACCAGGGGCCACTTTATAAGAACGCATGTAGTAATAATTTTAAAAGTAGCACTGGTGATTGTCCTGACGCTTATTGTTTTTATCCATGCAGAGTCGTTATTTCTGAGAAAAACAGCAGGAGCGCATTCAACCGCTAAGTGCTTCCCAGTATTATCGTTTATTTTTACAATCCCAAAAAAGCACAATCCTTTTTCTAACATATTAAACAACTTAGGAGGCTAAAAGACGTTAGCTAAGTTAGCATGTTACACATGCCGTTTATCTATTGATTCATTTCCTGAAATCTGTTGAATGTAGTATTGATGCATTTAACGGCTTGAACATATCATGTCATCAAACAGATGAGAAACAATTCACGCAGCTGTATTGCTAAGAGAAGGTGATGTCACATATGCAGCTTTAAGAGCCTTTAAAAATTTAAAAATGAACATGGTGATCAGGAGCGTATCCCTAGAAGCCTTGATTACATCCCATAATGTATAAACAAGGCATTCAGAATTAATAAACCTACTTTCA
The DNA here is from genome assembly GCA_026779585.1 of Mormyrus proboscirostris. Classification (NCBI taxonomy): domain Eukaryota; kingdom Metazoa; phylum Chordata; class Actinopteri; order Osteoglossiformes; family Mormyridae; genus Mormyrus; species Mormyrus proboscirostris. Next base: position 18,425,368 of record JAODKF010000030.1, read on the forward strand.
AATCATCAATTTGTCCTGAATGGACTGTACTCAATCACTCTTTCTGTCTCTCTCTCTCTCTCTCTCTCTCACACACACACACACACACACACACAATTCTGACACCAATGGTGTGAGGCCTACATGACCCTAATTATTTTTGAATGAATCATTCTTGCATTTCCCATTACCTTAGCTTTACACTTCATCATCAACTACCAGTATCTTGAAAAATTTTTGAACTCCATCAAATATATTTTCCATCCCTTGAAATAGCTAGAGGGGAGGAAAATTTCCTGGCTAAAAACAAGAACCATATTAGCAGCTCAGTCCATTAATCACAATTCAGTTTGAGTGTAATTCAAAACTTTTTAAAACTTCTGTTGAAAACACACTGTTGCTGGAGAGCAGTGGTTTTACGAGTGCAATAAATTTGTCGGGGTGTATTCACTAGAAATTGTAAAAAAATAACTGCAGTCGACCTGTGACTGCTAAAGAAAGTTCACTCACTTCAACCAGTGTGTTGTTGATACAAACTGATTGATATAGCAGCCTAACCAAACTGTAGTCAAGCCCACTAGCAGAAAAGTACATGCAAACCACCCAATGGGCATTTGCACTTGGCACTACCAAGGTATTTTTATTGTTGGTGGTAAACACTGTTACTGCTTGTAACAGAATGTAAAATAATGTATGACAAATATACAACACGGTAAAATAAATTAAACTGACATTTTCAGCTATTTTTGTCCTTATTATTGACACTTCAACATACTGGAACAGTTTTTGTGAGTTCTCATGAGCATTATTGAAAACATCAGAAGTGATCTGGCCATCCATTTATCTTGCATTTATTTCTCCTGAACAGCGTCATGAGGGCCACCATGAAGCCTCCGTCAGGCAGCACGAGGCTGAGGAACATCTCAGGCCAAAAAAATCCAGCAATCTAGTATCTTTGGTTTGCTTGACCGCCAGTTTTTCGGGCGTCAGACACCAAATCTCTCAGGATTGAGAGGGGCAACCCCTAACAGGCAAACTGTAGCAGTACCCCTGGATAAAACCCATCAAATTTGGGAAGAACATGCCCCAACACACACACACACACACACACACACACACACTAATACAGAGAGAGAGAGATAGAGATAGATAACGTGTCTATATCTCTGTGGCCATAACTCAGGTCCCAACATGATGACCTTAACCCCTACCTAGCTGGAAGCCTACCCATAAGTAACCAAACAAAATACAAGATTTTTGGCATTTTTTGTTTTTTATTTATTGCAGTCATAGAATTTTATAAAATTGAGTTTCCCATTGTGGGGACCAACAAAATGGTCCTCACAACATCAAAATAACAGTTTCTTTTCCCCCCATAATGTAGTATATACACACACACACACACACACACAGCATGCTGGACTTGTGAGTGCTCCGTACCACCATGCCAACTCAGAATTTCCCCTTATTCAAAATTTCAAAATGACTAAAGTAACAAAGTCAATATATTTCACAGCTTACCTCATTTTACTGTGCCTAGTAGGGCAGTTTATAACACAAAAGTGGCTGCAGCTACGTGAACTATAAATTTCCAAGCTGTACTGAACTATAGAGGAAATGAGGTGGGCAAATATGAATGATTTGATGCGTGGCTCATAGCTCCAGGCTAGTCAGCGCCTGCCGCAAGTACGGCAATTTATGTTTTACATTATATTCATCGGGCCAGTGACGGTCGTCACAATTCTGTGACACAAAGCCGATGACAATTACAATGACGCTGTATAATGCCAGGTGGGTAATATTACAGCCCTCTCTGGGCCATTTCCATGCTGTGCATAGTTGCTGTAAGTCTAAAAGCTAAAATACATAAAAGTATATACATAAGAGTATTGCATATACATATATATATATATATATATATATATATAGACAGTTTTTATTAGACAGTTTTAAGTACTTGTCAAACAACAATGTAGGGAAAAAATAAGTGCAATTAAAAAGGAAGCACAAATACAACGCTGCTGTATGTTTTAACCAATAAAATATTTTTTTCAAACTTACCATCAGTTAACAGATCTGCAAGCAGCAGGGCTCACATATACAGGTGACCTAATCGTCGGTTTATTATTTTTTTCCTAAGAAACCATCTAGAATTTTCCAGGGAAAAACGCTGGAACATTTTCTTCGCTAACGGGTTGACCTCTGACCTACTCCAAGATTTAAAAAAAATTATAAACTTACGGCAGACCACATAATGCAATAATGTAACAAACTTAAGTGAAGACTTGCCAATTAATCTCTCTCTTTTGCTTCTGCTGTGCCACTTAAACTTTAGGAGGACCTAAATCCCAAAGTGAGGTTACTGCACTCCTGTAAGCTGAGCCAAAAATTACAACTTTGAATGAAGAGGCTATTAAATCCAGAGGCTGTTAATGTGACCTATTAATTTTAACAACTCAGATACATTTCAGCACATTTAAAATTCTCACGTTTTAATGGGTAGTTACGTTAAGGGCAAACTGGGTTCTGAACCAGAAACTTTCAAAACGTCCACTGTTTTTAAAATTTTCCTTTGGGTGGAACTGGGTGGTGCTTATATAGTTCATCAAAGAATGACTTCAAAATCTTTTTAATTTTCTCAAGGGCAAGGACTATGTGAATACGGTTAAGTATAATATAAATTTGCAATCATACCCTGTGGTCCAACAGAAAGACGTTTTGCTTTCACCACATGTTTTCCATAAAAACCTGACATCCAAGACCAATTGTACAAACATTAGGATTTTTGGGCTTGCAGGAGTAACTACAAAATTAGGATGTAAATGTAAACTTAACTGTATTACTGAAGTAACTAGGTTCTTAACAAAGACCAGCTTATAGACTGTACTCTTAGCAAATTGTTTATAGGTCTAATATTATAAGGTAAGTAAGGACTACGAATTATGAGGACCCAGACCACGTCTACCAATGAATAATACTGATTTCTATTACAGGCCCACTATTAATAAATAATGTTTTCAAACAGAATTATTTTATAGCTTAAATTATTTCTCATATGGAAGTTTTTCATGTCATTGACTAAACAGAACATATGCCTGTCTGACCCCAGCCTTCGTCATGTCCCTGTTTGGCCAGCAGGTGTCGCTAGCCATTCTGTTCTCCATACTGTCTCTGGTCAGACCCAGTGTGCTCTTCCCTTTCCGCAGCCTTCTGTAGGGCTCAATGGGTTGAGTGTGTGGCTCTGAGACTGGTAACCCTTATGGGGCCGACCCCATCTGCTAGTTTCTGTTCTCCAGTATTAATTTTCTATTTGTTTTTTTTTTTCCATCTTAGTTTTCTTATTCTAGATTTGCCCTGCTTCTGTTCTAATTCTGCCTTATCCTTGTGTTGTATCTCTAGTGTGTGTTTGTTTCCTAGTTTCTGTGTTAATTGTTTCCACCTGTTGCTCGTTGTCCTGTGATTTTTTGTTTTATTTGGTCATTCCCACCTGTTAGGCATCGTGTCTTATTAGCGCCGTGTCTGTATGTAAATGCCCGCCCACTCCACTCTTAAATGAGCTATTGTGCTCTGTTGAAGTTACTGTGTGTTACTGCTATTCTGTTTGGGTTTTCTAGTTCTGCTCCCTGTGTTGCTACGTGTTGTTACCTTTTTGGTATTTTTGTAGTTCTCGTTTTCCCCATTTGCCTTTGACCCCTCGCAGTCCATTTAATTTTGTGCCTTCACTAGTCTATTCAGCTTGTTTAATAAACCTCTGTCGTCACGTGAGCCGTGTGCGGATCCGCGCCCATAGCATATATACAGTAAACGCAGAAAGGCACTTAAATACTCCCAGTCATGTATTACAGAATATGAAACCTTTGGCGGTATGAAACTTATTATGTTTCTGGATCGAGTAGCAAGTTTATATTCCGATTTTTGTACAAAACTGGAAAAAAAATCTCTTTGACGAATCATAGAATTTAACGACGACTTATTCTTAATTTTGCTATTCGGTCTCATGTCTTTAAATGGCCGCAAATATTAGTAATTTCAGATTCATGAAAGCTGTTGCTGAGAATAATTATAATTTTGGGAATTATGTCTTAGATAAGCTGTAGTTTTAAACATCATCGGCATATAGTTCATGATCTGAATTCTAGTCATTTAATATAGAACTAAATGCATTTCCATAATAAAGGGGGAAGTGAAATTCTGAACCTAACTGAAATTGGGTTATAGAGTTCAGGTGAGTATATTACATGTGACATACGTCACGTATATTCATTCATGGATTTTCCATACCTGCCGGTCCTATGGGGGGGGGGGGGTCTGGAGCCCACCCCGGACAGTTGCAAAGCAGGGAACAACCTGGGATGGGATGTCAACCCACCACCCCGAAATCGCACATGTAGGTCTGAGTTCCATAACTGCGTAGAAGATGGGCTGTAAATTTGAATAATGACAACTCCTATGACATAAAGTTATAGTAAAATACCACTAGATGTCATCATTTGCCCAAAACTTAAGAAATGCATAATTAAATTAAAAAATAATAAAAAGCTCGTTGTGTCCTACCAACAGACAGAAGAAATTGCAGAGTTTTTTGCATATAAAACTGAAATTGTTTAATATCCTTTTATTAGGTACAGTGTTTATTAATGCAAACTTAGTATAGGTAATTGGCGGTCTCATACCAAAAACAACAAAAATTGAATGAGTTTTGGAAATATGCTCTTCACACAACGACATTACACACAATTTCCAGGATGGCTTGAAGCAGCTGGGATTCCTGTGTGTGATAATAGGCATATTGTACTTAATGCATTTGAATAAGGTCTCGATTAATGAATTAAATTTAATTCCGATTTCAACTTCAGCCAGCAGAGGGCAGAACACAATAACTTTTCAACTCAACTGTTGGGAGCGTTCGTTACTATATGGGTTCTTGACTGTCGTGCATTGCCTTGTTTGTTGTTGATGTAAGTACCGAAGCTTTCGTTTGTACATATAACGACTATATACGACGGCAGATAGAAATAACTACTGCATAATAGGCTTTTCTTATACAAAGCAAAGAAATATCTTTGCATGCAATTTTTTTTTCCCCAAAAAACTTTCTCATAAAAATATTGTACATTCGCTGCGACCCCCCCGCCAATTGGTTTGTGTTTTATTCACGTGCAGGGCTCATGGACTGTCTGGTTGAATCATTCCCAACTGAATGATCGGACGTTTAACGCAGATGAATCATGCAGAAAGGTGCGTACCGCACCGACAGTCAAGTGAGTTGCCAGTTGATTTTTACCAACAGAATCCTTACATCATGTTACGTAGGAGTGGGAGATGGCGGAGCGCTGTAAAATCTCACACCAAGAAGCGATCGATGCACTCACTAGTGCCCATTTTTGTCGTGGGAGAACCTATTTAATCAGCGTCTCTTCTCACCCTAGTGAAAATAGTCCTTTAAAGTGCTGTGTTTAAAAACCCACAGAAGTACACTATATGTTATTTTAAAACTTAAATGTTGGGGGAGAAGGATGGAGAAAGACTTTGTTTTGACCCAAATGTGGTTTTTAATTCCAAGTTCGCTAAGGATTTGCTTTGAAACACTATATAAACTCTGTAGTGAAGAATAATAGTAATTCCATATATTATCACGGCAGATATTTAATTAAAAAAAGATTAATCTAGACTTAAATTAAACAAAAGCCTATATATTCCTGTTTTGGAAGGACCACATATCACTTTTTTAAGAAGAGCAAAAAGGAAAAAAAAAAATAATAGAAAATGGGTGGCATGGCGTTGCTTGAGATAAGTTCAATTACGTTTTTATGGTAACTTGGCAACGATATTTCATAAAAATATGCCACCCAGTACGCAGGCTGGATCACATGACTTTTGTGGTTATTTTAATGTCTAAGAAAATTGAAATTACGTATATTTGTACCCGTGTCAAGAGCAAACTTGTAGTGTTTGAATGGGGATTTGTCAGTCATATCCAAGGAGACAAAAGTGCAAACTGCACATGCTTAAAAAAGCATATTCAATTAATGTTATTTATAGCCTTAGATACTGTAGATTAAGCAGCATGAGCCAGTTACAGCATGAAGTAGATATTCATCCATTTCCAGCCACGTATTCAGAACACAGTCACACTGAGCTTGGATCCTGGCCCAGGAAAATCCATGGCAGACGGGAGGGGGACACCTGGACAGGTTTTCATGAATTAAGTCATAGTACATAATCGTGAATGGCAGCTCAATGACCTTTATTTGCTTTTTTTATATATAAACCCCATGCTTTATATTCCAAAAACATTCATATCATAAAACAGTATATAGATCCATCAAAACACAATGGCATACAGGAATGTGTAAAATGGAAACGTTGTGATTGTTTGGCCTTTCTGGGAATTTTACACTGTCCGTACAGGTTTGTTGCATAATCTGCTGTACTTATACAGTAGTTTGTTTTCTTAGACTATAATTTTAATCTTTAATGGTCCCTTCACCATCCATCATTCTTTGACTTTCTTTTTGTCCTGCTTTTCCTTGCTCTGAGTTCTCTTGGCACTGATTTTGACAGTAACTGTTTTGTCTCCTGTTATTATAGAGTCTGTTTGACCTTTTTGCTTCTTGACTGAGAAATTTCCTGTCTGGGTTATCGGTGATGACCTTCTCTCAGGGACAGTGTTTTTTTTCTGTGCTTTTTTCTCCTTCTTGGTTTTCACTCGCTGAGGGAGTATGGTAGGCTTCGTTTTGGGGGAGGGCTTACCCCCAGCTGGCCGCCCACCCTGACGCTTGGCTGCGCCCCTCTGGGGGGTGGAGGTAGCTCCCACCTTCGGTGAGGTCATCCTTGGTGTGGTCAGTCTCTGCTTGCTTGTAACTGGTACCTTGGTAGTAAATCTCACTTTCTTCAGAGGAGGTCTGGTAGGTTTCTCGTTGGATGCCAGTACTGTCACTATAAAGATTTGTTCAGGATAAATGAGGATAAAAGTGAAATCTATCACTTTCAAAGAAACATTTGAACGTGTTTTTTGAAAATGATTTCAAATACATATATCGACTTTTTTCTGTGAACGCTTAGATGACAATGCTACATTTCATCTAAATAAACAAAGATTCTTCCAGCTTTTGTGCAAATTCTAATTTATAGATACTTTGTTTTAGTTATCAACTAAATTGAAACAAAATGTTGAACAAATTCAGATTACATCTTTATTGTCCATAGCATATCTAAAGGGAATGTAAAATATTTAATTTCACTGGGGAAAAAAATGGAAACGTGTTTGTGACGTTTGTTAACTGCTGGTGTTATAACATGCAAAAGAATGTTAAAAACAAGTGGTGTGATAATCTCTGAAAATCAATCTTACATCTCATGCACTGTTCCTTTGTAATTTCTGAATAATTAGTCACACTGAACTGTCACCAGAACCAAATTTCATAGCATGATTATTAAAAATGTCCAAAATCACGACTGAGTATGATGTAGTAAAAACTTACATTCTCTTGGAACAAAAGGTACTATTTTCCCTTTGACTTTCACAGGGAATGATTTCTGTTTGCATTTTCCAGGTGGCGCCCTCCTAGGTAAATCAAAACGCAGCCAGCATGTGAGAGGTTATATTTCACGTCACATTTAGGTGGCTCTTGTTTCTGAAAATCTGTGATCATGGCTGCGGAGTGAAAATCCAGAGCCCTGACCACACCTTATTGTATGAATCAGAACATACAGAATGTTAACGAGGTTTTGTCTCTGACTTAAACTGAGAGTGAGAAAAGCAGGCTTATTTGTGGCAGAGCACATAAATACACACATACTTTTATTGAGTAATGCTTGTACATTAAATAATCAAATTAAAATTCTAAAACCAACCAATTTCTTAGTAAAAACATACACATTAGCACATAGGATTTTATTTAATTTTTGGAACTTATTAGTCCATTGGGCTTTTAGAAACCTCAGCCCCTCAGAATTTTCGTTGCTAAATTAATAAGCAAATGATAATTAGTTAATTTTATTAATTAAGTATACACTAAATACCTGGAAGGGTCCATAAATTTGTAGACGGTTCCAAATGGAGACAATGTAGTGGGATAAGAAGTGGCCATGAAGTATAGTTCTCCTACAAGAGAGAATTGTATCCATTTGTAATCAAGCTGAGATGATAATGGTCTTCATTTATGAAAAGGTTAGAAGGATCTGTCCATTTCCCAGAAAGAGGTGCCTGTAAATTAGTCATAAACACCTTACCCACTTCATCCTCAGCAAAGGAAATAATGAATTTGTGGTGATGATTGATCAGTCCGGGGAAAGAGCAGGTCTTTGTGCTGCCCATGCAGATGGATTTTTCACTCCAGGCTCCCATTTTGTCTTCCTCTAAGGCCATCAGCCGCCTTGGGAAGAAACAGCACAGTTGTCATACTGGCAAAAAGCGATTTTAACTCGCGTCACAGTTCAGAATTGAAGAGCAAATTTCCAAAGCTCACTCAGTTCACGGGGTACATTTCTGAAAGAATTCCTGTGCACTTATTAGTCAGCTTTGGAAATGTAACGAAATTTGGATTACTGTTGGATTACTTGAGGAATGAGTGAGTTTTTGTTCCAGATACTGTAACATATAATGAGGAAGCCTGTCTTCAGCTGATTGGTGGTCTCGTCTCAAAAACAACAAAAAATGCACTGGCTGAGTTTTGGAATGTTTATTTGGAAATCTTGCAAAGTGGCGGATCTGAACCAGTACATAGTTCATAGATATTTTATAAATATTTCTATAATGTGGAAAACTTGAATAGTTATTATTATATAAATTATAACTATATTATTATAAAAAATATATAATGTTGGTGTAACCCTACTCTTTGTGTTGCAAACATGTTAAATATTTAAAGAGCAGCTTATAAAATGCGTATATTTGTTAAGTCTCTTAAAGCTCTACTGATTTTGGATATGAAGATTACGTTATGGAAAAAGAATAGAGAAGCTCTCCTACTTTTACCCAGTCATGAAGTCTCCAAAGATGTACAATCCATTCAGATTGGGTGACTCACATCCTCTGTATACATAGCCACCGGTAACTGATTTTCCAACGTGGTGACCATATGCGAAAATCGGAGGTATGTCGCCTAAGCAGTAAACATAAGGAACAAAAACATATATAGAAAAATCAATAAAGAACTCGCCGTGTGACCTTGCAATGCAGTTAAATGAATTCTTCTAAATAAGGTGCAAGTTGCTCTCTTCAAAGATACTATGGAAACAGGAATAGGAGGTTGGCAAAGGTTGTTTGTTTTTGTTTATTTCTTTAATCTTAGCCACTGGCCAGCCTTTGTCTCCTGGCAACATCCTTACCTAGTGAGGAGTTGTGACACAGCTTGGCATCAAAGCACTCAAATCCCTCCTTAGCTCTCCAGCCATAATTGCCTCCTTTCACAATGATGTCTACCTCCTCGTAACGGTTCTGGCCCACGTCGCCACAGAAGATCCGCCCTCTCCCACGCTGGGTGACAGGGTCGCCGCGATCCACGGAGCAGCGCCACGTATTCCTGACTCCGTACGCGTAGACCTCGGCCCGCGCGCTGGGGTCAGCCACGAACGGGTTGTCCACCGGAATCCTGTAAGGCTTTCCGTCACTACTGTCTCCATCCACATCGATACGCAGAACCTTCCCTAACAGGGCACTCCTGGGCACAGAGGGGAAAACTGCATTTCAGAATCACTGGGCTGCCTCAAAAGACTTTTCTGAGATTTCTTTGTGCGTGTTTAAGAACATAAAAACAAATGCATATTAACAATACTAAGCAAACAAAAGTTTCAAACCTCGCATGAAATAAGAGCACAATGCAATGGGATCATAGATATAGTATCATTGCTGTCATTTGTTACTCAGTTAAGCATATGCTAAAGAATCCTATAGAAGAGGATTGTTATGTACATTTTTCTGAAGGTCTTCATCAAAGCAACGTACAACAGACGGAAGTTACAATATGCGTGTACCCTCTAGGATTTGGTATCCGTGACCTTTGCCTCTTTAGCGCAATGCTCTACTTTCTGGGCTACGGAAGCTGCCGCATCTGTGTATCCTCTTACTTATTTTGGGAGTTGCCAAACGGGCCAAAAGGGTCCCCAGCTTTCCCGCCGTCCCCCGTGAAGATGTACATGTAGCCGTCCTGGCCGAACAGCAGCTGACCACCGTTGTGATTGGCTGCAGGCTCATCGATTTCCAAAATCACCCTGGAAGTAGCCAGTGTCAAAGCGTCTGTATTATCATCTCAGCTTTATGATGCAGGAGTCAAACACAAAGAGATATCGTTTTTTCATTGGTTATAGTTGGTTAAACAAGTAATAAATAAAACATAAATATTCTCATATAAACATGATATATTAAGACAGTAAAATCCAAACATATGGACATAAGACAAAATATCAGAGATTGTAGGGTACAAATGAAATCTGTTCACTAAGTCTGTCTTTAAGTTGAATTTGTAGGGTACCGTAAGTTTGGTACAAATACAGTACAATGCAATACAACACTACTAAAGCAAACTAAAGTAGACAAACATGACTCGTGTTTCACTTTGCTGTGCAGTGGTACAGTAGAAGACATAGATGAGTGACATATGATGCACACTCTAATCTGCTGGCCTGTAATTTCCTGTAGGCGAGACTCAACATGAAGTCCAATGCACCCTTTAAAGGAAAAACAGAAACCTATTTGATAACTTCCATTTCACTGCATGCACTGTCTAACGGATTCATTTACAGTTGTACATATATTTTATATATTGATCATCTATCCATCCATCCATCTTCCAAACATTTATCCAGTACAGGGTTGCAGAGTGATTTGTATCATTGTAAATAATAATAATAATACATATCAGGGGTCTTGTTAGGCTTTTAAAACATCTAGGGCTCAGTCTAGAGACTTAATCTGTTTAACGGTCGTTAAAACATTTAAGCTAAACAAACCTTTCGGGGCTCGTCGAGGCTTCAGCATCAAATGTCCTATGTGACGCGTGAGATGTAATAAATGTTGCTCATCCTTAAGGTGGTATTACACAAATGTATAATATGAGTTGCCCAAAAACTTCCTAATCTGTTAGGCTACCTGCCTCTTCCAGGCCTGTAATGTCCATTCTTCTTAGCATGGATGCAAGGCAGGGGAGCACCCTGGACAGGAGGCTAGTCTCTTACAGGTCCCACATACTATCACGAACTTGGACAACTTTGTAATCCCAGTTCATTAATGGCCACTGGCATACAGGAACTGAGCCGTACCATCTAGGGAGACTGGTCACAGCGCGGTTCCAGCTCACTTCGGTTTTCCACTGCAGAAGGATCTGCTCTGTAAAGGCGTGGCCGGGTTTGGAGAGCAACAATGACATAAAACCGAAGAGTTCCTTCACTGTTCACATGGCGTACATCAAGATTTATTATGTGTTCATTTCCACTAACATGTTTTAGAATCGCTGTGCTGTATTAGCAATAAACGCTAGCAGAATCAGCATTACGAGTCCATTCTGTTCAGCTGTTCTATAGTAGTTTTTTAATTAGCAGGTTTCAGAGTTATTGGGAACGCAGTACATCACAGAAGCAGATCATTGGTATATCCATGCATTTTGACCAATCAGGTGGTGGTGTAAGCAGGGCCATGTCAACACTCGGGTACAGCTTGTATGATTTCCAATGGAAAACGGGTATTCCGGTATCCGGCTTGATTCTTGGTGGCAGTAGAAAAGCAGCGTTACTGAATGCATGTGGACTACCGAAGGAAACTGGACTCACCAGAGCAACGTGGAGAGAACATGCAAACTGCACATACAGAGAGGAAAGTAGAATATTCTCCCAACCTTGGAGGTACGAGACAACAGCGCTGCCCCCTATACTGTCCCCAGAATAGCATTCATGTAAATTACTAACACCTGAAACAAAGCCAAGCCCCAGAGTGCGAGGTCCATTTTCATTACCTGTCTGTAGTCTTGGGCTTTCCGAAAACATTCCAAAACCACGCAGAAAAATGGAACTCAATTATTAACTGAATAATTTTCTAATTATTATCTTGTAAAGTCTGCAAAGAGGCTGGATTGGATGTGCTGACATGCCAGTAATCACGACTGTGCGTGAAAATCCAGGGGGAAAAAAACATTGAGTGACCACAAAATAATTGTTACTGAATTGTTACTGGAAACTTCAGGTACCATAAATGTAAAGGAAATTCTCAGTGAAGGAGAAGCTAAGGAAGTGTCCTTGGCAAAAAAATAAACGGGGTATTTTTTGTGTCAAATCAAAAGATAAAATTATGAAGGAACTTATAGTAAAAGGCCTCCAGGCAATGAAGTAATACATATCAAATATCGCAACAGCCAAGTGTTCAACAGCTCGACTCTTCTCAGACTTTAGACTCATTAAAATAGCCCCCTTTTGCTTTGATGACAGCATTGCAGACTCTTGGCATTCATTCAACCAGCTTCCAGATGTAGCCACCTGGAATGCAACTCTGAAAGTCCTGAAGGGTTTCCTAGAGATCAGGGCACAAGACGGGTACGTTGCTTATTTACCAAACCAGCTCTCTAGGGTTTAGGTTGGGGGATTGCGGGGGCCAGGTCATCTGTCACAGCACTAACCTTGAGGTGTGCTTGGGGTCATTACCTTGTTGAAAAACAAATGTTTTTTTTTGGTCTGGTGTCTTAACTGGTCCTGTAGGTGTTAATATTTTCCATCACTTTTTTCTGTCTCATAGTAGCTATCTTTACGTCATGTCATGCACTGGTTACTGTATATAACACAAAGTCGTGATGATGCAGCTGTATATGTATATTACAAAGAACAAGGCTTAGTGCCATGGGTGCTGAAGAATTTACTCTTGGTTTGCACGTTACCTCTCGAAGCTGGGGTCGGCTTTGTTCATGTTATTCGCAGACACCCTCATCTCACTGATCCGGACCTTTTCCAGCTGATTCTTTATCATGATGGAATAGTAGACGAAGAAACGGCCATTTCTCCGGTAATAGGGATGGAAAGCCATCCCTAGGAAACCCCGCTCATCTCCCAGCCAGGGCGTGGTCAGCACTTCCTGAGTTATATCCAGAAAGGGCTCCTCGAGGCGTCTGCCGTCTCGCAGGTAAACCCAGACGAAGCCCAGCTGTTCGGCCACGAACATGCGGTGTGTGCCGTCCCCGCTGTGAACCATTAGCACAGGGTTCCTCAGCCCGTTGGCCACTTCTGTCAGGCACAATTGCAGGCAGCCCTTGGGGTCCTGCACCACCTTGCCCAGGTTAAGGTTGAGCGTGGAGCTCTGTAGCACATTGGGGTAGCAATAGTCCTGGTCGGGCAGGTTGACCAGATTACAAAACTTGGATCGGTCCTTCTGACAGGACTCCTGTAAGCGCTTGTCATTGGTCAAATGTCTGACCACTGACTGGCACTTAACATGGAACTCGGAGCAGTAGTTAAAGCACAGGCCCGGAAGGTTCCGTACCGGGGTGTATGGGTCCTCAGCATCGTAAAGATGAGCTGCATAAGGGGAGCACTCCTGTGATAGAAATACAAAGATCGAACTTTTAAAACAGGAAGGTGTGCGTGCTCACATATTTATTTCACTGAAAAATTCCCAAAAATTTACTGTGTTAATAAGCCGTTTTTGTTGCATGACATCATGTTAATAACTTCATACAAGCCTGCTATTTTCAGTTTTACAAGAACTTTAATAGCAAAAGGACACATATCGCCCCACACCAAGAGTAGGGTGACTGGGGTTATTACAACGCCTTGGTGTCACTTGCCTATTCCTCTCAGAAATTTAGTTTATGTTGGTCGTGTAAAGTCTATAACCCCACCCACGATCCATTATTCCCTAAAATACCGTAGCGTAAGTATAAATGCTCCCTCCAAAGCAATCGGAGTTATTTGATAATTGCTATACCTTAATTATTTACTGGTATATGCAGCATGTTGAGAAATATTTTAATTAGAAGATGGTGGTAACTGAAAATTCACAGTGAAAGTACAAAGGGATTTCAGGTGTTTTGTTTATGGTTAGTCGTCGTCTTCCACTTCTCTTTTGTAAATAATATTATACCTGTATATAATATTTTGAGACATGAATGGAAAGTTATCACGGTGCTCACCGATTGCATTCTCTATGCTAATCGTCACCTAGCGCCGTAGATGGTTTATCCTAAATAATTAGGAAAGTGTTGTAAGTCAAGGTAAGCACTCACACTATTAACTTTCTCCTGCATGAATGCATGGAATAACGTGATCCCAGCTACCAGAGAATATTCCCAGTTTAGTCAATATGTTATGTCTTCTCCAAGTTGGCAGAGAATGTTTTACTTGAACGTTAATGGTGCAAGGGTTAGCCTGATATCTCTATTCCCTGAGCATCCTATTAAACGTAATTAATGTTGAAACAATAAAAAAAAATCTAACAGTGCTATATAGCCTATTTACACTTCGAACGCACCGCCCAGCCTCGATCGAACCCATGACCTTATAGGGATAAAGATACAGTGCTACCGGCATGGTCTTTAATTATTTATGCATTATTATTATTAGTTGTAAGTAGTAGTTGTATTAGTGAGATAAAGTTCTGGTAACGTCAGTAAAACTGGACATTTCGAAAATTTCCATACTTAAATCGTAACGTTCGTTAAACGTTGCTGGAACGGAAAATTGTTAGCTGGGAGGATGTGTAACCTACATGTTATTTCACACTCAGGGAATGCTCAGCAACTTTTGGCATGAAAGAAAAAAGAGGGTTAAATGTCGCTGCAGTTTAAAATACCGTTTCCCATTAAAAAAAAAAAAACGTATATAGAAAAAAAGCATATGCATGCGCACAATCAAACACGCTAACATGTACATAGCCTATTTTAAACAGATAGTATTAAGAAATAATAAACATATATCTCCTGAAAAACCGGGAAATAAATGAATGGATGAATAACAGTCAAGTCCGATCCAAGACACCTAAGCAGAGTCAATATATACATTTTAAAACAAAATAAAACAATTTGTATAAGCATTAATATGCATAGATTAATGTACCTGACAAAGAATGTTTTTTACGAACTCACCACAGAGTTCGTGCCCTTGCATGTCATAATAATCCATTATATTCCAGTATCTCTCCGCGATGCTGTTATCAGTATCCTGGTCACAGCAGCCAAACTTTTCGTAATCCCTGCAAAACTCCAGATGGAACTGGGGTTTAAACGGGGGCTCGAAGTCCAGACACTGAGGATGAGCCGATGCATCTGTAATCGAAGTGACCAGCAATACTACAAAAAGCATACGTGCGAGTGAGAGCTTGATAACCGGAGCTACTGCGGTCTTTTTTTGCATGTAAAATCCCCAGGCTGGCCATCTGTGGGGTCGTGGGTCCCGGTCGCTCGTCATTTTAATTCGTGAAAGCTGTTTGCTCTGACTGTGTGCTACTTTTACATGTTTGTGTGCATGTCTTTGTGTGCGTGATGGGTAAGGCTATACGATTTCAGCTATTCCATACGTCACTCAGGTGTCGGCTGTCAGGTGGTTTCCTTGTAAAATGAATTACAAGATGTAAAATATATATAAACAAAATAAAATGCCACATAAATACTTATAAGTCGGTTTCTCAGTTGGGACATTTACTGCTCTGCGTATATTTAATGTGGCATTTTAATAAATCCCAGTTCAAAGACATTCAAGTCACTTTACTCGCAGTGACTAAAGCTATTTAAAAATAATCATGTCGGTCCCTGCTATAGGCAGCAGCACATTCATACAATACACCTTAGCTTCACAAGACAAAGGTTTTATTCTAGTTTTTCGGGGATCTCTGCCTTTCGGCTTAGGCTATGTATAGTATAGGAACTGTACGTAGTCTGCAAGTACATATAAAGTTTGATTCATTCAAGCCTTGACCTGAATTTCATTAGTAAAATATCTATTTCTGCATCTGTCAGAATGGTGAGACATTCTGAAGTATCAGCATACCAAAACGGAATAATGAATTTGTACTGGAAGTCATGCACTCAAATTAACGCAATCATACAAATTGAAGACATTTGGCGCACCAGCAATGAAATAACGATGACGTCTTGGTCCACAGGGGATAACAATCAGGAGACGTGTTGTTAGTTGACCAGAAATGGAAACCTTTAGGAAGTCAGATAATAAGTGTGTCAGTTGATAAAGGGCATTAACCCTTAGATGCACAAGTGGGTCAAAAATGACCCGGTGAGGTTGTTTTTTTGCAATATCTTTGTAATGAAAA
>JAODKF010000030.1:18441689-18457225 GCA_026779585.1 Mormyrus proboscirostris
ATTTTTATAAGTGGGTCAAAAATGACCCACTTATGGAAAAGTGTAGGGTCATACCACTCGTGCATCATAGGGTTAATTGTGTTTGATGAACAAACTCTAATAAGTGCAGAAAATGGTGTCCAAACCCAGGCTTTGAGAGCAAATGTGAACGCCTAATTTTGAGTGTATATTGATTGCAGCCTGAATTTCACTTAGACCATCAAGTGAGTTGAGGCTGTATTGTACACATGATGAGGAGATACAATGACTTACATTGTTATGCTAACAATTGTTATGCTAATAATAGTAATCTGCAGGTTATGTCCTGTACTATACTTGCCTTACCCTTCTTATAATACCAGGATAAGAGCATCTGCCTTATCCATAATGAATGAGCTTCACTGTACAACATACTTTATATATGCCAGCACAGCACTCCCCATTTTACTGGTAACTTGTTAAAGTGGTGGCGTGTTTTTGATTTTCTTTTACAGGATTGTGAAGTGATTTAGTTCACAGAGTTCTTTCTAAAAAAGTGAGATACTGAAAAAACCAGCAAGATAATAAAAAAACAATAAACTTCATCATACCACATATAATAGCGAAATTATATAGTAATGCTTTACTTGAAAAAATGCAACCGGAGAATACATTTATTCAGAGGCTTAATTAAATGCACTGTAACCAACATTATATGTAATGCTATATGTACCAAAATACAGTTTATGATGACAAATCTTAATTGTAGCAAATAAAGTACACAGAAATAACTTTCCTTTTTTGCTATTTTTACACCTTTCTTAACATATCTGTCCCAGAATGATCTTCAATCCTTTCCAACATTATTGTGGGATTGGACTTAATTGTCCCCTCAGCATTTTTCTTTCTTGGTATGTCTTTTCATATCACAACTCTATGGAAAAAGTGTGCTATAAAATGACTCCTGCGTTGCTTGTTGCTGAACAGGTGCTGATGAAATTAGCTGACTGGACCTACACACAAAGGTGAATGTTCAGTTTCAACATTGGCAGGGATGCATCTCTCCATTGTCCTATAAGCTACCAACACCAATACACATAAAGAGCTCTATAAATTTATTTCTCTCTAAATTTCCTTCCACCCATGCTTGCATGCATGCATTCATCCATCCATGTTCTTCTGCTGCTCATCCATGTCCGGGTTGCAGGGGCTAAACTCTAAGCAAAGATGTCCAGATCGCCCTTTTACCAGCCAGCTCCTCCGGGGGGATGCCAAGGAGTTCCCAGGCCAGCCGAGAGATATAAAGTCTACAGTGTGTCCTGGGTCTGCCCTGGGCTAGCCTCCTGGTTGGACATGCCCCAAGCACCACCCCTGGTGCCCGAACCACCTCAGCTGGCTTCCTTTCCATGTGGGGCAGCAGCAGCTTCACTTTGAGCCCCACCCAAATGACCTCCTCCTGACCCTGCTTCTAAGGCTGAGCCAAGACACCCTGCAAAGAAAACCCATTTCCTCCGTGTATATCCACAATCTCATTCTTTTTGTCACTACCCAGCACTTGTGACAATCGGTCAAGGTAGAAATGTAGATTGATGGGTAAATCGATAGCTTCTCCTTCTGGCTCAGCTCTATGTTCTCCACAACAGACCGGCACAATTCTTGCATAACGGCTGGGTCTGCACCAGTTGGCCTGTCATCCTGTCCTCACTTGTGAACAAGATGCCGAGATACTTAAACTCCTCCGCTTGAGGCAGTAAGTCATCCCTTCCGACTGGCCCAGTGCATGCTGGAGTTCACGGCCCAATGAAGGTAGCCGGATCATCTGCAAAACGCAAAGATATGATCCTGAGGTCACCGAACTGGACCTTCAGCAAGTTACGGACAGAATCGGTAACAAAAGACAGCCTCCGGAAACAAGTCTGACGTCCTGCTGGCAATGTGAACCGAAGCCATGCTCAGGTTACATTGGGCCGTAACAGCAGACCTCATACCCCATGTTCCTGAAACACCTCCCCACTGGACCCCCCCATGAGACACGGTCGTATGTCTTTTCGAAGTCCATAAAATACATCTATACTGGTTCGGCAAACTCCCATGAACCCACTAGTACCCTCGTGAGGATAAAGAGCTGGTCCACTGTTCCATGACCAGGATGGCATCCATATTGTTCTTCCTGCATCCAGATTTCGACCAACATATGGACCCTCCTCTCCAGTAGCCTGGAATGAACCTTCCCAGGGAAGCTGAGGAGTGTGAAGCCCCCTGAAGATGGAACACATCCTCCAGAGCTCGGAGCCCGTCCCCCGACTTGTAGTCAATGGGAAGCAACCTTCTCATGTCCTTCTTCAGCCGGAAAGTTCCCTCTACCACTGGTTCCAGAACCTGACAATAAATAGACAGTATTTCTCCCACAGCTCAGGCTCCCTTTTCCCCAAAGAGACTGCATTCTACTTTCCTAAAGTCAGTTTTGGTAGCTGACCACTGGTCTACCAAGGACCCTGCTTTTGACTGCCAATTCATCCACAGTCCTGCAGGCCCCCACAGCCCCCCCCTGCAGGTAAGAGATCTACAGAAAGGATGGCTCTATGTAGCTCTATCAGATCAAACAATCGCCAGATTAAGGGCCTTGTCTAGAGAACCAACGGTGAAATCAGTCTGCTGATCGTGGGATTTGAACTGATGACCTTCTGATCACAAGTACAGCATCCTAACCACAGAACCACAAAAGATGTGTCAAAAATGGCCTTCAGGTGTTAAGCTTAGAGCAAATAATTTAGCATGAGTGGTGCGTGAACACAACTACTGTATTGGGGAAAATGACAGGGGGAACCGAATCAAAGTTTATTAATTAAAATTTACGGGACCTTTGTGAAGAAAAATGATGGATGGCCTGAAGATAAGATCACTGCAACTGCGGCTTGTTTGCTTCCTGAGCCAAGAACATAAATAGCTTTTATTTAATATGAAAGGAAACATCTTATTGCAAGTTTCAAATTTACAAGATAAATGATATATTTATTAAAAAAGGAGCACAGACTTGAGAGATTTGGATGAAACTGCATTTTAATCCATTCAATTTCACAAACATAACTGCGCAATATTCATCAATATACTAGTGTTTGTGGCTGAAAAGGGGATTTCTACTGAATACGAATTAGCTGTTGTGACAACCATATCATTTATCGTAGAAACTTCCTGCTAGCGTTCGTCATAAAACTCTTCCTTCTGAGTAATCTATTTCAGGTTGTATGTCAGACCTTTTTGAATTACTTTGGGAGCAGTACCCCTCTAACATTCACAAATCCATGGCTGCAGTATCATTTTTTCATATCGGCTTAATGTTTGGTGACATTGTTTTCACTGTCCTGAAATTCTCAGCCCAGAACTACTACCTCATAAAATGATACATTGCTCACCGTTCACTAGCCAACACAGTATTTATGTGCATACATTACCTTGGATTCCAGCTGCCTTCTATGTTGTTTGATCATTTTGTTATGTGGAAGATCATAATATGTCTTTTGACAGCTGAAATAAATCACATCAATAACTGTTCCCTTTCGTGCCAGAATATTTTGACATGATTTGTTACAAATTTAGGCCAAGTAATCTTCAAAGTCTTATTGCTTAACAAGTAGCCTGCTAATTGTTCATTGTTTGTTGGTCATTGGTCTGTAGTTATATGGTTGTTTAAGTGTCCCTTTTGTTGCACAATAGTCAGTACTGTCCCTTTAATACACTGAATGGAAAGAAAACGTATACTGTGGTACCTCAGAACTGCGAAATTAATTGGTTCCCAGCCACAAGAAATTACACCGAAATGTTTTTTTTTTTTTTAGCATTTAAACGCAAAATGAACCGGACAAAACAAGAAAAGCATATACTGTACTAAACACATCTAAGCATATTTATCAAAACAGCAGTTTGTAAAGTAAGAAAATAAATGTATCCAAACAATGTGTAAAGTTAAAAAAACAACGTGTCCTGCCCCGATCGTCCGCTCCTACCGTGTGCCACGCCCCCTCGTTAACCTTGTGTGGAATCCCTGTGTCATCAGCTGTTTCTACTTCTTGTCACGAGTCCTCTGTATTTTCAGTTTGTTTCCCCAGCCCGGTCATTGTATTGTCCGTCTGCGGTTTGCCTGCCTTACCTGTAATTAAACCCCGTATTCCCCGATACCCTGACGTCTGCGCCTTTGTTTCCGTTCCGTCTCCGCTGTGCACGACAATATTACTATAATTAAATGTATTAATGGTTTATTAATATTAAAATAATTAATAAGAAATCTTTATTTTTAAATGCATTTTATTATATAATTACTGTTACCGTCTAACATTGTCTAAATGTATTTTTACTGTCTAAATATATGTATTCAGTTAGTGTAAACACGCACGATGCTATCATAGCGAATGCGAGGCTGAAGCGTTACCCTTTGTTTCCGCTGAGAGACGTGCCGAGTGACTCATTTCCCCGCGCGTACAAGGTATCTTAGGTCGGCTTTCACAGTTTGACGTCTGAGATTCAGATCGAGTTCTAGGTAATTTTTCTTCAAATTGGTTGGTTCGACTTTTCGATTTTTTTTAAGAAATTCGAGTTCTAATGAGTTTGAGAACTAAGGTACCACTGTATTAAGCAGCCAGAATCACTGCAAGAGGTGATGGGTTACCATCCGTTTTCAGAAAGTACTGAATCCCAACTAGGGTTGTGGAGCCTATCCCAGGAACAATGGGCACAGTCAGGAACCATCCCACAGTCAGGGCACACACGGGACCAATTTAGACTCACCAATCAACCTATCCTGCACACTTTTAGACTGTGGGAGGAAAGCGGAGCCTCCGGCGAAAACGGACACGGACACGGGGGGAAGCGTGCAAACTCCACACAGAAAGGACCCAGAACCAAACCCAGGCCCTTCTTGCTATGAGGCAGCAGCGCTTATCACTGCACCACCACTCCACGCATGATGGGTTACATATTCAGAAATGCCTCTCTGTACACCAAGCTGCTGCAGACTGGATGTTTTAAACACTGTGTGCGATGCTGGAAACAAAACATCTGGCACCAACAATCACGCCACTTTTAAAGTCACTTTGATCTTGTGTCTTGCCCTGCTAATACTTAGTCACACAGTAAGTGGCCCTGCCTGCATGCTGTATGTAGCCAGCTGTGGTCACATGCCTCATTGTTTGGAGGAGCAGGCTGTGTAGGTTAGTGAACATGTGTACCTATAATAAAGTGAACAGTTGTGCGTGTGTGTGCATGCATGTGTGTGTATGTGCATGTGGTAAAGGTATACCCTACATTGTGGAGACAAATGTTCCCATAATTTGATAAAAACCTGTTATTTTGACACATTTTTCTGGTCCCCATAAGGATAACCACAATTTTATAAAAATCCATTCATTCATCCATTATCTATACCGCTTGATCCATCTGGGTTGCGAGGAAGTTGGAGCCAATCCCAGCATCTTCGGGCGAGAGGCGGGATACACCCTGGGCAGGTCAACAGTCCACCACAGGGTCAACACAGATAAACAGCCACACACATACCTATGGGCAATTTAGAGTTGTATAAAAATCATTGACTGCAATAAAAAAAAAATGTCAAAGGTCTTGTATTTTGTTTGATTATTAAGGGTAGGGCTGGGTAGGGTTAGGGTCATCATTTTTGGATTTTGGTTTTTCCCATAGAACTGAAAGGACAGTCCCCACAAAGTAATGAGTATATGTGTGTGTGTGTGTATACTCTATTGAACTCATCATGAAATGCCCAAAATGCACGCTAAAGCAAAACTGCAGCCCTATAACTTGAAACTTTTGTGCAACAACAAACAAACGAAATGTTGATCTCAAAAAAGCAAAGCAATCAGTTCTTTGAAATGAAAGCAGTCAAAGAGTAAATTGTAATTTAAACCAGTCTCATATACACATTTACATTTACATTTACAGCATTTGGCAGACGCCCTTAGCCAGAGCGACTTACATAAGTATACACTTTCACCTTTTAATTAACCATATGTTTTAATAAAATGGTATACATTATTATTATTATTATTTTGCTCAGAGAGGATGAAAGCAAACCAACATACAACTGAAATGTTTTCACAGATTACTGGCAATCCCATTAGTGCCTAGCAATGTGCTTTATATAGGTTTAGGATCTCTTGAGACAGCTTAAAAACATTTTAAAAATCTTTGATCATGTCCTCTGTAGTGTTTAGCAATTTCAGGCCGAGGGGTTTAGCTATTTGCTAAAAATGCGGCATGAGATTTCATAGATGACTGGGGCCCCCACCCTGAGGCTTGCAGCACTTTTAAAGGCTCCTTAACACGCAGTGTGTTAAGACATCTTACTCACGTCATATAGGCTTCAGCCCTCTTGTGACAGCTTGAATACGTTAAACAGAACTTTCATCATGTCCTCTGTGGTGTTTAATGATTTCAATACGAAATGTTAGCTCTTTACTGAAAATGGCCTGTCATGCATGTTGAGACACGGTAAAAAAAACTGAAGGAACATTCTAAGAATGACTTCTGACTATAAATCTGTAATCTACAAAATAGATTTACATTACCCCCTCTTTGGATTGCCACCTTATCGTGGTGGAGGGGTTTGTGTGCCCTCAGTGACCCTGGGGGCTGTGTTGTCGGGGCCAATAGCCCCTGGTAGGGTCTCCCAAGGCAAAAAGGTCCCAGGGGAGGGGCCAGACAAAGAGCAATGCAAAAGAACCCTTATGACAAAGAATTCAAGGTCTCGTTTCCCTCACCTGGACTAGGGTCACCGGGCTCCTCTTACCCTGAACCTTGCTAAATGTGAGTTTGGACATGCTACTGTAGCATACTTGGGTAAACGGGTTGGTCAGGGAACTGTTTGTCCTTTGGAAGCCAAATTTGAGGCTATTAGTGCTTTTCCCGTACCTAAAACAAGAAGAGAGCTGCGTCGCTTTCTTGGGATGGCGGGATATTACAGAAGCTTCTGTAGGAAGTTTTCAGGCATTGTATCACGTCTCACAAATCTTCTCCGTGACTCTGTGCCTTTTATGTGTTCTCCTGATTGTCAATCTGCTTTTGATGCAATTAAGATTTTATTATGTAGTGTTCCAGGTCTATCTGCACCAGATTTTACGTAATAAGTCGTCCAAGCTTGAGATGGATGCTGGTGGAGCAGGTGCAGGTGCTGTGTTCATTCAAGAAGATGCCCTTGGTGTTGACCACCCTGTCAGTTCAGAACCCATCTTAGTGAACACTGACCACAACGCACTTGTTTTTTTGCATCGTATGTCCAATACTAATCAAAGGCTCATGCGTTGGTGTTTGATCTGTCAAGGTTTCAGTTTGAAGATTATACATAAGAAAGGGTCTGAAAACATTGTTGCAGATGTCTTGTTGTAACCATTAATAGAGGAAAAAGGTATATATACTGTAGCTTTTCTCTTCAGGGTGGGGGTATTACGACCCCCAGGGATAGTTCACTCCCTATAGTGGGCAGATGTTTCCATGAGGGGAGGGGGTGTGTCATTCTGTTCCTGTCCCTGCCCATTGTTACATCACCTTCCCCTCTATTTTGATTGGCCGGTTTTCCTCCTGTGTCCTATCATCACTTCCTTTATAAGGCCTGCCCAAGCCAAAAACTGAAGGCCATTTGCTTTGTAATTTGTTTGATACTTGCTGTATGACTGATGGTTTATTGTGCTTGACTCTTTTGCTGTTTCACCATTGATTTCTGCTTAGCTTCTTTTTGGATTTGGTTGCTGTGGATTTTGTTTGGTAAATATCTGTATATATTTGCGGGTTCACTGTGGGTAGCCAGGGAAGTAGGGAGCGTGACGCCATTTTGCTTTGGTTATGTTTTCTCACTGTTTTGGCCCGGGAGGTTAGTTTTGTGTACTTTTGTTTTCTTTTTATTTGGGTTTGGTAAGAAGTATCTCTTCTGTTCCAGGTAGAGATGTTTATGTTTGTTTTGGTCTTGTCGGCTCCTGAAGTGGTTCCCACTATTAATAAACCCACTAGAAATACCAAAGTAGTGGTCTCACTCCACTTCTTGTTGCGCCTGATCCTAGACGGGGACGTAACACCAGCAGGCCAGGCGTAACACGGCTCGGGCGGTCTGTGAAGCAAAATCTGGGCGTTGGAGGAGTTCGGTGAGGCCATGGAAAGTGACTTAAGGTCCACCTCAAAAAGGTTCTGGCAAACCATCTGGAATATCAGGAGGGGGAAGCAGCTCCTGGTTCCTGCTATGTATAGTAGGGAGGAGATGCTGTTGACCTCATCTGGGGACATCACCCGGAGGTTGAAGGAATACTTTGAGGACCTCCTTAACCCAGCCTCAGATACATCTACACACACTGCCTTTAAGACATCTGAGGGCACAGAGCCTGAGGGTGCTGGGGGGGGGCTTTGTCCATCACTGGGGCTGAGGTGGCCAGGGTGGTTAAAGAGCCACGTGGTGGCCGAGCCCTGGGGGTGGACGAGATCCACCCGGAGTACATAAAGGCTCTGGATGTTGTGGGGCTGTCATGGCTGACACGCCTTCTCAACAGCATGTGGAGGTCAGGGACAGTGCCGCTGGATTGGCAGACCGGGGTGGTGGTCCCCTTACTTAAGAAAGGGGACCGGAAAGTGTGTTCCAACTATAGAGGGAACACATTTCTCAGCCTTCCTGGGAAAGTCTATTCCGGGGTACTGGAGAGGAGGGTGAGATTGATAGTCGAATCTCAGATTCTGGAGGAACAATGCAGTTTTCGTCCTGGTCGTGGAACACTGGACTTTATTCCCTTGAGAGGGTACTGGAGGGGGCCTGGAAGTTTGCCTATCCAGGCTACATGTGTTTTATGGACTTGGAAAAGGCTTATGACCGGGTTCCCTGAGGTGCTCTGTGGGGCGTGCTTCGGGAGTATGGGGTCCAGGGTCCACTATTGTGGGTGATTCGGCCCCTTTATGAACGGAGCAGAAGCTCGGACGTGTTCCCAGTGCATGTTGGGCTCCGCCAGGGCTGCCTTTTGTCATCGGTCCTGTTTATAATATTTATAGACAGGTTTTCTAGGCGCAGCCAGGATGTTGAGGGTGTCCAGTTTGGTGGCCTCAGGATTGCCTCGCTGCTTTTTGTGGACGATGTCGTCCTGTTGGCTTCATCTGCTGGGGATCTCCAGTGTGCTCTGGGGCGGTTCGTAGCTGAGCGCGAAGCAGCGGGGATGAGGATTAGCACCTCCAAGTCCGAGACCATGGTTCTCCGCCAGAAATGGGTGGATTGTCCTCTTTAGGTCAAAGAAGAGGTACTGTCTCAAGTGAAGGGGTTCAAGTATCTCGGGGTCTTGTTCACTAGTGAGGGTAGGTGAGATCGGGAGCTGGATAGACGAATCGGAGCAGCGTCTACAGTTTTGCAGGCGCTTAACTGGTTCGTCGTGGCTAAGAAAGAACTGAGCCGAAAAGCAAAGCTCTCAATCTATTGGTCGATCTTCATCCCTACCCTCACCAATGGTCATGAGCTACGGGTAATGACTGAAAGAATGAGATTGCGAATACAGGCGGGTGAAATGAGGTTTCTCCGCAGGGTGTCTGGGCTCTCCCTTAGGCATAGGGTGAGTAGTTCGGATATCTGGGAGGGTCTCAGAGTACAACCACTGCTCTTCTACGTCGAAAAGAGCCAGTTGAGGTGGTTTGGACACCTGGTTCAGATGCCTCCTGGGCAGCTACCCGGAGAGGTTTTCCATGCATGTTCTACAGGGAGGAGGCCCCGGGGCAGACCCAGGACTCGCTGGAGGGTTTATATCTCTCGGCTGGCCTGGGAACGCCTCAGTGTCCCCCCCGAGGAGCTGGTAGAGGTAGCTGGGGAGAGGGAGGTCTGGGTATCTCTCCTGAAGCTGCTACCCCCACAACCCAAACCCCGGATAAGCGGAAGCTAATGGATGGTTTACATTACACTCTTTATTTTTTTGTCATCGTGTATTAGTTATGCTAAATGATTCAGAAATATTTCTTGACAACATGAACGTCTTAAAATCATATATCGAACCAATTGAAAGCTTTAGAATGGTAATTAAAATGAAGAAAAAGCTTTTTAAAAACTTTCTTGCATGTAAATTTACATGCTATTTGTTTAATACCAAAACTTTTAAAAATCATTAGTGTTTGTTTGTTTACCTATTTATTTAACGTTTACAATGAGGCAACTTAATTCTAGTTATATGATCTGATCGTATCATGCTTGTAGGCAATTGTTTTTTCCTCTTCACCTTTTAACGTTACATGGTGCCTTATTTAGAAAGCAGTGTTACATTTGTGAAATGTGGCTGCCCCCTGGTGGACAATAAAGTAACTATAATTAGTTAGACTACGTTTACGGTTGTTAAATTAAGTATGACCTTCTGGAAAGCACGTAATTGTTTAGAGGGCCCTATGGTGGACTGGCGACCTGCCCAGGATGTACCCTGCCTCTGGGATTGGCTCCAGCTTCCCCACGACCCAAATGGATAAAGCGGTATAGATAATGGATGGATGGATGGATGTTTAGGGGGCATTATTTCTCAGTGCGTTAGGGATCTGAAGGTCGTAGGTTTAAATCCTGTAGTTGAGATTGTAATCATACTGCTCTTAGGCCCTTAACCCCAATTGTTCAGGGATGCTGTGTCACCCTGCTATCTGAACCTCACTCATACGTCACTTTGGACAAAAGTATCTACTGAAGAAAAGAATGTAAATCATTCTAGATAAATACTCTACATCAGTGTGTTATTCTTATATTGTCACGTCAGAGGTGAGGATGGCGGCGAACGCAGACGTGGGGAAAACCAAAAGGGCGATTTATTAAATGAAGCTACAGGCAGGACAAAAGGACAAGGCTGTATGGAGAAGCAAGATTGAACGACGACCAGTTGTGGCTCACTAGAGGAATGCAGGATGTGACATATATATAGCGATATGCAGCTAATTTGTACTCTTTGTCCCATTTGGATAATAATATTGTTATAAAAATAATTCAATCTGTATTCCAGCATAACCATCATCATCATCTTCTTCTTCATTTCTTCTTCACCATGATCAGCATCTCAAGCAGTTCTGTGTGAATTTTCTACTCAACAGTCTGTTTGAGCGGTCAAATTCAATTCATATGTGTGTAAAATAATATATCTGGGAAAATGTAGTGTCCACTGAAAATGTATCATCGATTGGTCATAGAGTATCAAGCAAACTGAACTGTCCTAACTGGTTTGTTTACTCTACCTACCGTCATTGTCATCAGATGGTTCTTTGTGACAGATTTATTCAAAACTAAAAGTCGGGAAGCCTTTGTGTGAACTGTGAAATAATGAGCACCAAAGGAGCAGCCTTTCAAAATCAGCTGTAAAAATTCATTGACCTATTATTACCTTCACGACAATTAATATATTTTGTTTGAAACGAACATAGCAACCACACTGTTCATGTGTCACCTCTGAGCGTGCATCAAAAGCCATCAAAATGCACAGGTCCGGATCCTGAAGGGGGTTCATTTTCCTGTGTTTTATGGTTTCTTCATCATAAAACATGTTTTTGTTTTTAACTGGAAAGTACACTAGTCTCTGGAGAATGCACTGTGAGAACAATTATTGTGATAATGTTTTTCCCGTGTAGTTGAATGCCACATGTATTCCATTGTGCTGCCAGAATGCCATTTGCAATAGAGTACTTTGTTATACATATTGCATAAAAAAATCTGATACTGTAAATAAAGCTAACTGAAAATAAAAAACCAACAAATAATGTTGTCAGGATAATTCAAAAGCATAAATTTCTCTAGTGACTGGAAAGAACAGAGAGCTGTTAAGCACCAACCCCCTACATACAGAAAATCACAAACATTTATCTCTTAATACAAACATTTTCATATATGCAGTACTGTGGAAATTATTTGAGGGCAGTCAAAGAGAATGTTTCAATCTATTTATCTAAGTAGTGTTTATTTGCTCAGAAAAAAAATACAATTTAACATTACATTAAAACATATTCCAGTTAAGAGTAACCCATATGATGTGGGTTACTGGTCCAGTCAAAAAATACATCGGCATATTGGTGTGGTTGCTTTAAGTACTGGACTGATTTTAGCCAGTTTCAAACTGTCTAACAGATTTTGACAAAGATAACATCATAGTTTTACACTAACATAAAAATCATTTAATCATTTTCTTTGACTACCTAAGACTCTTGTACAGTATTGCGTATAATTACAATTTGTTTTTAGCTAGTACAGGTTTGCAGTGAAATCCGAGAATCGAGTCGATTGAAGGTCGTACACAATCACACTTGCATACAAAGTCACGCACTATGGGCAATTAGGAGGCACCGATTCATCTCAAGGTACGTATTAGGAAACACACATGAACACATGAACATGCCTTCTCCACACTCACACAACTAAAAGCAGGAACTGAACAACCCTATACCTAGAGGTATGCTGCAACCATGTGACCCTATACTGTAACCTTTGACCAACATATTTTAACAGACTTCCGCAATATCAAACTGCACTCAATGTTAGAGCTAACTTCCATTAACCTGGCAGGAACACCAGCCTGCGTGGTTGGACCTTTCTGAACTGAGAAATCCTGACGTGTGTTTAATCCTGGAGCGTCCTCAGAAATACTAACATATTATTGTGTTTTGGGTCCCGGAAACCTGACGCATGTAAAGCACAGTTACAGTATAACGTGTTTCACAGTCCGGTCCTCGTGGGACCCACAGGTGGTCTTCATTTTTTGCTCCCTCCCAGCTCCCAACCAGGAGCTAAAACATGGACTGTCTGTGAGTCACGCCGAGCTCGTCCGGTCCTCGTGTGTGCCACGCCCCCTCATTACCAACATGTACAGTACTACCCCGATTGTGATCACCCGTGTCCTGTTATTTCGGCTAGTCTTGTGTATATCAATATCAGTCCACGTCTTCCTCTGTTTCTCAGATCCGTCATTGATGTTTTGTTAACGTTCGTCCCGTTTCTGTCCAATAAACCCCGTATTTTGGATTTGCTTCCCCGCTATCCGTTGGAGCACCGGACCTGACACTGTGGGTCCCTCTAGGACATTGCTGTACACTAATTTCTGATTTCAACTATCTGAAAAGATGCACAAATTTAAGGTCTGAAACTGAAAGTTGAGTAGCAAGACATCTGTGAGCTAAGTATTAGCAGCTTCTTTCATTAATTAAAGCATGTAATCTCTGTAAATATTTCTTAGTAGTTATTCATTGTGTCCCAGCAGCACCCAGATACATGTACTGTGTCTCGACCCCCACCTTTCTGGTATCCTTACTAGCCAGTGCCCTGAATGCCCAGTGCATGTGTATGACATGCATGTAAATTCAGTGCACTCACTTCTGAGATCCTGAGGATTCTACTATAAGTTAGTCAACAGGCTGCAGTGTCTGTCATAAAACGACATTTTGATGCCTGAAAATGCCATACTTTTTCTAACCCTAACCCTATCCTCAGTTTGCTAAACCTAGTTTGGGGACTTAGGGTGAAACAACAGGCTGTGGGAAATATGCTACTAAAGCATGCTAAACTGTGTTTTCCTATCCTACGGGGGAGCAGAACTGTCATAAAAACACATTTTAATGCCTGAAAATGCCATACTTTTTATAACCCTAGCCCTAGTCTCAGTTTGCTAACCCTAACCCTAATTTGGGGCCTTTTGGGTGAATCACAGACAAAAAATTATGCATAGAATCCGGTCAGCTCAGTATATCTTACAAATCTCAAGAATTTACTTATGGAGTGAACTTGACTCATCTGTAATCAAGAATCATTCTAATCATTTTTCATATACCAGATAACATACATATTTTTATTCTGCAATATTAAATACAAGAATAACACTATCATAAAAGGTTTTTTTTTAAATTATAAAACAATATTTTTCAATATTAATTCCATTAAATGGACGTTCATGAAAGGACGTTATGCTGACTGACAGAACCTTTGTTGAAATGTAAAACATCGAAATAACATTACAGTCAGTACAGTCAATAGTCTCTGCCAACTTTGAGAAGAACTTTAAATAACGGTGACTAAAGTTCTGGGAACGTTCCCTGTTACCTGGGAAGATTGGACCACAATAGACATTTCTCAGCAACTAGTCATCAAAAGTGTTTCCAGGGGTTAGGGAAGGGAAAACTAAAGCTAAAACAAGCTTTCTTCATCATTTATCATTTATAGTAAACTTTATACACAAAAAAACCTGGTCAATACAAATAAATGATACAAATGAGTGACTGACTAAATTTGGTTTGACTGTATTGCATCACCATGGTTAATGTTTATAAAAGCCTTCCTACAATACTCATAGGCTGACCTGTTAATCGTATTATTAGATTAAATATAGCAAGGCCCTTAACCCCAAATAAAGAAAATGGATAATACAACACTTGAAGGATACTCAAAAAGAATACCTGGATATTCTGAAGATGCCGTACGGTAAAATAACTTATGTCCTTTTGCAAGCAACCCGAACACTGTAAAAATAACAGCATAATTTGCTAAACTGATTCTATAACCACATACTATCATACAAGATTTAAGAAAACACGTTTTATGTTTGATAATTAGGGTAAAAGTTTAAATTTTCATTTAAGTTTATTTGTCTGTTATTTGACCAGTCACTCAAACTCGGGGCACGGATACAATTTAAACTTAATTCTGTGATTCATATGCAGCTAAAAACATTTTAATTTTAGTTTAATATTCAGTCAAAATATATAAAGCAAAATAAATAAATAAATAAAAATGAACAAAACTATTAAATTTAATGAATTGTCATAAAAAAACAACCCCATTTGCCAAAGTGAGTTTGAAAGGACCAAACAGGATCAGTGATACTTATATAACAATAAAACAATGCAAAAGTCTAGTCATTTCCTGCTGTCTGCCTCACATCCTTTAACAGGAAAAGCAATTGATAACACAAAAGTCTACAAAAAAAACTATGCCAACAAGTCATTATATAGGAAGAGACAATAGTGGTTTTATTATATAAAAGGGGATACATATTTTTATTTTAAGATGTAGCCCATCTTTATGATACGTGCAGACATTGCATCACATCTCAACTGAAACTGAATCCGTTCCTAGAGGTGTAACTGTACTTATGCTATGTGCTAGAGAGATAAAACACACAGACCTGAAATCAAGACCCAAATAGCGCCCGAAATAGTAGCAAGTTACAAATTTACATGACCTGGGGCACGCCTAGAAATTCTGCCCTCCCGACAAAGTGTCACTTAAGGCCCAATTTTATGTATAACTTTACCTATTCAAGGACCCCTTCAAGTGCTGGTGCCCCTGAATCTCCCGGGGAATCCATACCTCTCCAAGAGTCCTGGATATGAGTAATGAATGAAAGTGATCCTACTATATATAATAAACAGTATGTTAAGAAATGTCATGAAGTAATAGTCTAGTTACAGTGGCTTGCAAAAGTATTCGGCCCCCTTGAACTTTTCCACATTTTGTCACATTACAGCCACAAACATGAATCGATTTCATTGGAATTCCACGTGAAAGACCAATACAAAGCGGTGAACACGTGAGAAGTGGAACGAAAATCATACATGAT
>JAODKF010000030.1:18469750-18488313 GCA_026779585.1 Mormyrus proboscirostris
AACCTATAGCCAAATTTGGGTTACCACCTACTGCAAGCCAGGGAGGATACCTTGACACCTTTAGCTAGGACAGGAAGGATAAACTACCAGGGACCTGGATTTCAGGGAAACACTGAGTTCTTGTTGTGTACCACTTGATCCCTCTCCTATAATCATGCATGTGCCACTAACATTAATGTGAAACAACTGGATGAGTCTAAAAAGGTTTTAGCATAACTTACTCATGGTTTCACGCTCAAAATGCACCTATTGCATATGTGAATGTGTAACAATGTGTTAACATAAACAAAATGAGCCACTCACCAGGAACCTTTTCTGTATGACCTTAATGCTATTTGCCAGTTCATGCCACTGTTACGTCTATAAACTCATGCAATAAAACAAAAATGCAAGCGGTAACGTAGGCCGTGTGTATGGACCACGCAGCTGTGAACCATACCTAACATTTGCTTCCAGAAAGGTCTGAATACTCCCCCAGTGAGACGTAGCTCCTATGTTGTGTTCGTCTTGATGGCAAGGTGATGAGGTACAGTAGGCAGGTGCATCCTATTTCACGCTGACTGTATCTATGGAAGGCCAAAAGGGCACATTCCTAACGTTAGCACGCGTTTATATGTACAAAATGTGCATGTCAATTTTGAGCTAACACATTTTGACCCTTTTGCCCTTCCATATTGTACCATGATTCAATACTCACGTGTCTGAGACGATGGATGGTGTAAATAAACCTACTGCAGTAATCGTATAAAACCACTGTTGCCAAATCTCGCGCACCTGCCGTGACACACAGGCTTTCAGACTGACAGGTTACGCAAGAAATCTTACAGCAAGCCTATATTATTCCATTATGAACTTGAATTAGGTTTATTAAAAGCGTTGGGAAAGTATGCAAACCATGCACACTGTTTACAGATATGTCAATGCGTGTTAATGTGTGTGCATATGTGTGCAGACTTGTCTGGAATTGAAAATCTCACAGCAGCCAGCTGACCAAAGTTGGCAACCCTGATAAAACAGGTTGTATACATACATTTATGTACAGTACATGATACTTGATAATAATTATGTTACTCCATATGTTTTTGTATTTCTTATACTGTACTTTTTATCATTACTTAGGTTATACCATATATCCTAGGTGTGTAGCAGGCTATACCATCTGGTAGACTATACCATCTAGGTTTGTATAAGTACACAATTTATTTTAGTAATGACTATTTTGTTTTTTTACAATGGCAAACATTCTATTGTACATATTACATTTTAAATTCCTATAGACAATGTCTACACTACAATGGAAGTTTGACCCATCCTCTAGCAAAGATTTCATAATAAGGGTGTCGCACATACAGAGGAAATATCTTCTTTAAAAACATTACTACACTTTTCTATAGATGATAATTTCTAATCTGCAATCACAATGTTGCTTTTCCTTTTTTATTGGTTATAAATGTCAAAGAACTTGGTTCCCTGAAAGTTTCTTACTATACCATTCTGGACCTTGTATACCTTATGGAGTTTGGCCTGTTTCTACAGCAGGTGATTATTGCATGTTCCTGGATATAATCTGCTTGGAAATGGCATCAGGATTCCCTGAGAGTGTAATAGAAGGACTGATTCATATGTTTTCTATGGATGTGACACAACAGAAACCAAGGCAGGCCTATACCAGTCAAGGACCTGGAAGGTTTGCAACAGGCACTGAAAAAAATGTGCCTTGAAGAAACAGTACTGTGATATTTCATACTCAGCTCTTTTAAGAAAGACATATAGATGACAGATGGATTTTGATAACTAGATTAACATGGAACGGTGATTTTCATTGTAGGGTGTATTTAGTTACAATATCACGCAACATCATTGCCTGGCATTTGGAAACTATTTACAGAGTTCAGTATACTGTTGCAACAAGCAAAAACCTGCAGAACCAGTCTGAGGTCTAGGAAAGAGCAATACCTAATAGGACAAAAAATAAAACATTTTATGATTAAAGTTTAAGATTAAAGCTAAAATGAACTTTTGAGAAAAACGTTGAATGTTGAAAGTTGAAAGCTCACCACTAATACATAATTGCAATGGTATACATTTATTAGAAACTCTACAACCAATAAGTATTCAATATTGTATAGTGTGTTCGTAGATGTTTTTAATCTTCAGAGGTTAAATCAATGACTTCCTAACCTTCAGCTCTGAAGACCCATTTGCTTCAATCCCAAACACACACGTTTATTACTGCTTTTGTACTTATCTTCTTGTCATTTCTTGTGTCCATTTAACAAAAAAGTTCTGAACACTATACAGTATTTATGACAGTATTGTATATTTTGTACGGCACAATCCAAAGGCGAATATTCCTTAGTTTTTAATATGATTTTACGCTGCACTGTTGCCTTGTCAGACAATGAGCAAACAAAAGACAATAAAAAATGTCAAAAAATATCATCAAATTCATGCACCATCGATTTTACTTGCTTTGAAGTCACTATTACTCAGTGCTATTTAAATATCAATAATAGCAATAGCAATAATAAATAAAACATAGTAAGGAACAATATTCATATTATGATGTGCATATACATACAAGAATGGTGCTATTTTTGGAAAAGTGTAACTGGAGGCTGGGATGTCCAAAAACAAAATCAACAAAAATCATCATTTTCAGTGTAAACGATTGTTTACTTAGTTTCCAGCTTCTGGTGAAATACCTCAGGAGTGTACGTGTTTTAGCAAGAGCACAACATGATGATCTGCGTTGGGTGTGTCAGGGAAGAGTAAGCAAGAGAGAAAAACAAATTTAAAAAAATGGGAAAGCGTCCAGTTACAAAACAAAAACAAATTGATTTGTGTATAACGTTAAAACGAGGGATCGGCATCTATTATTACCCCTCAAAGCGTCAGTAAAAAAACCTCAATGACACTTATTCTTCCACAACAATACAGTTTTGTTCCTCATGTTTGCTCCATGGCAGATACATGTGGTCAGGAAGAAAATCTGTTAAACAATGTGTGTAAGTATTTGTCAGAGCATACAATTACATATTCAATTGAAACTGCAGGGCAGATTATCATGCCTTTTACCCATGGGTGTATAGCTCAGCATCAACATAGTCATTCAAACATGAAAGCTTTAAATCTTTGGTAAAAATGGGAATCCTGTCTGTTCTCATTGCTTAATTGAACGGGAAGTGAATAACTGTGAAAATATTTTTGACGCATTGTAATAACCAGTATCGTAACACACTTGTATGTCTGATTATGTCATGTACTTCCTGTTAACTGGCATATATTTTAGAAAGCATAAAAGAATCAACATAAAAATATAGCGAACTCTTCAACTTATCTGAAGTCTATTAACAAGCGATGTCTAACATATCTGCACATATCTCCCGCACAGATATTTATTTTTATAATTTTTATTTTTATTCTCAAAGGGATCCTAAACACAAATGTTTTATGTTTTTGCAAAGGTATTACTAATTAAAAAGCACCTAATGATGCTTGTCAATAAACCTTTTAGCTCAGAACAGCAACTTTTTTATTTTTTTTATTTTTTTTAAATATTCCCTCCACCACCCCCTCCCTGCAGAGGTCTACTTTATTTATATTTATTTATTTATTTATTTTAAAAATATTTTTATTTACTTCCTCAAGTGAAGGAGAGGGAGAGAGAGGATGGGAACAAAATGGGAAGAAGGGGGAAAGAGAGAGGGAGAGAGGAGAAAAAAAAAAGAGAAAAGAAAAAGACAGTGTGTGTCCGTGTGTGTGTGTCCGTGAGTGTGTGTCCGTGAGGACCTGTGCGCACACCTGTGTGTGTCAGCGCGCTGGTGTTCCTAAGGTTTCTCCATGTAAATGTCCCGGAGATGGACCCCTTTTTTCCTCTGGCGTGGGGATGAGAAGACCACCCCGGACCCCACAGCAGCCGAGAAGCCCACCAGCGCAGACCCCGACCAGACGGCCAGCTCTTCTCAGCCCCTGGCTCCAGATGGAGAACAGAAAATGGGGGTGTGAAAAGACCTCATGCTTCCCCCCACCGGCTCAGATGTGGTGTTGGCGCGGGTTGTTCTAAAGTGCTTTAAAACAGGGGAAAGACACGGCGCCAACCACCCTCTGCCAATCAGCAGCTGATGTCAGCTCAGCCCCTCCCCAGAACCCTCAATGTCTATGTGCAACTTAAAATTGAAAAGTGGGCACTGACACCGGAGGTAAGGCCGAGTAAACAGACTGCCCTCTGGACGCCATTCTGTGTGCCCACCTCCAAGGCCCTAAATGTATGTGTCATGATAGAGTAAGCAATGAGAGTGTCTAAATTGTGATATGTGGCTGAAGTACAGGTGGTCATGTGGGGATAGAGGAGGAATACCTCCCCTGCATCCCAGCGACGCACCTGCACCTCAAAGCCCTACATGTGTGTTGGTGTGATGGAGCGGGAGGAGGGAAGCATTTAGGTATGGGGAGGAAAGGATCGAGGGGGGGGGAAAGTAGCCCCCCTTTGGAGCCAGCTCCCCCGCTGACCCCCATAAGCACCCTCGCTCCTCAAAATCCAGCCAGGGCGGGAGGCCCAGGCCCTTCCAGACCAGGGCCCAGAGCAGCAGCACCATCGGGCACCAGAGAGCCCGGGGCAGCCAACCAGACCCCACCACAGAGGAAAAACTACACCCTCCCCACCATTCAGTCAACTCCCAGACTACATAAGACAAAAGACACCCAGGTTGGGTCCATTCCTCTCCCCTATTGTATCCCCCCCCCTCGCAGATCAGCTCTTTAAGAACTTCATTTGGGGTTCAGTTTATTAGTACTTGAAATTAATGTTTTACTTTTAAACTCCCAGTTGTTTCTAATGTAATATATAGTTTTTGTAAATGAATGAAGTCATAAACCGAAATATATTTGCAGTATTTTTACTGAATTAAGCAAGTGCCCCAAGTCTTTCCATGAGCACTGTAGGATCCAACATTTTCAGTTTAACTGAGATAATATATATTGCTTTTTCATTTTTTATTTACATAAACACTGACCAGCCACTTTATTAGGAGCAGCAATACTCGGGGTCACCTGAGCATGGCAGTCTGAATTCTTCATGGCATAAGCCCAAGAAAGTCCCAGAAACATTGCTTAGGCCAGAGATTCTGACATGACCGCATCACGTCATCTCTGCAGATTTGCAAGCAGCACAGTCACGCTGCAAACCTTCCTTTACACCTTATCCTAAAGGCCCCATTGTATTGCAATTGAGTG
Organism: Mormyrus proboscirostris; assembly: GCA_026779585.1. Classification (NCBI taxonomy): domain Eukaryota; kingdom Metazoa; phylum Chordata; class Actinopteri; order Osteoglossiformes; family Mormyridae; genus Mormyrus; species Mormyrus proboscirostris. Next base: position 18,474,986 of record JAODKF010000030.1, read on the forward strand.
ACTGAGTGACTGGGGAGGCGACTGCACACAAAGCTCATTGCGTGATTGACATTCACAGAACCAGTCTGAGAGGACTTGTGCATTGTGAGATGGTGTATTATTCTACTGGACGTAGTAATTAAATCATGGGTTAACTGCAGTAATAAAGGGATGAACATGGTCAGAAATAATACTCAGGCTGTAGCATTTAAATGATGCTCAGCTGGTTTTGATATTGATATTGACTGGTGAGTGCATAAGATTTAATTTCTGATTTTTAATTTTTCTCAAATTTATTTTCATTTTCTAATTTGTTAAGTATACTATGCCCATTCTATTGCCCTTGTAACACCGTTGCCTCACACCTCTAGGACCCGGGTTCGAGTCTCCGCCTGGGTTACATGTGTATGGAGTTTGCATGTTGTCGTCGTGGGGTTTCCTCCGGGTACTCCGGTTTCCCCCCACAGTCCAAAGACATGCTGAGGCTGATTGGAGTTAATAAGTAGTAAGGAGTGTGCCCTGCGATGGGCTGGCCCCCCTGTCCAGGGTTGTTCCCTGCCTCTTGCCCGTTGCTTCCGGGATAGGCTCCGGACCCCCCGTGACCCATTCGGATAAAGCGGGTTGGAAAATGGATGGATAGTAATCATTTGATAATATATATATATATATATATAAGCATTTATTCACAAATTTAGAAATGTACTACAATTACATTTTGCAACTGGCATTTACAAAACAGCTTGGAAATATGCAAAAAGACAATGTGTTATTAAGCATCCCTGTCTAGCCCAGTTCCGTAGTTTGTTACTTAGCGGTCTGTTTACTTTATTCTTATTTATCCCACTTTGTTTTTGACCCCTTGTAGCCTTTTTTTGTGATTTTTCCCAATGTGTGTTTTAGTTTCTTTATTAAACCCTTTTGTCTTGGAGCCATAAGTGTGTCGCCATGTTTTTCCCGCCTGCATTATGCCCTGCCGTGATGTCATAATTGAACGTTTACAAGCTCTTTCGTAAATACTTTGTGAGATAGGCACTAGGTATCTTTGCAATATATTTCTAAATTTAATGGCAAGAGAATCTTCTTATTTACTAAAACAGTAGCAAGATACGGTATGGAATTGGCTAATGTGTTATTGGGTGAAACTGATCACGTTTCTTAATTATTATAAGTTATATGAAGATCAGATGACATTTTATGACTAATCAGGAAAATAAGTAATTCTAAAGCGTTTAGGTTTTTATTTTTGCCACTGTATATTATCAAATGATTAGTAACAGTTAATAGGTAAGGAGCAGATCTTTAAGGCCAATCTATAACTAATTTCTTTGTATGCTTACTAATATGTTTTTAGTTACAAGTAATTTACAAGTTCTTTGTGAGACAGGGGAAAGATACCTTTGTAATACATTTATAAATTTGTTTTTAAGTGAATATTTTTATTCTTATATCATCAATCCATTTTCTATACCCGCATACCCCACGCAAATGATTAGGAACAGTTTATTAATAGCTAAGAACCATACCTTAAACTATAGTGTTACCATATGCACAAATAAATACACAAATACAAATTTGCAATTTACAGTTAAAATCAATTGGCTGGGCCTCAGTTATTTTTAACCTTCCTGTCTTAGGTAGCACAGGAAACAATTACTAATTACTTCAGTAAGATCCTTGTGCTGAAACTGTAAAGCTGTAATTGAGTAAGATTGGAGATTTGACACAATTACACTGTATAAACACAAAGACTGACGTAGAAAAACCTGACACATCACCTGAGAGGCGGAGCAAATTCTGCAAGCTAAAGTCTGTTTGTCAAAGGTGCTATAAAACACTCCCTCGAGCTCAGGTGGCGCTTCAGACAAGGACGTTGGAGTGAGGAGCTTTTCCTTTAGTTTTTCCTTAAGGTTTGAAGGAATCTGCACTACAGTTGGTTTTTTTGAAATCAGAAAACCAAACTTGCATAAAATGTAAGTATGCCTATTAACAATAGTTTGTGATTTTCCATATTTTTTGATAAAACTGCCAAAAACCAGTACAAAATATTATACACCTTTGCAGGTCTTGATAAAAGGAAATAAATTTAACATGTGTTTAGAAAATAGTTTTGTCAAATGTTTATTTTGAAAGCTTTTAGTTTGAAAACTAGCAGAATTTGTATTTGTCTGTGATCTTTTCAAAGAGGTAATTTAACATTTAGTGCATTTATACGTACAAAATGAAGATTGTTGATCGTTAAATTGCACTTGAATTGTTAGTGTGACCCATTTTCTATTATTTTCACCAGATTCTATATGCAAAGATGCCACCCCCCGGTGTGTGTTTGAACATAATCAAGGAGCGGAACCAGGAGGATGGGATGGGCACTGTGACTGACCCTGTGAAATTTCGTGGCCAAGACTTCCACTGGCTACGGGACCAGCGTCTGAAGAACAGACAGAGGTTTATTGACGGCACATTTCCCCCAGACAATAGAATCATCGGCCCCAACGTGCTGAAACCCGATGATATGGCAAGAGTACAATGGAAAAGACCACATGTAAGTAAAATATTTCTTAGAAATTTGTGATATCATCTGTTTCAAGAGTAAGAACCGTAGCAACAGACCAGATGGTACACTGGAAGTTCTTTAGCTATAATAATAAGGAGGACACAATAAAATACTGGTGATTTTGCTTTTAATTTCAAAGAAAAATAATGTGGACATCAGAGGTGGATGGTCCATAGATCTGGTGGACCTAGTGCCTCCTCTCATTTTGAGATATAATTATAAAACTTTGAATAACTCATTGTTAATAGGTTATTGTCATATAAAATCACATTATTTCTTTTATTTGAAAAAAAAAAAACATTATTATAATATTGTAAAATTGATTATCTTCGCCTCATTGCTTTAGTTACCAGCCACTGTTGATTGACACCAAATGGAAATCATGAACTTATGAAATCAGTTTTATTTCAGACAACTAAATAAACACTGAGTCACAACATCATCTGTATGCTTAAACAAAGTCAGTGTAATATCTGAATTAATTTCCTGTTTATAAACTACAACCAATTTAGCATAATGTTCTAACGGGTGCAATGTCTGGAAGTATTCTGAGTAACGCTACTGTATGCTAGCCAGTGCTCTAATAAAATGTGAGTATGATGTTAATCAAAGAGATCATGTGCTATGACTGTTTGTCTTAACTGTACAGCAATTTGTATTTTTATTTAGATTCTTACTAATAAAAAGCGTTGATTCTTTCAGAAAATGGTACAATCTCCAAATTTATTTGTGGATGGGGGTTCCAGATTTGACATCATTCAAGGATGTGTGGGTAATAAGATTTTGTTAATATCATCATTATTATTACTCGGTATATACTCGGTATATATAAATAACAATACACAATTATATAAATAACAATACACAAATTCATTCCTTTTCCTGGTACTCTATCAGTACAGGGTCACACTGAGCATATATGTATCAATTAGGGGTTTGTATCTCCTCCCAGAAATCTGTTCCCTCCCAACCACCAGATATGTATCCACGTAGTAAAATAAGCTTAAAAATTTGACCCCACCCCCGATTTTTGCTGCACTCCCCATATTCATGTCTGGCTACAGGCATGGCATAACGGACAACGCTTTGATTGAATGCTTACGTATTTACTGACAAACATCCTTTGGACCTCTGTTTGTCTGCAGGTAACTGCTGGTTTCTGGCGGCTGTCGGAGCGCTAACATTTCAACCGCAGATGCTGCAGCGGCTGGTGCCGAATGACCAAGGATTTCACAGAGATTATGCTGGGATATTTCACTTCAGAGTAACGGGGCATAAAGCCTTACTGTTTGCACATATTACAGAAAGATGATCTTGTTAAAAGAAATGTCCTTCATGTCTATTATTACTCACATTTTTATTCAGTTCTGGAGATTCGGAACGTGGGTGGATGTCGTGATCGACGATAAGCTGCCGACAATCAATGGAAATTTAGTCTTCGTTCATCCAACAACTCAAAATGAGTTCTGGGCCGCCTTGCTGGAAAAGGCCTACGCCAAGTACGTCACCTTGGATTCCGTGCCACTCGAATGCCTGCTTCGCCTATATCACAGAAAGCAAAGTTTAAAAGAGTTGGCACTGGCTAAATACTGGCTAAAAATGCATGTATTTGTCTCAGAGTGTGTGGGTCATACTCAGACATGAATCAAGGGAACGTGTCGGAAGCCATGATGGACTTCACTGGAGGGGTCCATGTGATGTATAAGCTGAAGGAAGCACCCCCAAATCTTTGGGATCTCATGAACAGGGCTATTACATTTAAGCCCATAATGGGGTGTGGGACTGCTCCAGGGGTGAGTGTTCAAGTGCAACGATTTTTTTTCTTATTTCTCTCTGTTATAAAGGATCACACCCAACCTCCCATGTTAATAATGCAAAGCTGAAATGCTCCCCTCCCGTTTGGAAAAGCTACTCATTTTATTTTGATACATTGTATTAAAACCTGTCATTAATTTCAGCCAACTGAAGAAAATGTGGAATTACCCAATGGGTTAGTGCAGGGCCACGCGTATGCTATCACTGGAGTTGATCAGGTATGTTGGTATTAAAAATGCAAGAAAAATGAATATTTTATAAATAGATATTAATGATTTACTGGTAACACTTTACTTGATGGGACACACAGATACTCATTTACTACTGAAGTACAAATAAGAAACAAATCATGAACAAATTTAGTGGCTACTTGAGATTAAAGATGCATCATTAATGATGAAGAAGCATGCGTTCAGTATTTCACTTGAGTTATTCATTACTTGCTTTACAAAATTAACATATAGTTTGTATAGTAACAAATATAGCAATTGCTTGAGATCTGTATTTCCGCGGCTTTCGGTCGGACAGAAAAGCACTACGCTAAATACAAGGCGATATGACCTTAGCGAGAAACACTACCTGTACCTGCACGCAAGACCAGATATCGAAATGCATCCGATTTGTTCTCGGAAGCTCCGGGAGTCTCCCGCATGCTGACAGCTGCTCCGTGACGCCAGCTCTCCTTCTCAAAACATTCCAGATTTTCTCTGGGGCCGGTAGCATTGAACAACTTAAGTATGACACCCGACGTCTCATTTCTCCTTAGCTGAGGGATTTATGTAAGGGTGTTGCACACAATTCCTTAAAATGTTTCCTTAGTTAAGGAAAAACATTGAGGAATTTACGGCAGTTTAAGAGATTTTACAGTAGCAGAATTATACCGCTTCCGCAGAACCTGATAGCTTGATTCTCGCACGCGCCCGTCAGTGCCCGTCAGGAAGCCACTATCAGCACGCGGGAGACTCGTCTGAGATGCCTGAAATCTGAAAGAGTCGAACTTTTTTGTACATCAACGCATTGCACACGTCAAAGTCTTAGATTCTAATGATAATAAACATTAACGTTATATAATTCCCTTACATTTGCTTCTTGTACACTGTCTTTACCCATGTTGATTTTGTTTTGGAGTCGCATTCCCCTAATTCTATAATTCTATAACTAATCAAAACAAGGATTGACTGGCGCCGGCAGGGCAGAGTGACCGAATTGAGACAGATAGAGGGAGCAGACAGGGAACGTAAGCGGCCTTCACTTATCTTTAGCTTTCCAGAAGGATAAGTACTAACCAGCTAACTACAGCAAATGTCAAACGTGTGGTTGACACGTAATACGTGACAAGACGGAAGGTACAGAGAGGGGGGGGGGGGGGAGGCCCAAACGAGCTATAAAGGAATCAAGCTGATACATATGCTTGAGCTTCTTACTGTACATGCTGAATGTATGTCAGACGGTCGCTTCCTGATTGCAATCTGCCAGAGAATAAACGTGGACCTGCAACTTCTCCACGTCTCAGCTGTGAATCTCTTCCGATCAACAGACCCGGTGGAGACAGCGTACTCCAACACTAACCCTGTGTTTCGCATTGGATATTGTGATTTTAGTGTACATGAGGTTTTTCCAGGAAAGCGTTAGACACACGCACACACAGTAGTAGCGCCTTAGTTGGTAGCATTATAGCCTCACATAATTACTGCCTGGCTCGTTATGCGTGCACTTCCTCCTCATTGTTTGTGTATGTTTGCGTGTGCACTCTTCTTGTAGAAATGGGTGGATGTATTACATGTCTAACAAATGCAGGTCATGAGCCATGGAAGACCTGTGAATCTGGTTCGAATATGGAATCCATGGGGTAAAGGAGAATGGAATGGAGACTGGAGTGACAGGTGAGTATGTGTATATCTGTATACATAAATAAAAATATTAATATATAAACATAAGATAAAACTATGGCATATAATATTATGTAATTAGTATTATTATACATCAGTGGTATGTATTTGATTTTGACCTGGAGCACCATGCTGTCATAGGATTATTAATTTCACCCCCCATTTGACCAGTTTAACCATCAGCATCTGCACAAGTGGCTAACCAGATTATTTTTTTGTAGTGGTACAGTACCTCCCACTGTAAATACAAGGTTGCAGTCATCATTTTCTAATTATCTAATATTATTAATTAGTTTCTTTGAGTATGAATGATTCTCGTTTTTCTATTCATAATCGCAAAAATATTATGCAAATAATAGATCCTTAATAGTTGTATCAAGAAGTGCATTCTGTATTTTGTATATCAGATCTCCATCGTGGAATACAGTCACTGTGGAAGACAGGATGAGATGCTTGCAGATTTGTGAAAATGGTGAATTCTGGTAAGACTTTCTGAAAGAAGATCAAAAAATCAAATTGTGTAATATGCTTTACACATAAATGAGTCAACAATCACTTTTTCCAATAAAAGTTATAATGTAAATTTTAAAAAGCAGAAACTCAACAATAAATTATGTTGTTACCTGTTACCTGAATAGATGAATGAGATGGTTGTACATTTTCCAGGATGTCAATGCAGGATTTTACAATGAACTTTGAAGAGGTGGATATCTGCTGCTGCACCCCAGAGTTTATTGACGATTCTCCCAGTCAGTGGAGTCCCTCCTATCACTCTGGCAAATGGGTTGCTGGGACGACAGCAGGTGGATGCATGCAATATAGAGGTACCTGATAAGAAGACATTGCTCTACTCAACTTACTTGACTTCTTCAAAAACCAAAGCAACCACAAAGACATTTACATTGAGATTATTCCAGGATCATGAACATTGCATGACAATTGATTTATATGATGTCATAATAATGGCAAGGATATGAAGGCTGCTTGTGGCGAAAATCATAATCACAATTAATTTGGTTAATATTCAGATCAAGATTATTTAATATGATTACTTATTGACATTGGAAATATCTTGCATTTATTGAAAAAAATGGATTTCATTGAACCGAAAAATATAATTAAACTGAGAAACAAATAAAAGGGGCTGGAAAGGGGTGCGCTGGATTCATAGCAAAACAATAAGAGAAAACAGGAACATAATTGGGAATGAAATGTGACACAATAATCATTTTATCTAGATTATTTTGTTTTGAAAATCGTTGGAAGCCAAAATTGTAATGCAAATTAAAATTCAGTTAATTGGCCAGCTCTAAATATTATCTTCAAATGCTGTCCAGAGACATTCTGGATGAATCCGCAGTATCAAGTGAGAGTGACATCTAGAACCACGGGCAGTGATCATCATGGCTCCAGCAAAATGGTGGTATCTCTCCTGCAGAAACCAGATAATGGGTCTCGGTCCCTTTCACCCAATCATTTCATTGGGTTCACTTTGTTTGCGGTTAGTAATTTTCTTCCTTGCAATGTTTATTTTTACTCCTAGCGTCATGAATTACTGTATTACCAGACAAAAATGTGCATAACTTTTATACCAAATTCCAAGTAATTTGTGCTTCAGGTACTACATTGTAGTTCATCATAGCTTGTATTATTGCAACTTAGTTTTGAAGGATGCAAAATAATTTAAAAAAAATTGTTATGTGCTTTCATTATTGTGCTGATGCTCTAATTTTACACTGACACCATTGTAATATCTGTTTATGGTACAGGTACCTCCAGAGGTAAGTAAGCTTTTTTGTCATGTTGGCAAAATGTTTCCATGTTTATACTGCAAGTACATGTACCACCTAACTTATGTTTGTATGCTATACATACTATACATTTTTATTTAATTGCCAGTTGCAGGATGCCAAAGGGAAATTTTCCGCATCATTCTTCAACAACAGCAGCCCAATAATATCAGCCTTCAGGAATGTTCGAGAAACTACCCAAGTCTTCCATTTACCTCCCGGGGACTATGTTATCGTGCCTTCGACGTTTAAGCCAGGAGAAGCAGCTTCCTACCTCTTAATGATTTTCTCAAATTTGCAGACCTCTGTTGGGTGAGTTTCCTTCTGTGACTCATTTGCATTTAAACTGCATCCATTAAGAAACGGTAATAATTTAGTTTAGTTCTGCACCATAATGAAGGTGTACAGTATATCATAATAACTACTGGGCTGCACTTTGTGATTAAGCAAATAATAAATATTTGCCACAGGCAAACTGTGTCAGCTGGACTTCATTGAAAGTATGACTGAACATGAAAGATTAAATTCTGACTAATTCTGATTAAATGGACTTTGGATTTATTTGAGTTACAACACAGAAATTATTGCGCTTGTTTTATAATTGATATTGCATGATAGATAACACACATAGAGATATTATTGATTCCCAAAGATTGCTTTGACTCACATCAAGCTCACTTACTTGGATATTGATAAAAGATTGATAAACATCCTTTAGACAAGGAAAACCTCTGTTGCCACTTGTCAAAAACAGAACCAGTTTATGGCTGTGAAAAATGCATTCATCAGGGTTTTTTGCAAATAAATGACAATTGCTGAGATGGTATCCATAATGTTTCAAAATCTTTATTTTTTTTAGTGACAGCTCAGCTGAGAACCACATCACCGTCAACAAGGTACAGCTCGGCGCTCTGTCTGTTTATGGGAGTTCTGGCTACACAGTAGAAATGTGACAGTTTTATGCTACAATGCATCAGTCAATCCACTGTCAAACATGCTTCTGCTGAGCCTGGAGCATGAGGCTTACCTGCTTACTGCTTGTCATGTCCCGTGGCTTTGATGTGGCTAGACCAGTTTGGTGGTGACTACGCCAAATCCGAGATTACCGTCCAAGGGCAAACTGCCAGGTTGTCAGGCGCTAATGCACTTGGGCCAAAAGTTCTAGGGGCAAATGAACGTCTCCAATTTTATATGTAGGCTGGCTGATACTGTACACCTGAACAAATCTTTATAGAACAAAGGGACACCCAGGCAGCCAGGAGAGCTTCACTGCCTTGCTTTTTAACTTACAGTAATAGGCTGTTTTCTTTGGCTGCATTTTTTTTTTTTTTGCACACTTGCACGTTTTTCCTGCTTCTTCCTCTTTCACTACTGCTAATCCAACATTCACTGGTTCTGTTTCTCACCGTTCATTCCTAGAGCAAAATGTACATTTTACAGGAATTTGTGATCTACTACATGAGTTGGACAGAAGGTGTAGATGAACAACAGAATTCAAAGCAGCAGATGGAGGTTTATTAAGAGAAATGCCACATTAATAAAAGCCAGCTGGTTTTCATTAACTGAGACATTTGTGGACACAGATCCTTGGTGATTGATTGACATGGAAATATAAAATCAGTGAATCCCAGTCATGTCCTCTCATTGTTCAACCCGCTGATTTATAGTAGCTAGTGTTTCCTGACAGTTCTGCATAAATTCTACTTGCCATATAACTGAAACTTAAGATTTCAAATTTTTTTCAGGAAATCAGTTTCGGCTGTGTCCCAACTGAGCACGAATCAGTTTTTGCTCAATACTCTGATAAGGTACTGTATTTAAGTCCATAAGCATGCAATTAGATTGTGTGAAAGGTATTCAAACATACAAACGTAGTTAATTATGGCTAATATATAAAAATAACGCTTTGCTTTTTGTTCTTTGATCAAACAAGCTCATGGAAGTTGATGCAGAACACCTACAGAAACTTCTGAATGAGAATGTGGTCAGAGGTACGATCTTAATCTATTATGGCAAACGGCAGGGCTACTAAAGTACTGCTCCAGAGAGCTAAGTACAGTAGGGTTTAGTTTCAGCCAGTTACTCAAACCATGGGTTTTATTCTCTGTGAAGCTCCTGTCTAGGTTCTGAATTATGTATAGAATGATAGAAGACTTAGGTCTGCAGGACCACAAGTGAACAACCCTGAAATTATCATTGTTATACAGTATTTTCCACTAGAAAAGGGGCTCCGGAGTAAAAGTAAATTGGAAAAATATCAAGTGCAGCTTTTTGTATAGTAATATTTTTTTGTATAATAGTAATTGTGTCTCTGATCTGGGTGTGGCGTTACCCTGTGGGGTTCTGCTGTATTGTACCTTAAGAAACATACCATGTCAGCGAAGATACGTTAAAATAATCATGATACGATGCTTTATTTTTTCCAGACATGTCATCAGGTGGCTTTGACTTGGAAATGTGCAGAAGCATTGTAGCGATGATGGATGTATCCTTTATCTCTGTAGTATGAAAACATTCATAGCTATTTCTAATCCCTCTTTCTATTCATACTCCTGTCAGCAAATTGCTTTATAGCTAGTTACTTATTTATAACTGAATTATAATTATTATACAGATTATACAGATACTGTAGGAATTAACCCGTGCACTCATTAAATAATGTTTTTAATTGTGGGCCTGTAGAGTTTTTCGCTTTTTTTTAGCTTTCAAAACACTATGTCAAGCTTGTTAGGAATATTTCTTTAACTGGTTCTTCCACAGCTTTCAGTCACTGGAACACTGAAAAACTCAGAGTTTTCACGTTTGTGGAAACGTGTTCAGGCTTACAAGGTATGTAATCCTCCTTAGAACCACATATCTCACACAAACACCAATCTTGCATTTTGCATGCACGGCTGCTGTTTATAAATATTTTTAATGCTTCACAGGACATTTTCATCAGGATGGATGTTTCTCACAATGGAAAGTTGTCCTTGCTAGAACTGCGGAGTGCAATTCAAGCCGCAGGTACCCGACACATAATCGAATTGAGACTGTCGTTAGTGTTCAGGAAATCTGCTTATGTTTCTTGTTTTTTTTTAAAAGATATGGTACTTTATTTGCACTTATATGAGTACAGGTTGGGGTCAAAGTGCAGAGACAGCCACAGGCCCTGGCCACAAGCCCAACGACTTCAGATAGTGTGACCTGAAACTGCCAGAACACCTCCCATAATTCCAATTACTTTCTAACTTGAAGGCCATCGTAGGCAGAGTTTGATGTTTGCATTTGGTGGGGGCAAAAAAAAAAAAACCCTGCATCTTGTTTACCTTATGATTTAACACATGTATCTGATGCACACATAGCCTATTATTTTGTCTACCAATAGAGTACCAAAAAGCCTGTAATGCAAAGATGCAAATTGCCTGCACAGAGCACAATTATAACCTCACAACATCCTCGATTTACTGGTAAACCATTACATTCAAACAACTAAGCAAAACAGACAGCCGCTAAATTCATGCAGTTTGTTAGCTAGCCAGGTGGAACGCTTAAATTGCAATTGAGCCAGTGCAAGAGGGGTCGTCTTTTTCCAGACTGGCATAGGTGTCCGAATTGTCAATTAATTGCAATTTTGATTCAGGTGATGGGCCTGTGAAAGCCATTTGTTTGTAGTTTGCTGGTGTCAACACCCTGTGGTGTCACACTAGCATTTCTGCCTTGCTTTGCCAGGCGTCACCGTGAGCGACAGCCTGCTGAACCTCGTGGCTTTGCGGCACGGCAGCTCTTCCAGAGAACTCACCATGGAGAGCTTCATCTTCCTCATGCTGCGTCTGGACAGCTTGAAGAGTGAGTTCCTCCTCAGAACTGCAGCATATGCACCATTCCCCATTATTTACTCTTATTGCTTCTATAATATTCATACTAGCCCCAGCCACAAACTATTATGGCCAAGATCAGCCTATTTTATCTTTGTTCTGGGGGAACTTTGATAAAAGATGACACAGTTCAAGTCTTATCCTGATAATTTTATTATTGACATTTCAAGAAGAAAATAAATAATAGGTTTTGTATTGAACTGTTCAAGCAGTCTGACTTCCTCAGCCCCATCTGGTCTCTGTCTAACATCCATCGTTTGAGAAACTTCCAGTAATTAGCAATATTTTGCAACCAAGCACTGTGGCTGCTCAATTCAAACCGACAAACAATCAAACTGACACGCGTAACACATATTTGCACATTTCTATATGCAATCGCAGGGTTGCCAACTTTAGGCAGTTGACTGGAGTGAGATTTTCAATTCGAGACAAGTCTGCACACACATGCACACGCAATTGCATGTATGTAACAGTTTCATCACTTTGTTATTAGTCTGTAGGGTTTGCAAACTACCCCAATGCTGTTGTTGCAGCTAATTTTAGGTTTGTAATGGAATAATACAGTTTTGCCACAAGATTTCTTGCGTGAGAGTCTGAATGCCTGAGTGCCACAGACATTGCGTGAGAGTTGGCAACCGTGCAATCGTGGTCTATTGTGTGTGTGTGTGTGGGGGGGGGGGGGACTTGCTCGATAACATTTTGAAGCATTGTTGTAAAATCTTCAATACAAAAGTGTTTTGTTTCCGACTGGCCCAATTTTAGACTAGACAAACTGTTTTGTTTCTGATCGGCACAGCAGCTAAGCGACCCACCAGGTATTCTCCCGAGTCTACTAATACTAGTACTTGCGTTTATGTGTGTAATTTTGGTGTATATGACATAATATGTGGAATCATCTTCTCACAGAAATATTCAAGAACCTGTCGGATGGGAAAGGCATGTACCTTAAAGAAAAAGAGGTAATGCTATCTTTGGGGGCTTAGTTTGGGGGCAGTATTGGTTACTAAGATGGGTAGGTTAATGGAAATATCTGCTAAACTATAATCAGTTTTTTCTCTATTTTCAGTGGCTGTATCTCAATATCTACTCCTGAGCGGTCTTTTACAAGGCAGACTGTGGAATTAAGGTCTAAGTGAAGAGCACATTTCCAAAACTCATTCAGTCCACAGGATATATATTGGAGGAAATGTATTGAAAGTTCTGTTTTCTTCTTGAAGTTGCATTACATGAGGTCTGAGTGAGTTTTGGTTCTCAATATTGCAACATATGATGAGGAATTAGGTCATTGGTCATTGCAAAAACTACAAAAATGGACATTGAATTTTGGGAATTCACTCTTCAATTAAAAACATATGTTTTTATTATTGTTATATGGACTAATTCTTGTGGTAATGTATACTGGGAGAACATTTCAAGCTAGATTTAAGGAAGCACTTCTTTATGCAGC
>JAODKF010000030.1:18491242-18513195 GCA_026779585.1 Mormyrus proboscirostris
TTCTCTTGGGCTGAAAAAGCCGTACCCGAGGAGAGGAATGCCAGTCGTTCCCGCCCAAAAGGGATTTAACTTAATCTGCAAAGAACAGGCATTAAGAACAACAATAAAGGCAATAATCGCCTTCTCGTGTCACCCGTGTCACAGCAGAGTGTGACTGGAAAGGGGAGAATTTCCAGATTCATAAATTTATCTCGAAGGCAAGTTTCTATCCAGGGGTGCTTTAATTAATGCATGTTTGTACATGGGCTGAAGCGCAGTGCCTCCGCTAAACGGCGGCCGCGACTTATGGACCAATGTGCAACTTAATCTGGATCACGCAACTGATTCCTCCAAAAAATTTTTTAAATCTTAGCATCGCAACCCCCCCAAAGCCCGACTGATTACTTTTTGAAACAGAACAATAGTTAATGTAGCTTCGTAAGGATAGGGTATCACCCAAACACATTTGTAGATCTGTGAAGGATACTGTCACTCAGAGGGGGAATAACTTAAATACAAGCTAAGCAACACTTTTAAGTGTTCTTTACTGATATATCTTGCTACTGATATCCTATGCTTACCAATGACAGCAGGACAATTAAAAAAAATGTTATCAGTACTTTATATATTTACACTAGTGGCTAAAACGGTGGAAATACATAGCATGTTTTTTGGCATTACGATTTAAGACTTAATACAGAAATATTGACGGTAATGTTTATAAATAATCAAAATAATGTTTACAAATATCATACATTGCATGAGTAAATAAGAAACTAGAAGAGTTTCCACAATTTTGCCCACAAGTGTAGAACATAGTATCTTTGGACATAATCACCAATAAAATTATTTAACGTATAACAGTTCATTGTGACACGTTATATTCACCCACTCAAACTGGTCAGAATAAAAGAAAACACTTGTAGTTTATGATCTTTCACCATGAGAAAACATTTACTAAATGTATCATGTGACACGCATTTAACTAGATCGTAAAATCTTTTTATGTTTTGGAAAACATCCCAGAAAAATGTTATTGCTAGTAGAAGACACAAATGTCATGATGAAAGAGTATGTATAATTAATGCCTGCGGCCTGCACAGACAGGTGTGGAGGGATATTAGCAGCTGCCTTTTTGTTTGATTGAACAAGGTGCTTTTGATAGTTTCGTGATGCTACGGAAGCAGTGCCAGTCAACCTATAGGGTGACATAGGCAGCTGCCTAGAGCGCCATCTTCTGGCGTTTAGTGTAGTTTTCCCAAGGAACTGGCCGCAAAGTAAGATAATGTTTTTGACTTTTTTTTTTTACTTTTTGAGCCTCCCCCCCTTCTCCCCCCCAGGCTACAGGCCTGAGTTTTCCTATAGCATTATATACTTATTACAGTATCAACATTTTTTTTTGTTTGTTTCATCAAAATATCAGTGCCAGAAACTAAAAATTGGTACTTTAACTTAATAATCATTTTTCCAGCTTTGGTCCCAACTACTGTAATAGGGCCGTATGGCAAGACATTTCTTATAGTCGATATGGAAACAAAACGGGTTGAATATTTTATTGTAAATATTTAGAGAAGTAAAGGAAAATGGGAAGATGGCAGGTGGCATGTGAGTCAGTTCCATTGGCGACATTTATTCCTAATAATTCCTAAAGACATAAATCATCTTAAACCAGGCAACAAGAAACGACAATCTGAAATCAGGTCTCTCCACTCCAAGGACATTCTGTATGCCCCCTGCAAACAACTGCCTGTTTACAGTACTGCTAAAATGGTAAATGGACTGCATTTATATAGCGCTTTTCTACTCCTACAAGTACTCAAAGCGCTTTACAATACATGCCTCACATTCACCCATCCACACATACATTCATACACCGGTGGCGGAGGCTGCCATGCAAGGCGCCAACCTGCTCACCGGGAGCAATCAGGGGTTCTTGCTCCAGGACACTTTGATGGGGTCAGGAGGAATCAAGGCTCGAACCAGCAACCCTCAGGTTGCCAAATGATTGCACTACTACACTTTGGATCACTATTTAACTATTCTGTACATCTATATTGCATATATAATTCATTTTTATTTTATCAATAAAAATATCTATATTTATTTATAATATGTAGCACTGGTGGGTGAACACACAGAGTCTGTGAACAATAACAATACAGATATTCTATTCTATTCTATTCTATTCTATTCTCTAACTGGCAAAATATGTGACAATGGTATTTGTACTTGTGATGCAACAAGTGTGTCCTTATGTGACTTTACAAGTTAATTCCGAGGACCTTTATCTGATAAAACCCCTGCCAAGTGATTATACAGGCTGGAGCATGCCGTTTTCAAAAACTTCAAGATTCCAAAGCCTTTTTTTGCCTCTGCCATTTTCATCTAACACTCAGGGTGTAAAGCATTTATTAGGGACAAATTCACAGCTCCTACTACTTGGTCGACATTGAAAATTAAGGGTAAATATATCTTTAAAAGTATCTCTTTTCCTGCTGATGTGAGCTACTTTGCCTTCCTATTCTTCAGAAATATAGATACTAACATAATTATATTCCTGACAACCGGCGTTTTTATGTAATGCAGGGATGTTGCAGTGAGTTAAGCAAGCTTCCTAAGGTCTGTTTGTGAAAGTGGCTCTACATGCCCAAATGTCAAACACGAGTGCGCCTCTCAGTCTGGGCATCTGGAGCTTCTGCAGAAGAAACAGTGATTAACTGTTGGTGTGTTTCTTCCAGACATTACTTCCATTGACACTGGTGGTATGGAAAATATGAAAGACACCTCAGGAGTCTTTGTATGCAAAGATACCTTTACCTTTCATACCCATAATAAAAGGCTCGCCAAACAGCTCTACCTGTTACAGCCAAACGGCTCTACCTGCTACAGAAACCCTGTAGTTCACGCAAGGTTGGACTATCAGCAATCTTTGATGACACTTCAAATAGAGCAATAAACTGAGTACATTTCTCTTATTTCCTGTATCCTATGCTGATCTGCAGGACCAGGCTCATACTTTATAGCTGAATTTGTCGTCCTCCTTCCTGACTTGCTTTGTAAATAATTCAGGCTGTTATAATAGTATTGCAATATATACATTGATGCTAAGATGAGTACACTTGAATATATAGGGCTCCACAGAGTCAAATATTGTCAAGCACAACTGCACAATCACACATTATCATTATCATTTTTATACTTTGATGTCCAAATTCTCTCTCAATTGAATTAGTCTTTTTCGAATAATTTAAAACTTTGATTTGACGGGTTCCCCAAATATTACTTTTGTAGAAAAAAGTAATAAATCTACATATGATACAAAATAAATACAATGCATACATTTATTCATGTATGAACACTTTCTGCCCTCTACTGGGCATTTCTCAAAATTACATTCTGTTTGTAATTACTAAGAAAATCCGCGAGAGGGCAGCCAAAGAGAAGTAACCGTGTCGATTGGTCCGATATTTTTCAGTTCTAACATTTAAAACGTACACATTTTTAAGCCATCACGAGCATTGTATGCTCACATCACTCTGTATCTTAGTTGTGCTTTTAATTTTTAATATATTTCGTTTTTGCATATTATCATAAGATGTGTACTGTGTCTTATTAGTTGCTTTATATCGGGGGTGGCGAATCTGAGGCATGGAGGGCAGGTGTGGGCGTGGGCTTTTGGAATGACCTCTCAATCAGCCAATAACAATGGGTTCCCAGGACTAGAGTTGTCAACTACTGCTTTATTATTGGCTGACTGAGAGGTCATTCCAAAAACCTGCACCGACACTGGGCCTCCAGGGATTAGGGTCCCCATCCCAGTCCAATATATATCAGGAAGGAAGCAATGAGTCATTAAATAATTATTTAACCTATAGCTTTGTGGGGATTTTGAACAAACCTTAACAAATCCCAGTAAAAATCTATTGTATATATCATGTAATATAAAACTTTGCATAGTGGCACAATTCCAGTTTAATTTTATTTAATCGAAAGTTAACATGCTAAACTGCTTTTACCTGAAGAAAAAATGTCAGTTCATTTAAAAACTTTGAAATAAAAAAAACACACATACTGAAGATAGATACAGATCTGAAGAGAGTCTATAGCTGATGCCAGTGAAAAGTACAGCAATCTACCTTAGAAAGTGATAATACCAAAAATATCTGTGTGCAATATTAGGCTATTATTCAACATTTGCATAAGCTAGAGGAACGGTATGAATAACTGTCATCCATCAAATCACCATGTCAGAGATGAAGACATAATTCAAGGTATGCCTTCAATTTGTTGATATCAAACCATTCACACCTACAAGCAATTTGGCAACTAAAACTCATCTTGTAGACCAGAAAACCTGAAGGAGACCCTACGATGTTAGGGAGAGCATGCAAACTCCATAAACACAGAGCTGACTCTCTTCTTCAGAAGTGAAAGGCGGCTGTGCTGACCATAGCAGCACCACAGACTTATTTACATTACATTTACATATTTAGCAGATGCTTTCATTCAAAGCAACATATAAGTAAAGGCAAATAGCACATTTCAAGCATTCGTGCTGTCAAAGAGTCAACAAGGCGTAAGTGCGGCAAGGCTGAGCTTACAGTTATTCATCAGACGCTTTTATCGAAAGCAACGTACAACAGAGACAGCAAAGTCAACCGTTTTTTGGAGCGATTGGTGTTAAGGGCCTTGCTCAACAGCCCAGTGGTGAACACAGGATTTGAACCAGTAACTTTCCAGTCCTAGGCACAGGGTCCAAACCTGCAGAGGCCCACACCAACTTTATTAAACATTATAACTAATATTTTTTTCAACACATACAGTTAATTACATAAGGTATCAAGGTTTCTGCTTTCCTTCATTAATAAAATAAAATTAAAAAAGGAGCCAGCCATAACCTAAGCAGGTGCAAATATTCTCAACGACAAAAAACAAGTTAAGCACCCAGAAGTAATGGTCTGATTTGGATGCAATTTGGTACACATACAGACCAGCAAAGGACATGTAAATGATTTGTTTGCAAGAAGACACGGAGGATGCCTCGTAGACACATTAGACGGCTTTACCAGTACTTCAGGGGGTTTGATAGGGGTCGCATTGTGGACTTGCATGAGGCCGGCTGGTCGTATCGTGCGATTGCCCTGCATGTGGGGCATGCAGATGTCACAGTCGGCTGATGTTGGAATCAATGGGCACGTTGAGGGCGCCCCCACACATACACACACACGTCGTGAAGGTTCCGGTCGCCTAAGACAGACCACACCAAGGGAGGATCGTCGTATTGTGTGCCTGCCATCCGGACACAAGTACTGGACCCTACATCACTCCAATCTCTCCCCAATAGAATATGTGTGGGATCAGCTCAGACTTCAACTCAGACCCAGTGCCAGTCTGCAGGATCTCGAGGGCCAGTTACAGCAGTTGTGGGCCGACTTGCCACAGGAGAGGATACAGCTGCTGAACGATTCCCTTCCACACCATATTGTGGCATGTATCCAGGCCCCGGGGGGTGCCACACCTTACTGACATGGGTCCAGCGCTGTGCCCATACTGTCAACTCTGTTGTCCGTTTGATCTGACATTATAATCAGTGTGATACAGTCACATGACCTTTCACCACGTACAGATTCATTTCATGAATTGGCATGAATTGTCTTTGGCAACGAATGACTAAACTATGATTGTACAATTGCAAAACAACTACAATGAGCCAGTAACTAGTAGCAGTCCTTTTATAAAATAAAATAAAAATAATATATTATTGCAGCAGCAGGAGTCACACTAACATCATTGTTTTTAGTATGATTATACCCTTTGCTGTTAAAAAAATAATGCAATTTTAACCAAGGAGAGATAATAGAACACAGCTATACTAGTGAAATAACCAAACAATATCTTGGCAGATCACAATTCCATGATGGTATCAAGACATGTTTTTATTGTGATATTGTGAAATTTGATATATTGTTACATTCCTAATCAATTTAAAATGTCTATGACATAATCATTGATAGCCTCATCTTCTCCTTTCCTCCATTATATGGAGAGCCTCTGCACACCCTGCTGTCACAACAGAAAAGGAGGGACACTCCAAATGCAGCCTTCCAGGACTCAAAGGGTTTATTTGTTTAATTATAATAGACACTACTAAAAACAAAAGAACTTCAGGGGTTCAAACAGGAGGATCGGCTAAGAAGAATCGGGTGAATCGACGCACGGGGAACCACAAGGCAATAACCACATTGATATCCACAGCAACTATAATGACCGAACTAAGGAACAGGACAAGGCCGGGCACCTATACACAGAGATAATAAGTCATCAATAAAGTGAGTGATTAATATATTAGGGCTAGTGGGAAAATATGAGATGGCCAGTGACATCAGCTGGCCAAATAGGAACATGACAGCGACAGATCCTGACACCTGCACGCAGCTGCTCTCTCAGACTGTGATCATATCAGCTGCATGCTGCCAGTGCAGCCTGCCTGGGCCACAAAGTCGCTTCCTGTTTGCCTGAAACCCAGCTGCACTTTGTGCTTTTGACCTTCCCATGTTTGAGTCCTCTTGGTCTCAGGCTACCAGTTAAGGGCTGTAATTAGTTATGAGCGTCTCTGAACCCAAGTGGCATTCATGGTTACTAGTGTTTGCATAATGAGGGTTCCAGTGTCCTCTGTTCAAAAGGCTCCGAATTGCATCTTTTCCACATCATTTAGGGCTGCACAATCTCCCCAGTCTGGGAAATGAGGCATCCATCTTATCACAGCCAGAGGACCTTCTGTCACTGGCATTTTCTATAGTCAACCATCTGTTTTCCATAACTGTTCATCTAGTGCAGGGTCAAGGTGTGAAAACACATTTTCTTGTAAACTTTTTCATATCTTTTTATACACACTATGACAATTAGCAGTTCATGAGAGCTACATTCAATCTATTTTTACGCGTGTGCTTTATTTTATTCATTTACCATCTTTATATCCTCACTTGCAAGTGACTCTCAATGAGTATATACTAAATGCATGAATGTAACAATAAGATGGAAATGTATCTGTTTCACCAGCAGCAGAAATTTGTTTGTGCACCAAAGCATCCATGTACTATAAACGTTTATCTCCAGGAAGCAGAGGCACAGGCATATCTTCAGTGAGCAGCCAGTCCATCGCAGAGCCGTGTTTTAGTATTAGTTTTATTTTATTAATTATGCATAACAAGAGATGCAGTTGGGCCTATAATAGTATGTATGTATGAATCCTCTCCAGGGCCACTTACATAGTCCCAAGGTCCTACTGGTCTTACATTTGGACAATCGGTGATGTTTGTTTGTTGTTGTTTTTTTACTTATTAATAGTTGTTGTCCTTACAGTGGATATTACTCCTGCTATTCATCGGTATTCAGTGATTTAACAACTCGATCTGTGCATATCGCTGATCTGGTGGGGTTGGGGGCACTTTTTAGACTTTTTATACTTTGGTATTTTTTAATTTCATTTTCGCGTGTCCATGTCTGAGGAATGTTCGCAAAAGCCTCGTCATAAGCTTTTCAGTGTTCGGCTGCATTCGTTCATCGACGTCACATGACGACTAAAGGACTTTGACTTGCCTTTATGTTACCTCAGTTCCTTCCTGTTGTTCCTCCCCAGTCATCTAGCGCTTAAATCCATCGATGGAAAAGGAATAACTGAGAGCTTATCGCAGGTATTTATCCCTCTGCTGCCAAAGATGATTCTGGGGCGGTGGGTGGCTCTTTCATTCAGAACCCTGTGCCCCCGCTTGGAATGTTGCCCGTTCAGTTGCTGTGGTTGGCAGGGTGATTTCAACATTGGACCTTCAACCCCAATAATTGCTCCAAGGACGATCTGCATTTGTTTCTCAACTGTTTGTCACTTAGGGTAAAAGAGGTGTGGGTGAATCTAAATAGAACTGTGTTGTGGGTATTTCACTTGCAGGAAGTATCTGTAAATAAAAAGGAATGTAATGTGTTGGACTAACACAGAAACTGAGAGATTGATCATAAAACTGGGCTAGCAGAGCACAATACACAATATTTACATGTAACTCCTGACTGAGCTGAAGTCCAGGTTGTTGTATCTAACAAGCTTTAAATATTACATGGGCAATAGACAGTGGATTAATGCTGCATTGTGCATGTACAGTAATGACAATAATCGTTTTGCTAAAAAAAAAGCTGTTAATTTAGGTATGATTAATGTTCATTTTTCACCTTCACATTTTCCCTTCCCCTTTTTGTTCAGGGCTCTTGCTGTACATACTGATACAGCTGTAAATATTATGGTGTATACAGCCATATTGCTAAATATTTGCTTCTTAGCAAGACAGACCTACTGTTTTTAAGGAGTTAAGAACCAAATAAAATGAAATATTAAAAAAAAAACTGAGAAAAAGTTATTTTAACTCTGATATTCAACAAGGTTCACATTTACATCTTACAGATTTATGCAGTAAGCAGGCATGGGGCATCACATAATGTTATAGTGAAGTGAGTATGACAGAAATATGCTCCAGGTAAAAGTTGCCATTGCAATTTCAATGTTTTGTATTAATGTTGTGCCTTTGGGGATCTTGTTTTTGCATCGGTCTCATCTAAATGACGTTTTTCCCCTCATACTGTGATATTTCTTAGGGCGGCAAGTACGCCTGATGGTTAGGATGGGCTGCTTGCTATTACACATCAGCGTCATTAAAAAACATAAATCAGGACTGCTAAAGACAACATTTAGTTATTTTTTATCTTATTTTGATTAATCAGTAGTTGTTTGGTGTTTTACTGCCTAAACCTGCTTATTTCCTCGTTGCTTGCTTTGCTAACTCATTGTGCAACCGTGTCAGGTGATCCGCAGCTCGTGCGCTTTAGTAAATAAGCAACAGGATGATTGTGGTATACAAAAAAAAACACCAATAGGCTATATTCACAACTCATATAGCTTACAGAATAGTTGAAACCTTTCCCCGTGTTACCGCTGAGCTTCTATAAAAGCAATCGCAGACAAACTGGCTGGAATATAAAAGACTGCTGTAAAAATTACAAATATGATATGATGAGATCTGTCACTTATCTGCTTAAAGCTTTTTAAATATTTTCATTGTATTGACAGTTCTAGGTTACCCCGGCTTCTCACCGGATTTGGTTTCCTCTCACATTACAGTACCCCGGGACAAATTAACCATTCGTTAACCCACATTTTGCCTGCTCCTGTTGGTTTGAATAGTCCACGTCAGCAGTCAATTAAGTCAACACCCCCTCCTTTCACCATTCACGGAAAAGCTCCTGCAAACTTTACTATTCTTTTCTTCCTGTTTCCTCCGTTCTGTCTACATATCACACTTTTGTAAGGTAAGTGTGTTAAGACGGATAGTATTTATTCACAGCTGAAGCTTGTCTGATTGTGCTTTCGGCTGGCGATCGCTTGTTACGAAGTTACAACCTTTTTGATTTTTTCCCCCCTTTTCAGATGAGTTTGCTGTGAATGCCTGTTGCGTGTGACTTGAAAAAATCTGGCAACTTCCTGAGCTGAACGCCCTGTGTAGTTATGACGGCGACAGAAATACAAATATGAGAACATTCGATCGGTCAGATTTTAAAAATATGAGTGATCGGAAGGGTCATTGTACATTGAGTGAGTGAACTTCGTTAACTTGCCATCCAGGAAAATGAGATTTAAAATTCACAAGAGGAATGCGCTGATATTCGTACTGATTGCACTCATTGCTCTCTGTGTAGTGATCAGGGTACGTAAAAATGAGAATGTTCACCAAGAAATGAATAAGGTCGTCGTCTCGCCTGCAAGCGCGACGAGTAAGTTTCAATTCGACACCGTTTTAAATATGAAGAAGTCCGTGTACGGAAGTAACTACAGGCAGTTCATTCATAATGCAGACAAATTCTCGGCAGATCCTCAGTTGGTCATAGTGGTTCAGGTCCATAAGCGACCCGCCTACCTCAAATTGCTGGTGGACTCTTTGGAAAAAGTTCTGGGTGTTCACAACATACTCTTAATTTTTAGCCAGGATTATTTTTCGGAGGAAATAGCCAATGAAATCGAAAGGATAGATTTCTGCCGAGTCTTGCAGATTTACTTTCCATATAGTACGCAGCTGTATCCTGCTGAATTTCCTGGACAGGACCCCAAAGACTGCCCGAGGGACATTTCAAAGGACAACGCGATCAAAATGAATTGTAACAACGCAGACTGTCCTGATTCTTACGGACACTACAGGGAATCCGCTTTCACGCAAGCAAAGCATCACTGGTGGTGGAAGTTGCATTTCGTGTGGGAGCGAGTGAGAGTCCTGCAGGGCTATACCGGGTATGTGCTTTTCATCGAGGAGGATAACTACCTGCTGCCAGACTTTTATCACGTCTTCGAAAGAATGGTCGCACTTAGGAAGAAGGAGTGCCAAGACTGCGACATGCTCGCGCTTGGTAACCATGACGACGCCACGCAGTTTGAGGAGTTCGCCAACAAGTTTGAGACGTCCAGCTGGCTGTCCACCAAGCACAACATCGGCATGGCCATGCCTAGGGAGACGTACTACAAACTGATGGGCTGCAACGCGGAGTTCTGCACTTACGACGATTACAACTGGGACTGGACGCTACAGCATCTGTCGGGATCGTGCATCTCGAAGCCGCTTAAGGTGCTGGCGGCCAGGGCCTCTCGAGTTCTGCACACGGGTAACTGCGGACTGCACCACAACCAAGGCTGCCAACCGGAGGTGGCTCGTCGGGAAGTTAAGGGGCTCTTGGATTTGTCACAAAAATTCCTGTTCCCTAATTCTTTGATCGTGGACAGCCAGCAGCCGGTGGAGCACAAGAGTCATATGATAAACGGCGGGTGGGGAGACATTCGAGATCATGCACTGTGTAAAAACTATGCCAATATTCTGTGAATATTTTCTTTCTGGGAGCTGTTGAGTAACCGTGATATCAGGGTTAAATCAGGGGTCACCACCATAAGGTTCCAGCAGTCACAGGTAACTGGATTACCTCATGACCTTTACCCTTGAATGTTATCTCAGGATTGAAAAGTTTACTTGGGCCCAGTAAGGGTTCGGTCTACATTTTTAAAAGAATTATTATATAAATACAAAAATCAAGTTTTTGGAGTCGTTGCACTTTTGACAAATGTATTTAAACATTGATTTTAATATAGAAAATTGCCGAAGACAAGTCTTTTTTTTTGGTGCCATACCGAGTATTTATACTGTGTTTTATGATACTGTATTGCACAAGAAATGGCATTTGTTAACCAAATTAGATCTCATGTGGGTCCAACCTACTTAATCAACCAGTAACTTTTGTTGAGTGATGCAATAACGTAAAGCTCACTCAGTTTCAGTGTAGTATGTCGAATATTGCTGGTGTTCATAGGTTAATTGTCATTCATATAAAACTGCAACATTTTTGGTGGCAATGAGGTTCTTTATTTAATAAAATGCGACACATTGTAATACATTCTGTCCAGCACTTCAAAGAGATGACTGCACCATGAGGAAACTTTAAATCTGTGCAATATCGAACGTTGCAAAACTTATGAATTGTGTAACTGCATAGTGAATGTATATAAAGACAAGCTTTAAGGAGAGATTTCATTTTTTTGGAGCAAAGACCAGGCTTGCTTTCTGTATCTACCATTCAACCTTTTTTTTTGACGTCTAATTTGTACAGCTAAGTCGTTATTTCATTGCAGATTAGATTTATGTGCCTTTGGATACCTGTAGACAACAGAATTTGTTTGTGTCTTTTAAAGATAAGCCAAAATATGCAAGATGACTGTTTATGTACAGCTGAGCAGTCCAGCCTTTTTCAGCTCTATGTAAAGAAATAATGATCATTATTAAAAAGAATCTGATGTCTGAATTGATGTATAATTTGTAAGGGATGGAGAAAAACATATTTTTGTACAAAAATAGATTTAAAACCTTTGCAGGGACACTATGACATTACCATTGTGTTTATTGACTTTTTTTTTCTTTTTCTAATTCATTGTATATTTTGTACATTTGATGTGTGACAGTAATTTTTTCCCCACCTCACATTGCCAATACAGTTTTCAGGTTAATTGCTGGCTTTAATCTCTCCTTCCTATCAATATTAACAGCTCTGCAATCCAGGAGCTCATTGAATAAAATATGTATTGCTTTTCATATGGATACGCAGTCACACTAAATCAATCGGTTTAATGTATCATTCGTATAATGTTTGACATTAACAATGAAACTAACCAGTGAGCCAATTGTTTTATATTCAATTGCCAGTTTTTTTTTTGTTCATATGTGCAAAATCTTTTTATTGTGGCATCTGTGGGGGGAAAAAACTGAGCTTTTGGGCTTAATCACTTTTGTTGGGAACATTGTTATGATGTAAGACTTCAAACTCTGTTTTGCCATGTTTAACCTTAGTGAAAGCCCGACTGGATTCCTTAACATTTTTGATTAACTGGCTAGATGTGACACCCCACAGAAGCATGTTAATGAATGGCCTAGATAGTTATGGTTAAGCATTTGAGTCAGTTCCGGTCTTTCCATGGTACTTCAGCAAGGAGAGTCTTTTAAGTTCTCTGTAGGATGTTATTGTTGTAGTTTTGTAGAAGTAATGTGAATATTAAAAATGACAACTGATTTTTTTTTATTGCAAATTGCAGAACTCCAACTAAAATTGGGAGGATGTATGACATGCAAATAGCCATTGTTTGTCACGATTTGACATTACCAGACTCAGAGTTCTATGTTAATTAGTTTATGATTAAGATTGAAACAAGTCAACTTTACAGATGTATAGATAACAGACTACTGAGGGCATTAAATAAATCTAATACTTTATCCTTTGATTTATATTTAATATTTTCAACAGGTAGGATACGCACAATATTGGTGTGAAGAGCATATCCAGACCATAAGTATAGCATGGCATATCCTGAATGTATGCACAACCAGAAATGGGGCACTAGTAAACACAGACATCAATGAGCATCCCATATTTATCAGGCATACCAGTCTGGGTTCAGATATGAGCCCAATTTTTTATCTGTTATAATGTATGTAATTATTTAAATTAAGGCCCGTCTACGTAGACTACTGTTCTTATTCTGCTTTCTGGACATCGTATGGTTTCATGCTTCCACACGTTGCAGAAAAAGACTATTTAAGGTAAATGTAGCGTTTCTGCGTTTCATTTCCCCATGGCTACACATGCTCATGCTTCATCCTGCGTGTCGCTACGATATTGACAGTTACACTGACGTTTCACTTTCATTTCTGCTATTGTCTGTTTTTGTGGTGAAAAAGACTGTTTGTTTAGGTGTGTATGTAATTTCTTGTGCAGGTTATAGAAAAAGGAAACAATATTTGGGAATTGTGCGTCAAATGATGTTGTACAATTATATGTGCTTCAATAATTTTTAGTTTTAGAGAAACATGAACTTCTGAGAGATCTGCAGTAAGTTTGGCAGATTGGTAAAGGAAGTTCTTGACTTTTTTTAACTAATACTTAAACTTGTTCATCTGCTGCATTCGTCAAGGGAGATTATACTGAAGTTACTGCACTTTGGACAAGTGTAATGGTGTTAGCTATTTTCTTTAGCTTTTTGCTTGAATTTTGTGTTTCAAGACTCACAGAAAAGTTGAATACTAAAACTCAGTGCTCCAAATATGCTGAGAAAAAAGTTCTCAGAAATGTTATTCCTACATGTTTATAATTTAAACCAATCTTATTATGGAAGTTATCAATGTTAGGATGTTGAGATATTGAGAATACCATGTTTATATAATCTATACCTCAATAAAATCCCCTGGATGTTTACTTTTAAGAAAGTTATTGATCTACACTATAATGTTATGCTCCATTTTCTCATTAAAAAAATCATTCTTTATGTTTGTGTAATTATTTTGGCATGCATTCTGCATTGTACGGATGTCTGTAGCTGAAAAAAAAAGATTTTCCTAGCTCCTGATCGACACCTTTCGCCTGTGACCTCTAGGAGCCACTGTTGCGCATCCTTGCTGCTGATGAAGCAGCTTATGTAAGCAGTACGACTTCAAATACTTTGTATCAATTATATTTTACACACTTATGTTAAAGGCATATATGGTCTACCTTTGTCGTGATCTGATAATTACAGTTAATGCTTTTTATTTAAATTCATTTTATTTACAAAATACCCATTGATTGAAACAAAATAGCTATACAGCTCAGTAAAGCTCTATTAGCTAAAACCCATGTTAAAAATGTTTTTCCTATAAATTATGTTATATATTATATATCTGACTCAAACTTAGAAATGGGGCCTGCAGGTCGAAACAAAATATTCAGGCATAATTCAGAAAACTTGGACTCACCCAACCTTTCATTAGCAGTCAAGCAATACTGAATACTGAAAAGGTTTAGCGTCACCAAATAATTGGATAGATGTAGCATTGTTTAATGCTAATTCTTTGGTAGCAACTTGGGTAATACATTAAACCAGGTGTCACAATTATCATCTCGGTAAAGGTGCATAGAAGATTGCTATCATGCATGTGTTACAAATCACTGAAGTTGTATCTACGTATTATATAAATTTGTAATGCAGTTCCTGTGTGTTTACCTTTCATTAACACTTCAGTCAATTATATATGCCGCCAAAGGCGTAACATTATTCTCAAGGGTAGCCAACCGAATGAGATTCTACCTGGAGGACATGCATGTAACAAAAAGAATACGTATGAGCGGTAATTTTTTGCCTTCTTTTAATTTGAGATATATTAGCAATAATTGGACTGTTACAAGAAGAATGGCTGTCGTTTGGGGTTGTTATGTGAAACAATAGTGAAGTGAAGAGGAGAGAAGCGCTAATTGAGGACAAAGCAGTCAAAGATAATGGAATTCCATTCACATTCTCGCTGAATCTGGCCATTCCGTCGGATGTTTTCATGCACACAACCTTAAGCAAAGCTCCATGCTGTGGTCATATAATCTCGAGAAGCTGTCACCTCTTCCAGGGCAGCGTTTCTCATCCCAGTCCGTAGGGACCCCCAGTCGGTCCACATTGTTGCTGCCTCCCAGCTCTGAGTCTAGAGTTTTGTTTGCGCAAAGCAATACCCATGACTCACTGTCACATAGCTTGGTTTGAGTCTGTCTAACCTGAAGTTTTTTTTCCTATGTCTGGGAAATATTGAGAAATATATGTTTCAAAATATATATATGTGTGTGTGTGTGTGTGTGTGTGTGTGTTATTACCCCCAGTTTATTGCATGCACCTGATGTAATTGATTTGTCAGACAAGAAACACTGATATTTCATTCAGCAGAAAGTAGGGCAACTGCTTTAAGAAACAGATTTCGTTTGAAGTTTCACCACGTTGAATTAGCCTGAGAAATCTTGTTTCATTCAAAACCAGTAAAATGTTACATTATGTAACTGCGAGGCAATAGAAAGAGCAGATTAGCAAATTACCAATTTAAGATAATCCGTCTGAAGAAATGGTATTACATTCTGATTTTACATCAAATCAGAACAACACTGTAAATGCAGTCTTACAATCATTTCACTTATTATAACTTTCCTTCTTTGCATTGGTAGGTTAGCAAATACATTTTGTAGTTTTATGATATGGCCGTATTGCATTTAAATCAGTTGACTACACACGGCAATCTTTATTATCGAGAAGATAATTATTGGATGACGATAAAGATAAACATCTTCTGAAGCATGAAGCATCAAGACAAGATGTTGTATTTCCAGTTTTCAAATATTTTTTCCTTGGTCTGCTTAGGTGGAAGCGAAACCACTTTCCAGATATACTTGAGACACTCAGCACCTTCCATTCGAAGTGCCATTTCCTGTATTATTAACGCTATTTCATCCCGTCAGTGCTGCAAATGAGCCATTGTGCAGATCAGTCTTGTAAGGTTCGCCGTCTAAAACTTCAGTGACTGGAGGCCTTCTGGGTGTGCCTTTATCTGGTACGCAAACCAGGAGGTGGACATGGAGAAATTAGCATGTGAAGCTAATTTGCTTGGACTCAAGGACCAGGTTACCAGCCGGACTGAAAAATCACCTGTAGGCCCGATTTGTGGATTTTGCACATTTGGCTGTGTTTGTGCCCATTCTCTGCTTCTTTTGTCCCTCTAAATGGTCGATAGTGTGTGTCTGTCTGAGGATTAAAACCTGCCCCTGGTCCTATGTGTGTGTGTGTGTTTTTGTGTTGACCTTGCAAACTTTGTGTGGGTTTCTTCTGGGTACCAGGGCCTGTCCTACCCCAGTCCACAGTCCATTATGTAAATGGTTCAACCTGTCTATGTGTGTGTGACAGGCCCCTATCCAGAAATAAATTTTGCAACCCTACCATGGGCAGGTAGTTTTCACTATTTCACTATTTGGCTATGTACCTGGTGTATGTGTGTGTGTGTGTGTGTGTGCGCGTGTCCTGTGATAGACTGGTTGTCATGACCTACTCGTCCGATCCTCCTGTGTGCCACGCCCCCTTCTTACCTCGTGTGGAATCCCGGTGTTCTCAGCTGTGTCTAGTTGTTGTTAATTGATTCTGTGTATTTAGTGCTTCCGTGTCTGTCTTACCTCTGTCCGGTCATTGATATCTCTATGTGTTTCAGCTCCGTGTTTTCCGAAATAAAACTCCGTTTACCCGACTCGTCGTTTTCTGCTCCTGCTTCCCCGGTCCGAATGTGATACTGGTAACCTATCCATGTCACGTGCCTTCCTCCTGCTTCCCCGGTCCGAATGTGATACTGGTAACCGATCCATGTCATGTGCCTTCCTCCTGCTCCCTGGGAGGCACCAGACTTTGCATTACTCTGCACTGGATAATCCATATGAAGGATGGACCTATTTTGTAAGCAGTAATAATCATAATAATGTAATTTAAAGCCTAATTTGTATGCATTTTTATTGGTTAATTTTTTATTTAATTATTTTGCTTACGTTATTTGTGCCATAGCGTTTGCAAATAAAAAACAAATCAAGTTGCTTTTTAACTAACAAGAAATCAGTGTCAGTGCTGATTTAGTTTGACACATGAAAGTTCCTGTTTCTGGTTCTGTTTACGCCAGCGTGTAATGTCACCTGTTGTCAAGTTCACGTGATGATAACCTCTTTCATTTACCTCGGGACATATGCATGAAGTGTCACTACGGGGATGTTTATTCAGAAACTG
The DNA here is from genome assembly GCA_026779585.1 of Mormyrus proboscirostris. Lineage (NCBI taxonomy): Eukaryota > Metazoa > Chordata > Actinopteri > Osteoglossiformes > Mormyridae > Mormyrus > Mormyrus proboscirostris. The sequence continues at coordinate 18,508,389 of JAODKF010000030.1, forward strand.
CAACGTCTTCTTCAAAGGAAACTCGGTGGCAGTAAAACCTAGTCAGATTTATTTAAACCCTCAAAACATCACATATGCAGGTATCAAGGGAACAGAAAAATAATTGAAATTTACTTAAATGTCGACTTGAAATATGCTAGCAAGGTTATTTCAAAATTTAGCCCAAGAATGCCCCAAGAAATACGTATTTACTACAAATGTATGGTACTGGAACAGAAGAAAGCACGGTACCTATGACTATATATAATTTTGATTAGCATTTTTGCTAAACTTAAAATCCCATTTACACACTGAAGATTTTTTCTTTACTGTGCATTGCTCTTTTTTCTCAGTTGTCAGATTTTGAATTATTATTCTATATGTATAGTGCTAATATATTTGTATCATTAGCACATGATATTTCCTTAACGTTACTTTTTGATGTTGAGCATTGTATTAGGTTACTTAATGGGAAAAATGGACACTCTTTAGAAGTTTATACTGCTTGACAGTGTTACTTCCAGACATTCATGCCTGTGATACATTTTATTGCATCTTGTTTTGCTGCGTATTGTTGTCTGTCACATTATTTTCTTGCTACTGCTCTGTGTCACAGAAACAAGAATGTCACACGGTGATCTCTGCAGAGTTTGTTTCCCAAAAAGGTCATCACTATCCTGAAATCAGAGTCAAAGGTCAGGCAAAGGTAGATGACTAGCAAATAAGGTATTGAGGACAATACAAAATTAAAACAAGGAATCCACCTAAAGGGTCATAAACTGAAGAATCAGGAATCAAATCAAATCAAATGGTCAGATTGTAGCTCAAGAGAGAGACCAGATGGGTGAAATTGTGAGACTTTAACAGGTTAAAGTATATAATGGATGATTGATTATATGGGTATGTAACCAGGAACCCAAATAGTTCATGTAACCTATTCTGTTGAGGTTGATCATGAGTGTCTGAGAGTAAAATTCTGTCCCTTTTCATGTTTCCCGTGAGGTTATTTTCAGAGACGTTTTGTTCGAATGTCAGTGTCTGTGGCTAAAGTGCTGCAAAGGTGAAAATAAGTTCTTCTGGTAGCCTGGCGTGAGTAACCGGCATCAGCTAGCTGGAGTTCATGCTGTCTGTTGGGTTCATTGTGCTGTAAAATGTTCCGAATGACAAGTAACTGCAATGGACCGTTTCTCCACATTTCCAATCTATTGACCGGTTTATATTATTGATGGTTTGTTGGCAAAAAAAGTTGCCACCAAGATAACACACCATTATATTTTATTCCATGTAATCAAAAATCATCTATCGGTGGGCTCATTGAAGATTTAGTCAGGCATACATATTGAAACAAAATCATCCTGTAAAACCTGATTGTTCATCTAAGTGTGAAGGCAAGATGTAACACATTTCAGGCTGTCTGGATCATAATTTCAAGTTTTTATTTATACTATGTTCTTGTAGTTTGTAAAATTGTTGCTTGATTGTTTTTTTAAAATAAGACTGGAGTCTATTTCGGGAAGAACAAGGAGGGCTGCTAGTAGACACAGCCACACACACTAAAGCCCAACTCGGAGATACTGATTCACCGAACCTCATGCTTTTAGATGGCAAAGGGGACTATAGTGCCCAGGGGGATCCTGCATGGGCACCAGGAAGGGCATGCAGCCTCTGAACAGAGAACACGGACAGGTAGGGAACCCACAACACTAGTCATGTGAGGCCACAGTGCCACCGACCACAGGCATAGGGCACCTGGAGCCTAATCTGGCCGCATAAGACACTACTGTAGGTATGTAACGATTCACCAAATCCACGGTTTGATTCAAGACCTTGATTCTTGGTTTGGTTTACATCTCGTTTTTTTTTTTTTTGTGGGGGGGATAAGAAAATTTGTAGGAAAAATTGTAGGGATTTATTAATCACCAACAATCTGAACACTAAAGGGGGTTATTATCCTTCCTCAGCAGATGAAACTAGCCGAGCTTTTACCGCAGGTGTGATCACTCGACTATAACTGGACCAAAATAATCACACAACACACTCAATTGAAAGACAATAAAATATATGTAATGTGTATAATTTACAAAATATATGACTTGCACTAGCTTTAAATAAAATAATTATTTTGTATTTTACATTTAATAGTGTTAATTGTGAAATGAAAAATTTGTTTTGTAATGCTAGTGACTGAGGATGAAACGGTTACCGGTTTCATGGTAAACCACAGTAAAATTCCTGACGTGATTATCGAGCTTTGGAAAACTCACGTTAATACTGTCCAACATCAACCAAAGTTAACGGCAGCCTCTCAGACGCAAGTGCGTAGGCAGACCAGGCAGCGAGTTTGTTTTGTGTCATTGAAAACATAGCGGAAGGCAGTGACAGCGCTCTGTATATTTTTATTGTTAATGCACATTTGATACAGTTTTCATATGTTTACATTAGGTGTTGGCACAATGCTACTAATTTTATTTGTGGTTTTCCATATAAAACTTGAACGTGAAAAATGTGAAATTATTTCAGTTTGCGTGTCAGTACTTTGAACAGTTTCAGCACATTTTACCAATACTGTTATAATATTAATATCCGTGATAATTTTGGTCATGTAATCATGATATACAACTTTCATAACATGAGAATGAGAGCTCGACAGGCTGCATCTGCATGGGATATCATGGTTTCCGTCTTCTGGAACCGTGATACGAGATGTTTGTGAATGTTTGTATCGCAGGTTTCGGTTTCAGAACCGTTACACCCTACTAAGGCATAAAAATGGAGTGTACTGTGGAGGTGACGTGAGTCCATTGCAAAGCACACACAAGCTGAGAACATCCAAATTCTGTACACGCTAAGCACAGCCCAGACTCAAACTCCCTACCCTGGAGGGATAAGATGATAGCGCTGCCCACAGAGCCAGTGTGCCACCTTCAGAAGCATTTCATTTTGATTTAAAAACAATTATTTAAACAACAAGTGCTGAATAATGGCTATTTACTAAAACAAAAATAAGAGCTTGAGGAGTGATATTTTTTATTCCCTCAGAGGTCTTAATTTTTCATTCAGTTATGACAGATATTTAATTGTTTTTACTCTTTTTTAGCTAGCTTGGTCTTTTTTAGCTAGCTTGGTGCCATATTCTCAGTTGTCCCTATGGCAATTACTGGTATGAATTATGCAGATGCCTTTTTTCTGACCAGAGTGAGATATTTGCAGTAGCCCCGTTGTGATAAATAATATATCGTATTTGGTAGCTTTCTCATAGTGTCTGTGGATTGACTGAAGCAGGAAGAATGTAGGTGTTGAATTTGGTTCTCAGGCTTGACAGGATTAAAAAAATAAATAAATAAATCAGTTTAGACAAACGCTTCTTTGCCTCTGTTGCACAACCAGAACAACCTTTTTCATTATCTCATCTTAAAATGCATCCCCTCTCAGAAATGTACAGTGCGACACCTCAAGAAGTTATATAAAGTTGAGTAAATATGATCCTTTTTGTTACTCATCATGTGAGTTAAATGCCTTAATAATAAAAACTCCTACAGTAAAGCCCACTCTGTTACCTATCACTGTAAGGAATGTCACTTAAAATTAGTGTCAGCATCAATGCGTAGTAGTGGGCAAGTGAATTTCTTACCAGCCCTTACTTAAGTACTTTCCCTCCAAATAATAATTACTGCTTAGCCTGACAGCTCCCAGGGATTAGGAATATATCGTTGCTGGAAAGAGTAGATGTGTCCAGCCTTGGTAGCTGCCATACCAATTTCACAGACCGCATTAGGGGGGAAAACAACCGCGTCAACTGTAAGAGCACGCGACAGAACATTTTTAATTGTTTTGGTTGAATATCGTCAATATTTTTTGAAGTATTTTTATACCTAAATAGCACATTAGCTTAGTGGGTAGCACTGTCGGCTGACACGTCCAGGTTTTGTGGATTTGATTCTTGTCCCCGGCTTTGGGTGTGTGGAGATGGTGCTCATGTAGGTTTCCTCTGGCTATGTCAGTTTCCATAGCAGTAATGGAAGATGGATGTATGTACCCAATACAGACAATTAAAGAAGTTCATTTATTGCTCATGCAGTTTGAAAATTCGGTGGACATCACTGTGTTCTGATGTATCCCTAGCTAGCAGTTTGTAAAATGACAACTTGCCGACATGACAGGCTAACTTTCTTTTTGTATGGAATAACTTCTGACATATGAATAGAAATCTAATAAAAATAGTCTTTGTCAGGAAATTGCTTCCTTGTCTAAGCTCTCTGAGATTACGAGACAGAAACATAATTTCTCACGAATGTAATGTAATCGTTTTGTACTGGAAGTATCGAAGAACGAAGTTCTGTAATATTAAAAGGCTTCTCTAAAATGGCATAGAAATAAATACATGGATGAAATGAATCTGTAGAAGGTTCCTAAAAATACGAGATGAAAAAAACTTAATTTGAGTGACAAAGCCATCACGGGCAGTATTTCAGTTTTTGACATACTGTAGCGGTTATATAAAGATACATGCTTTATTACATACTGCACAACACTGACAATATGTTACATGGCAGTAATATTTTTTTTCGTGCAGTGGCTACTGTATATATTTGCCATTACTGGACTGTAAAAGTTGCGCTCATGATAGTAGAAGAATAGTATAAATGAGACATCAGTACTGTTTTCCTTTAAATGCTTGTTTTTTTTTTTCATCGTATCACCAAGAGTGTAGCCTAATGACCTCTTCTGGATGACGAGTCCTGCTGCAGCACTCCAGTAAGACCACCAGCTCACCGCCCGAAACAGAGGCGTGTTCCTGGGGGGGGGGGGGGGGGGGCGTATTGACTTT
>JAODKF010000030.1:18516827-18555730 GCA_026779585.1 Mormyrus proboscirostris
TAATAAAACTAAAAAAAAATAGATTTTGAAAGTGCAGCTGAGGTTTACCCAGAAAAGTTGATAATGGTATAATTGATGTATAATTTAGGATATATAGGGGATTTACAGTTGTAATAGCAGTAATACCACTATACTAATATTTCTATTATACCCTGACTACTACTACTACTAATAATAATAATAATTATTATTATTAAATCCTTTTTATTTATACTTTAAAATTAAACATGTCTGCATATTCCTGGTATTAATCTTGGCCTTTGTATGACATTCATATTCATATAATATATGCATATATTTCAGTGTTTCTTTATAGCTCAATAGTTGGCACCAGATAACCTGCCATTATAGCATGTGTATGTTTCCATAGGGTGTCGATTTAGCCTTCACACATGGATTATATGTTGCATATTATTAATGTATGTAAGGCAGACATAGCAGCATAGGTTAGGGCTCCAGGTTTTATGTAGTGAGAGAATTATTGAATAGAAATATAGTTAATAGTCGAATCTCCTTGTGACCTTGCAGAAGGCACTGGGATCTTTGGTCACAGGGAAGTTGCACATATTGAATATGTAAAAGGTACAGAGAAGCTTTCCTCCATACACGATTTAGACATGCTCTTCATGCAAATCTCTCCAAATAGGGATTGAAACTTTCCATCTTGGGTTGATTCTCTGGGCGAAATCGGCATCGATTTTCAGTGTCCAGTGAAAAGTTGAACATAATGAATGCGCAGCATCTATGGAAAAGCTCTCCCCATCTAAGATTTGGGTGTGCTCTTAATTCTCTCTTCTATAAAGAACACCTACAACTTTGCAGTTGCGGTTCCATTCTGTGCAAGGTGCTTTGTTCCGAAAGAGCTGCTTCTTTGCAGTGCTCGTCTCGCTCGCGCTGCAGCCGTAGTATACATCACTGATTTCACCGAGCTGTATGATACATCATTAATACGACTGCACATGCAGTTAAACCACACGTCTCTCACAATTCCAACATACACAGCCTCAAAAATCTGAAATAATGCTTATTTCATGAGCATCTTTTTTCAACTTATAATCAAAATCTTTGTCTTTAAATTGGTATGGCGTTGCCTTTCTTTGAGTAAATATCTGATAGTCTTAACTCCTCTCGCTGTTATACTTGACAGGGTTACGCATTCTTATAAAAAGGAAGAATGCAATAAACAGCTGCGTGATTTGGGGCTGCACTCATATCATGGGATTTTAGTCTTTCGTGAAAATACCAAGATACAGATTTTAATATTTTTCCAAGTAAAATTAGTAAAGTTATCCAAATGACAGGGTATACAGTAAATATCTAAGCTGGTCCTCGTAGATAGCACAGGTGGAGCAGGGAGATGCAAAGCAGAGGAAGTAACGCAGTGCTTAGTAATTTACTGTCTTCAGTACTGTCAGTAAACAAAACATAATCAGGAAAACTATACTCAGTCACAGGAAAAATGAAACCTTTTCTTCTTACATTGTTTCCTGGATATATTGTCACTGCATAGAACAAAATACAAATCAGCCCATAAGATATAAGACTGTACACTAAAATGTAAGATGTTCAGTCCATTTTAATCATCCTTTTAATTACCTCAGAGCACACAGATGCGTGGATGTCTAGTTTGTTCTCTCCGTAACACATTCACATCAGCGAAGACCTGTGACGTACCAGAAGACGCAAAATCCGTAGCTTTTGGAATATATTTTGGAATAAGACATTAGGGTATAGGAAGAGTTAATGGTATTTCATTTCAGGTATTTGTACTTTGAGGACTATATTTGAAAAACAGACATTTTAATTTACTGAAGCTGCTCTGTAGGTATATTGGATTTTAGTAAAAATTTCTGCAAACCAGAATCCATTTTTCAGAGTTTCTCTTCACAATGTGGTTAATATGCAATTTAATGGCCTGTTAATGACAGCTAGCTTCATATATAATAAGGAACTAGCAGCATATGAACTATATAAGGATAAAGATTAGAGATTAATCATACATATAGGACATATTAAATCCCTCTTTGCTTTCTAGTGTAGTGACCTGAAAGATGTGTGGGCATTAACCTGGGTGATTAATAGTGTCGCCCAACTAACATGTATAAAAGATGAGTTTATTTGGTAAGTCTGCAGTAGTTTCAGTTGAAATCGTCTAACTAGGCAGCTTGAAAGGACGGACAGAAGAGAATTCCGAGATATAGTCTGGATAGATTGGCACTGTAAGGTATATAAAATATACTCTGCTTTTTGGGCTGTTTTGTTCCAGGGAGCCCCGCTCCCCACCAGCGGTGCTCCTCAACTCTAGAGGGCCGTTATTAGTCTCTCGAGCGAGGCCGGATGCCTTTAACGCCTGTCGCGACGCTAAGCCCCTGTCAGTTTTGCCGCTGTCTAGCTGCATCCCTTTCACATCAATCACTTGCTCCTTCGGCTCCTGTGCGCTATATGTTAAATCATTCATGTAAATTACCTTTTACCTTGTCGGCTTTCCAGAGCCGTGTGGACGAATGTGAGCGGCATGCATATAGTACAGTAAGAAATGCAGCTTAACGAAGATGATTAAGGCGCATATTTCGGGGGGCAGTGGATGCTAAATATCTGTGGATACTATTGTGTGTTGCATGCAAAAATTATAAAAGCCGTGTAGTAAAATGATTTATGCAACAAATTACCCTTTTCTCATCCTATGAGAATCCAGGATTCACGCATTTTTCCAGGGATGGGAAGTGGGTATGAAACACACCCCCACCACTAACATGACTGTGCAAGTTTTCTTCTGTTCTTATCCCCTAAAGGGATTTTATCCCTTATAATTATCGCCTTTGACGAATTCAGTGAGGACACCCAAGGTTTCATCATCAAAGCACTCTGTTATTTTTTTTTCCTGTAGAATTTTCTGTAACAACTGTAATGAAATCATCTTGATCTAATTTTTAGTCAATTTAGGCTGGGTGTTTGACTGATTAAATGTCGGATTTTATTATTTGTTTAACTGCTGGATTCCTTCACATTATTGTAGGGGAAACGGTTGCTCTTTTCTAAGCATTCATTTGGGGAGGTTTCGCTGGTTTTATAGGATTTGCCAGTTTGAGGGCCCTTATAGTAGAAAGGTTAATTCATTAAAATTTTCTCAAGCACAGCAGTTTTGTTAGGGCAAGTGACTCCACTAGGTGACGGTGAATATACAGCACATCATGGGCATTTCGGTATTTCGTACTAATGCGATATTATCTAGGAAACTCAAAAAGATAACAATGCTGCGTTCATCTAATGTAGTCTACAGCTACAGCTTAAAAATGTCGCGCTGTATTTAGCCGCTAAACTCTGCCATTTAGAATGAACGAACCTTGGCATCCAGAAGACCATTTTCACATCCTACATGCTCTAAGTTAGACGAACTATCACTTTGGGTGGACGATCACTCACAACCATTTCCAGAAATTGGAATAAAATGAAAATGGAAATCACACTTAGCTTTGATGAATACAGCAACAAAATAGATTCATAATTGAGTAAAGGCGTGCCTGACCTTTGCATTTTCTTGACAGGGATTGTCTTTGTCTGAATTTTATTTCTTCTCTAATTGTTTATGCTAAATGTCTCGCTCCCATCTGTTTTTGCCGTCTGACAGTGTTTTTCCTGCAATTTACAGCTGAATTGTCTTTCTTCTGTTAAAAATGGCAAGTCAGTCATTGACTGCTCTGGATATTTTTGAGATATTTTGGATCTACTAGACTATTGTAATCCACAGTGTTGCTTAAGCTTGCTCAGATTCAACTGATGTGAACTGGACCTTCACGTGAATCGAGCGCTCAAAAAACATGCAACTATTGAATGTCATTGCCTTCCAAGGTTAATAATTTTCAGGACCTGGAGATATTCAGAGAGATCGGATCTGTCATTATGAAGCTTCATTGACTCTTATTCAGCCACATCAATACTACTTACGCACTGTAATTTGTTCCTTTTTGTACACTTCAACTCATCTGGTTGAGTCTATCAAATACAATAACGTGTCAAATCTGTCTTTGACTATGAACTGTGACTCCAGACATCATTTGAAGGGGCAGCACAACCTCATCAAGCATACGTGAGGTTTCAGTCTTAAAAGACTGTAGAGATAAGACAGTGCCTCTTGGGTCAATCGATTCATTACATCAGGCTTGAATGAAGAGCAAGTACTTAAATCCCTGCCTAAGCTTTCTGGAAATCCTGGGTTCTTTGCAGTACCTGCAAGTGATGTAGACACTAATGATTACTGTGAGAGCAAAACGTTCATCTATCCATAACTGCTTGTCCTATGCAGGTTCGCAGGGATCCAGAGCCTATACCTAAAGCTCCTGGCCCAGAACAACCCAGGAGAGGGCACTCACAACATCCAGCATGCCCAATTCACCTTAACACTATGGGGGGATCGGCAAACCACAGACAAAACACTGCGGTGACACTGGGAGGACACGCAAACTCCACACACATAGAGCCAAGCCAGCGGCTAAAAATCTGGACTCCAGACGTGTGGGGGAGCAGTGTAAACTAAGTCAATACCACTCTACCCCATGAGCAAAGCAACTAAAATATTCCATAGGCCGGGCAGCTCACCTCAGATATCTGAATATATTATTAAATCAGGATTTCTGAACATTGTTTTGATCATTCTCTCCAAATTTTACTTAATAAACCATCTTTTACACTGCTTATTTGACATGTGGGGGGGGCACCATGACTGGGACGCCAGTGTATTGTAGGGTGCAGACAAACTCTCCGATGAAACCAGCACAGACACAAGGGGGTCATGCGAGGGCCGCATGCAGGGCATAAGGCACAGGGATCGAATTCGAAACACCAGAATGTAAAAGAGGCTACATTCTGAACCACCCGGTTCCAAATGTATGTGCTTCTGTATTTACCAAACAGATTTCACTGGAGCTGGGTGACCATTTTGGCTTATGGCCATTGACAGTAATGACGCTAAAATGCTAAAGTTGGCCACTGATGGTGTTATGCTTCCTGTTGCCCTCCATACTGGGTTAGAGTTACGCTCTAATAGCTCTCATTTCGGCTTCAGCATTCCCTCCTGTTACCGCTGTTGGCACAGTACCCAGTTGCTCCCTGTTCAAACTTTTTCATTCACCTAGTAAATAAACATATAAATAAGAAGCCCAGATAAATGGAGTCTCCCTATTCGAACTGAGGTACCAAGAGGGCTCGGACTAAATACAGGCGCTTATCACAGCTTTTTTCCTGCAGTGTTACGGGTCATTTTTTATTCATAGGTATTTTATTTATGCGAGGAGTACTGGACGTGCAATAAAGCATAACACGGAGTTTGAAATGCCGATGTTTGGCTAGAGCACTTTGGAACAAAGTGACTAATTAAATTTTTCAAACTAAACAATATTTTATGAATTTTTATATATGTGTATATTTTTACTTTGTGGGGACATTTTTTTTTGCTCCCCATAAGGGGAAACTCAATTTTATAAAAATCTATGACTACAATCACAAAAAACAAAAGAAAAATCTTTTGGTTATTTATGGTCAGGGCTGGGTAGGGGTTACAGTTGTTATTGATGGAATTAGGGATTTTCCCATAGAAATGAATGGAGAGTCCCCACAAAGATATAATTATAAACCTGTGTGTATATGTGTGTGTGTATGTGTGTGTGTGTGTGTGTGTGCCCCATTAGAGACTGGCATTCATTCTCTATGCTCTCTGGGAGAGGCCCCAGGCTAACCTCAATGCTGGAGAAGAAGTTATGGAAGATGGATGGATAAAACATGGATATTTTGAATTAAAGTTTAAACGAGGGGTTAGTGTCCCTCAGTGGGGTGCACTGCTTCCTCACACCTCCTGGACTGGAATCCAGCCCCAAGTCTGAACCTGTGGATTTTGCACATTCCTTCCATGCTCTGCAGCTTGTCTTCCTGCACTCAAAAAACATGCAGCGATGTTAACTGGTGTCTCTGAATTGCCTGGGCGCAGGCCCTGAGATGGACGGGCATCTAGGGTGTGGTCCCGTGTCTCCTGGGATAGGCACCAGGACGTCCCGTGACAGGGACCAGGATAAGTGGTTGGAAGATGGATACCTATTTATTGTGAAGCTGCATGAGTAAATGCATGCAGATGAGGCACATTTACATGCACTTACAAAGCACAATTCACGGGGGGAAAAAAACTAAACAAAGTATAGGGCTGGCAGTAGCCAATGTGAAGATTATTGACAATGTGCAGCTCTGATGTTCCGCACTGGACCTGCTGAAATGATCTGGGCCCATCGTTCAGTGTTTATTACTGGAAGGCAGGATTCACTCTTCTTGCTCTGAGGTATACTCTTAAATTCAGACATGAAGCTTCAGCATCATGGACTTGAGAGTATTCGTGCTGTGTGTAAATGTTACTCTGAGCTTGGGGGCAACAGCTTCTATAACCTCTGGCTAAAGAAAAAAAAATCTCCAGAAAGAATCCCTTTAGCAACACCGTCCAAACTCCTGATGTGCTTAGTATTTCATTTCAGATTCAATTAAACATAAACTTGCAAGGAAAGAGCCATAATTTTGGTTCTCAGACGGCAAACCACCACCAGATATGGATGCGCTGTTTGTGCAACAATACAGACAAAATCGATACCCCTAAAGGTTTAATATGTATAACGCACTTTCTGTAGCTAGACAGAAGTGCCCAAATTACATTTAGCTACCAAAATGAGCAGTAGCAGTATTAACACTTAATTTATTTGAAACCTGAAAACTGAAATTAACAGATTTCAAGGACATAATCAATTTCACCATTGTTAATATTAAACTATTATGGAATAAATGTATAGAAATTTCGAAATTCCGTTTTTAAATCTTATTTTGCAATCAGAAAATAAATTAATACATGCTACTTTGCCCATTGGGTATGATGGCTATGAATTGTATATGAATATGAAAAATATGCAGGTTTTATCCGAGCTAACGTATCATCTTCGTTTTGTGCCTGAGGCTGTAAAGGAAAGCATCATTTTGTCTTTGAAACTACCCGTTGATAGATTCATTGCCGGTGATAAAACAACGTTTGCCCACATACTTCCCGCGCTTGAAAAATCCGCCCAAAGGATTATTATTACTTCATTTTATCGAGCGTATATGTTTTAAACTTGTCCGGCTCCCTGGTTTGAAAGTGCTCGCAGGCTGCCCTGTTTCGGTTACAAACTTAATTACACCCGACAGAGTGGGACTGTCAGAGGACTTAGAGCTGTGGCCATCGATCAGCCTTAATGTAAAAACGAGCTAGTCTTCCTAGGCTGTCCTTTATCTGCTCACAACCCCCTCCCCCCCAACCAAGCCATTTAACATCGCTTCGTGTGGACCTGAGTTTATAATGCGATCCAGACCCGGTAAATGATTCTTCAATTATTCCAAAAATCAGACAGATGATATTGTATTAATCCTGTCCTGATGTGTTTACTTTTCCAATAAAGCTACTCAGCTCTGCTTCATTACCCCTCACCTCCAGCCACTCTTTCATTTACATTCAGATGCGAGGCAGGTAGGAATTTTAATGTCAGGTCCTGCATTTTAATCTGGACTAATCCACTGCAGTTTGCTTTTTCGGGAGCACCGTAAGTTATCTTTCGTTGCCGTGGATGCAGAGTTCTTCTCCCGCTGCTGTCGATATCTGCAATCGTGATTATTCAGTATTCACTGTCACTCTGATCACTCTGATTCACTGAATTAATTAATAGTATCGAATTAATGTCAATGCTAAATTGATGCTGTTTCAGATGTCTGCAGATGATTGACTCAACTGGCAATTATGTATGTATAATTAAAGTTTGTCTCATGACCAGTTATGTATGTATGAGGTGTTGACCATACATTTATTTTCAACAGAAGCTTATCTCAGTCTTGGCGATTCTGAGAAAGGCAGACAAAGATTTCTGGGAAATGGATGGGCATAGATTCCTTACCATGCTCACTCATAACAGCCATAAAGACCTTCCTGAACTAAACGCAATTCAGTGATTATTGTGTACCACATTAAGGCAGGAAAGGTGCTAAAATTAAGTTTGAGTTTACTGGCATTGGACTGCAGCTGACCTGAAAATCCCAGGATATCACACTCTATCCAGGAAGCAAGACTAAGTTGTGAATTTGAATTAAAATTTAAGCAATGACCCGAACGTAAACTTTGAACCTCTGATGTCATTCCTCTTATCCGTAACTATTTAAGTATTAATTGAACATGCTAAGTGTTAAATGAAAAAAAAAAGAATCTTATTCAGGATCAGTATATCTCCTCCAGTGTTAAATAACCTGATAAAATCATTATTGGACATCTACTTGGACATACAAGAGATGTAAAAGCTGACAGGCAATTCTTGTAATGTTCGAATGCTACATCCAGTGTGTGTGTGTGTGTGTGTGTGTGTGTGTGTGTGTGTGTGTGTGTGTGTGTGTGTGCAAAGTTTGCGTGCTCTGTCTATGTTGCGCGGGTTCTTCTGTAGTTCAAAAGCATGCGGTTAGGCTATCTGCTCTAAATGGCTTATAATGTATGTGTAGCGTATGTGTGTGTGTGTATGTGTGAGTGCATGTGTGTATGTGTGCATGTGTGTGTGTATGCGTGTGTGTGTGCGTGTGTGTGTGTATATATGTGTGCATGTGTGTATATGCTCTACAATGGACTGGCATCTCATCCAGGCTTTAACCCAGTCTTGGGCCCTGGGGGCCACTAGAGATTTTGGGCCCCATTAAATCATTTCATTTTGAGCCCCCCCCACCTCAGATCAATCCAATTATGTTCCAATTTTTTGGGGCCACCGTCACTTAGGGGCAGAAGCAATTGTCCGAACTTACCCACCCTTTACAGCTCCCCTGCTTGTGCCCTGTGCTTCCTGGGTTGGGTGGACATTTTCCTGTGGTATTTGAATTGAAATTCAGTTTGATTCACTACTGACATTTCATATGTTCTAAAACCAAAAAAAAGAGGAAAAAAAAGTTGCTACAAACCTTCTTGGTTTCCCAAAGTTACCAATGCATGAATGACCTTCCACCCCATCTCAGCCTCCCTCGTTATTATATTCAAATGAGACATGAAGGTCCCGCATCATACGCTGGATGGGATCCTTCCAGAATGTTCCAGCCAGACAAGCATGCGACAAACACACCCTGCATTACTACATGTTTCCCTGTTTCTTTCTGAATATTGTATTTTTTCTGTCACTCAGTTTTCAGGGGAGTGGAATTTCTGGGCCCCTTGACAAAATGTCAGCTTGCCCCCCCCCCCCAATTAAAATTTAACGAATTACAGGTGCCACATAGTGTTATTACGGTTTGGATTTTTATTTTTTAATTTATTTTTAATGTTTATATAATTTTCATTTTCATTTCATTTTAATTTTCATAGTGTTCGTTTTCAGTGTGATTATATTAGTTTTTTTATGTTTATTATAAATGTATGTTTTGTTTTTTTGTTACATATTTTACTTTTAGTTTAGGTTTTAGCAGTATACTAATTACTAAAGTTCAAGTAATTTAGTTGTAGAGTATTATTTGTGTCTGATCTTTAGAGAATCCTACATGAATACACTGTGAACATTAAGTTCTAATGTCTTCAAAATGGGCAAGACATGTTCCAGGTATAAATCACGCGAATTAAAGGTAAATTAATTTTGGGGCCCTTATAAAGTGCTGGTTACCCTTATTCTGTGTGGGTATCCCCCCCCATCCCCAACTCCCCTGCCTGTATGATTAATAATGATTAAGTTTGGAAGAGTAATTACCTCCAATTCATTATAGGTGGATAACAACTGAGAGATTGTTATGTGCAATGTGCTTCTTGTCCATATTTCCATGCTGTTCTATTTGTGCATTAATAAATCAAGGATCATTTAAACTGTTTTATTCTTTTTTTTGTTCTTTGGGCTTATTTTACAGACATGATGAGCATCAAGATTAGTCACTGGCAGGTTTTGGTGTTCTAAATGTTAAATGTGTTTTTTCAATTGCTCAGTTAAAATACATGTATTGACTTTCACAACCGGACTCCAAAATAAAGCAGAACAGATTGGGCCCTCGATCCAAAATGACAGGCTTTCTGCCTGCTGCTCCCTGAGTCAAACGGGCAGCACACTGTGGGACTTGGGACAGATGACTGGCTGGGACGGCTTTAGGCTGAGGTGCCACAGAAGGGCTGGAAAACTGAAAACAGGAAAAATAACCCAGGAAACAGGAAGTGGGGCTGAAACACATAAACAGGATAACTACAACAAACTTAAAAACAAGGTGCCTGTTCCCCACCTCACCAGGGGCCTGTATCACAAAGCCAGTTTTCTTTCTTAGTCGGATAACCTTAGATTTAAGGTACCACAATGTAAATGGACTATATATTTGTTCACTTACAGTTAGCCCAGACTACCTTAAATCCGACAAGTTATCCGGCTAAGTTAGAAATCCTGCTTCATGATACAGGTCCCAGCTCTCGCTAATTATGACTATGAACCCCAGAAACAAGACGGCAGCTAAACAGGATGAAGAAACTCAAGATGAGATGCTAGCCATCCAGAACCATGGGCCTGGAACATAAATACCAGCACCCTGAAACATGAATCCAGTGACGGTGCTGGCAACTCTGACCAAAACCCAGAAGAAACAGATAAAAATCCCATAAACTGGGGTTCAGAGCCCACAAATAAAGGTCCGAGACTTACCCTGCAAGAGCAAAGATGATGACTGAGCAGCAAGCATTGCCATGTTAAATTTAATTCAGAGCTAACTACCAATCACACAATCATACAGACGGGACTCAATTACCTGATTACATGGGTATGACAGTTTCTACATAATGGTGTGGTGATAATAATAATAATAATAACTGTGATAATAATGACAGGATGCATTGCTAATGTGATCTGAAGTCTCAAGCACATATACTATGTACTTTGTGTTTAATACTTTTCTTGTCAAAAGTTCTCATTTGAGGTATTGATCATTTGATCATCAGACACTGTTTCACTATGGTCCATGTCTACTGGTATCTTCGAACAAAAAGATCAGTTATGCTAAATATTAAACTGAAATTTCAATATAAGGAAAACCCCATTAATCGAAGTAAACAATTTAAGGATTTACCTATATGTAAGGATCTTCATAATTCCACTTAATATTTAAAATAGTGAAACATATTTTTTATCTTCTACCAACAGACCAAAACTGGAATAGCCTTGCTGTACAACGAAGACACCGCTAATACCTGTGATATTCGTCTAAAGCTAACAAAAGAAGTATTAACCATACAAAAACAGGATGTGATCCGTATCGGCGGAGGCGAATCCCATTCAGATGTAAGTACCGGGACTTTACATAATACACCAAGCACACATGGATCCAGCTTCCGTTTTACAGGGTGAATTGTTCTCTGCGTTGTCAGATATTAAAATAGCAGGTAATTTACACTTTAGTCCTTTTTTCAAATGGTAATTTCTATATTGTGACCAGGGCTAGCATAGAGAACTCGGGAATATAATAACAGAAGGCATCGAACAAAGACGTCAGGGCTAACTCTCCAGAACTAAATGGAAGACTATCAGTGAACCAAAGGTCACACATTAAAGCTGGGAGGGACAATGAGGTGTCCTGCTATCAGTTGTGCAAATATAGTGCAAATACATTTAGCATTAAATGATACAATGTATAATATAATGAAACAACCTAATGCTAGCTCCACATGCTAAGTCTTGGCCATGTCATAAATGCTGTCATAATGCTTTGAAAACTCTTTATTGTTTTACATACTAAATTTCCATTTTTAAAGCACAGAACCGTTGTACTTCGGAGGCAAGCTGTTGGGGGCTTGGGTCTAAGCATCAAAGTAGGTTTGATTATTTTATTATACATATGCATCATTTTTGCTCATCGATTGCTCAGTTCAGCTTATACATGAATATATAGAAAACAAGCTCAAGTTTACAATTGTTTGATTTTATTATTATTCATTATATTATAGTGGTAACCCTGTCTAAAATGTATTATCTGCAATTTTGAAGCAAAAATATATCTATACAGATTTGAGCATGTAGGATGGTCAACCAAAGACCCTTAATGTGTTGTTATTAGAACAAATGGTTCAGTTAAGCTTAATGCATCATAGGTGAAATACTATTTAGTCAGCATTGATGTAAGGATGTACCTGCTGTATATGAATTTATGATGTAATTGTCCTCTGCCAATTAAACGCTTCCAGTCAAAGGTTGTTCATTTAAACTCATTATTGCATGGATGGAAGCAGTCGTTCAACTTTTTAAATGCGTTTTTTTCCAATCCAAGAATTGTGGTCAGGTTATGTTGATTTTCTTAATATATGCTGTAGTGCAGCCAGTAGGCTTTTGACGGGCCAGAGAGCTCTGCTCAATCGGCAGTCAGGATAAGACATCAATGGAGAATATTGTTGGAAACTTAACTCCCACTTAATCATAGTGAAAGGGTATTTGTTTCTAGAATACATACAACTCTAAGAGCAGTATAACGTAGATGGTCATTTTTGTGTATGTGATTTTCTTTTCTTTTTGCTTAAAGCATGTTATGCATATAAAACATTTATTTTTTTTAACAAAATCTATTTAAAAATCCCTCTACTCCTTCCCTATTATCTCCTAAATGTATTCATTATTGTTTTCCAAAAATCAGAACACCTCTTATCAGAAGGTTTACATACACATGCATGAGTTTCAATGCACCGCAACGCACATTGTGCTTCACTGCTATAAAAAAGGCTCTTGAATTAATGGTGAACTTTGTGTGTTGACAAGCAAACCAGCTCAGGGATGAGAACCTGAGTGCCGCCGTTTGTTTGTCGTGTGGTGGGTGTGGCGACACACTGTATCAGTGCATATGCTCCTAAGCTTTCTCTTGGTATCTTGCAGGGAGGTTCAGAACACAAAGTGCCCGTGGTCATCTCAAAGATATTTAAAGATCAAGTTGGTAAGGTGATGACATTGGTGGAGTAATCCATTAATCAATCAACTTATCAACACAGATGTGAATAATGTTTTATATTTATGATATTTATTCTGTTTTATCGTATGTACTGTACAACATTACCCAGTTATATATGGAATTAACCAATCTCAGTAATTAAGTATAATTCATCCATTCATCTTCTTATTCTGGTTATAATGCACTGTCAGTTTGTATATTTTGAACTGCATTTTCACAATGTTTATCGTTGAAATTGCATCTGTTTCTCTGTTAAAGGTACCAGATAGTACCCTGTATAAAACAGCATGCTTTATTGTCTTACTTTGTTACAGTGGTGTCATGCAAAGTAATGGCTGAAAAACTGAAAAAAACCAATAACCAATAAACTTTCAGTACAGCATTATATTACTACTCAATGAGCACATATAATCCTTCAACATGTCAAGCATATGCAAAATTACAAAAAGAAAGAATCACTTTTTCAGTATCTCTTCAGATTAAGTTCTTAATTATAGATTATGTCCGCTGAATTTAAGACTTGAACCATTCACCACTCACTCGACATTGCAATCAAATAATGAGAGACTTGAGTGATTCTGCAGTAACGATATGATTCAAACAGACTGTTTTTCGTTTCTGTCCACCTTGGGCATTTTTGTGAGGCTTACCCTATATAAATAATTTGCATGCATATGTAACATATATAAGAATAAATTCCAGTGATTTTATTCTGACTCACCTGTAAATGGGGGGTAGTACTGCCAGGCACAGTAAGAAGGGCACATGCTAAATGGAGATACTGAATTAGTTTAGATTCTTTGATGCAGGAAAATAAACCCTGGCTTTTTGGCACCTTTTATCCGGCCATTTTGTAAATTCAACACACCCGTACTCAGAGGTATCCATCTGCCCTGGGTATCAATGGAGGATATTCAGATGTGACCCCTGATTAATAACAGAAACCCATTACTATTCATGAAATGTGTAATTATATTCTATAGGTTCCATTAACCTGCTTCTGTTCAACAGCCGATCAAACAGGAATGCTGTTCGTTGGAGACGCAGTGTTACAGGTCAGTGTGTTCATTTTCTTTCTGCTGTTACATTCTCCCGGTTATATGGCCGGCAAAACCAGGTGGCTGGTTTCGTACTACGGTACGAAACACGATAGCTGCATCTTTTATCAAAAGTGAATTATGATCAGAATCTGGTCTCTTAGGCTCTGTTGTATTCCTAACAAAAAATCTTAGTTCAACTGAGCTTGATTTTGAAGAAAACACAATCTTTTACCTACCTACTATGTCTTTTTAGATCAATGGCATCAGTGTTGAAAACTCTACACATGAAGAAGTTGTGAGTATTAATAATTTATGGCTGTCTAGCTGTCTAACCTTTCTTGAGTCATAAATAGTCTCTGTATGAAACAATAGCATATTAGCATTTGAAAAGCATAATGACTTACCAGTTTATAAGCATTATTAAGAAAACACAACCAATTATTAGAATTTAGACAAGAATTGTCTTTCATGTATCACTAATTTACTGCTTTGGCAGGTGCATCTTTTGCGCAATGCTGGAGATGAAGTCACAATTACCGTTCAGTACTTCAGGGATGCACCATCATTTCTAAAGCTCCCACTAGGTAAGACTAGGTAATCTTACTGATGTCCTGGAAAGAGTCTACAGCACCACTGAAAATGTTTTGTTCTAGGAACGTTTCCTGAATGTTATGATTAAGGTATGGAAACGTTCAAAGTGTCTAGTGTTCCTGATGTTGCCAAAATGTTATACCACTGCTACAATGACTACAACAACTAATAATAATAATAATATAAAAACATTTATACAACAGTTAGTTCCACTCAAGAAATCTGATTGGACAAGAGGCTTTCTATGAGTGCGCCAATCAGAGTATAACCGCACTCGGACCTTTCACATCAGCTGTATCACTCCGCTTTACAGGTGCATCTAAAAACTGTCACATATGCCTCATTTCCACCAAGACAAAGCCGGTGCTGGGTTGGTTCTCCCTTGGTGCCTTTTGAGAACCTGCCCGCGTTTTCCACCAGTTACAAAAATGAATGTAGGTGGAAGTAAAGTAAAGGAGTAAAGTAAAGGAGTAAATGTTCGGAAACATACAGTATGAAGGGCCTGACAAAGCAGTATATAACACCATTGTTTTATGTCTCAGAGGTCATGGGAACAAGGATGGATGGCATATACACATATACCACTTTTATTATATAATATTTTATTTATTATAAAACAATATTTTCAATAATTTCATTAAAAGGATTTTCAAGTAATGTTGTCATACTGACATTGACAGGGCCTTTGTTAAAATGTGAAGCATGGATATAACATTCCCATTAATGTTACACTAAGAAAGTTCTCTGCCAACTTTGAGAAGACTTTCACATGATGTTGGCTAAATTTCTGGGAATGTTCCCTGTTAGCTGGGGGTGCTGTGTCAAAGTAGCTCTAAAAATAGAGTAGTAGATTCCTCTGTTCTACAATCAACCTGCAGGTTATATTTGACACTGTCAGCTCAATCATAATAGGTAAATCCATTTTGATATTTATCCATATTCCATAACCTGTTATCCAGTGTGGGGTTATGATAGCTTGGAGCTGAAGATGGGCAAATGAAGCTTCTTGAACCATTTGCTATATTTTCTGACACCACTAGATGGTGCTCTCTGTTCATAAAAGGGCTCAAAGCATGCCTCAAAGCAAACAACGAGCACCATCTAGTGTGGTAAAAAAATACAGCAAATAGTTCATGAAGTTTCATTTGCCCATCACAACTTGGAGCCTATCCCAGGAAACACAGGGCAGAGGACAATCTGGACCCAGTCCATGGCAAGGCACCCACCCACTCACACACTTGAATGAGGCACTATTTCAGCTAAGTGCATGTGTGTGGTACTCTGGGACGAAACAAAATGACTTAACTGCATTTTTCATATGCCCTTAGTCATTATCAAATTAATCTCCAGGGATGGAAGTTTTTGAATCCTGTCGCATATTTAAAGTTTCTGCACAAACAAGCAACATCTCATGCAGAATTAACAAGTAGCTTGAGATCCTACTTAATACTACATCGAAAAACAGATAAGACAAACACGTCATGACATGCATTTTTAAGAGACTAACTAAGGCACTCACCCTGTACCTGTAATAACAGCAAACAAAATCTGGATTTTATTATGAACTATAATAATCCTTTATGCCATGGGTTTTTCACAACTGACAGGCAGGCAATAAAGCTTTTTCTGGGAACATGACATTCCTATGGATGGCACAGTTGCATCTCATACCTCAGAGGTGATGGTTTGAATCCTGCTGCCTTGCTGGGTTTTTGGAGTTTGGCATGTTTGGATGTTTGGCAGCTATAATTTGGCCATAGCATGTGGTTGTCTGAGTGTGTGCCCTATGAAGGACCCATGATCTCTCCAGGGTGTACTTCTACTTGTGCCTTGGATGATGGATGGATATTCTAGTCTTAAAATATCAGTAAGGTATGTACACAAATTATAGAATTTAATATCTTCATAATATTTTCATCCATCCATCTCCTGCTCCCACTTGTCATACAGGTTTACGGGGGTCTGGAGCTTATCCCAGAAGCTATGGGCACAAGGCAGGGAACAACCCAGATTGGGGTGCCAACCCTTCGCAGGGCACACTCACACATGTGGGCAATTTGGTAACTGCAATTCACCTAAGCATATTCTTGGAATGCTGTTGATACACGGTACCTGGAGGAAACCCCACGACAACAGTGGGAGAACATGCAAACTCCACAGAGCAATGGCGGAGACTCGAACCCGGGTGCCAGAGGTGTGAGGCATCAGGTTCGCCACCCACACTGCACCATGCCACCCTTTCATAGTACTTGTTTCACAAATATATTTATGTAGAAACTGAGTTACATTGATGAGTCTGATTTTAGTTAATTTTTTTGTTGTATTTTGAAAACCAAAACATTACAAAACATTTTAATATTTCTTCTAAAACTGCTTACAAAAATATCACAGGAAAAAAAATCCAAATTTCAAAGATTATATTTTTGTACCCATATTTCTACCCAGTGGTATTTTAAAATGTCACAGGTTATGTCTCTTCTCCTACATTTCTGAATTGCATCTAAATAATTAAACCTAACAGTATATTTCCACATGAGTTTTCAGTGAATAAGCAGTTATTGAAGATGGATGGATGGATGGATGGATGGATGGATGGATGGATGGGGTAATAGATAGATGAATAGATGGATGGTTCGCCATTTGGAGTAGCAAAGAGGCTCAGTGGGTGGTTCTGTCCCTTCATGTCTTGGTTGGTTTGAATCAAATCCCTTTTTTGGAGTCTGCAGGATTTCCTTCCCTTTCCACATACATTCCAAAGACATGTAGTTAGATATATCAATGATGCAACATAACACAGCCAGCGATAGACTGACACCTGGTTCAGTGAATACTCCCTAACTGGTGGCCTGTGCCTCCTGGAATGAGCTTAACGCTTTCTCTGACCCTTTAATGAATGAACAGTTAGCAGATGTATCGATGAATGTGTCCCTTTTGAATACAGTAAACATGGCTACAACATGAATTGCATCAATTTCCTGGCAGACAAAACAAAAATACCCCAAAACATTCCAAGAACATTCAGGAGTTTTCAGCCCCCTGAATTAAAAAAAATGATGAAATGCAACATTATTAATTGTAGATCTTAGCAGGAAACACATATTTCTGGTATTTCCTATTTGCTTTTTGTGTTCCAGGTTCTCCTGAACCACGCAGTGATCGCAGTAGCAGAACATCATCTCCACTGTTCGACAGTGGTTTTCATCTAAATGGAAATTCAAATCACGGAGTAAGCTTTTTATATTTGTCATATCAAATATTTGTGTGGATTTCATAGAAATAAAGTGCTGCATAAAATGGTTTTATTTACATCGATAAAAGCCAGTATCCATATACACAAACAGACCCCAAGTGAGAAAGCTGACATACAGTCTTAGCAATAAACATCTAAGATACTCAGCATGTTTGGTGTTCTTGATAAGTGGTAGTTGTGGACTGGATTTTAAAATTGGACGCGTCCAATTTGTGACCTCTGTTATTTCGTTATATGAGACAGCTGTACCCCGGAGTTAAAAAAACGAACGAGAATTCTGAAGAACTAGTGAAGTTGAGTAAGATCCTGGAGAAGACACTGACGAGTCGGCACGGGTGCTCTGGGGTGAAGCAGACTCGCTTTTCTTCGATTTGGGCGCTGGACTTGTAGCAGGGTGAATTGACAAGAAAGGTGACAGGCGCGCGGCTGACGAGCATGTCAATCTGCTCGCCAAAACCGCACTTGGCTCGCCGTTCCTTTCGCGGTGACATTTTCATTCGCTCCGGTAGCTGATGGAGGTCTGCCTGGAGATTACAGGGAACCTTCTAACCTGGTAGCTTTGGTATGGCACAGGGGAAATATCTGGAAGCACATTCATTTGGACTGCCGCTATAAAGGGCAAATACAGGCTGAATTTCTTGTCTGTTTGGCTACCATCTGACATCGGTAAGTTAAACTGAGACATAACAGCGGACTTTAAAGCACAATTCAATTTAATTATAAAATTAGGGGCACAGGAGGCAAACAAATTCTTTTTGAATATATGAAATATGGGTATGCATTAATAAGGTTTTAAATTCACATTCTAGAATTCTAGAATGTTCCTCTTAAGCTTCCTCTTGTGCCTTTAACATTTACATTTCTCAGTGTGCGTCACTGCTTCAACCAGGGCATCTACCCATTCAGTCACACCCCCTCGATGTCTGCTCCACATACCCCCCAGTACTAAAACTCAACTGTAGCTGTAGACTTTGATATAGAAACATGCAGATTTTAATTACTTCTTTCTAGAATTAATCAGTCATTGTTTTAGGATCTGCTTTTCCATGTATGACAGCTGTTTGGTTTCTGGACTTCTTTAATCTTCGTCTTGTCATTTGTGTTTGGGTGGTTGCGGGAAGGTGACAGCAAAAGTTATCGAGTGTGGGGGGAGGGGGGGCACAAGCAGTTTGCTACATTCATGCCCATTCAGAGGGTGCCATCCTTGCCCTTCCTGCCAGCGTTTGGCCTACAGATTTGGGTGATGAGGATTTATTGGACTTAGGCCTTGGATTCTTTCCCTATGGAGCCATTACAAAGGCAAAAATTTACATCGCAAGTGACATTTTGATGGCAGCCAATGTTTGCACTATTTATCTTCTCATCCTCTCTAAAAAAACAAAAAAACACACACATAGTAAATCAACAGCATACTACAGCATACTACAGCATACTTATCCAAAGCGCTATTTGTCTGCCACCTCATAGTTCAAGTTCACTTTTTGGTAAGCTGTGACACAAATAAAAGACATTTTATTTATGTGATTCACAATGTATAATGTCTTTACTGTAATTTGATACATTCCGTGCAAATAATATAAATCAATAACATCAGCAGCATTTTACGATATTTACAAACTGCATACAGTACAATATGCAACCAGTATTACTGGTTCAATTAAACAGGCTTCAGTGGTTGTAGTGCCTGAGCATAAATTATGGCATTAGCGATGTAGAGAGCTGCCATTGTAGATGTCATTTCAAGAATTTATGTTCCTAAGTAAATACGGAGTTTGATGTGGTTGTTTTCAAGTTGCCTATTTGGTCTTGAGATATTAAAATAAGTAAAACTGAACCATTGTGATTTCTGGTTTTGAAAGGGGGAATATTGTACCTTTGCTGGCTAATCTTAAATTTGAATTCTGCTGAGGCAAGTGAAATAAGTCAATGTGCTTGTTTGTGTAGTTTTAAAACCAAATGCACTTTTTAAGAACTAGAGATAACAGAGGAAGGAGATAATCCAGACCGATGCGATATAAAAAGTTGCACGGAATTTTGCTTCGAAAAATGGTTGTGAAACTTTGGAGGGATAATGTTTATTAATTGCATCTAATAAAACATTTTCAAATATGGAGATGACTTCAGGTCTGGACTGCCTCCGACTAATCAGTCCAGAGTAGACTGATCCAGAAGTAACTTAGAATGGACTGTCTGGATGGCAGAATAGAAGTTGTGGATGACTGGAATGACTACATACTGTAAAGGCATCTCGAGCAGCATCTCACTGGTGCTGACGTATATCAGTTAATGGAAGACATCTGGGCTTGATGGAGACATAAAAAGCAAAAGGTATGCAGAGGGTAGGTCATTTGTTGCCAAGTAGCAAATGAATGATTTCCAGTAGGCTACTCTTAAAATAGTAATTTCAGCTAGAAAATAGTCATTTGGCTAGAGAGAAGGAGCTTGACTCCACAGGAAAGGGCCAGGGTGCAGTTGATAAGAGCAGAATTTCCCGCCATGGTTTCATGTCTTGGTCTATAGTTGTACTGATATCCTACACACAACAAAGAAGAGCAAGACACATTATATTGGGCCTCCTAGACATTTTTGGGTGAGTGTAATTTGCTAGGACATGGTGTGGACACAGTGCCTTGTGTTTTGACTGGCACCGGATACTTAAGCAGTTCATATGGAGATTTTTATGTTATTTAATTAAGCACAAGAGTGATTTATCCTCTTTTTATTCTCATAAATAGAATTCACAAGTTTGACATGCAGAAAACCTGACTAGTTCCTAAGGCCAGGTAATGCTTTCATTTCAAGCCACACAAGAGACATCCTTATTGCTTCATTTACATGACCCAAATCTCCCACCAGCTGAGGTACAGAAAGGGTAAATGACATGAAGGACAATATTGCCTCCCCAGTTATTGTGTGGTGAGTTACCTGTGTGAGAATGGGCACCTTGTCTCTCTAATCAATTCTGACATGTGGACAATATTTTATTCCTTGTCATCTCAGTCTTTATCTGGCACAGCATGACCTCAGAGTCAAATCAAGTTTAATTACTGAATATCAGTCTGCATACTTATTGCAGAGGGAAAAAACAGCTCCAGATTAAAGTTCCAGTCCTATCATATCATTCCTGTCATATCATCACAGTATATGATATTGGACCGTGTCATGCCCCTACTATTGTTTTGTGCAATAAGCCTTGCTTTTATTTGTGCTATGTATCTATTTTCGGGATAATAATACGACTGTGAACGGTATTTTTTTGAAAAGTTACTCATGTTTGTTCAGGGTGGCTCAGTGGATAGGCACCCACAGTAGGGGTGTGAATACTGCCTTGGATTCTGGGTCTGAGTTTATTTGTGCATCTGAAAATACGCCATTACTCTAAGTGAAATGGCGCCTTTCAATTGCTCTTAATGTGAGTCTTGTACTCCAGGCTAATCCTGCAACCCTGCAAATCCCGGATAACACATTGTAGATGTCGCTATAACTGCATTTGTCTTTACATAATTAGTTAAATGCCTCGTGCCCATTGCTTCCGGGATAGGCTCCGGACCCCCCGCGACCCAATAGGATAAAGCGGGTTGGAAAATGAATGAATGAATGAATAATTAGTTAAATAATTTTATTCATTTTTTACATTAAGGAACAATTTAATGTGGTGAGACTAACTTATTCTATTGTAATTAAGTCTGTTTATCAAGGCAATAAATTCAGTTTACAAGAATGCAAATATGATTAGGAAACACTAAAGACTAAGATTTTTATAGCATTGGACTTATGTTCCTGCATTCCTGTCTGCAAAGTTAAGTTTTTAAAAGTTATAACATTATATTTCCTTTGAAGTAAAAAAAAAAGAAAAAATTACTGGATGAGTGATGTTTTTGTGCTACTCAGTGAACCATTTTGCTGCCTCAATACCATACTTAAACTTGAAATACATTGTCTGGAGTTATGTTCAGCTGTCCTGAAAGATACGCACAGACATTTCTTCTTTATCTTATGTGAAAAAAAGAGCACTTAAGAAAGAAAATCCCTCTTTCATTTAAATTCTCCGGTCGGTAACTATTCAATGGCCTTTTTTCCCTATTTTCGAGCCATAAATTCCCTGACAAATTCTGATGGGCACTTAGACCACCTCGGCGATGTGATGTACATCATGTAATGCGTGACCCTTAAAGTCCGCCAATTGAATGTGGTGTAGAACCAGTAAAGGAAGCCTTTTTCACCTCCAGAGAGTCACTCTTTGGTTTATGGTCCATTATTTATCCTATTTACACTATCTCACATGGAGGTATTTATTTGGTTTACCTCATTAACAAAATTACCTTTTCATTCCATTTAATTCCGAGTTGTCCCTGATAGAATTGTTCAAATTATAGGATGCCGCTGGCCAAATGCAAAATGAATACATGCTGAAATAAATGTAAAATAGTGATTTTTAGCAAACAGTACAATCCATTGTGGCCTATTTTCACTCCTCTTAGTCTTTGAAAAAGGTGGTTGAGAAAACACAAAGGATAAAAATCATCGAATATCATTTGAAAGTGTGACTACGCTTCATCACTGTTACCACGGCTAGGCTTACTTTTTAGTAGGAAATTGAATGAGGAAAGCAAGGGAGTCTGGCAAAAAAATATAACAATAATAAAGGAAATAACATTTTGGGATGAAAAGCTGGCTTTTGACTCTCGACATTGTCGTGAAGCGGGACGTGTTTGCCATCGATATCTGACCGGCTGATTTCACCAACAGCCGCATTCGGCGTCGTTAACTGCGCTCCTCACTTATTCTGTGTAGGTCCCATCCTCACCTCCGTCACCCTCAGCTAATGAACCAAAGTACAAGAAGTGCTGGGTGGGTGCCGTGTCCCTCCCCCTGCTGATGGCCCAAGTCTCCAGGTGTAGAGCTGGAACCGATAAATTAAGGTAGCTAATCCGGCGTGATGCTATTTACCACCGAGACACACATCCTTTTGTAGCTGGCTGTTGGTTTTGTGGGAAAATTTTTAATGGGCAAGAAGATGTTAACCCCACTATCTATGCACAGACATGCATTGTCCTAAAAGGTTACTGACTCTATGTCCAGACCGGCACAATAATGAAACGCTTTAACAGCTGTTGTGCTTTAAGAGAGTCTGCTTGTAGAAACTACACTGGTGGTCAAAATTCTGGAAACACTTTCAATTTGTGGAATGTATGTGGAATATATACAGTATAGACCTGAATGATTGGGAATCATGTATGTTTAAGTTTATTATAGGCCTATAGGTAAAAAGTATAGAAGAACATCTCCATGTAATGAAATGTTGAGTTAGTTTATTTGTTGCTTTGTCTTTGTAATTAGGTTATGGGCCGCAAACATTATATCATTCCAGTCATATTGTGAATATTTCACTGGAATGTCACTGTCAGTGTCCATATGACGCTGCCCTCTGTGATCTTTCCCCGTTGAACAGCTGGCATTGCTGGTCATTCTGTCTTTCCCCCTCTCTGTCATATAGTCCTCTCTGTCCTATGTGTTTGGTCCCCACTTGGCCAGCAGGGGCTGCTGGCGATCCCGTTCTCTCCTCTGTCTTAGTTCTAAGTCCCTAGTGTTTTTCCCCTGCTCCCCACTCCACTACACAACTCAATAGGCTGAGTGTGTGGCCTTGGAGGCTGAGAACCCTACGGGTTATAGGCCAACCTCATATGTTGTTCATATCTTTTGGTTTTCTTTTCCCTAGTGTTTGTTGCTTCCCTGATTTAGTTTGCTTTTGTTCTTCTTGTACTTTTGTTCCACGTTTATTATCCTAGTATTGTACTCCTAGTGTGTGGTTAATGTTTCCTAGTTCCTGTGTTTGTCAAGGTTCCCTTGGTAGTCCTTTATTGTAAGTTACTTCACCTGTTCCTTGCTGTCCTGTGTCTCTGCTGATTGGTTGTTCCTTTCCTTAGTGAATCATTGTGCTTTGTTACTCTGCTGTTTCTACACCTGTTGTTCTGTTCCGAGTGTTTCGCATTTCCTTTGTATGCTGGTTTATTGGTCTTTTTAGTTGTTGTTTTTTTTTTCTCTTGTGTTTAATTCTGGCTTCCTGGTCCCTTTTATTTTGTGGTTTCCCCCTCAGTGTTCAGTTTTGTTAATAAACCACTTTTCTCTGGGAACCGTCATTGGATCGTCACCCTCATTTCCTCACATGCATCATGTCACGCTGTGACATTGGAATATATCAAGCGGAGGATTGTATTCACTTTACAATGCAGGCAGTATTTCACACCTTTGTTCAGGGTCGCTCCTTAGCAGGTACTGTTGCATATGACTGATGATGAGGCGGAATAGGAAGTCTAGGCTCATTTATTACCTTATTTACTTAAATTAACATTTACATATTTGTTGGTACTGGTCTGGGCTACAATGACTTGATGTGGCTTTTTCCATTAAAAATGTTTTTCACCCAGTATCATATATGAAATAAAATTTACTAATCATACAGCTATAACAAACAAGAAATAGTACTTGCAGCAGATGAATAACAAATAAAAAGCTTTAATATGCCCTCTGTAGCTATATTATGGATGGATTGATGGGTAGGCATTTATTTATGCTTGTTTTTTGTCCATCCATCCATCCATCCATCCATCCATCTTCTGTAGCTGCCTGTCCTGGGTCTCTGGGGGTTTATAGCCTGTCCTGGAGACTACTACACCGGCACTGTATGAATACCCATTTGTGAAAAACATTTGTACTTTAAATTAGTAAAACTTATGATTGACATGTGCAGTACTGACCTGTCCATTGCACTCAGGTTAATAAGAGATTTTGCGATTAAAATCCATTCCATGGCCATTTAAAATAGTTTTCATAAAAGGAAGGTCCAGTAAAAACAGTTCATTATCTTCTATTATATGGAATGGATGTACGAATTTGCAAAACTTTGTTATTAGTAAAGTGTGAAAAAAAAACATACAAGCAAGTGAAAATTATAAGCAAGCAAATAAATTGATAAACATAAATCCTTTCACGTTTAATTCCGCAATAAATTAAGATGATGTAATATTTACTTCAAAGGTATGGTTGTGTGTTATACTGCAGCAATAAAATTGTGTTAAGCCCCAGAATGTATTGTGAACATCTACTGATACTCACAAGTACAGGAACAAATAACAGTCTTGGTCCAGGCCAGTAATGAAGCCTAACTGATTATACCTCTCCAGGCAGATTTATGATGGTGAAACAATAGGATTGTGAAAACGAAGCTTTATTTTCTTATCTCATTCCTACCCTTGATGGATTCTTTAAAAACAACGGTGAAGGATTGGGTCTCCCGCTTCTCATCTGTTTTAGAAGAAATACTCTCACAAGAGCGTGCTGCTTGGGAATAAAGCGTAAATTACGCAGATGAAGGCGCAAAGTCGCCACTATGAATCAGTCACTTAGCTTATTGATGGTAATGACAAATTCCCTTTGCCACGGGCTCCTGTGGCATCGCGGTATACGTGAAACATGAAAAGGCCAGACTTATCCATCAACACATGAAAATGAATATGGGATGGGTGTAATTCATTTTATAGTCTCTTGAAATTTTGCCAGTGTGAGAAATGTGACGACTGAAAACCAATTATAACAAGGCAGAAAGCAAGAAAATCATTGTGGATCAACAGGCCAGTCACTGAAAGGAAATGGCAGCATATTTGTGACGTACGGATACAAATACTGATCTTTGTATAATCGATCAGCGCGGTAACAATTACTTAAAAATAAGGCCCTTGAGCATAATAGTTGGTTGTGATTCACTTTTCCCGTTTGTTCCAGGTCCAACTGCTTTGAAGTTCTTGCCTTAAATGGGGAACGTTCCAGTGTTCTGCAGTTTTGCACAGCTGCTGAAAGCACAGACTGGATTCAATCAATATCGAATAACATCAACAACTTAACACTGAAAAATGTGAGTGCATGTAAACATATCATATATTACTCATTTATATATTTATATGATATATGCCATATTCATATACATATGTATATGTCTGTACACTTGCACACACGGTGACATTTTACATGATATACTACACTATACTTGCACATTTGTATACAATACATTCTGGACTGCCTCAGATCTTTTCTAATTTTGTTGATCCTGCTGTCGATAACTAGTTGCCTGCTCATGTCTGCTTTTAAATCGAGGTGACATGTACCATATAGCTCTTAGTAATCAGAAGCCTTTCTGAGGAATGAAATTCAGTCACTTACAGATTGGTGGTATTCCCCACCGGGTTGCGGGTCACGCTTTCAGCGCAGTAATGCAAGATGCGCTAGTGACAACGGCAGGTGTTATCATTTCATGCATCGCAGATTAATGTTTTTACATATTTTAAAAAAGAGTGAAATAAAATGAAATTGCACTGATCCTTGAACATATTTCCATTACTGCTATTAAAAATTAGAATACGGAGGCTGAAAATGAGAGCGGTTGTAATACACTAATGCATTTTGGGGGAAAAACTGATAACTTCTTTAACTAAACGTGGCTAAAATAATTTATGTAGATTTTATATAATCTTGTGAAATTTGTTTGATGCATGCTTTGCAATTAAGACTTATCGAAGTCCAAACTGCAGAATGACGTTAGTGTCTTGGTGAAATGCATTGCCTAGCATGACTATAATGCATTACCTTGGGGACTGGTAATTGCATCACAATTACAAGTTGCAGTCTGTGGAATTGGCAAATAAATCTTACAAGATCCCTGTGAAATGATTCCTCTTTATGGTTACATTTTACGTTTTGTAGAGATGGTGCCAAGGATTCTTTATTGAAGATAGAAACACGATCTTGCGTACAGATGTTTTTTTTTAGAAGCTAATTATTTCACTTGCATCACTTAATTACAGGTTCTGATTGCTAAATGTTCAATTAAATCATTATATGTCAGCCCCAGGAAAAGAATTGGGACTTATCTCTGTGACCTGAAACCTAAAAATAGAAAACATTTTGTCTGCATCCAGCTTGATAGCTTAAATGTATGCTGTTTGTTAGACCTCCATTCCCTTCCTTAAGTTCTACAGTATTTGAAACACACCGACTTAAAGAACTTATGAATTGCAGACAGGCGTGGATATACACTAAAAGAAATGGGTATAACACAGTATAAGCACTACAGGTCTGTGAAGACACACTGAAGCCATTTGTCACATTCTTTTGCTTTGATACTCCAGCACTTTTGAAATGTTCAGCTGTCAGGTATCAGATGGTGAAATGTTTTCAATTAGATGTAAATTTCTCAGAAACATCATCGAGGAAAATACCACTCATCTGCTTCTATTTATTTGTTATACAGACGAAAACGATCAACAAATGCTTTGCACCCGATGACCAGGTATGTAATTTGCACTTACGTGTGATAGAGAATATTATGAAACAGCATATATGCAGTTTGCTGCGCAGTTAGCTGGATCACTAGTTCGTAAAAAAAGAAAAAAAAAAATAGTGTTTCATACTTATGAGATACATAAAGTATGACATCTTAAAAAATGTAAATCTGCTTAACTGGGCAAATGTATAAGTATTATTATTTTTAAGAATGTTAACCCCGGCAAGGTATGATAATGTCTCAATGATGACAGACACAACGTGTAGACACAGTTTGCTACATTGTTTCTGCAACTGGCAAGTTGGAATAAATGATTGATTTTCTTGTGAAATAGGGAGAAAAGATCTTCTTAAACTCCTTCATTTCCAGGAGGATTTTATCTTCATCCTTTGAAGATGTTTCGTTTCAGATCATCCACATGGGATGGGTGTGTGACCACTCACAAGCCAGTGACTTCCCACCTCACTGCTTCAAGTTTCTTGCATTAAAAGGCTCTTCTCTCTACATCTTCAGGACCCCCCCAGTAAGATCAGTGCCGGTCAACCCATTATGCGACATTGGCGGCCGCCTAGGGCGCCGTCTTCGATGGGGGGGGGGGGGGGCAGCTTGCCTAGGGCTCCCCTTAAGCTTTTACTGGTACTGGGGGTGCCCTCTGCTTAACATTAAAGCACATGCTTTGCGAATACCAATAGCTCAAATGCAATTTAAGAACCTGAAATATGTATTACTACCTAAGAGCACAGTGATATTTTAAAGATAACCCATGTTCATGTACATAGGATTCTGCTTAACATAGTTTAATGAAAAACCCGGAGTATGCTACCAGTATTTATTGATTACGTTGACATTATTCATTGCAAATTTAAACAATAATTTTAAGAAAATCACACCATTTAAGGCTTTTTAAAATTCTAATTTAACGGAAATTAAGAGAATTCATAATAATCTTGAATTAAACAATTATTGCATTTTAGCTAATTGAATGATGATATAGAATGACTATTCAGCATACAACCAATTCAACCAATACAGAATCTTTTCATAGTTGAGCAGCTTAGAATGTAAATTGCAATTGTTATCAATGTAAGTGATGGTATCCACATCATATACTTCTATGAAAATACAGAACTAAAGAGGATGACCTTATTATCTATACATTTGAACCAGTCAATTATACAGTGCCATTATAAAGTACTGGGTGAGTTCAGATGACATACACTTTTCACCCATAGAGAGTAACCAGTAGAACCAGCAGATGAAAGTCAATTTTATGGCCAGTTGCTTTGTAACTCTGGATTATGTCATATTCTCTTTAATAAACATTCTCAGGCCAGGTGAGGATCTCTGGTGGTCAGTGACCTTCAGGAACTAGGTCATTTTCTGCTCCTTAAGCTGCGGCTTTTGCTCTGCACTCTGGGTGCTTTTTTTTCTGCTGAGAAGTACATTTTCATCCCAGTGTTAGATCTTTTCAAATCTGACCCAGGTCTTCCTCAAGGATTAGCCCCTTTATAGCCCTGTCAGGGCCCTCACTTCCCTGGGTATGAAAGGCGGCCATATTTCACAGCAGGGATTGGTGCTGCACAACACTTTGCACTGGGCACCACAAAATCACTGGCATTTCCGTATATTGCATGTTCAGGATTCCATTTGAGTGCTTTCAGAATTGTGTTCTAGCGCTAAGAAACAGTACCACATATATCAATGCATACTGAGCGCTAATCATATCAATGCAATTGTCGACTTTTTGTATGTGTGCATAGTATATATATTTATTACTTCTTTGTAGGTCAGCACGTTGGACTGGGGACGAGCTGAGGCGATTCATAACCTCTGTGAAGTTCTCTTTAAGACTCACAAGGTAACAAACAGCAATTGGTTAAATGATTTAAGCTTTATGTTTTGGCCATTAGTTTACAATGACACACAATAGCAGCCCTGCCTTGGAAGCACATTCCAATGGCCTGATTGTCAAATGATATGAATATTCACCTGTATAAGAAAAACAGTGATTTGCTTCTATTCTGCAGTAAAAAAAACATTTATTAAACCCAAACCTGCAGTACACACTACATCACATACCTAGAATAGCCTGTTTTGAAGGTACGCATTTCCTCTATTGCATAGAGACAATTATGATGGCATTGAGTTATATATGCACAATTTAACGTTGAGATCCAGTGTAGGAAGTTGTTTTACTGGGTACTGTCTACTTGAAAAATAAATTCAAAATAGCTTATAGTTACAGTAAATAGCTTATAACATTAATTCCAAAAAGCAAGCTTATTGTAAAGAGATCTTAGAAAGCATCTCCGATAAGGGTAATATGTCAGACTCTTATAATGATAATCCTTGGTCAACTTGGTCAGTTGTGCATAGCTTGTAAAGTCAAGCTTATTTTTGAGAATAGCGATGGATTTGTCTTTGCCAACAAGGCGAACATTGTTCTGTGAAAACCAATACTTAGTGCTTAGATCAATGTAAGACGTTGCCATGGAGATGAAACAGTAAACGCTTTAGTAGTTAAGATATTTACAGTGAAAACAAAGATTCTACTGTGTATGACCCTGTTGACTATAACATCTGACATAATGGAAGAGATTCCTTGTTGATAGTGATTACAACTGTGAAGTCCATACAGTCTGTGGGTTTTACTCCACACTGATACACGACGCACATTTCCTGTAACGGTTTTGTGCTGTAGGCCCTAGTGTATTTCTGAGGAAGGAAAGAACAAAGATGGGAAACATATGACCTACTCATTGTTTGCTGCAAGGAAATTGTTTGAAGCTCTCCCAGAGTATTTCCTTTAATATTATACTACGGGAAGTTATCAAGAAGAGTTCCCTAATGTCCCATGAAGGTCCCAAAGGGAGGGGTGTCTGGCTTGGGTGGAAGACAAGCTGTAGTGGTGCAGTTTGCTCACCAAATAAATTATGAGCGAAAGCACAGGAACCTCCTCCGCAGGGAGAATAAAGAGATCTGTATTGACTTTAAGAATACAAGTACAATTCTGCCCAATTTTTATGGCTGAGGATATATGAGTGTCTTGTTTAATTTAGATGATGTGTGTACCTGACTGCAAGGGGCCCCTGTAAGAGCTGTGCATGTGCACCTCAGGAATAGAATGTCAGCCTTTTAAAACTTTTCTCACTCTCTTGCTCCAACATACTTTTTAGACAGTGGGCTGTGAGACATCAAATTGCAGGTAATTTGTGACAGATTAATATATCTAATAAATACATAAACGGATGCACATTTACTTACTTTCATGGCCACATGCTGAATAGTAAATTTGAGTTCCTTCCATCAGGACTTCACTCTCAGAAACGATTGTTTGAATTGTCTGCTAAACAGAATATTAAATTATATGCTGTTGTCTTTACCCTTTTGCACAGCTCTGGATTGCAGAGGACTGTTGGATCCAGTCAAAGCTTCAGCTGAGTCACCACCACGATTGTGAGCCACAGGATAGCAAGCCTTACAGCTTCAGCGTCCTGCTGGGGCATGGCCAGGGTCATTCCTTCAGTGTCGAGCTGGGCAGTGATCTCACCGTATGGGAGAAATCCTTCCAAAGAGCCGTATTCATGGAAGTACAGAGAACAAGGGTACGTGCAAATTTACTTCAAGGATGCGAAAGATTTTTACTTGAATATGTCACGTACAAGGTTCCCAAACTTCTGATGTTCGCAGACCGGTCTACGTCATACGGAAATTCCGTGGGCCTGCAGGGTGCGACAAATCGATTGAGGATTTCACCTCACCATTTCCATTGTTTTAAGATGTGAACAAAACACACAAACTTGAGGGGTCTTAAAAATATTTAAAATATATAATAAATTAGCCGGTCTCTCCACCTAAAGGCATATTTTCGGATGTGGTAAATCGGGGTGTGGACCGGAACCAGTAACACCTACATATACAATATATTATTTATTATTTATATTGATTTATGTACACAAAGGGGTAGTTTTAAAGGATACTGATGCATGAAAATGTTAATTTAATTTATTTACTTGGTCATTATATTTGTATGAATCTGTAACAAAAAACAACAGATTAAGATCGATTACAGAAACAATATGGCAACAGTAAAGAATAGCACTGTATTTCTTAATTTTGTCAGCGCTTTAGTTTTCTGGTTCGGGAATCGTGCAGATGGCAGTATGTGTTTTCAGGGTTACACCGACAACTGAGGCAGATCATTTGGGGTAATGTCCAATTCTTATGAAGCGTGGCGGTGAAAGAGGCAGCCCTGACATCCCGCTCACAGCACTGGGGGAGGCCGTCTGTCTGCACGGGAGCTCAGAACTTGGGGTGAAATTCTGATCTTAGCTGCAGCTGGCAGGTGGGATTGGGGGTGAGGAGGGGAGTAACATGTGCTTACTTAGGGAGGGCCGGACCGGGAGACGCATTCTGGATGCGCCAGCGGGGTCTGACGGCGCGGGAAGGGAAGGGAAGGGACATGAATGGAACAGACGGCAATAAAAATCTGTAGGCCCTGGGGCAATTATACTTCAAGCCCATAACTAGTATAAATAATACAATGGAATGAAGCTGTCAGATGAGATTTAACTCATTTCAGCAAGAAAAAAAATATATGATTTTCCTAG
The DNA here is from genome assembly GCA_026779585.1 of Mormyrus proboscirostris. Taxonomy (NCBI): domain Eukaryota; kingdom Metazoa; phylum Chordata; class Actinopteri; order Osteoglossiformes; family Mormyridae; genus Mormyrus; species Mormyrus proboscirostris. Next base: position 18,548,628 of record JAODKF010000030.1, read on the forward strand.
ATTGGACAATTCCATTCTACTTCACAACGTACTAAATTTTTGCAGTATATTAAATGAGCTCAGGCCTGATACGCAGAATGAAAAAATATGATTTTCCTAGATTGGACAATTGCATTCTACTTCACAGTGTGCTAAATTTTTGCAGTATATTAAGTGAGCTACAGTTCAGAACATTTTCAGCCAGCATAAATAAGCTGCTCTGTGCATTATTTAGACTGTATTTTTGTTTGTCGACATGTTATGTTACCCCATTAAAGCAATACCCAATAACTTTTTAATTTCTTAGTTTATTCTTTTGGGCTATTGCACACGTCACGTGGTGGTTAGCACTGCTGTCTCACACTTCTGGGATCAGGCCTCCGTCAGGGTTCTGTGTGTGTGGAGTTGGCATGTTCTCCCTGTGTCCAGAACATGTTGACTTTAATTGGAATTACCGAATTGTCTGTGCTTGTGTGAGTGACTGGTTTATGAAATTTGTCGAAATCCATCATTTTTAGTACAGAACGGACCTTAAGTTTCTGCGAAATTTTTGCACAGTAAGAAAAAATGTTTTTCTTAATGGCAAGGCAGACTTGTGTTTCGGTAGAATGCTACATTACATGCATGTGTATTTAAACCCTGGTTGTACTATGAATTGTCCTCTTGTAATATATTATGAGTAACTGTGACGACATGTTACAGCTCGTAATTCCAGGATCAGCATTATTTCTGATTATTAGTTTTCAGCAAATTCCTGAAGTCGTAACACCAGTGGGAAATGAGTCCTGGTGACCGGAAGGGACAGACCTGAAAGTATATTTATTGGAATTTTTAATAATAACACATACAGTAGAGTACTCCTAGTTCATGAAGATCTATTAGTTGAAAGGATTGTCCGGGTCTTATAAGGATTATATCAGTGTTGTTTATGGCTCATACAATATGTATAAGTGGATGAAAAAGACAAACAGACTCGGATAAAAAGATAAATTGAAGTAAATACTGTACTGTATTTTTGATCAATGAAAAAAAAGCAGGTTTTCATGCCTGACTACATATCATTGCAGTATACGAATGTGTAATGTTGTAAAATTCTGGAGCTCTTACCAAATAGCGAGGAGATTTAATGGAACATTAATCAATAGCGTCAGTCACAGGAGCTGTCAGATCGGGGGTCTGGAGCACGGTTAGTGTTACTAGCAGCTTGAATTTATAAACCAATCAAGCATGTTTCTGCCAGAATGTTTTATTTCCTTTTAATAATATGTACTCTATGCCACTGCATTTTTTCCACAGCTGAACTGAGGTCTCTGAGGAACATTAAAGAAATATGTGACACAATAGCTCGTTTTCAGAAAAACCTAATGCGTATTCTGCTTGCGAAAGACGTGGGAATTAATCCTTTGAAATTTTGGAAGCGGCCCACAATGAGAAATGAAGCCAACAAACAGAAGGCAGCAGATATTTTAATTTAAAATGCAAACGTATTAATGTTCTCCTCCTGCTGGTTCTGCGGTTATTAGGTTCTGGCCTTTTTTAGTGTAAAGAACTCCTCCAGTGTGCTCTGAAAGAATGTTGAGGAGAAATAATTAGTGGACAAATCAAAATTCAGGTGGAAAATTATTATCTGGATGTTTTTTGATTCTCCACCTTCATCCTAAAAGCATAAAGAAAACAGTCGGAAATTTGAGTATTACTTGAGTGATCTTTTTTATCAGTGTTATAATTACTATACTGTTTCTAGACTATGGAAACTTTTATATGTTTGTGGAAGCATATTAATCCAGAATTAGAAAGCGATTGTGTTTTCGTAATTAACTTCGCCACAATTGCAAATAGGTATCACTATCCTGGCTGTATGTAGAATTTAAGGGAACAAAGATAATCTCTATACAACACAGCATCCGTCTATATCTATGTTCCAGCTGCTTCTAATACACAGATGCAGAGCCTTGAGCCCATCCCAGGATAAGGCAACAGAAGAACCTGGATGGAATGTCAGTTGAAGGCAGGACATACACAACACAACAGCGGTGTTAATTAGCGGCCCATTTTGGTATGAGAATCAACAAAGGAACATCAAACTAATGCTTCCTGCTGCTGTATTTCACACATGAGTGCCTATATGAAATTATATATAATAATACACAGCATTACGTGACTAACTGTAAAATGCTGTATGTGGCACAGAATGGGCCATTTGACGTCGTCATTCCACAGCATCACCTGGAGCCATCAAAACAATGTCAAATTAGGTTTGCATTTGCTGGAATATGAGGCACGAAGAATCTTACCACCAAGCCTAAGACAGCGTTAAAATAAAAGAGCTTAATGACATGGAAAAGCACTATCAAAATCCACTGAAGGCAGAGTATTTTGTTCCTGGAAAACCCTTCCTAAGCCAAAGCTTGTGCACTTTCTGTTTCATCATTTACTCGGAAATGGAAAATCACACACCTACGTGGGGATTTTCTCCCCCCAGATCTCAAACACATTCTCTGCCGAGCGGCTCGTATTCTGCTTCGTGTCGCGCGGCATAGGCGTAGACGACGTGCTGTCTGGGCCGTGCCACTCGGGTTTCCTGCTTCTGTTCACAGCGGCACAGCTTGGCAGGGAGTGGGGGCTCCCCGAGCAAGATGGCGATCAGGGGCATTAGCACATGCTATCGTCGCCATCAGTTTTATACCAGGGGTGCGATAGCAAACGCCTGCACCACCATGTCTCTTCATACCTCCAGCATAAATCTGCCCTCAGCTCCTGATGTGAGTTCACCAGCTTCCCACGATTTGCACCTCGTTGATGTCGCACTGCTACCGTTTGCACTATTCCACAAATACAGTGCACATTTTTCCAGTTCCATACATTTTTAACCTTGCACATTTCTATATCTATCCCCATGTTTTTCTTTGTTGATCACATATTTGCATATGTTGTATATGATGAAATGAGACGTACGAGTACAGGTACAAACCATGTTTCTCTTGGCTTACTCTCCTACTGTCTTACTGTCCATGAGACATACGGATAGCACTCACTGCCTTTGTGTATGTTATACCGCTGGCTGGGGTGCTGCTGAATAACTTTGCTGTTTTATTGTGACTATAAAGACTCTTATCTGACTTACCGTATCAATGGACTGTGGTCCCCTACAGGATGCACTTTAGCTTATTTTTCGTGTTTTCCAGGAAGTGCTTTCAATCAGTATATCCCTCATTTAATAAGCAGTTACAGAGAATGGATAGCGGGATGTGTTTGATAAACTCAAGGTCCAAAAATGAACCATCTTAAAAATTGTGAGGATTCACTTAGCATGCATTACTGTTTTGTGATGGGGGTACGGCAGCTGCCGTGGGTTATAATGTATTTCCATGAGAACCAAATTGCTCCAAATTTAGAGTAAGGAGCACTTCATGTGTGTAGTTTTAGTGGCATAATAGATACAATGTGTCATGGGATGCAAGGTGACGCTTCCTCAGGGGCCCTGGAATTCCATGCTTACACCCCTGTTACCTTTGGCTGGGCTGAAATTCAGTGTTTATGTTTTCTGGTTTTTCAGAATCTTTCATTGGAAATGATATTACATTTTTTGCACCTCTGGGTATTTAACAGAAGAACTTTGTTTTCTTTTTTTTTAACAGTCAAAGACCTACCTGTGCAGCAGCCAGGGAAAAATCCTCTGTTTCACTATAGATTTTGAGTCTGGATTCACATGCTCTGAAAGTAGCACAAAGGTAAGTGATACTTATGAGAATGTAAAAAGGCTCTTTTTAAAAATTTGTATTCAGAGCACTGTTATTTTTTTTTTCATTAGTATAAGCACTCTGAGGGCCGTACTTTGTAACTTCTTAATTTCATTATCCAAACTGATTTTGACATTTTCATAGTTTCAAGTATGTAAGATTCCAGAGAAAACGGAAGCAGCATAGCAGATGAGCAGAAAGAGCGCTAACCAGCGCTGACGTTGCTGTGTGATAAACAGGCTGCTCCTTCTCTCAGCCCCCTTTGTGTTTTTTCCACCAAGTTAACCCTGTTTATTCCTCTTCCTGCAGACTTATCTATGACATCGCATCCCTCTGTGGGTACAGGGCTCACAATCGGAAAGAGAAAAATTTCTCTAAAACCCCGTCATTATGGCCCGTCGCCTATAAAAAAGCGTGCATGTTTTATTTTCCGTATAATATGCTGCATATATACTAGAGATTTCATAGGGTCAGATTGTTCACGACCAAAAAAAATACATTTTTATTTGGATAAAATGACTGGTTGATGAGGAAATCATCTGAATATTGTTTTATTTTTATTCTTGATATTAAAATTGGTGCTACCTGCAGGAAGGAGGCAGGATTAAGTCCCGCTCTGTACAGTATATAAAGGAGGTCCAGAGAGCTCTCGCTCCGACCGCCGTCCGGCAACATCTACTGCGTGCTTTGGGCTGTGGGCGGAAATGAGCAAACGGCACTTGCCCCTTAGTGTGTTACATTGCTTCATGATGCCTGCAATTCCAGAGTAAAAGCTAGTGAGTGTCTGACAGAACAGACACCGCGGGAGACGTGTTTCTCTGCATGCCTGCTGGATCTGCAGGGGTGTCGTGGGGGAAACCTGCAATGGACCATTTCATATTCTAGATTGCAAGCTGTTGTTTTTTTTTTTTTTTTTTTGCATTTCCAGTTAAATGTCATTTGGATAAAAGCTTCAAATCTTAATAAAAGCTGTCAGAGGGCCTCAATCAGGAGGCTTAGGCACTTTATTTCTGAAGCCATAGTCTGATTCCATTACGCATTTCCCTAAGTCACTATAGGATGTATTGGTTTTGCGCCGGTTCTGCCTCTAACAATCTGGTTCCTCTTTTGGGCCTCGCCTTGAACCTCTCGAAGAACATCGTTTGGAAGTACAAATTTTCCCAGCTGAAGGGATCTTCCGACGATGGGAAGACGCGCGTGAAGCTCCTCTTCCAGAATTCGGAAAACAAGCAAATCGAAATGAAGGTAAAATATTCCGATTAAGCTGTTTTTCTATATATAGCGATTTAAAGACCACTGCATATTTTGAAAATACAACTGCAGCCCTGTGGTTATACAAAATGCTCATATGATATTAAAAAGGTAACAGTTTGTCATCTATACTTGATAACATATGTTTTGCCTGCACCTGGCTTGCCTCTGCCCCACAGGAGCTGGAGTTTGCAAACCTGACTGCCGTCTTGCACTGTGTTCACTCGTTCATCGCTGCCAAAGTAGCCTCTATGGACCCCGTCTTCATCAACAGTCAGAACATCAGCAGGAAGCACGCACACAGCTAGGGCTGAGCAGACTTTTCCTCTGCACTTGTTTCTAGCCGATCTGCTATTTTATTAACATTATCTCTGTAAATATATTTATTCCTTTTTATTTTTGCAAAAGTCTTTAATTATTAGGGGAAAAATGTTTAAAATGAATGAATTTTGGCAATAGGGAGTTTTTTTATTGATGATTGATGAATCATATCAAAATCTGGTTGCATTTTACACAGTGACCCTGTAGAAAACCGTACAGCTACCTAGGATCTGTCTGTGTGTGTGGGTGGGGGGGGTGGAATGTGCGTTGAAAGGTTTTAAAACTCATCGAAAGACAACAATTAATAAAGTCTTTCCACTACTGTTTATGCAAATGTAAATGACTGCATTTGTCATTGGCCTAAATGTTCATTTCCTTATTTCTGCATTATTCAGTTTACACTAGTCATTATAAAACATGCAGAATATTTTAAATTATGCAAAATTGTTTTTATGTAATTATCAGATTAACCAGTGAAATGATCATTTTTTTCAGTTAAAACTCCTAATACATAAATAAAGCAGATATTTTAGTTGAATTACATACCTGAGTGAAGGATATGTCCTGTGAGATGAATAGTTCTTTATCAAAAGTGGTAAGTAGCTCCCAGAAAAAGCAATTAAATTACTTTGACTTCTAAGGCTAAAATGCGAAGGGGATTAATCTAAATTATTTTGAATGATTGGTGATTAATGCTTGCAATGGTGTGGTTTTAGAAAGAATATGTAATAGAACCCTTTAATGTTCAGTTCATAAAAAAAATGAATGGACTTTAACAGGATAATCACCCGTAGTAGATCAAGTGAGGTCTTTCGAAATGTCAAAATGTTTCTGGTCAAACCTAATTAGAGATTAAGAATCCTAATCTTGTCAGACATTAGTCTTAACTGAATAATTGCCACACTTGATTGTGTGTTCTTAGTATGGGTTTGCAAAATACATATTTAAATATATATTTAATATCATTGTAAATACATTTGTGTACACACTCATACACAATTAGAAAGGAACAGACACATGCAGTTTTTTTTTTCAAAAGTGGTTGTACAGGGGAGAATGGTGAGTAATGTTTGCAAAGACTTTAAAGGTCATTATAAGAAATTTAAAGGAGATATTGTACAAGTACAAGCCGGAGCATATTGAGGTCTAAGTCAAGGCCAATCTCAGCAATAAATCACACTGTGAAACGCAAGCTGATTTTTCTTTGAGAGATACTGAGGATAAAATATAGAAGGATTGCTTAAACAATCATAAGAGGGGATTGCATGTATTGGATATTTTTTATCATAGCCTTCCTCAGTTAGCAAATTACAACTGTTTGATCAGGGGCATCTGCACTTTATAAGACTTCAGGTTTTGTCTTCAATGCGTATGCAGCATGAGTGAAGATTTAATATTTTCTTTAAAAAAAGCCACAGTGACCATATCTTGCACCCCTTAAACCCTGGAAGGGTCCCTGGTGGGGCAGCGTAGGACACGTGACCTTGGTTACACCCCAGACAAGAAGTCAGTTCATCACAGAGCAGATGCATGGACACACAATGGCCAACACAATGGGAAACGTGGATGCCATAGGGGAAACATGCAACTCCACATATATAGTGTGGGGGTGGAACTCAAACCCCCAGCACTGGGACTGTGAGGTAACTGAACCAGTGTGCTAGACTTCGACTTAGACTTTACCAATGTGTCGAAAATATAAGGTTCCTTAGTAAAGATATGGGTTATGTAGGAATTTTAACACATATTGCATAGTCTCTTTCAGACAAAGGGAGGCAGAAACAGGGCGCGAATCTCCGATTTATGGGCAAG
>JAODKF010000030.1:18564851-18575319 GCA_026779585.1 Mormyrus proboscirostris
TATACACACAGTTACCAAAAATATATTGATAATTAAAATATGTTTCTCTGATTACAAAAAGAAAACATTTAAATAATAATTGGAAGATGATATGTCATTGTTTATGTTCTGGTTCTGACAGCTGAATGTATGAATATGTAAACAGGTGCGGGAAGTCAGCAACAAAATTATGCAGAGATCAAGCAAGCGTGTCTCAGAGGATGATGCATATTCCCAGATGCTGGTGGACTGGGGCCAGTACATCGACCATGACATTTCATTCACTCCACAGTGTATAGTCAAGGCTGATTCTTTTGGAGGACCGGACTGTCTAGAAACCTGTGAAAACATTAATCCCTGCTTCCCGATTAAGGTATCTGCTCGTATGTAAATGGTAGAAACGTCATATACATTCGCAATTTTCAGTTTTAGGAAATTGCCAGATTCCCAGCATTTTGTATATACAAGGGAATGCAATACAGGTATACTTCACCCTGGGGAGAACTATATGTTTCTGTTTTCCGCACTGTACAGTCTTTTATATACTTTTAATCCATGCCAGTGTCTATTATTGCTTTTATTAAATTTTAAAAGCAATATCATAAATGGAAATTAATAATCATACAAGCCATCATGAATAATAGTGAGTAATTTGGGAAATATACAAATTAATAAGCAAAAAGGGTGGCACAGTGGGTCAGTGTGTTACGTTATTGACTAGGGCTGTTCCTGGCCGTTTGAGTGATTTGCATGCTATTCCTGTGTTATCTAGCTTCCTCAGGGTACCCTGGTTTCTTGCAGCTAGGTGAACTGGTGACTCAATACTGCCAATAATGTGTGGATGCACTGGGATCCCATCCTGCACATTTGTTTGTCTTGTGCCCTGTCTGGGATAGACTTCAGGCCCCGACTGAAAGAGCTGGATGGATAAATCTTTTGAGAGAATTATAATGTTGCATCAAGTATAATGCGTTGCCTGTTTCCTTCAAGCTGACGTGACTCATTCATGTTAATTGTGACAATGAGCGATTGTTGCCGTTGCAGTTTCCAATAGAAATGTGATAATACCATACAATGGCTGACGTCACGGGTGTGGCAATGACCCAGTGTTATGTTGCGTTCTGATACTGGAGTATCAGTTACCATTAATTCTAAACGAATGAGAAGGCACTCACAAAGATTACTTACAGTATTTTGACATCTCAGCATCTATCACTTTATTATATTGTTCGCATATTATTAATATAACAAAGTATAATAATTCCCATTCAAATCACAAGACCATTGTTCTGCACATTGGATTTAGCTATGTAGCTTTGGCAACTTAAAACTGCTTTCTGAAAATCAACCCATATTTTGAGGTTACATGTTAGATGGAGGAAAAATAACTTTCTACCTCAAATGCTGGACTGGATTTCCTATTCATTCAATCACACAGGGTGAGCCATTTGAAAAAAAAATAGTGTCAGAATTCATTGTGGACTGTTTTAAATATCTCCCGGCTGTCAAGGACATACTGTATACACTTTTTGATTTAAATATGCAGGGATAATTATTATGATTTTCTATATTTTCAAAATTTCTTCCTGCTTGGATCCAGACAGTGTTCATGGTTGGCTGGGATTTGATTTGAGAATTATTCTGCATTATTAGCAGTTTTCTGATTCCATGGGTTTTGTTTGGCTTTATGACAGAAGCAAATTGAACTTCACTTGCAGATCAATCCATCTTCCATGCCCTTATACGGGATAGGGTCTGGGGGGGTGGGTACAAGGCAGACTCTTCACAAAATTCCATTCACCATTACAAGGCACTTGTATGTAAACCCTATGGGCAATTCAGAGGCGACCATTTACACATTTCCACTATAAAGGAAACCCAGAGTAGCCAGAAGACATTCATGGCAAGAACAATCGCTACACAGGGGTTACCCAATTCCAGTCCTGGTTTGCCAATCCACGACACAGTTTGCAGATTTCCCTACTCTACACACTTTATTCAGCTCACCAGTTAATTCCTAGGTTTAGTAGTTGTGTTTTAGCAAGGAAATCTGCAAACTCTGTTGCGGACTGGCCCTTCAGGACTGGAATTGGGGAACCCTGCTGGGGCTGGATTCAAAGCCACAATCATGCAGATGCGAGACAACAGGATGATTCACTGAGCCACGATGCAACCCCGGCCCAGAATAAATGCTTTTACTGTGTTTCCAAGAACGGTGACTGTAAAAATACTCCCATCTCGATTATATATAAACCTAAAATACATTTAATTATGCACATATACCAAGTGCATTGCTGTCGATTTCATTCCATTTTTATACCATAAAACATTCCATATTCTCATATTGTACAGTAAGAAAAAATCAAAAACATACAAATGACATTGAGAGACAATCATAACCTAGAATTTGAAGTAGGGATGAAGGGATTTCTTCACTGCTTTCCTGTCATCACAGATTCCCCCGAATGACAAACTGTCTGGGAAAAGAAGCTGTCTGCCATTCTTCCGCTCTTCTCCCGCCTGTATTACTCTGCGCACGGACGGCGAGAACATCCCACTGAGGCCACAGCGGCAGCAGATGAACGCCATCACATCCTTCCTGGATGCTTCCACGGTTTACGGCCACACGCCGGCCCTGGAGGGCCTGCTCCGTAATCTGTCCAGTCCGGAGGGCCTGCTCGCTGTCAACGCCCGTTTCTCCGATGGGGGCTTCCCATACTTACCCTTCGTGCCTGGCATCCCCTCGGGATGCATCCAGGATCCAGGTGAGCTGCGGGGAGAGAGGGTGGAGTGCTTTCTGGCAGGAGACAGCAGAGTCAGCGAGATCCTGCCGCTGTCTGCCTTGCACACGCTGTGGCTCAGGGAGCACAATCGTATCGCCGCCGGCCTGAAAGAGCTCAACGGTCACTGGAGCCCCGAGCAGACCTACGAAGAAGCCCGGAAAATTGTCGGCGCTTTACATCAGGCAAGTCGACATGATAAATATACATGAGAACCGCCGAAGCGGCATTACACAGGTACAACTGATGACCCCCCCCGCATAAAAATGAACCTGTGCCATTAACAGCACAAGAGGTACAAAAAGTACAGGTGAGTCTCACGGAGCACTTTAATATTTCAAGGTGGAGAATCGAGTTGTTCGACTGCAAAGTTGATGAACCAATATAAAATAAATTATTTTAACTAACAATTATTAGCTATTGTTATTTCATATAATGTCCTCCTCAAAAATGTTGACAGTTTTCAATACAGTTTAAAAATGGCTCATTTATTCAGCATCACTTTAGTTGAAGGGCCACAAATACTTAGTAATAACTCGGTTGCTATTGAAGTACAAATCATGAACAAATACAGTCACAAGATAAAAGTTGCATCATGATTCATTAATGAAGAAAAAACAAGAGATTAGTGTGTAACGTGTTATTCATTACTTGTTCCTTCAGTATTTCACAAAGGTTTACAGAATTAAATGATATAGCAACAAATATAGTAACTTGAGATGAAAGATACATCACTATTCATTAATGATGAATTACCATGAGATCAGTACGTAACTAAGACTTCGTTTGTGGTTAAATAATACAAAAGAGAATGATATATTATTTGTGCCCTGTCAAGCAAAGTTTTACCATTTACCCAAAAAGCTTATATAACTTGCTCCAGTTTATCCTGACTGGTGTATGTGGCCACCAGTATAGATAAGCTGCACAATGGCTGTGATCAGTACCGGCCAACCCATTAGGTGACGACCTGCTGTGAAACCAGCAAGTCGATTTCATTTTGTCTTAGATGGTCTGTGGCACTCTACAAACTCCTCGTGCCCCTATAAGCACTTGCGCCCTCTGTGGGGCAAGCAGAAAATTGCTATGCAGTGTTGGGGGTTTAGGTTAGAACTGAAGCCTGTCTCATTGCATGAGCTTTGGCACTGACTGTAATGTTAATGTCCATGGCAGGGACAACCACCAAAACTGCCTTCAGTGGCACGAGAGTTAAGATATTATACTTATATATAAATAAATCTATTTCTTTTGAAGAGAACGACCTGTACTAGATATGTTCCCTTATAAATTCGTAAATCTCTGCACGGGAAGACGATAGTGTTTGAATAAAAAATACATGAAAGCAATTTTTTTTAAAAAGGAGAAAATAACTGAACACCAGTTAATATCAGGGTAACGTACGATCGAGAAGAGAGACAGAAAGAGAAAAAGCTTCATTTGCTTGAGCTAATAAGGAACCTGCAGTATAATTCTACATGTATAATTATAATCTTTATCTGAGACCTTGAGATCATAATTATAAAGTTATTTTGGATCTACTGATGCTGTTTTTTTTGTACCATTTAACTGAATTCTGAAGATTTCTATCCATTAGAAGAATCCAGTACCAGAAATTATGCAATTAATGCAGTTGTTGTCAAAATGGAGCTCTGTGTTTTCCCAACAGAGAAAACATAAATGAACATAATCCAGTGAAAGGTTTTTGTTGCTCCTAAGAAAAGTGCTTGTATTCCATCTTAATGGCTAGAGCTCTCATGTACACATTGTAACCGTTAAAGAAGAGTAGAGTTACGTAATTACATAATTTTACATCAGTTTACGTAATTACATAATTCTATCAGAGATGAGACGACTGCACTTAGGACTTTACTTCAGTCTTCCATACCCTTTTTCTTTAATCCTTCATGAAGTGAATATTTTAACGACGTTTTGTACATCTTACTTCAAAGATCTCTCTTATTCCGGCGTGTGTTATCAGGCATATGAAATTTGTTTGTAAATGTGTACATTGTTTGGAAGATGATTTATTCCAGATTTATTTGCGAAAAAAGGTAGTAGCTAGACAAGGGATGGGTGTATTCCATCCAATCATCCATACATACATCCATACATACTACTTATTTAGTGCATGGATACAGGGACCATGGAGCTCAAAATGCGCTCTGTCTGAGGCAGAGAACGCCGCGGTACTGTTATATAAATAATAATAAATAATATGCCACAATTTATGTTATTTACTGCATATGTATGACCGTTCCACTGACAACTGTACTTATCCACGGTGATTAATGCATTAATTAATTCATCAGCTACTGTTGTCACTGTATATATGAAAATGTATATTAAAAATAGCGTCAGCAAATTTCGAAGTTTATTAGTTTGATTTTATGTTTCTCTTAAGGTCATAACTTTCAGGGATTATGCCCCAAAGATTCTTGGAAAAGAAGCTTTTGAGAAATACATTGGGGTTTATGAAGGATACAACCAGTCCATCAACCCCACGGTATCCAACGTATTTGCCACAGCTGCCTTTCGCTTTGGCCACGCCACCATTCCAGCAGTGGTGCCGAGGCTCAATGAGAGCTTTCAGAAACACGAGCTCTACTCCCCTGTGAGTCTACATGAGACATTCTTCAGTCCATGGAGACTTGTTAAAGAAGGTATTTATCTTTAGCTTTATCAGGTTCTAGTCTATGATCAACTTTATGCCTTTTAAGGTCTTGTAAGGAGATGCAACAGTGCCAAATTAATTTCAATGTAAAAAATGGATGTCACTACAGTGCAGCTTACTTGTCCTGCTTGCTAGGCGGATTGGATCCTATTCTTAGAGGACTGCTGGGAAGGCCAGCAATAGCAGTGACAACAGACCACTTGATGACAGAGGAGCTGACAGAGAGGCTAATAGTTCTCTCAAGCCCTGGAGATCTGGACCTCACAGCCCTTAATTTGCAACGTGGTCGCGACCATGGGCTCCCTGGTCAGTCAAAGAACAAGGATGAAGCCCTAATTTTAATCCCGCCGCACAAAAAACAAACATAACCATAAGCTTTAGTGGAAGAGTCAAGTTTATATACTATTACATATAAACTACGAAATGAGTTGAATGCACCTCATCCTCACCCCTGACAATGTACTAAATTTATGACTGCACTTCTAGTACTGCAGTTCTGTATGGGTCAAATAAATGTGTTGCATTTATTTATTTTGTTAATTTAACTTATATACCCTCAGGTACTAATTTGTATCCTCAGAATACAATACAATGTAGTCCACCTCAATAACATTAAGATTTATTTAATTTGTTGTTGATATGTCATTAATGCAATCTAATTTTATTAAAAATAAGCATTGCTAATTGAATTCACTTGATGTGAGCACAGCATGTTTTGCATCCATAAGCACACTGGCATGATTTTTCAGGCTACAATAAATGGAGGGAATTCTGTGGATATGAAACAATACAGACCCAAGCTGAACTCGGCACAGTTATAAGTGATGCCAGTTTGGTTCAGAAGATAATGGAGTTGTACAAACATCCCAGCAACATTGATGTGTGGCTGGCCGGACTGGCGGAGGATCTCTTGCCTGGTGCCAGGACAGGACCTCTCTTTGCATGTTTAATTGGGAAGCAGCTGAAAATGCTTCGCGAAGGTGACAGGTCAGCCTACCTGACGACCTTGAACATACACTTTGAATGTTGTCTCAGATCTTCAGAGTTTTGTTGAAAGAGTTCTGCTCTATTGAAGATAAAAGTATTGTAAATGCAACCAGATAAAATAAATATTCTGAAGAAACTTAATAAAGGAGGACAAAAAATTATGTTTAGCCTTGTGGCATCAAATAGTATGAAAACAGCATTATAATAACACACACTGTTATAATATAGCCTGTTCACCATAAACAAGCATCTGAGAAAATCATATTCAATGAAGTTTGATTTTTAATGCAAATAGGGAATATTATCAATCCACTTTAAAAACTACATTATTAACCATCTACTATTAAACAAATACAAATCTTATAATGACTACAGGCAGTCACTTATTTGAAAGGCAGGTTCCAGTAATAACACTTCAGATTTACTGTATTTTTCCATGTTTTTTTAAAGGTTCTGGTGGGAGAATGAGGGCGTGTTTACAGATGCTCAGAGGGCAGAAATCCAAGGGCATTCTCTTTCTCGGGTAATTTGTGACAACAGTGGACTGAATGAAGTCCCCACTGACCCCTTTAGATTGCAACAATACCCAAAAGACTTTCAGTTCTGTAAGAACTTACCCAGCATGAATCTGAAGGCCTGGCAAGAAGATCTCAGCAAAGGTTAGATAAACATCAGCTATACTGTCTATTTACCCACATGCATATTGCTATGGTGATGATATTTTTCTTCTCTTGATTTAAATGATTACAGATTATGCAGAACAAGAACCACAAATATTGGTTGATTTGCACTGCATATGGCATTAAAGGCTATAGTGATTAGTAAATGTTTATGTGTGAGTTGGAAATGTTGCCATTTCTTCTTTGAAATTACAGAGCTGATGCCCTGTGGTTCTCCTGCTGAGCTAGAAAATGGGGATTTTGTGTTTTGTTCCATATCTGGCAAATTGGGGGCTGTTTACTCCTGTCGCCATGGGTATCGCCTGGAAGGCCAGGAGGAAATTCTCTGCACGGAAAGTGGCTGGAGCAGCCAACCTCCCATCTGCAAAGGTTAGTGACTCTCGACTGGGCTCAGCCTTTTCAGCTTCCCTTCTCACTGCTGTGCTTCAGAAGATGGCGACAGTCCTTTGGCTTTAAGGATCCATAAAAATGCATTACAGTAATTGAATATCTTCTCAAGAAATATCTGAGCTGATTGAAATAAGATGAGGAATCATTCTTCAGTGTCTAAAGAGGGGCTGTGGAAAACCCTTATAATATTCACCAATTCGTCTTTCAACCACTGATACTGATCTGGGTCACCTGGGGCCTATTCCAGTCAGCATATGGCACACGGCTAAGGGCCACTCTAGATGGGATGTCAGTCTATTACAGGGAACATGCACTCATACTCGATAGGCGATTTACAGACGCTAGCAAGCCAAACTGCATATCCTTGGACTGTAGGAGGAACCCTGTGCATGAGAATGCGATCTCTACACACACAGCAAAGGTGGGATTTGAATCCCCAACCCTATATAATACCATATTTCTGCTGTTTGGGAGCATTGTGTGGATCAGCAGGTTAGGATTCTGCGTCTGTGATTGAAAGGTCACTGGTTAAAATCCAAGGGTCAGCATGTCACCATTGGGGCCTTGAGTAAGACTCTATACCCCAATCACCCCAGGGACTGACTGACCCAGCTATCACTGAAACGTATGTCACTTTAGATAAAACTGTCTGCTCACTAAAATGCAAACGTCTTCATTTTATTATCCTCAAAAGCTATTCCAGACAACAAACCTCATCCTCTAATTTTGTGAATGAGCAATTATATATTACTTTTTTTGCTCGCAGTGTAAAAAGTACCTATCTATATTTTTCATACAGTAAATGGCATGAGTTTATGGAGACTGGCACAGGATTGTCCATAGATAGCCCTAAGGTATTGACCAGACTTTTTATGACTACCACCCGTCAAGTATGATACATCAGAATTAGTGTATCTGCCTGGAGGTACCTGCAGGTAGGGGCATTCAGTGCCAAACCAGTTTTAACACAGGTTAGACATCTGGTGGAGAGAGGCCCAGAGTTGTAAGTCACAGATAATGAAAAACATGCAGGTGCTTTTTAACGACATTCATGTCATCACGACCAAACTGACAATAAAGAATCTTTAAGATATTAAGTTTTATACTACAGATGCTTTTTACAGAAGCAAATTATTGCCTCCATTACAATAAAAGACCAGTTCATTATTATAAACAGAAAAATTCTTGATATAATGAGGTCCTTTTCATTTTTTAATGCGGAAGCATGATGTTAAAATGTGAAAATTATCTTGGTTCTCATTATAATGAGATACATATTACTTTCCTTAGTGTCTGGAGTTAGATAGCAACAATATGCTGCCTTAGCTTTTAGACTATTTTACTTTAGACTCAAGCAAAGTATAATATAACATTGACATAGTGAAAAATATTTCACTAGTATATTTTATTAATATTAACCTAATATTATTCAGTACTACTATATTAATATTTATAATACTGCTTTAGAAATATTCCCATATATTGGCTTTTTTATTATATTAATTTAATTTTATTTATTCCATTGTTATGGGTTCCTGAATGAAGGAATGGCTGGTGGACAGCAGTAAACTAGCTACAGTAAAAAGTCAAGCAGGAGCTGGATGGTCGCCAGTCTTTCCTGTGCAGTGTGGTGCTTTACAAAGGTACATGCTAAGAGAACAGGGGTGCGCCCCGCAGAACTGCTCCGGACTCTGCACATTAGTCCTGTGAATAAAACAATGATGTGTACTACAATAGAGCCTGTAAACAGACACATATAGAAAAAAAAAATCATGATTGCAATTTGCTCCATTTGCTTCTGAAACCGGATGCATTTGGCAGTTCATTCAAAGAAAAGCGTAACCTGAGCTAGAAACCCTGTTACTAAAGTCCCACACCAATATATTGCATGGAAAAATCACCCATTACTGATCAGATGGAGAGGGGAGCCTTGATATTAAATGATTCAGACAAACAGGCTACTCTGCAGCTGCCGGTCACACAGAAACAAAGGGGATGATTACAGAAGTAAAATGACAAGCATGACATCAAACTCGATGTAGATTTTGGTCTGGGTGTCTATTTGTCTGCAGCTAATTGGTATTTCAGATTTGAATTACTCCTGAAGGTTCGTGATAGTTAAAGTGATTGCCAAGCATTAAATTGTCTTTTATTTTGTAAGGAATATATCGGCTCGTGGAAATTTACTCATATGAGTTAAATAGCAAACTATATAATGTATACTATTTTGTGGTCTGTCACTAGGACAGAGCTAAAGAATACACAACGGAATTAATAACTCACCCAGACTGCCCGTATCACCCTTGTCAGTCTTGTCAGTCCGGTCATCTTCAACAGGTAGGTTTACAAGTACAGGGTGTATATGAGGTGGCTAAGATGGACTCAGATGTTACGTTATAACTAGTATGCAAGTAGGAATAAACCAGCAACTAGAGGGCAAACCGAACAAGTCCAAGTCACACAATCAAACACAATCAAACAGCCATTCATTGAAATGAATCCCAGAGAAACAGAGAGATACAGTTTGCCAGAATACGAAAAAGGTAAGTCAGATGAAACTTAAGTAAAATACCTTTGAGCTTGGGAGCAAAGCTATCAACCAACTCAACTGGAGCTGGATTTCTTGCCTATACATTTCTGTATCAGGTAATCCAACCTAATCAACAGCTCAGTTTAGGCTTCAGTCGAGTCCTTCATGTGAAAAACCAGTGGATTAGAAATAACCAAAGCCCAAGACTGAGCTAATTGTACAGTACTAATCAGAGTGAGTTTAAATAGCCTTATAGATGAGTGTCCACGAAGGATGAGCACAGCAGCAGCAGATACCTTCTGAACTGAATGAGAAAAGAGAAGTAAAAAAAGTGACTGTCACTGTCCAGAGTAACGAGGGCGAACTGGCACCAAAGAGGGAGGATTTCGGCATAACAGCCCTCTGTGAATTCTGAGAGGTTTTACGCCAATTATGAAAAAGATAAAGGTGA
>JAODKF010000030.1:18590642-18606602 GCA_026779585.1 Mormyrus proboscirostris
TCCAAAGCAATCTTCCTTTCGACATTCCTTTTAGCTCATCTAATATCATTTTTTAACTCAGCCTGTAGACTTAGATACTCTTGCTTTATTCCGTCATCATCAGTTAATTTCCATTTCTGGAACAAAGCCCTTTTCCTCCTTACTTTATACTTTATTTCCCTAGTACACCACCTAGGTTGCAATTTCCTAGATTTATTCTTGCTGGAAACAGGTATGAAGTCCTCTTGCACTTACAATAATGTGCGTTTAAAAAATTCCCATGTCTCTTTAACCGTTTTGTTATTTAACTCCACCCAGTTCACAGTTTCTAGTTTTAGTCTCATTTAATTAAAGTTGTAGTGAGCTATCTGTCCACAGAGTAGAGAAACCTAATGAGTTGATACATTAGTTATAATCCTTTTAATAATATAGATTTATATTACTGTAAAACTTTCATGACAAAGCATTCTATACCAATAAGCATCTTCTTGTCTCTTCTGGTTCCTCTGCACTGAGGGTGGAGAAATGGGGGAGGGGGGATGTGCACCATGAGCCCCCAAATTCTTAAATCTGTTCTTTTTAAAAAAAAAAAAAAAAATGTTACATTGCCACTTTGCAGTCATTTTCCAGTAAATCAAGAGGAATCTAATTCTTGTACGGAGATTTTATTCAACAAAGTTTCTTTTTACTGTATATTATGGGAGAACCCAGTTCAGTATAGTAGTAATTGGAAGGAAAGTTACATTGTAAGGAAGTAAACTTTGGATGAGGAATCTTTGTGTTGCGACTATTATCTCTATATCGCATTGTGGCTTGGAGTTGCTCTGCGGGATTTCTTCCATCTTTTACAAAGAATGAGCTCCGATTTGCATCAGCATCGAAGAGAGTGAATCTGCTATTGTAAGCATCTATCCAGCTTCACAAATACACTATGAGCTCTGGCAAATGCTAAAGGAAATACAGGTAGAGCAGAATGGCAGTTATCTAAATAGGTACTCAGGCTTTTCAACTATATGTAGAGTAGCAAGGATAATATTGACTTGAGTGCTTTGCTAGATTCATTCATTTTACTTTTCCATATATGTTTACATTTCCATTATTGAGTCATTTTATTGTACTTAATTTTGGGGTGAACATTCTCCTGTATAGTGAGGAATTCTGGCAATGGGCACATTTTTTTCTGGATAATTTATGGTCAAGGATCTGCACAACATCCTTTTTTGCATGTTTCCCTTATTGAATAAGCAAATTATCTATGCTTCATATGCATTTGCTTATCTATCTTCCGCAATCTCTGATCCAGTGCAAGTCAGCCTAGAGTCTATGCCAGGAAAGCTGGACCAGAAAAACTCCCTGACCAATATACAGATGCCAACTGCAAGTCATTAATGTTACTGGACATGGGTTACCAAACCAAAATACAAAATCTGTTTGTTTGTTATAGTTACTTGTTTGTTGGATAAAGCATGTCCCTTAATTTAATTTGATTGCACTGTTTTGATTGCATCATAGGGCATTATGAACACCCAAGAAATGTTCTGATTTTAATTGATAGGTAAGCCCTCTCTTCATCTTGCACTGTTTATTGTTTTCAACAATAAATTATACATTTCACTCGATAGCTGCTATCTGAGTTCTGCAAACTCCCTTTCCCTTTTCACAGGGGTCTGGGAGAATTTCAGGGTAGTTGGACTTATCCATAGTTTTCTGTTTCCCTGGTCAATTGTCTTCAGCAGATAGGGATCCAGACAACGTTTGTTTTTGGCTAGTTTTTTACAGCATATATACAAACTGTAGATTTAGTCAGTGAAAGAGCATGCTTGTTTAATGCTTTATGGATTTTACACCTTAGTGTGTTCAATAGTATAACCAGTTCTTCTAATGCAAAAGATTTGAAACACATGTACATTTATTGTCTAAATAAGTGAAAATTACATTCATCATAGGCATCAAGGTTACCCATGGACGTAAAAAACACAACAAATCAGCCCTAATTTTTGTTTTTCAAGGCTTATTATGATTAATTTTGGTTAAATTTAGTATCTTAAGCTCATCCGGCAATTATAAAGTCTGTAGTTTTAGCTTCTTTAGTCTTAGAAAACTCAACAGAAAATCTTCTGCATCAAATTATTAAATAAAAACATCAAACAAGTTAATTCTTCTCACAGCATACAGTATGCAGAGAGTAGAGAGAGTAGTCCACAGATCACATGCTTTTATACTGCTTTTTGATGTGCTATCGATACATAGTTATAGAAATAGCTTCTTTTTCCTTTTTTTATGTATTTTCACATTTTGCTTCCTGCCAAGTCTTTGATCTAGTTATTCCATCTCAGCATGATTCCTTTTCTCGAAATTCACGTTATATCAGTTAAAGCACTGGTGAGAAGGTGAAAACCAGGCAGCCGTGCAAACCTAGGTAAGAACATCTCAGGAGGAAAGTGTGCTTGTGTCAAAGTGTGAGAGCACTCGGGGAAAAATAACAGGAAGGTAAGAGACATCTTAAAAGCTTGAAGCAGGCTCCATCAAAATGATCAGATCTGGATATGCCCATGTTTTTTGGCCAGACAACATCGTTAACGAATAGCTTTAACCATTTCAATTTAATACCTTCATCATAAAAAGATTTTTGAGAATGCCATAGCTTGATGTGTTTAATAAATTACCCACTATTCCATAGAATATAAACAGCATCAAAAGCTTTTTTTATGATTATGATTTCCAAAACTGACCTGTCTAATATCAGCAACTTTAACTTACTACGCAATCCTCTCATTTTAATAAACAAACCAAAAAACATTTTAATATATTACTGCCATCTAATGTTAATACATATTATTGCATCGAACATATTAATCATTTGCTTCTGTGTATAATTACGGTAAAAAAAAAAAAAACCTATATTAAAGCATCGATGTTATGTTTATTTGAATATTTCATATATTTAACCATGTCTGAGTTAGGAAAGACTTGGGAGAAGTAACTCAAAGGACAATTAATCCCGCCCTACAGTAGCTAAAAATAATTATGTAGTGTTTTGGGTGAAAAAATCTAGATTTTTTTTTTTTTTTTTTTTTTTAATATCCTTTAGTAATGTACTGAAATGTGAGACATGCAATTTCATATGAAGAAAGCAGATGAGGCTCAATTGCAGCAGAACTACCTTTTCTAATAACGTCTCCTGTCTGCGGTGATAAATTGATTCTGCGCCTTGACACAGTTCACTACTTAGCCAGTGAACCGCAAATCGATATATAAGCACCTAACTTTAAAATAGAGTAGTTCATATTTTTAAACTTCCCATGAGGCTCCATTGCAGTTTATATTTTTGGACATGTATGCGTGTTTAGTTTCCATTTAATATAAACTAAATCTGTTATAATCCCAGACTTTCCTGGGTAAATGGATGGATGTTGGATATGTACTGTTTTGTATATGATATTGTCAAAGAAAAAATTCAACCTTTACAATCTACATTGTACTATATTTTTGCTCATGATTTTCCGATGTCACAGCTACAGGTTTGTAGTTAAGAGGATACTTCATTCAGCGAAGTGGCGGACAGGCTAGGAGAACGGGGTCTGGGTAGCAAAAGGACATACAAAAACCATGAAACTAAAAGTGACCTTTTAGAGGAGACTGAAAAGAAAACAAAATTGATGAGATGGGAACAGGAAATGATTTGTATCCATCTTGTTGGGGTAAACAAGACAGACTTGCTAGACTGTGAAAGTTTGGCATCCCATCACACAAAAATCCATTCCCATCACAAAGAAGTAAAGGCAAGTGGAATTAATCGCCATGCCGACTTGGGTCACCTTCTCTCCTGACACAATGTTATCCCCTTCACGCGATGAAGCACAACTGATGCATTGATGACAAAGGGCATCTCCTGACAAGCAAATGAACAATAGCTTAAAAGAATCTGTAATGTGAAGAAACAGCAATCAGGGAACTAAATGCGCGATACAAAATGATACTAATATCTACTTTTTCCAGTCCTCATGGGAGATTCTAGTCCTTCCTGTTCTACCCATTGAGTTTGTTATCTAGCGGCTGGGTATACTCATCATCAAAACCCTACTGTAAAGAATTAAAATTAACAGCCCTTCATAAATATTATGACATTTTTTTATGTTACAGCTACAATATAGAATATCCAGTGCTACTGTGCCTCATGATCTTAAAAGCTGCATTTGCGGAGATTCGTGGTCAAATGTGGTGTGTGATTGCTGGCAGGGGGAAGCCTGAGAAATGACACACTGAGGGCAGTTTTAAATAGGAAGTTCCAGTCCATTGCACTAATTGATCAGAACAACATTACATCCATTACCAATTTCCTGCTATAATACCTTTTAAGCCACTGGCCATTATATCCATTACAGTAAAATTATAGTAACATCAAAACTATTATGAAAACATGAACTAAATTGCAGATTACAGCAAAAGTAAATTGGGTTTTTAATTAACATCCTGTGCAGTACAGCTATACTATCTAACCAAAATATGTTAATAAATCCATAATAGAACAATTTATTAATACTACTTTGTTATATAATTAATGATAAGTATTTAAAGGATTGTATTATATTCTGTTCAAGGCAAAAATGTTGACAAAATACATACATTATGGGAATAAGATATCATATAGTACATCTAGATTTTGATGATTAATACATACATATGCACAACTTTAAAACATTTAATGCATAAGTAATGCATTTTATGAATTAACTTACCGTTTTAATTATTTAAAGCATAATTTAAAAATTGAATGCAGGTATATGTTCTGATTCAGGGACACTGAGTACTTTGTTCAGTAAGTTTATGTATATAATGGCACACAGAAATCAAGTGACAAAATAGAATGTATTTCTAGCTACACACAGTTATCATGGTGACAATACAAAACATCGGGACAAAACGGCTGTGGACAAAGACGGCAACATGACATATGACAAGGCGAAAGTCCGAAAACAGCTCAGACCTTGTTAATAGAGATCACTAACTGCTCTATTTTTAAATAATCATATTCTCTCCACTATGATCGAGTCAGAGTTGAAGAGATCAACAATAATCAACAAAAGACTGGAGGAGTAAATGAGTAAAAATTTTAAGGGCGGAAGCCAGAGCACTAAACATTGCTCTCATTTTTATTTATGTAGAAAATGTAACTGATAAACAGTGGCACTGGAGTTTCCTGAAAATCACTGTTTATGCACTGTAAAATCCAGTTTAAATTGGAAGTTTATGATGCATAACATATTACAAAAGAGGGGGAAAAAATCATGATCCAATCATTCCCAACAGTACTCTTTAGGTATTGCTTAAAAACTTAAATGTATATGTATACATGTATATGTACATTATGTATATGTACATAAAAATGTATAATGACAACAGGAAGGCTCATCAGACAGGCTTACCAAGTAGGAACATTCCTTAAAACCGCAGGCTACAGTGCTGAATGCAGTTTGAAACCTGCCCTGCTGATTGTCACTTAGAGCCCCCTGGTGGTATGTGGAATTATTTACCTACAAATAATTAATAGTAAATAAGTATGTATGATTTAACAAGATGTAAAACTCCAGAGGGTTAAAGGTAAACTTATATTCAGATTTCAAAAATTTCCCCTTGGAGATCAATAAAATAATCTGAATCTGAATATTCATGGTTATGAGGTATTTGGAGCTCATCCCAGGCAGCATACGGTAGGAGACAAGGCAGGGGATACCATGGACAGGATGCCAGTCTATTGTAGGGCACAAACACAACCGCTCTGTGGGCAATTGAGAGATACCAATTCACCTAACTGCATGCTGTTGGACTGCAGGAGGACGGCTGCATAGCATGGGGAAGACATATGAACCGAACACACATAGCAGGGTTGGGATACAAATCCAACACACATAGCAGGGGTGGGATGCAAACCCAACACAGAGCAGGAGTGGGATGCAAACCCAACACACATAGCAGGGGTGGGATGCAAACCCAAGACGCATACTGTAGCAGGGGTGGGATGCAAATCCAACACACAGAGCAGGGGTGGGATGCAAACCCAACACACATAGCAGGGGTGGGATGCAAATCCAACACACATAGCAGGAGTGGGATGCAAATCCAACACACATAGCAGGGGTGGGATGCAAATCCAACACACATAGCAGGGGTGGGATGCAAACCCAACACACATAGCAGGAGTGGGATGCAAACCCAGCACACATAGCAGGGGTGGGATGCAAACCCAACACACATAGCAGGGGTGGGATCTAAACTCATGACCCTGTTGCTAACATGGCTTTTGTCACTGTTTTTAACAACATGACATCTCACCTGATATTTTGTGCCTGAAAAAAAACATCATTTGTGTACAATAAAGGTTACTATTCTTGTGTCTGATGTGCAGTCTTTTGTCATGCTCAAAAATGTACCACTTACAGTACTCCCATGCCAACTCCTGTTTTCTTGAACAGTTTCACCGCCTTTATTTTTGTCTCTCAATAATAAATCTATTTCATGCCATTTACTGTCTGTCCTCAAATGTCATGAATTATGCATAAATCGTACGAAACTTCAAAGCGCTTCTCAGCCCAGAACTCTCCAGGACCACTGCCGTCTCTTCACTTCCCTTTCTTACCAGCATCACCAGTCATGGTATCATCTCCTCCATTCTTTACTTTGGCCCCTCCCTCCTCCCAATTCCCCAATAAACTTGATATAATTGCCTCCCTTCTCTGCTTTTCCTCTGATCTTTTCTTTCTTGGCTCTTCCTATCTTCTGCTTTCTCCAATGTACAGTTTTTTTGTTTTTTATTTCCTGGTCATTTGGGGATTTCAGGGTTTTCTCAGTTTTTTCTTATACTGTACTTTACCTAAAGCATTAATCACTTCTTAGCAATAGAATTCCTCATTATTGCACCACGTTATGTAAGGGAGAACTATTCCCAAAGGGATCAGCGTTCAAGATTTTTTGACCCATGACAAAAATGAGCATGCGGTTTAAAATCTCTTTATTATTGTGAACCTCTGTAAAAGAAACATAAATGCAAAATATGATAGGTGACAAAGAAGGTAATAGCAACATAATTTACACCATTGTTTCTCAAACCAGTCCTTGGAGACCCCCAGACAGTCCACGTTTTTGCTCCCTCTCAACTCCCAGGGTGCCATGAGGACTGGTTCGAGAAACATTGATTTACACAACGCTCAAGTTCTGAATATATTAGAGAACTGAATGTCTTCGGAATGAAACTTAATCATACATAACCAATGTGCTTAAAACTTCTTAAATGATATTGTCCTGCCCCGATCGTCCGCTCCTTCCGTGTGCCACGCCCCCTCGTTAACCCCATGTGGAATCCCAGTGTTTACCGGCCGTTCCTGATTGTTGTATTTAGTCCGTATTTAGTCATTGTTATGTCAGCCTGTGTTTTGCCTTCTCCTTCAGTTGCCGCTTCTATTAAACCCCGTGGTTGCCCCGTCTCTTGGCATTTTGCACCTTTGTCTGCGCTCCGGGCGCTCTCGGTTGTGACAGATATTATGATTACAAAATAATCTCCCAGGCACATGAGTTACAGACTCACAGAGCCTTTCAGATTGGAGCTCAGCAATCGCAGTGCCTCGTATAACGGGTATGTTTTTTAATAAAGGAAAGAGTGACTAATAGGACACTTGCTGAATTAACTGCAATATATATATATAATTTCCCTGAGGTGGAGGGCCAGAATTTCAAAGCATGCTTTGTTTGTACAGTAGTTGAGAAATGAGACTGTCATTTTGGTGAAAGAGAGGTGGAAAAGGCAGTTCACTGATTACTTGAGTGCTTATTGACTTATGATGTCACAAACTACCGACCCTGTTATTTCATTTAGGTGACATCATCATGTGGACACCTCAGGAACCTGCATTAGGTCTGTTGAAATAAAATGCAATCGTTTTTTTCCCTCCATTTCTGCTCCCAGTGTGAGGCTAGCGTGGCCATTGTTTATTCAAGTGTCCCCGTCAGAATTCCAGCCCTTATCTCGAACCCCTGGACAGAGAGATATAAAGCTGTGGTATCACCACACATTGTCAGCACATGAAAACTCCAGGTGCAGCGCCGAGGTAGGATGCAAGTTTGCAAAGCCGAAACAACAGTGCTATCCACTGAGTCATAATGCTGCCCGGGGCTGTCGCTAAATCTGTCAAGTTATTAATTATAACAGTCATACTTTTTCTTATGTATCAGTATTGCCCAGCAATGAATTTTGAGGTGGGTCTGGCACAATTCCAAGGGCGTTCAAATTCGTTATTTTACCTCCTGGCTGCATGCCTGGTCTGGAGCAAATAAACTTGTTATTTTACGACATGGTTAGGTGTCTGGTATCACTACACAACCATTGCTAGGGCAGTATGTAGCATAGCAGGTTAGCACCCAATTGCAGAAGGTTCTAGATTCAAATCCTGTGGCCAGCAGAGTATTCATATCACTGTAGTACTCTTGAGCGAGTACTCCAAGTGTGCTGGATGCTGACTGACCATGTGCTTTGATCCCAAAACTTGCTGTCACCTGTATGTACATGTGTTTGTCTCTCACGGAGAGTAAGATGGGGGATGTGAACACAAATGAATTCTTGTACATTTATACAACTAGCAGATTTTCATTATGTATTGTGTTATGGGACACAACGGTATAGAAAACAAGCACAACTGATTACTAGTGATCACCCAATGAAACTTCATTAACCATTTTCAGTATTTTCTGACCCCAGTCGATGTTGGTCATGGTTTACTCTGTGGGACCATCCAGTGGTGACAAAAAATACAGCAAATGGTTCAAGAAGCTTCATTTGGCCATCACTACTAATTACCAAATATTTTAAAATATGTCCCATCCCCCTTTTGCTTATACTGTAGATAGTTGATGCCATGCAAGTCGAAGAAAGAGCCAATATAATATGTTATTGTTTTAATATTTTCGTTAACTTGGATTGAAAGCACATTAAACTACACATGGAAGTCACCATGCCACAAAATTGCATAGAATATTTTTTTAGGGGAAAAAAAAGATTATCAATTGAGAACTGTGTCAGAAGCAATAATTTAGATCACATATGGGCACAGCAAAGTAGCCACAAATTAAGCAATAGCAATACACATCAAAATGGATCCAAAATGTTTTAATCCCCAAAACAGGGGCATTTTAAATGTTGAAATTTTCATCAATTTTTAAAAAATAATCCTTGACAACTAAAATCATTACTTTGTATATTATTGTCAGAGCAATAGAACAATGCAATATATACAATAATCTAAAAGGAGTAAACAGTTTTGACATTTCAATATAATGTTCATTCAAATACAACTAACTTCAAGTAAAAGTTGGTAGTGAATTGTAGAACTGTAAAAATGCACAGACAATCTTAGAATACAAAATTTCTTATCACAACATTTTAAACGAAAAAAAATGCGGTTGATACAATCCACATCACACGACAAACACACTGAAAGGCACCAGACTTTCACTTCATTAAGAACCTTTAAAAAAGCGCAAGTTTGGTTACTTGGTTATAAACATAACTAAAAATTTTTGTTTGTTTTTTTTTGTGAAAATTCATTCAATTATTTTTCTGGTATATAAGAAGTTACACATTTAAAACTGAATTTTGAGAACAATGTATAACCAGACAAAAATATTAACCTCGTAACAGGAGATGTATGTTTAAATTAGCTTTTTAAAATTCAAAATGTCTTTTGTAGAAGTTTGTTCAAAATATTTTTTCCACCTATTTTCTATATAATTTACTGATTCACTTTTTGTGCCAGAACAGATTTATTATTTCATTAATGAGATTAATAAATACTTTGTTTATGTTTAGCTAGCTATTAGCATCACACATTTATTAGAGGTGGCTCATCCATAGAGATGGAGGAGGTAATATCTCCCTAAATTTTGAGATTAAATTAAGAAACAAGTAACTTTGAAACAACTTTGAAATTTTTGTCATTTAAAAACACGTATTTTCTCTCTTCACTCTTGTAAAATTGTAAAATGCATTTCTTCTTACTGTATTTAAGCATCAGCTGCTGCTGATTATTATTATCACTATTATTGTTATTGTTGTTGTTGTTATCTTTGTTGTTGTTTAACTGCTTAGGACCATAGAACCTTTTGTGACAAATCCCTTAAATCTCAAAAAAGCTATAACAACAGAAAAAATAAAGGCTAAATAGCTATGCAGAAACAAGAAAATTGCCAGTAAGAATATAATAGGAATAAAAAAAAAATTCAGCCTTAAAGTAATTTGTTTCAGTTAAAGAAATATCGCTATTGTCCTTTCACAAAGAATTTATTTATTTATTTATTTTAAGATGCACTCTGACTCACCTTTCACTTTGCTTCAAATACTATTCATGGTAAGACGTTTGGATGACCACTTACATACTGAACACAGCAGAAATGATTAACGATTTTTTTGTAGCCACATCTGTCATGTTACTGAGGTCTATAAATCTTTGCAATAACAAACAGCAGAACAAGTTACCCCCTGTCTGAAGCAATGAAAAACAAGTTAAAAATACAAAGTTGGAAAAAAAGAATTAATCAAAATGTTTACTTTTTTGTATATTTTTTTGAAAGACATCACAATTACTTCTGTACAGCCAACAATTAATGTTTTTAATGTAAGTATATTTTAACACAAAGTTAGTGTGCATTAGTTTTTCATGCATTCCTGAAACTGATTAAATCACAATAAGTCTGATACAGAACTGGAATTTCAGAGCAATGTATATAAATCATGTTTGTCAAAAATTACAAACTATAAATCAGTTACGATAAATATCACCAGCATACAACTATCTGTAAGGGAAACAAAACTGCAAGCCTCCCCGTGCTTGCAGACAAAAGCAAAAATTTGTTACTCAGTGCAAATACGCTGTACGGGTGCCTTCTCATTTGTTGTATTGCATACACCCAGAAAACAGGATATGACAGCAGTTTGTATCTGTGGCAGGTAAACCAGAACATCAACTTGCTTTGCCTGGCACTTGAAAAAATGACCACAAGCAGAACACGTAGCTTCACTAAAACACCACTCAACAACCAACCTATTGTGACTCTTAATATTTCCTATGGTGTCAGACACAGAAATTATAGTTCTAATAGTAAATACAATCATAACAATATTAAAAGTGATGTAGGCATGAACCCAAAAACTAGCACCACAACAAGAAATAATACAAACTGGACAACACTAATTTATACTAGTTACTGTAATAATGTATTTATTTAAAAAATAACAGCTCCTTTCCGTGACACTGTCCTAATACTTCTCCAAGCAGTCAGTAAACAGCTTTTCTCTGAAACCAGCAGATGTTTACACAACTGCTATGGTTTTCTAGAAAATTAAAAATCAGATACAGAAAAAATATATAGTCATAAAATATGAATCACTCAGATGTTGCCTAGGGTGGAACGGTGCTTGGCTTTATGCCATCCTCATCCTCTGTCACATCCTCAGAATGGGCTGTCTCGTGGTTCACTTGAAGTTCTGATGCTGCAGGAGGAGGTAGGAGGCTGTGGCTTGCGTCCTCACTCGATTTCCTTTTAGTTGCGTTCTGCATGAACTCCTGAATCTCCAGAGGCAGTCGACGAAACTTGTCCTGATACTCCTGATCCAACTCGGTTTGCTGCTGCAATCACAACCCATAGAGTCAGTCCATGCCTACGGCAGAAGACCAGGCCTCTGGGGCAATATCACAAAATACAGCTCTAGTGAACTTAACCAGGTGGCTTAAGAGAGTGATACATGCATATCTAAAATTGCCCATTTTATTTAATTTTTTTTTTTGCTTATAACGTTTTGTGGCAGTGGCATAGATCTAAGTAGCTAGTTATAATTCTCACAATTAAGAGCTAGCTATACTGATTGCTCCATATTTATTTCCAGAAACTATACCATGATTTTTTTTTAACTGTCGTAACATTACAGTTAAATGAAATTACAATTGATTGCATTACTGACTGTAATAATAAAAAGTGATTTAAAAAATTACAATGAATCAAGAAAAACACTAAAATGTAAAAGAATTATACAGAAGTTTGATGAAGCCATAGTTTTGTTTCAGGTTGTGGTCAAAACACGATTACGTTAGGGTTATGTAGCTTATTAGTATATTATTGAGCTATTTAGTGAAACCTGTTCACATGTACAAACACATGTTCACATGTTAAGCAGTACCAGAATTTATCTCATTTAATTTACTAAAAAACTGAATGGGTCTTCAGAACGCCTTTAGAATCTAGTATCAACGAAATATATCTTGTCTTGAAATTGAGTGCACCGGACACTCAATTGCAGAATTTTACGTCCTTTTTTCGCCAAGGCTTAAACAGAATCAAATAATAAATCTGCTCATCCTAGTCAGGGGCGCGAAGGGCTTGACGCCTACCCCAGGTAGCATAGGACATAAGGCTGGGGTACACTGTAGATGGGTTACCAGTCCACTGCAAGGCACAGCATACATGTGCAGTCATGCAAGGGTATAACCTTGGGTTGAGTACTGGGGGGGGGGGGGTCCAAGGGGTCGTATTAGCTGGTTTTGATTATTGGGGTGGTTACAACCCCCCCATATTTTATGCATATGCATTCATGCACAATCGGTGATTAGTAAACACTGAGGTGGTGGTTAATTGCATTAAGCTGAACTGAGAAAGAACACAGAAGATATTAAATGTGTTAATATACACAGGCAAACCTAAACTTACCCAGTCAGATATGTATATCTTTAATCTCCACAAAAAACTCTCGTGCTGAATTTCTTTGTTATTTACAAATGCATAATCACTATAAATCAATATAGCATTATACTTAATACTCAACATTAATACCACTTAGAACCATTGATCACTATTGTTATGTGATATTTTGGACTTCTGTACTTGAAAAGCAGGGTGATCCAAAGCGTCTCGATCGGTTAACATTGTAAGAATACAGTGCACAGAAGTTAGCATTCTGTTAAAGTTTGACGAGCAACAGGAACATCCATGTTGACAACAAGGCCTAAAATTCAGAGAGCTTAGATTGGTCAATGCTCTCAAAAGAATATAAAGTAATAGTTCTTCTAAAGCAAATACAGTATTGGTCAACTGTTGCATAGACAAATATTATGCATGTTTAATGAAAGTTAAGAGTTGGGTGTAAATTTTTTATTCAGTAAAATATTTCTAGAATTACAGTAAAACGTTGCCTTTCTTATGCTTCAATGCCAAATGACTATTACGACTTTTTATATGCTATACATTTTTTTTTCCCCAGTACGCCACAGCTATACTGTATGTGGGTGCTTATGGATAATCAATATCGAGACCAGTGAGAATCAGTGGTCTGCAGAATAATTATCATTTCTGTGAAAGAACCATTAACGTGGCTGGCAACCAAGGCACTAACATTTCACCAGAGATTTCTGTACTTGTCTTTGTGAGCTCTGCAGAAGACAAAGTGCAATGGAAGCATCAATGTGACAGCGAAAGGTATTAATGGAACAAACCAGCAATTACATTACCCGACATTCTGACATGTGACAAATGCACAAACTGACTGCAAAAACACACCCAAAGGCAGAATCCATGTGACTTTGGATGCTGAGATGCTCTGTGGTCTACACTTTCTAAATTGAGACTTCGTAGACCATAACAAAGGTAAAATATTTATGGTTAGCACTGTCAGAGAATTTATAACAATAACCAATTGATATACCTCTGATTGCAAATGCTGTACAATCCAGATCTTAGTATGGAATCAAGACTCATTGACATACAGAAGGTTTTACATCTTGTAAAGCCTATTTGCTTTTAAAAATGCACTAATACTGTACTACAAAATTTAGGGCAGCATAACATTGCTAAGCTGACTTATAAATGTACATCTCAGATTCCATGTGGATAACAGACATGGAACTTGCAAAAGGTTAACAGACGACTTTCCATACATTCTGCATGCTGTCACCCTAGAAGATTCAATCCATTTTTTTTTCCCCACAAATTTTATTTCAAACAAAAAAGCATATATACAATGCATGATAAAATTATTTGTCAATACAAATGTTCTCAATGGTACAGTAAGAACGTCTACTGTACACAGAAAGAAGGGAATTGTAATTTAAGGTGGGATGGATTTTAGTTATGTTGACGGCATTGTGAGGAAGACATTGTGAGGAAATTTTGACTGCTGCGGGTCACACAGAACCCATGTAGCCATGTACATTTACAACAAGTACGTCAATGCAGACAGTGACACAACATGGCCTTGGGAACACGACGGATTTCAGACAGAAGCTTCGACTCTGCAAGTCTGTTAGGGTTATTTTGGAACAGGGTATGCGGCGGAGAACACAACCAGTCTTCATCGTTCACTAACCAAAGGCGGAGTTTAATCGTCATCACTCTAATATTGATGAAATGATCAAGCCAAGCTTGGATGCAGCACAGCTTACCTTCCTCATCAGATGAAGACCCGTCCTATAATGATAATAACAATAATAACAATAATACAAACTGTGCTCTTTGTAAATTTTGAATGGTACATGCACCATGTAATAATAATAATAAGCTATTAAAAAGCACCAACTGTAAAATAATCTTGCCTATGGCCAAATGTCAATAGAGCCGTTGGAAATGCTAAATAGCTTTGATGCTCAGATTTATATAGCTTCTTTTATACGGACGTAATCTGAAGTGTTAGCACTCTTTCTAAAATCACCCCAACAACTTTGTTTTTTTTTTGTTGCTTTTTCAATTTAAATTAGGCTTGTGCCGACATCAAATATTCACAGCGCCTGTAAAATTAAACAAAATAATGGATGTTTTTAGGTATAGCAAAACATCACCTATAAAATAGCTCTTGAAAATGTATTATACGGCCGTGTTTTAAAAAGAGCAACACGATAAAATCTAATTTATGTTTTCTATGCACATGTGAATATGAAAAATGGAAATACAAGCAGATGGATGGTAAATACAATGACGCATTGCCAAACAATTACAAGTTTATATTAAATCCACATGTGCCACTGAACTTTCGGCTGCCTTTAAAAGACTTGTGTGACTCTCTGGTGCTTGCACACAAAATGCACCACATAGTTTGTCATCTGGGACAAAAAATAAAAGACTTTTATGCAGTAGCCCAGAAGCAGGAATACCACAATTGCACTGTCAGATATTTCAGCTTAATTCTGGACTTTATGAGATTCATTGTTGAATATGAGGGCTTGGCTCCTGTAGCAGGATAGCAAGTTGAACAAACTTTGATAAATATTGCTGCAAAACGAAACACTGGCACAAGCCTAATTCAAATACCCTTTGCACTATTTCACAGACACCTCGTCTTTGTCAGACCTACCTTTGGTTTTTCATCCACGATTTGTTGCTGAATGTCCTTGTACTTCTCTAGAAGTCGTTCCTGCCTTTTACTCTGAGCATCTTCTAACTAAGGAGGAAATTGAAAATATTATAGTCATAATAATATATTTATATTGCTGTTGGCACTTTATGTGAATCACTTGTCTTGTATTTAATCTGTATATGACTTGTATATTATTCATTGTCTGTAAATTATATGTTAATTGTTTGTACATTGTCTATGTACATGTACCTGTAACAGACTGTTCTAAAGAAACATGTTACTTTGGGAGCAAAATGCATTTAATTATATCACTGTGCAATTTCTTTCAGATTTACAGATTTCCATTCGGAGGACAATGGCACTTGTAAATGAGCAATGAAGCCAAAGAATTTTCTGAAATGCTCAGTTAGCAAAAGAAGCCTTATAAACACTGAAAGCATCCCCTGCTTCTGATGACTGCACTGGGCGTCAGAGCACGTGATCATAATGCTCATTACCCAATATTTATTTTACCTTGCCTAGAAGGACACCCAAGAAAACTTTGTGTAACTATGTTACTTCTACACAGGGGCACAGTGGTTGGGGGGGGGGGGGGGGGG
>JAODKF010000030.1:18609783-18619995 GCA_026779585.1 Mormyrus proboscirostris
TTTTATTGTCACTGTACACATATACAATTTACATTATATACATGTGCGATGAGATTAAGAGCATCTCTCTACTTAGTTTCTGGAGTAATGGCTACCTGCTTAATGTGTTCCCGCTTCTGGTACTTTTCGCTGTAGTACTGCTCCTGTCGGAGACTCAGCAGCTGCTGCTGCTGCTGCTCCTTCAGCTGGGCCAACTTCTCACCGCTCTCCTGATCCAGCGCTGACAGCTCACACTCGATGGAGGACGGCTCCTGGTCAGATCCTGGCGACGTGCACCTGCGGCACAGAGAGATAACGGCGCGTGGGGGGGGGGGCGCTATCAGTGATAGCCATCACAGAGGCTAAAACTAAAGGTACCAGAGCTTACAATACTGCACCGTTATGGAACATAAAGCAAAACAGTACTTCTGATTACTCTGCCTGGGGTTGTTACTACATAAATACGAATTAAACTTATCTGGATATAAAAATGTAGTGCCATACAAAATCATACACGTAAAGAAAACGTAAATGTCATAAACCCCTCTGACAAATGAGTGAAAGCAACACAAAAATCTATCCAATCTAGCCATTTAGAAAATGCAATTCCACTGGAAAATAGATGAATCTCACAAGCTTCAGTGACATTCCAGTCATATATTAACCTTAACTTGTTTAACACTTTTATTGAAAGTGGTGTAAAAAGCGGGTAGTCGGCTAGTCTCTGGAGCAGTTAAATGGTTAATGGCTTTGCTCAAGGGCATAATGCTGACATCACTCTACAGATCAGGAGACGCGAACCGGAAATCACAAGCACAGAGGCCAAACCCAGTGAGGCACCAGCGCCCCCCCCCACAGATAAACAAAAGAGAAACAACACTGTGTGAAGAAACCTACCTACCTTTTCTTACCATCTTTTTTTGCAGATTTTTGGAGGGCGCCCCGTCTTCGGGCGAAGTCGTTCTGGAACTCGTTGCATTTAGCGGTGTGCTCTTTGATCATCTCGCTGGTCTTCTTATGATGCCTCTTCACCAGCTCCTTCATCTCCTTATAGTGTTTTCTTTGCTCTCTGATATACGCTTTTTGTTGCTTAAGCTCCTCCAGAGTCTTGGGTTCCACTTCTGAAATGTTAAGCATATTATGATGAGGATAGGATGTCGTTGTAAATAAGAAACTATTCTTAATGCTTTGCCTGGTAAAATAAAGGTTAATGAATAAATGAATTATTATTATCAATTATTATTACTATTAAGGATAATAATAAGAATAATAATGGCTTTATTATTAATATTATTATGATAAGAACAGTAACAACAACAACAATAACAATAATAATAATAATAATAATAATAATAAAACTGCTGTCCTGACTTCCTCTTAATAGTCTGTCATCAGAAACGCTAAAATTCATCACAGCAATAGGTTCCATGACGTTTGCTGTTTTCTTGCTCATGCTTTTGCAAAGCAGGATTACGCATAACTTTGACATGCAGATTCGAAAATTGTTATATTTTTGTTTTATGACAAAAACTCATGTTGATGCTGAATGTAACTAGGAATACGAACACACATATATTTACGTAAATTTCATATACTGCATCAAAGTTTGATTAAGCCCAGTTCTTTTGATTTTAAGCCTCTTGTTTCCATAGTTTTTAAAGGCAAGCTAATAGTAAAATTTTAGCTGTCGAGGCAAAGTTACCTTTATCCACGCTGTTATCTGACCTGTATCAGAAGATCCTCTTACCTGTCAGGACACTCTGAATGAGGTCTTCAGTTTTCACTGCAGGCTTAGCTGACACTAAAACACAGGATTATACCGCCATATTTATTTTAACGTTTTAAATATATATATTTTTTACAATTAAATTACGCCTTTATATGGCATGTGCTCTGTTTATTTTACAGTCCATATTTACACAGTCCTGGTTTGAAAATTTTGTTTTATTTTTAAATTCTGTGCGGAAAGAGACCGCACCATTTTTAATCTGATACTTTTGTTTTTAACAACAGTCGGGGTGTACCTGTCGGCGGCGCCGGCTGAGTGACATGCGATACGGCTTTGGGGGTGACATTAGCTACATGGGTGACACCGTTCTCCGAGGTGACTGGCTTGGGGTCATTTTTTGGCTCGGGGGGCTGGTCAGCCCCTGGCTCAGCCTAAAAATAAACACCACAGAAACAAGCGCCTCTGTGTTGACGGCACCCAGCTTTGACCCCATGGACAATTAATACGATTACAATAATGCTAAAGAGCACAAGCAAATTAAATAAAGGCACGCACAAAATATGTAAGGCAATGAATCAAAATACCTTCAGCATTACATTTAAGTTCAAGCAATCAAACCTCCTTGCTGACATCCTCCTCCTCTTCCTCCAGAGTCAATGCTGCCAGCTGCTTGGCTCTCTGCTCCATTAAATTCACATATCTGATTGGGTTTGACAATGCCTCGATGACATCTGGATAAAG
Source organism: Mormyrus proboscirostris (assembly GCA_026779585.1). Taxonomy (NCBI): domain Eukaryota; kingdom Metazoa; phylum Chordata; class Actinopteri; order Osteoglossiformes; family Mormyridae; genus Mormyrus; species Mormyrus proboscirostris. The sequence continues at coordinate 18,612,233 of JAODKF010000030.1, forward strand.
ACACCGATTTCAGCACAGGGCTCAGCCCTGAGTGACGCCCGCCAGGACAGTGAAAACGAAGAGCTTTTTAAATTGCTTTTGATGAACTCAGAGAAATGTTCAAATGACAATTTAAGGCAACGTTACTAATGATACTCTGGACATTTAAGAGATAGAACTGCCTGCAGTGTTTGAAAGGTGGATGAACACAATCAGGGAATGTTCAGATACCAAAACCTACCGGCAAATGTGTCTGGCACATAATCCTTGACTTCGATGTAGACAAACACAGCCGGCAGCACCAAATTCTGGTTCTTCTCATTCCTGAGGCCAATATAGCGATAACCTGAAATAGAGAGATACAGTCTAGTAGTGCAGCAATATCTGTGCAGGTAACAATTGTATCTCAAACACCATATGGTTTGCTACCTGGTCGGATCGCAGACACAGGAATGATGCGATGGCCTATGAACTTTCCACCTTCCTCAAACACCGCTATCCTCAGAGAGGCCAAAGTGGGCAGGACAACCTACAGAATGTCACATGCAGGTCACATGTACGCATGACATTCGCCATTATTCCATTACCGTAATCTATAGAGAATATCATAATAATATAATAATCACAACTTTATTGATCCCCGTGGGGAAATTCCTTTTTTGGGGAAATTCTTTTTTATGCCTCCCTCAACTTGCTCTTTGTAGAGTAAGCTGTCCGCGAAGGGCTGCCACCTGTTGGGGCGCCCAGGGATGGCGAACAATATAAAGCAGTCTCACCTTCTTAAACACTATAGGCTCTTCGTCCCACACGGGGTTGATTGCGTTCCCTTGCGAGGTCTTGGTTTTGAACGCTTTTCTCCTGGTGTCCACCGGCAGACCAAACATGTCGATTTCCGCATATGTGCCGACTTTCTTATCAGTCAAAAACTGCCCAGATATAATCTGTGGATATACAGAACAGCAACATTTTACTGTTAAAATTATATGGCAGGATATTTGTAATAAACAGTAGTGTTTGTGTCATTAAGTAACTATTGAAAATAAATGTGTATTCTGAAATATCTATTCATTAAAGTCCTCAAACATATTTTAAATATACAGATTGTGGTATGTAATCCATCCATCCATCCATCCACCTTCCACAAGTACAGGGTACAGCAAGGAGAACATGCAAACTCCATGCTTCAAACCAAATCAATGAGACGCCAGTGTAATTTTATATATGCATGCTAAATTTTCCCAATAAATAATGTAGTGATAATCTGCAGCATAAAATAAAAATGGGTTTTGAATGAAGAATATTCTGATATGTCGTAGCCTGAGAACTTCCTGAGTCTGAAGATATTCTGATTCACCTTGACTGACAAGGTGTTTGCTACAATTCCATCCACGGTGGTCTCGGTGAAGGGGTCAAAGTGCTTGTCGTGCCGCCTCATAAACTCTGGCTTTAGCCGGTAGCCACTCTTTCCGTTATACTCGAACATGCCCAGGTTTAGCTGCATGGGGAGGTCTGCACGCCAAAGACAGGCAGTCAGAAGAAGAACGACATCACGATGAACATCACATTCAGCATCTTTGGCTCTAAATCTTTCAGCACTTTCCTTTAATAGACGCTGAACCTGTTACCTATTGTTCCAGATAAAGGGGTACAGGGTCACAGCAAGGGTATGGATACCCTGGCAGATTCAGGGGGCCCAGCGCTTTACAGGGGCTAACTATTTAAACCAAGAAGTAACACACCACCTGTATCATCAACGTCAAACATCTGAGTTTAAATGATTAACTAATTTAACCAGCTACTTTCCCGCTAATGATTGGATTTATCCAAATTCTCAGGGGAGAAGTTTTGGAGGCAAGGGGGTGTGTGATATTTTGTCAGAGGGGGCAGAATATCTAGCTATGCCCCTGCAGAGGGACATAAGACCAGAGGAGATCTCTCAGTCAGTCCTGCTCATTTGAATATGTAAGAATCATGGGTACAGCACTGTCCGACCCTGATGCCAGAAGCAGCCGGTACACCCCAAGGAAGTTTATTTTAAATCCACACTGTTCTCTCAAGCATTTTATTTTCAATTTGTGACCTCATTGGCTTCCCACTACACCATCTGCTGCCACAGAACTGGCAATAAATTTTAACCTTCTCGAAGCACATGCTGTGCTGTGACAACTGTCAACCCCAAATCTATTTTCAAGATGACGGCAACAGAGCACCCCTAGAAAGATATGTAGTACTGTCTTACCTATTGTCTGGAAGTTCAAAGCCACTAACTGACAGCCTGCATTCCAGAATACTTGAGGCATGTAGTTGGAAGAATCCACACGCGTGCCCTTAGGATAGAGTCGGCTAAGCTGGAGTTTGTTATATCTGAATTCAAGTCAAAGAGAATGTGGGACACGTTTATCATTATTAATAGAATGATTAGTGTTGACAGCAATACTCTTGAAAAAGATTCATATCAAAGAACAAAAAGACTGTGCTACAGTTTCTTCAGTTCCAATGATATATGTGTGCTGATTCCTGTCACAAATCCTCTTTAAATTTATGTTTAATTACAGCTAATAAATGCCACTTTTTCACATCAAAATAAAAAAAAAAAGTATATTGTTGCATGTGATTTTGGGGGAAAAGAGCACATACGATTGAATTCCAATTAAGCAATTAAGGTAGAGTATGAATGCACTGTGCTTGTTGCCTTTATTCTAACACCCCTTTGTGTGTTTCAGTGTGAGCCAAAATTGTGTCTTTTCCATTGTATTTTTAGTGCATGCAAGTGAACAGTTTTGAAATCTAAATTAACAGGATAATTCATCCAGCAGAAAATTCCACAAAATATCCCGCCTTTCTTTGCAAGCAGCAATGATCAAAGGATTGGCATTTTAGGGCTTATTTATAGTTATAACCTGAAATAAAGTGAACAATTAAAAACACAGATCAGTGGTAAAACGCTGGACATTATGAAAACATTGATGCAAGAGAACAATAAAAAAGACAAAAAAAAGCCAAGGGACAATTACTCTGCCTGATGATTAAATATCACAATAGAACAGTATATTACTGTAATTACAGTATAAAATAATTATTATGTGAGAACGCTTTGACTTTTTTAATAGTTTCTGAACTAAAGTCAAACTTTTCATACTGAAGGATACTCAACAAACTCCACCGGGGTCTTTGTAAGCTGCTCGAGGGCTTTCGTCTCCACAAACGAAGACATTTGATAACTACGGTTAATTTCTGCAAAGAAAACATGTATATGCAACAGTGCAATATTAGTTCTTCCATAAAAGACCAACAAGTAAGTGAGGCTAGTGCTTGGAGATGTTTGGATATAGGTGTGGCTCACTTTTGGAAACCTCAAAGGAGTGAAACTTGGTGGGCTGTATGTAATTCACCAAGGTGGACATTTCCTCTGTGGCCACGGCCTCCCTTCCTGCCGTTCCCTGCACGTCACAGACAAACATCGAAGGTGATTGCTGGCTTCACAGAGCAAAAATCAATCAGCAATAAAGCATCTCAGCTAAATGACCCATTACAACAGTAGTGAATTTATTACACTTAGTTAATGACACGACAAACATATTGTTAATGATTGCACAAATAAAAGCCGATGTTTTGAACAATCAGCTAATGTTGTTGTAGTTGTACTTGTCTATTTTTATATATATAATATAAATATTCCATACCTCATCCATTGATTTCTTACAATCTTCATCATCATCATCATCCTCATCACTTTCCGCCTCTACGTCACCTGGAATGAAAAGTCAAAATATAAATATCATTTTTCAGACTTTATAACTAATAAAAAAAATCAGACAATGTCTTTCTAAGCTTTGAATTTAAATATTAAAATAAGGTCCGGAGCCTACTTCCAAAGATAATGTCTACTAATATGGAATCGGAAGAGGATATTCTTCAGTCACAATATTCTTTTAATTAAGTTTTAAAAATGTTATCCTCCTGTGATATCTGCCACACGACATCTGAACCAGTGCATCTTATCTATTCAGCTCAATAAAGTCCTTCTCCTTATTCTCTTGAGAGACTGATCTCATCCATAATTTATGGAATGGCTCTATTTGAGGGGTGTATACAATATCACCTGTTTGACTGTAGACACAAAGGAATCGTTGTATATTCCTTCACTTTGGATACATATTTTGTAGAATGAATGCAAAAAGTAACAGCAAGACAACACGTTATTTTTGTAATTTAAGTTAATGAAAACACATTTTATTGCACGAATGTAAAATTTTACCACTAGATGGCAATGTGGTATAAAGTTCCATGATGTCTGAGAAGCACCTGAAATCTCAGATAGAAAATGATGATTGTGATAAGGATATTTGCGGAATTGCATTTGAAATTTAATCTTAGCTGTTCACGTACTATAAAACAATTCTCTCTACAAGCACATTACCATTTATTATCTCAAAACAATGACAGCAATATAAAAACTATTTTAAATAACATGCATACATTATTATACCTTGATACTGTACCTCAAGAAAAAGGTTCCCTTAAGTTCCCTTACTATTCTTTCCTTTAGCTTCCATTTATTATTGTATAATTTCCTGTGATTTTCTCATCACATTATACTGTATAGCCACTGAAATTTGCAGAGCTAACCAGAAACCATGAAACGGAACAACAGGAACGCTTATGATTTATTTCAAATGGTCCATAAAAAAAAAATTCCTTGACAGAGTACATTCCATTCGGCTCCACATATACTTCTTACTGCTACAGAAATTACTGCTACTGATACTATCCGCCCCTTTCCATCACTGATTTTTCACAGGGCACATACAAAGGGAAATTTACAATCACCCATTCACCTAACTATAATTTGGGGACTAAAGGCCTTTGTACACCAAGTACAGATTTTTATATGTGTTTTTTTGATTCATCATCTGATAAAAATCATTATACGCAGAAACCTTGCACACTGAATCCAATATGTTTTACTATTCAAAAATTGCAAAAATTCACAATATGAAGCAAAATAAAGTCATCAAGCGGTAAGGATGATTTTGTGACCCTTTCGCTTCTTCTGAGCAGGAAAAAAAAAAAATACTGAGTCTATCCAATCCTGGAAACTATCAAGAACAGGGAGAATTTCACCTACTGAAACAAAAACGATGGAATTATCCCATATTCCTGAATGTCAGTGGTCCAAATTAAGGTGCTTTCACACCACAAGAAATTTTTTCAGGATCGGTCCTTGGAGGCAGTTCTGGAACTCTCTCTTTTAGTACCTACTCCAGACTAAGGTACTTCTCGTTCAAACACGAACTACTAGGGAGGTGCTTACAGCAATAGCTTGCTGATTGGTTGATCACAAGCACCGCCCCTAATTCGGAAGTTACGTGAAAGTGCACAATACACCACATTGTTTTTTTTATTCTGTGTAACCAAAAGATCAAGCAGCTGGTCAGAGTTAATAATGAAATATAAACATGTCTTTGGTCATATTAATAAAATATAAATAAAAGGCTGTGTCCCATTTTGATCACGATCAACAAATAACTAACAAAATAATTTATTAATCTTTCATTGTTGTTTTCCTGGATACAGGGTCCTAGAGCTATCATAGTCTCACATATGGATGTGCAGAAAACCCATAACCCTTCTAACTCTAACCCTAGCTTGTCTTGGCTAACCTTAATTTCGGGACTTAGGGTGACAGAACAGGTCACTAGAAAATAAAATGTTATCAAACCAAGCTAAATTGTAGTTTCCCTGTATACAGGGCCCAGAACTATTAGTAAAACACCGCTGGATGCCTGATAAAGCTATAACCTTTCTAGCCCTACCCCTAGCTGTTGTTTGGATAACCCTAATTTTGGGACTTGGGGTTACGCAACAAGCTCCTGGAAACTATGAGAAATGTTATCAAACCCAGTTAAACTGCGATTTCCCGTGATACAGCGGCACAAAACCAACATTATAAACACCTTTAGATGTCTGTAAAAGCTACAACCTTTCTAGCTGTAACCCTAGCTTCAGCTGGCTAATGCTAATTTGGGGACATATGGTAACACAACAATCTTTTGGAAAGTATCGAGTATGCTTTTAAATCGAGATAAACTGTGGTTTCCAATGGGTCTAAGAACTATCATAAAAGCAGCTTTTTATGGATAAACATGCCAAAACCTTTCTATCCCTAACCCTAACCTATGCTTGGAGTTGTGCTGCCAAAGTGCTACCCACGGAGCCACTGTGCACTGTAAGATATTTTATAATTATTAACTAATCTTAATGCAACTACTACCAACTACCAATGTAAGACCTTCCACTGCTCTACACTGTTTCTACCATTCGTACAATCACTGCAATTACTAGTATACTACTACTTAGGGTTTCTGCTACTCCTACTAGTACTACGCATACTTCCTTCCAGTACTACCAAAAAAGTTATGCATAATTTCTTCCAAACCTACACGAGTTTGTATTTAAACATTTTATTTCTGCAGTCAATATTCGACGTTTGCATCACAATGCACCGGAGATTCCCACCCGCGCTTGGAGACGAGGGCTCAAAAACACCAGAGCTGTCACTGCATGCGTTGGAGGCCTGCTCGGCCAGCTTCTTCTTCGCGCTGGCATCAGAGGGCTTGTGCGACTTCTTGTTCTTGATGAGGATCTTCCCCATCAACTCCTGCGGACTCGGCAAGGGGACACCAGACTCCAGCTGGGAACGACACAATGAAAAGATAATCAGTGTGTCTTTACAATTACATAAATGACTCCCTTAGTGATAATCCATCCATCTCATAACCACGTAACCTTGCCAGGGTCATTAGGGGACTTTGAGCTTACCCCAGGTAGAACTGGACACAGTAAGGGGCATACCAGAGACAGGATGATAATCCATCACAAGGTGGACACACACAAAAACACTATCACACACTATACTGTAAATAACTTAGAAGCATTGGTTCATATAACTGCATGTCTGTAAACTGCAGGAGGAGACCCAAGTACTGGGAGCAAACATTCCCAACATGTGAAAAGCAAGCAAACTTCAAAAATAAAAAAAGTTGATGAAATTCACCCAACTAACCTTGGAGGTAGAAAGATATCCCAAACCACTGAGCTACCATGTTGTCCTACTTGTCTGAAGGTGTCAGTTTTTTTTTATAAAAAAAATGTTACATGTCACAACAAAGAGGTGATTCAAAACCTGTATCTTAGAGGTTCTTCAAAATTTCAATGACAGACCACAGCAGAACAAACATAATATTCTCTTTTTCAATTACAGAAATTCCAGTTCTTATACAATGCAAGGCCATGGCAGCAGCTCATGCAGAAACCCTAAATCCTAAACACACATTTATTTGCTCTGATCGTTGCCAAACAGTAAGCTTACCTTTTTATTTACATCTTCAGTACATGTACTTTTTAACCTAAAATGTTTAATGAATTTTGTGCTGTTGATTTATGAACATATTCATATTTATTATATAATATGATGTATTAACGTGATGTAATGTTCTGTGTAGGGGGGCTTTTGTTTTTCTTCATTTTTTGTTGGCTATTATGTGTGACGTTACATTATTTGATTACCTTTTATGTTGTGTTTGTTGGTGACCATCACCATGCAGTCGCTGGTGATCTTTCCTGTTGTTCACTGTGTGAGGGAATCAAGTAAAAAAAAAAAAAGATGTCTATGTCTTTGAGGATCTTGATATAGACCTGTAACCCTCCACAGAAGTGTCAAAAGAAGGATTGTAGATTGGTTGTAGAAGTAGAATTGTAGGAAGGCCAACCTTGTAAGACTT
>JAODKF010000030.1:18620095-18634016 GCA_026779585.1 Mormyrus proboscirostris
TCCACAGAAGTGTCAAAAGAAGGATTGTAGATTGGTTGTAGAAGTAGAATTGTAGGAAGGCCAACCTTGTAAGACTTGGGGTATAAAGCACTGGACAAATTATGAATCCTCCTACTTCCCTGAGCTGACTAACTGAAGAATGGATCCATGCTTTTGAGCATCATGCTTGCCTGGAATATCCCAATGGGACTAGCTTGCACAGGTTCTGAGAGGCACCTGAAGGGACAACATCTCCAGTCCCTCTGCTACCCAGGAAAGTTGGAGTGTGTGGAGTATTGGCAACACCAGCTATCCCTGATGCACCAGGACTGCCTGGATTGGCAGGACAAAATGGGACAAACCCATTTTGTGGGAATTGAAGACAAGGTCAGTATTGACAAGTCAGTCAGTCCACTGCGCTGTGGAATGACACATCACTGTTGAATGTGATGGCACCGCTTCCTGTCACAAATGCAAATGGTTAGCCACCTAAGTCAATGTGCAGCTCCACAAGGGCCCCCAGAATACTATTCTCAAGCTTCTGAAATATAGCGGATTTGACTCTCTGTGATTTGATCCGGCAGAGCAGCGGGATACTCAGCCCTTGCTATGGTGCTGGAGTGATACTTTGGGCAGCAAGCAACAGTGGACAGTATGAAGGATCAGCTGGCCACTTGGTGGTGCAGAGATGGAGAGGGGCCTGCACCACATCTAGCTAGGTCACCCCTGGTTTGACTGCTGGTTCGGTTCGCCATAGCAGATATTAGTAGGTGGTACCGGCCCCAGAATAAAAGCCTGAATTCCCAAGGCCTTTGGCTGTTCTGGGTGATGCCTTTTGGACTTTGCAACATCCTCCTGCCTTTGACTGCCTTGGGGGAGGGTGGTGATCACCATTATTCAGAGCTGTTGCGTGGTGGACCTTGATGACCTGCTGGTGCATGAATTAAGTGGGGGTTCTGCTCAACCATCAGGAAGTCCTTGGCACTATCCACCAAGCTAGCATCTGCCTCAACTCCAGGGTAGTTTGCTACACTGTGAAACATTGTTTCTGGGCTCTGTGGTGAACATCATTGGCATGGCAACCACTCTGGCAAAGGTTACTGCAGTCAAGGAATGGCTGGTCCCCTATGATGTCACCGAGTTATACAGCTTCCTTGGGTTAACAGTATATCACACTTCATTTCACCACCATTGCTAACCTGACGCACTGACTGGTAAGTGGTGACAACAAATGAACCACCTCATTTTCCCGACTCCAGGCTGCACTAAGGATCTTGCCCTGAAATGCCCTGATGCTCAGAGACTGCTCATCTTGGAAACAGACTAGCGATAGGGAGGGGGGGCATGGTGTTATTCCAAAATGGAGAGACTGGGGAACATATTGTGGCTTATTGCAGCCATGCTCTGAGCTGCCCTGAGTGTGACTACTGTGTCACATCCCGAGAGCTCCTGATACACTGCAAGTGGGATTCAGAGTAGAGGATGGATTTAATAGTGCTATCCATGGAGCCCCCGTGCCACACCCAGTGATATAAAGGCACACACTCAAAGCTATTTTGCGCAATTGCACTCATCTCTTGCACAATAATTGTGCCACAGGCAACAGAAGAAAAACAGGAGTAGGATGAGTAAAAAAGATTGTTATGAACTCAAACGTATGTTTATCGAAAGCAGGAGACTGAAGGAGCATATTATTAAAGGACAACATAGCAAATAAGATATAGCTCATATATATCAATCATGGTCAAAAAAAGGGGCCCAGGTTCTGATTTCATCCTCAGTGACTGGCACACCTTGGGCTGTGATCTCACATGCACTTGCAATCTGAAAAGCAATGGCAGATTCTACTTACAGGGTATTTCTCCAGAGGCTCGATCAGCAGTGCGTCGCCAAATATCGATCTGCAGTATTCTGCCATCTTGGCCTGCTGCTTCGGGCTGTTGCGGAGGACACATCCACACATAGACACGTTACAAATCAGCATATTTTGCAACCTCTACCAAATTGTCAAAAAAACCTACGAAGAATTGCAAGTTCATTATCTATGTGCTGAGTGCACACAGGTCATTTTCCTTTAAAGAATATTCTGTCATTCTTATAAAACCCCCAAGTTCAGTTTAACATGAAATTGCACTGTTTGATTTATTCTCGTATTCTAGTAAGGATTAATTCTAGGCTTGAGAACTGCTGAAGTGGCATGAATTAACTTCAGAAGCCACCAGGAAGCAAAAAAATAATTTTATTTCTATGCAAAATGATTTGATTAATTTTTGCAGCAATGCAAGGGCTTGTTTGGAGGAAGTTGGAGCTTAGAGATGACGTATCTGGGTGCTTGTTTCCTCCCACAGTCCAAAGCATGCATTTAAGAATCTCTGAATTGCCCAGAAAAACTGAATAAGCAATTATTAAGGATGAATGGAGGGATGATGGAAGGATGTGGAACTTTTAGAACGTTCATTTCTGGTCCGTTGTATTAAAAAGAGAGCTTTCATGTTGTTTACCTCTAAAAAGTAGAAAATGATGCACATTTTTCATAGAAGAGAGAAAATGGTAATTACTGTAAAATGTTAAAATGATTATTGTAAGCATGCACAAGGCAGGGGACACCCTGGACTGGACGCCAGTCCATCACCGTCCTTAGCTGTTAACATTCCTGGAAATCTGAGACTTTTTGAAGGTATTACTTTACTTGTGGGCTCTGGTATGTCATTTACCAACAGCTAAAACTCTTATGCACGACTGCCTGAGACAAATGACAGACTATACAATAGGCACTACTGGGGTATATTCAATATGGTTTCAATAGTAGTGCATTTTTTTCCAGAGAAATAAGGTTTCTTTGCTTGTTTGTTCATTTGTAATCAAAGAATACAATCTGATCAAAGAAGCACTATCACCGCTTGCAAGGTATTCTGGGAAGGTCTCTGAGGCACTGGGACAGCTACTATAAATGGGGCACTGCACAGGAAATTAGTAAATTGGAGTTAAAATTGGGGATGGGGACATGGGTGCATATTTCATAGAGTGACAGTACAGAATGTTGAGCTGTCTGTAACCTGTATTAAAAACTGCAATGAAAAACCCCAGAATGCCAGGGCGAGGTGAAATTAAAGATGAAATGAGGTCTTCTTTTAAGATTTTACACATTATAATCCAGCAACAGAGAAATTACCAAAGCTAAATGAGTGCCCTACATTACACACCAACTTTATGCGCTGTGCTTCCAGGAAAAGTGCCGACAAACTGACGTTAACTGGATATGTACAGTCGTGAAAAAAATGAGGACATCTAATTTAATATTTAGTTCTTTATTAAGAAATATCAACATATCAATATTAATTGAATATTAAATTAATATTCTTTCAAATATCTGTAGATAAAAGTGATATAATTGTACCATGTATGCAAAAACAAGAAACAAATTCATTTATTTAACAGAAGAGATTAACTATGATGCCTATGCCTACTGAGGAAAGAGCTAAAACACCCTCACATCCATTACTAATTAAAATGCCTAGAAGTAGATTCTGATGCCACCACATCAGATGGAAATAGTTAGAAAATCGTTAAAGAGATTTTTGGTGGAGCCTCTTGTTTAAACCACAGACCTTTAGTTTGGTGTGTTCTTGATTGTGAATCGTGATTGAAGTTAGTGGTACCACTATGGTGAGATCCAAAGAGATCGCTGAGGCCTTCAGAAAGAAGATGCATATATGTCTGGGAAGGGATATAAAAAGATCTCAAGAGAGTTTAGAATCAGCAATTCCACTGTCTGGAAAATAATTTACAGGGCAGAGAACATTTAAAACACGGCCAGGGCAGGTTATCCTAGCAAGTTCAGCCCGAGAGGACTGTAAAATGCTGAAGTCTCCAAACATCCTAACATGTCATCACGGGGCATATGGGAAGCTCTTGCCATAGTTGATGTCAAGGTCTTTCTGCCAGTGATTTCAGAGACTGAAACATCTTATTGAGCTTATTTCGGGGGGGGGATATACCTATTAGGGCATTGGGTGTCCTAACTTTTTCTTCAGTAGGAATAGACATACAAGTTAATTTCTTTTGTTAAATAAGTGTTAATTTGTTTCTTGTTTTGAGTGGATGAAAACAAAAGCATTTTTTTTTCAAAAAGTTAACATTATTCACCTTATATAGCCAAGAAAGCATACAGATAAAAATATCAAAGAATTAAGCGGGATGCTGGCATGATTCAAATCTGGCTGGGCAGTAATATTTTGCAGAGAAATATGTTTGCTGAATGCACGAAAATTTATTTTTATAGACAAGTAAAGTAATTGCCAAGAATGTTGGAAATAAATGATTTATATCTTCAAGAACATCATATAGGTTTCCCAGGTAACAACAGACTACACACCCCATCACTGTATCAACGCTGCACTGATCACACCAGCAACCAAGATTGGCAGAAAACAAACATGCTATTAATGTAATATCCCTGTAAACAGCACATGTAACCTGAATCCCTGTGGTACAGTACATTTCTGCAGACTGACATGGAAGATACCATAGCAGGAATAATTGTATATTTTCTCAGGGAGGGTGGAGGGTAGCCAGCTAATAAAACTGTGGAATTCAAAAAGTTTGGTCTACCTACTTCAGGTTTGAGGACAAAAACCAGTATGCCAAATAAATTAATGCCCGCAGGTTACACAGAAGAAGATCACTATTCTCGTGGAAAACTGCAAACATACAACAGTAGCCCCAAATACATTAGTCAACTCGGCAGTCTTTAAAGTTTATTTTTTTAAATAGCACAAGATGATCATATACTATGTGACTCAGTAGAACAAATCTGGTTAATAGCTATGAAAAAGGAATTTAAAGTCATAAATAGTCATTCGTATTTGTTCATCTGTAACTGCTTATTAAAAATTCAACAGATGTTTATATTAATTTTCCTAGATGAAGAATATTTATTGGAGCTAAGTGAAAAGTACTGTGTAAAGAGAGCAGAGCTAAGATTGGTGATACAGAAATGTAGGCTCAATGAAGGTTTAGCAAAGCATGGTTTGTCGAGGGTTAATGGTTTGTTAGGTGTTAATTTTTGAGCAGCACAAATCCCAACTCAAGCGCTGTTGAGGACAAAATGAGGAATGTACTGGCAATTCATCTATCCATCCATCCATCCATCCATCCATCTAACCATCCAACCTTATGTCCTGGTGTCAGACTGACAATCTCTGGCACTGCTGCCAAAGTAGGTTCTATGAAATAGTACCATGTGGGAGCTGAATATTTCAGAGAACAGCAGACTTTTCCTTACGAATACTTTCCAACATGAACAATGCCACTTTAAAATAATTATATTTTGAGTTTCAGTGCTTTGGAATAAAAAGATATGCAATTCAGTGAAATGAGACAGAATACTTACAATGTGACTTAAACCTCTCCTTTGGCTTTACTCTCCATGTCTCCCTTATTTATTTGATGGTCGAAGAATATAATGATTGAAAATATAACACGATAAAAGACATGTATCAACGGAATGTATTTATTTATGCGCCACCCAGTTGCACAGCACGGAAGCCAGTAGCGCACACGCTCAAAGAGTATCCAATAAGGAAACAATGCTTCATTATGCAGTATTACCCTCCCTCCAAGCCTATCCATCTTCCAACCACTTAACCTGGACAGAGGTATAGAGGGTTTGGAGAAAGGCAGCACTGGGGACAGAGCAAGGGTACACCCCGGAGGTGGTACACACACTGCGGGTAATTTAGAAGTGAAAATTAAGCTAACTTCATGTCTTTGGACTGTGGGAGGAAATTGGACTACCCAGGAGAAACCCACACGTCACAGAGAGAACTTGCAAACTCCACATGCAGAGCAGAGATGGGATTTGAACTCTCCAGTCTGAGACAGCAGTGCTAACTAGTGAGCAACTCACAGCGATGCAATTATGTCAAGAATGAATAAATCATTACTGAATCATTACCCAAGTGTGACCTCTCTGCCCCATACGATCCATGTTTAAGTTAGCTTTCAGCTAAAATTCCTATTCCGTCCATGTTTAAGTTAGCTTCCAGCTAATACTCTAAGTCAGCGGTCTCCAACTCCGGTCCTGGAGAGCTACTATCCAGTAGGTTTTCTATCCTACCTGGCTTCTAATGAGCCACTGTTTTTGGGTAAATACCAGGAGCAGGTGTGGCTCATCAGAAGCCAGGTTCTCCAGGACCGGAGTTAGAGGCCCCTGCTCTAAGTTACTGTGGAAGAGTGTTGGTTGGAGACTTACGAATCCACGTGGTTTTCGAAAGACAATATTACAGGAAACGGGGAGGTTTTGAATGCACATTCAGCGATGGCCTCAATCACTTCCTATAAAAAAAATAATAACAAAAATGACTTGAGTGACTTCATTTACTTTGAATCCTTAATAGAACAACTACATTATTCTTCATATTTATTAAGCCTGTTGCATACCTAAAGCAAAAAAGTGACATTATGACTCAACAGCCTTAAAATAAATGATGACAGATTATCATTCATAGCAATACGGTAATAAATAAATGGCTGACACAGATTTCTTGCCCCTTGTAAATTTTCTGATGCTGCTGATGTCTCATGCAATTCATTATATCAAATCATCGCTTCTTTTTCTCTAATGGGAAACTGACTAATTAGACACCTACCACTCCAGGCTGCTCTTTGCCTATCGGTAATTAAAAATCTATTTGTATTCACATTTGAAAACCAAAATAAATTAAGCCGAGGACCTCAAACAAAATTCACGCTACATTTCAACAGACAGCAAATTGCTGAAATGAAAAAGACGACGACAAACAGTATTCGAGCAGAATATAATGAAACAGACCAGAATGCAGAATGTCGGGTTGAATATAATGAGACTGTAACTGTGAACAGCATCTGAACCGAAACTTTCATTTGTCTGTCAGGTCTGTCAGGCGAAATCACAATTACTGCCATAATAAGGACCTCATTAAACCAGAAGGACATGCCTTGACTTCGCATTGACTTTGCATTGACTTTTAAGAGCCTGTCCACGCTTGACCTCCTCCGAGTGCATGGGGTCGTGACCTGAGCCTCCGATTCACCTTAAAGGAGATTTCCGAGGTCATGGTGAAGCCATGTGTGATGACGGGCTCCTCTTCAGCTGTTCGACCCTTCCAGCAGTCCAGCTCCACGCAGCGGCAGCCGGAGAGTAGGACCTGCCTGTACATCTCCACCGAGGAGTTGCCAGCCAACTGGCCAGCTGCGGAGGCATTCAGTCATGCCTCATCACACACTTTTCACCGACACCTCCAAACCTCCAAAGTCAGTGGTTCTCAACTGGTTTAGGCTTAAGACTCATATTTTTTTTTATTTGCTAAATTGATTTATATGAATGACTCCGAGTTGTAACTGACGTCAACATGGTAATGGCTGGCTTGAGGCATGCGCTATCATAAGACACACGTGTACTTCAAAGAAGTCTGACAATAGAAACGGTTTAAAAATTTTATGTTTTAACCACACATCCAAAGAAAACTGGCCCACAAGTTGAGAAACAATGCTCTAAGTGTGTAAATTAAATAGATTTGCTATGCAAGAATTAGAGCCTAACGCCAAGACAATCTCAACAAGAGACAGAATAAGGGTGCTTCAACTCCCCAGAAGGAAAACTTTAGTGAAAGTTGTCCAGTGAATTATTTAAAAAAAAAAACACGAAAGCACAAATATTAAAATCACAGTGGATCAGATAATCTAAGAATTTATGTGTTGTCTTGTGAATATTGCATTCATAGGTTTGAATCATTCATATATTTTCTGTTTTCTGCATTTATATTTGTTGCTACAAAATGCTTGTTTCAAGTGGAAATAAATAATAGTGGCACTGGTCACGTGCTTTTCATACCAAGTACTCCACTATATGAACAGCAGCATTTGTCACAAATGTGTTCATAACAATGTCCAGCTCTTATAAGCGTGGTGTAGAATATCTTTCATTTTTATACTGCAATCCAAATGCATCCTTCCATCCACTTGATTTTTGTTCAATTTATCAAATGAGTTTGTTGACTGAATGTTTTCCCTTGCGTCAGATTTTTGATATCGTATCGCAAATGCTTCAGATAAAAACAGATGGCAATGAGGCATCCTATCTTTTAACTGCCACAATCACATTTAACTGTTTTGCATCTGTCGGCGGTGGACTGACCTGACAGATAAGTGTTGTGTGAGGAGTTAATGAAGTAGTGCGAGAGAGGAAAGGTCATGTCTTCACTCTGGTCCAGCTTCTCGGGAGGGATGACACCATTTTCTTCACCCACAAGATATGCAGCAAACCCCTCCGCAGAAATCTGTCCTATAATAACAATAACAATCAACAACAGGCTTTAAAAAAAGTCATGAATATAAATCAAGATCTTGTCTTGGAACTCTACTGCTAAAGGTTCAAAAGACTTTCCATGCCGTTGATTTAACAAATCAAAATACACAACAACATATCTGTGCACCATAATATTAATGGCAAAACAAACACAGAAATATTCTTCCATTAAATTCAAATTCTAATTTTCTTTCACTCGCTGAATATTTCATACTGAAAAAATCCCGCAGACATGGCAAATGTACTTTTTATTGGAAGATCAATACATTGCTCACAGGAACTAGACTAATGGTGCTAAGCGCCCAGTGGAAATCCCCTGGTGAAAAATCCCATTGTCCAATTGATAGTAATTATAGCAGCCTTTTCCTCTTAGGAACTCTGAAAAACCAATTGGCTTTTTTTTTACAGTGGAGTTTTCTGTGGATAATATGGAAAAGACGCGTATGTAGACTTAATTAATTCAAACAAAACCTGTATAAATATCTTTGCAACGGAACATATTTTTGACTAAAGGACAACAATGTCATTAGTAGAACCTAATCTTTTAACTTCTGAAATATCTAGTGAACTTCTGTTTTTCTTTTTACTAGCACTTCTGCCTGATTGTGACTAGGCCCCGTGTGGTAAACAGCCTTCCAGCTTTCAAAACAAAGGTGAGCACTTTTGAGCTGATTCTGCTTTTCCACGCAACCTGCAATTCAGATAAAGCTGCACAAGGAAAAAACTAAAATGTCTTTCCAGTACACTTCAAAAAGGTTGCTGCTTTCAGTAGAAGAATGAGTTCCTGCTTCTGACGTGAATACAGCCCCTAGTCTCTGGAGATGCAGCAAGACTAAAAACGATAAATTGTAAAGGCTCTTTGTTTTCTGCTCTGCATTCACACAGATTCTGAAATATACTGCCACCATTTTGTATTCAGTTTGCTGTG
The DNA here is from genome assembly GCA_026779585.1 of Mormyrus proboscirostris. Lineage (NCBI taxonomy): Eukaryota > Metazoa > Chordata > Actinopteri > Osteoglossiformes > Mormyridae > Mormyrus > Mormyrus proboscirostris. The sequence goes on from JAODKF010000030.1 coordinate 18,629,350, forward strand.
TTTTGTTTGGTTATACGTATGTTATTTCAGATGAATATGTATAAATACAGTAAAAAATGCCCAACAAGGAAAACTAGTGAACTATGGAATTTTATAATGAAAGATAAATAAACAAGTTTAACAGTATTACATTATTATTATTATTTGACTCTTAATGCATTAATTCCTTGATTTGTGATCCTTTAATGACAATTAAATAGTTTTTTTTTTTAAATAACAAATGCAAGACACTTGAGTATGACTGTTGTGTTCCTAATCTACATGTTTCAAAACATAACGAAGGACAGTTGAATCTCTGTATCCAGGGGGATTAGTTCAAGGACCCCCACGGACACCAAAATCCACAGATGCTCAATTAATCTGGACGTAGTAGTATTTGCATATAATCTGTGGGGGGGATGTTGCACATCCTCCTGTTTACTTTAAATCTTCTCTAGATTACTTAAATGCAAATCACAAAGGAAAATACAGCAGCCAAATAAATGACCTGATAATGTAAAATATAATCGGCTTTCCTGCCGAGACTCGGGGTTGTATACGGACTTTTAACCAGCCTCCTTCGTTATCAGCACTATAGAGTAGTGTGGGTAAACGAGAAAGGAGAGTATCTCTGGCTTTCAGCTCCACCGATACGGTCCACCAGAACGCCAGAGCGGGAAAAAATGACTGAGGCCACGTTACTTTTCAGACACTCCAATCTCGGACCGAAAATTCTGGCACGTAACAAAATCAAGGTTTGCTTTTTGGAACTTTCTGGTTGTTTTCTTTACCCAGAGTATTTTTGATCCACGGTTGGTTAAATTCGCAGATGGGGAAATGGCAGATACGGAAGGCTTACTGTATTTCTCTCCTGTCAGCAAGGGTCCAATAGTGAAACCCAATAAAAAAAGGTAAATACAGAATGGTGTCATGCAAGCACTGACCTTTCTTGACAAAGCTGCTGTTCATTTCGTACTTCTCAATGAGTAGCTGCACCTGATCAGGTTTCAGTGGTGGATAGAGGATCTCGTTGAGCCTGGGATCGCGCTGTTTGTTGTTTATGAAGTCCGTCATTTCCTCCACAGTAAGATATGGCCGGCCCTTGGCTCCCCTAGAAGGAGATTATTGGAGACACGGCGTATGCAAAAAGGGGGAGGAATTTTTATTTATATGTTTCATTTTGTTTATTTATTTTAAAGTGGATATATTTAGCCAATGGTAAACTGATGTATTCCCAAACTACGCAGAACGAGCCTTTCATGGAATGTTCTGAGGCTCTCTCTTCAATTCCAGTCTACGTCAAAAATAGTTCTACAGTCAAACCCCTATGGTATTATGTCAACATTGATTTACTGATCATAGTTATTAATAATTACTGCAATATTACTTCCCAGGCAGAAATAGAGTATTCCTATTGGAACTTTCATGAAATATAAAGACAGATTTAGCAAATTTCCAGTAGATTTCTTTTCTTTTGCTTATACAATTTTCATTTGATTTAGCAAGACTTACTGATCTGAAAAGATCTGGTTGATCTCTGGCCGCGGACAGATGTTGCTCAGGAACGTTTTATATGCATCGGGGATGAAGTCCTCTTGAGGAATGGAATCATTCTAGTCGCAGAACAGTGGATTGCAAACTCTTAAATAATCTTTGAAAGTTCCGACACAAATGTCTGCTTGTTTTAATGCTGCTGATTTGCATTTTACCAACTTCTTGCAGTTAATCTGATGGATGGGACTGCTACCAGAAAAGAAGCAGTGGCATTAATTTTCATGATCAGTGTGACGCAGTGCGATGACTGAAAGAAATGCTAATTAAATGAAGTTCACTTGAATCAAAAGAATTATGAGGGAAAATACTTATTCTCAAACTAATACATGGGTACGGCCCCCAAAATAACAGTTCCAGAGACTTCCCCCACTACACTTATACCAGTGTCCATCCCCACAACATATTTAGTGAACCGGGGGGGTCCCTCATTTAGTAGTCACAGTTCAAATTGGATATTTGCACCACATTTTTGAATTTCACACATCTTCTGCAAATCATCCAGTGACACCCCCCCCGGGGCACACACACTGGTGTGAGTCTGAAACCTACTGTACAAAAACAGGGCACTAGGCAGGTAGGGGATACCGCGGCAGAAATGCCTATTCCTCCTAGGGCATACACACGATCACACACTATGGGTGATTTACAGACACAATATTGTGTCTTTGAGACTGTCAGATGAAAACAGCACAGGCTTGAGGAAAACATTCAAACTCCATCCACACACAAGGGGCCACAAACCAAATGCCCGACCCCTAGATGTGTAAAGTGATACCCTTTGAGCCACTCAACATATTTAAAATACTAATACAAAAACAAATCACATGTGGAATGAACTTATTGCTTACTCTGCCAGACGGGAGACTGCAGCTCTCCAGTGCTGTTTCTACACGCTTTCTGTCCGCAGAAAACATTCGATGGATGCTACAGATACACAGAACACAAAGTGCAGTTACAACACAGATGGAACTGGAACTATCTGCAGGTCATTGTTTGGATAAATTACTGATGCGTCAATTTTTATTTAACTTTAAGTTAAACTTTGTAACTAAATTAAATTTTCAGAAATGAATGGTCCTGGTATTAAAACAAGAAAAAAGCATGTTTTTATGTGACTCACTGCTTCACAGGGATGCGACCTTCTGGGTTGAGTTGCAGTTTGAGTCTTGTGTACCTGTTTTCATCAAATTAATAAAAGCATATCATGGAATTTACAGACAAGCCTTTAATTTAAAAATCATAGTTAAATTCTATATTGGATTAAAATGTCCTTAAGTGTAGAAAATGAAAATAAAAATCAGGGAACTGGTGTGAAAATCTCTGAGACTGTTGTCAGGTTATTTGCCAAAGCTGGCCACTGAGGTTGTATTAGCTGTTATTCGGCGTGTCTACAGAGGTGTAGGTGTCTGTCTGCTCACGCTTTCTCCAAAGAGGATTCCCTGGGCATGTTCTGTGCCAACAGGTTGGTCGCCAGACTAAACAGCTCATCTGCCCACTCCTGAACAGTGATAAAGCAGAGTGAGAGATAATTGATGTAAATCTCAGAAACTGCACCATTATTTTAAAAGTCTTCATTGGTGATTTCCAATTCAGTCAATTTTACTGATAATATCAGGTAACCTAAAAAAAATCAATTTAAAGCCAAAGCAGGGTTTTATTCTCTCTGCAGCATTTTTTAAAAAGCCTCATTTCAGCAACACCGAGTCAGTTACAGGATCCTGCAGTTCTATATGATAAAACGTTATTTCTAAACTCTTCATTTTTTAAAATTATGCACCATTGAGCTTCATATCTATCTGTCCGTTTCGACAGCTGTTGCTAATACCTTTGCAACCTCCTCCTGAAAGGCCAAGAAGTTCAGGTAGCTGATGTTGACCATATCAGGGCCTGTCACCACGGTCAGCATCTTGTTCTCGATCCGCCCCACCAGGTTGCCCACATCCAGCAGCTCACGGAGCTTGGCTTCCTGAAGGCAAAGAAGCAACACTTTTTGGAAACTGGCCGATTCTCCCTACTGAGCTGTATATAGTAAAACACTATGTACTTATGCACTGAATTAACATATGACACCTGGAAGAACAGAGAACTCAAGGAAAGAAATTAAAATTTTGGAAAACACAATGAATGATGATAAAACTCGAAGGCATCACGCCGTTATATAAACACAATTTAACAGGACGATTCACATATTTTTCATTTATTATTTCTGCACTGCTGTGTAATTCAATTACATCCTCCTTGAATTAACCAAACTGGAAAGAAATCTATTTTACTCATGAAACTGAACCATAATGTTCATCTCAGAAACCTAAATGCAAAGCAGAAGAAAATATATACAATGAATTGCTTTTTTTTACAGGATCCATTCTTAAAATTGCTACGTAGAAGAATGATTTTCATGTGGTCATGAAGTAGGTCGTAGGTTTAAGTCCTAATGTTGTAATTCATTAGTTATGAAATGCACAGAACTTCATTATACAAATTAAGTTAATATATGTACATATGCAAGCAAGCAAAAATGCACTAAATACAATGTATAGTATTAATGCCGAAATTATAAACAGAGCATGTCTGAACATCTGAGCATGATAGATAGTGATCCACTGACATACAGAATAAGGCATGCAGGCTAGACGAGTCATTCTCAGAAGACTGTCTGTCAAAGCCCAGTGTTCATCATTCCTACGTGTACTGGTTAAAAGTCTGAATGGCCGGAGAGAAAAGGGAAAGGGTTCATTTCTGCCTCCGAGGGAGAGACTCCCTTCTTCTGGGTCAGTGTTTCAGCACCATTTCTGATCTTACTGGAGATTTTGACAACTAATTCAACACCCTTGCAGTCGGAATTGGGTAACCATGACATTTGGAGCTCCAGAGAGAAAAATGGTGGGGTGGGGGGTATCTAGGTGAGGCTTTGGGAGTGAGAGATAATTAGAAGGGCTGCTGATTCACAGTGGGGGTGGTGGGGGGTAGGGTTAGGGGACCTGGAGTGCCTTGTTGCTGGCCAATCAGGTCAGAGGAGTCTGGAGCCTGAACTCTACCGTGTGATGAGATGTTCGCCATAAGGTATGTCACTTCCTCTAGGTGGGTGCTGGACGCCATTCAGAAACACCCCCCCCCCCCCCCCCAAAAAAAAA
>JAODKF010000030.1:18660405-18673234 GCA_026779585.1 Mormyrus proboscirostris
TAGCATTTTTCCCATAGAAGTGAATGAAGGGTCCCCATAAAGATATACCCGTCGTGTGTGTGTGTGTGTGTGTGTGTTATTTTAAATATATTTTTCTCTTGTCAATACTGTCATCTCTCTTTCTGAAGTCATAACATTCAAACAGACACGCTTTAAAATAAACTGCCTTGTCAACGGTGGCATGCCTAAAGGCCAGTGTATGAGAAGACAGACGAAAACAGCGAGCCGTTTTAAGTCAAGCTGCCAGATCATCCTAGGGAACATATGGCTATTGGCTTGGCTCTGAGAACGCACACATTTCTCTCTCTATATTCGTATTTACACAGGGTCATATTGACTTCTGCCCAACATATTCTAACATGATAGAAATGACCCCAAAGCTATTACACTAAGCCTGTTTGTTGTGTCATAAGCTACAGTCAGAGGATATATTATTGCTATTCTGCTGTGTTATTATTATAGCTTATTATATTTTTTTTGCAAGCGTCTGGAATTACAAGAATTGCTACAGTGCATCATGCAACATCTTAAGTGTGGCCAATATTGCACATGTAAAGTGCAAACAGCCATCTGAAACATAGAAATCCCATAAAGAAATATCCAAATCCTGTTTACTGTCACTCTCGTCCCGGGATAAAGAAATAAGCCAACCATGAATTTTCCAAAAGAAATAAATAACACACACACACACACACACATATACCCACCCACACACACACACACACACACACATACATACCCACCCACACACACATACATACACAGAAGGTACTTAAATGTTTTGGTTATCCGTCACACAATGACACAGCAGTGTGAAAGAAATTCGACAGAAGTTGAAGAGGTCACAGCAGTGTGTACAAATGTTTTTATGTAATTTTACACAGAATGTCAACATGATACCAAGTATGATGTGAGGATTATAATGAAGACCATGTGATATTAGCTGTTTAAGCATGTTAGAAGCTCTAAACCTGTGAGAAGCTACAGCACTGAGACTATAATCACAGCTCTGTAAATTATAATTTGTGGGATCAAAATTACAATGGTAGACGGAGAACAAGCATTTTACGTTGGCTTGCTGCAACATCTGCGTACACTATAGAGCAGACAACTCCATAGACATTAGAACAGGTACACTAAAAAAGAACAGGAGGCGTACTGTGGAACAGAGCTGTCCTCTCCATCTCCCATAATCCATCAGAACAATGAAATGTGATTGGTCAGGTGACAGAATATCGTCATGGTTCATCTTCCAGTCAAAAAGGTATCTGACAGTGTGCCAGGAATGCCCCACACTAGGACCCGTTGGAGATTGCTGAATGTACATTTCTGAACATGAAACAAAAAGCAGCTTGTGCTGATTTACTCCAGTTTAACTAAAAGCTTAATTTATCTTTGCTCTCACTTCTCCTTCCTCTGTTGTATCCACACTCTACTTAATCAGACACACAAAGTGTCAGAACCTTTAATAAATATATGAATATTAAGATCTATCCATCCATCCATCCATCTAAACTATCTAATTATGAAGACTCTAAGAGTTTCCCTGCTATAAACAAACAGTAAAGTAGTAAGAGAGCAGCATGACTAAAGGTAGCAGTTTCCTCATCTTTGTTTATTTCTTTGCCATCACTCTCACACGGGTGCATTGGAATAATGCATCAGTGAAAAAATTAATTGTTAAAACACTGTATTTCCCAGTATGTACATTTATATGATTTCAAATAATGAACAAGAACAAAAGCCATATTCAAATAATGTTGCTGAGCAGCGGTGAGAGTGGAATTTGTGCTTCCTTGTCTCTGTTTCTGTTTCGGTCCATTTTTGTTTTACACTGAAAACTGCTTTTAAGTAGCAATTGATATTAGATAGTTTTAGACATTTCTCCTTCATAGCTTGTTTCAGTCAGCTGGAGCTTGGGTCAGTGACAGTATGTCAAATGACCTGCTCATTAGCAGCTCAATGCTATCATTCATGTTGTTTGACACTCAATTGCTTAGAGATTAGGTACAGCTCTGATAAGCATTACACTCTGTACTAATGTATTTTCTTGCCTCTGTGTTGCCATATAGCCGATATAACTTCACATCTTCCTCATAAGACTTTATATATAACCTTCAAGGACTTCAGATATTCAGTCTCCATCAACACTGTAATAACTTCTACCTTTCAGTTCTTGACATTGATCACAATCAGTCTTGGAATTATATCTCTCGATATACAACGGCAATAAAAAATATTTCTTGCAGTACGCATGTGATCATTTGGTCCTTTGCCTTCCGAATCTAGAATATCTTTCACAGCTAAAGCAAAAGCAAAATTAGATCCCCTTTGTTTCTAAAAAGGCAATATATAAACAGCATGTCAACAGACAATATACAGACCATTCATACCATGTGGAATCTTCTAGCAAAATGTGAAGTAGAAAAGGCGTCATGGAGCAAAAATATTTCTTTAGCATATATTTAAGCAACAACAACTGTTTCATGAGTTCAGTCTGTCATTCATTTTGCCAAAGCTGACTACAGCAATAATCTCCCAAAACACCAAACACAAAGGACAGCAGAAATCTTAATATCTGAACAGGAGCAGAAGCGCCAGGTCTAGCTAATACATCCTCTATTGCCAATTCGAAACAACCGACTTGTGGCAAAGTGGGAATTTCTGTGGTGCTACATGATAAATGAGGTTTAAGAGCAGATTCAATGAAGACACCCGGTTTCATTTGGCATGATACACGACAGCAGGCTAATATGGGTTTAGCAAATGCATTTTGTTCCTTCAACACTAGTCAGGCTTCTTTGGCGAGATTTTGTTACAAGTAGGTCAGATGATTCAGTTTAGCCTTTGTAAGCCATTTTGCCCCTTCACTAGGCAAGTGTATATATATATATATATATATATACATATATATATATATATATATATATACATATATACACACACTTTATGTCTATAACAAATAGTTTTTTACAGCTTCTGAACATGTCAATTAAGAAATCACATCATAAATGACTACTTAAAAGGATCCCTGAAACAGGTATTTACCATTCATTCACTGCATGCATTTTTTATGTAATGTACATTGATTTGTGAAGCTGCAATAAAATTATTGTTCATTATTAGATTATCATTTTCTAAGTGCACTACTACCCTGTTTTCCAAAATACTGTGCTTAACAAAATTTCCCACACAGATATCTTGACAAAATACTTGACTTAAGTATTAATAATTAAAATGTATTTTAAAAGCAAGTACCAGTGTCACAAAGATATTAACAGAAATTAGCAAAACATTACAGTGACCTTATTTTTTTGTTCAACTTCATCAAAAAAGATTCTATAAAGCAAAATAATTCAATAAAGAGAAAAAATTCAAAACCGATAAAAAGATTCACTATCAAACACTATCTAAACCTGCAAATGAAGACATTTTTATTTTAATGTTTTTACTTTGGAATCAATGTAGCAACATCATGGTGCCAAAACAAATCCCTAGATCCCTAAAGGTACGCTGACCGTGCCAATAAAGTGAATTCTAATTCTGATTCTTTACAACTTTAATTTCTTTTTTTAAAATAGACCACTACTTTAAATTCCTTTTGCGCAGGTGTTGCTTCAGGAGGAAAATTTCAGAAAGGACTGGAAGTATTCTTTAATTAGTAATATTCTTTTGTATTGCAGCTTACAACAAACAATTGAATAGTAAAATGATGTAAGACCCTAACTTATTCTGTGAATGTGACTCCCAGTCTTACCTTGTTCTGATCTGTCCAATACAGGAAATAGCCCTGGGGGTCGACTCGTAAGGTCACCGGGGTCACTGTGGATGCATCCTGGTGACATGAATTAAAGAATAAAAAAAAAAGATTTTCATTATTTTTTTTTTAATTATTGCTTCTTTATAGATAGATATAAAATGACGATCCTTGAGAATTTCTTAAATGTGAAATCCATCCATCCATTTTCTATACCTGCTTGTCCTGCGCAGGGTCCCAGAAGGCACAGGTGAAAGACAGAGAATAACTCAGGACAGGACGTCACCCCATTCCTCTGATGTGATATATATATATATATATATATATATATATGAATGTATATATTTTTTTCCATGTCTTATTTTGCTGCCAGCCCAAGTATTTAAGTTTGACTCAGCCATTGCATAAGTGTCCCACATATGCATGATTCACTCCGACTTGGAATAGTATCTTCGGGTGAATATCCCAAAATCCAGACACACAGAACAAAATGTACCTTATCCTCTGAGATCTGTTATTGTTTTATTTTAAATCTTAGGAGGACCTGACCATGTAGACACAGTATTTTAATGTTAACCAGCAGAAAGCATCTTTCGCTGGTGCAGAAAAAGAAAAGAGGATAGATTTTAAAGCATGGTAGTTGCCATAGCAACAGCCAGCTGGTTTCATTTCTACGCACAAATTAGCTTTAAACGGCCAAAAAGAAAATTTTAACATGGGTGATGATAATAATATACTGATATTTCTGGACCAACAGAATGCAGTTTTAGGAAAAGAACAAATTCTAAATTGCATGCACATATATTCTCAGTTTCACATTCTCATGCTGTTGTCTTGCAATTTCCTCTGACTAGTTTACAGGGTGCCTAACCACAGGCACAATGCAGTTAAAGCGCATAGTGAGTGCATATTATATACATACCCTCAGCTCTTTCAAACGATCCGCATTAAGATAACGTCAGCTAAAAGGAACATTTTTGCACTTGGACCTTATCACCTTTATAACAAGCTTAGCGTCATACTTCTACTGGTATGAACTCTTCTGACGAGATTATAGATCTTAATTATAAAATGCTACGCTCATTAAGAACTAAAAACTAACCAAAACTCGTTTCAAAGAATTCATCTGATATGTGTGTCAATTATAATTTCACTCTCCTCATTTTCCCTCTGTAGTATTTCACTCTGTCAACCCTTTTCTTGGCTGCTGATTCTCATTCTTTGGATCCTTCAGTATTGAAATAACGTATTTGGAAATAACACGTACGCTACCTAATAAACACGGAGTTGGCGGTCTATCACTGGACACCTAAGCACATCTCGATATGACAGGCATGCTGTCAGTATCTACTGTCAAGAGTTGCTACTAATCCTACAGGTCACAGCACATAATCATGAAGTATGGAAACGAGTCTTCCTTATGGCCTCGCATTTGTCTTCCAAGGTCCATTTAACATCAAACATTTCTGCCGGACAAAGGCGTGAAGAAGAAACCAGCGTATGCATCAAGCCTTGCGTTTGTGGAGCTTCGATTTCCCCTGACGGATGCATCCGTGTTCGTCTTATATATGCCTAACGTATACGTTTATGTATATAATATGTAACCGCGTTATTTTATCTTTATTACCAGCGAGACGCAAATACGACATATGGCCAAATAGATGAAGCGACAAGCCTGGAAGTCAAATCCACGCTTGGCCACCAAGAATTTGATTTTCAATAACCAAGATCTTCGGCTGTCATGTTCCCTGGTGAATGCGAGCGCATCGAAAAATGAACAGGCTCATTTAGATACAAATGGAATATACCTGCCCCATATATTAAATGTTTTATTACACATGAACTGTTTTAATAGCGTTGGCAGGTTGAATAACGTTAAAGATAAGTGTTTAAGTGTGCACTTTGGTCATTGCATCGGCAATTACAAGATCTGATGTTATAAAGTTCACCAGGAAAATTAAATATTCGCTACTATAACGCCTTGGGATTGTTTTGCCTCAGAGATGCCGACAATCATACTAGCTGTTGAACAAAAAATGCATTGAAAACATGTGAAATAGATATTGCCTGCATTTCAGAATGATATTCCAGCGACTTGACAGAACATCAAGTTGGGCTTAGGCAATCTGAAGTAAATTTATAGGTGCATGATGATGGGTGATTTTTTTTCTACTTTTTCCGTTTTAACGACTTTAAAATAAAGCCATCAGTGGCTAAATGTTTCCGTTATTTTAACCATCCGAGCAATTGTATTTAAAGTTCCCACAATCGTACGAGAAGTTACGTATTCATGACTAAACGTCGTTTATTGCCACCTTGATCAGCAGCACTTGTTTCTTCTTGTCACCCATGCGAGATTACAGAAAAACTGAAAAAGAAAAAATGAATACGGAATATGAAGCTCTCAAACACAGCCATCTGTATGCATACTTACATCATCCCATTTCATGAATTTGCTGCCCTTCTTGAGACTCTCCGAAACGGAGATCGGTTTGAGCTGCAGTGCGTGAACTCCGGGCTGTGCCCCAGCCATTTACTCATTTAAATCCGAATCAAACGGAGAAAAACTGAAAATAAATTCGGCTTTCTCTACCCCAAAATTAAACTGATCTCTATATATAAATATATACAGCAGAGAGGGAATGGGGATATACCACTGGGGTTCAAGCGGACACTATCTTCCTCTCTAACGTTTCATTGTCGCCAAAAGAAACGCCGTGAGTGAGAGACGAAAAAACACAAGGGGAGCGGACGACTGATACGCGACTCCCGATTTGAAGGAAGATGCAGAGCAAAGGGAAAGCGAAGTGAGTGGGTGTTCACGGACTTATTTACAGCGGGCAGATTTGCTCGCTGGGATTCAACGCCTCCTAGCGCTTATCCTGTCAAGCAATCCTACTGCCGCTAGAGAAGGGGAAGATCAACAATTATTCCCGTGTACTGCGTGGGAAAACACTGGTAGAACATTTTCAAGTCGTATAGTCAAAATGTCATGAAATGAATCTGGTAGTGCGTCACTGCACACAGAAGTTGCGTTTTTGAAGAATTTTAATAGTAATGTTTCAAAACTTAATTTTGAAATGTAAGTTCTTTTCCCGTATAGGATATTTGCCAAGTATTTAATAGAAACATATGCTATTTGAACCTGGTGATCCTTTGCGACCTTATTAAAGCATATAAACTTCAAGATGCCTCTGCATAATATTGAACTAACCACACAACATAACTGAAATCTTAATTGTTTATCGTTTTATACTGTGCCAAGGCCTTTTTGACCCAGATCACTGGATTCTATTTGGCTTTTCTATTTAGAACCATGTATTTCGGTTGGTTTGTTTGCCTTTGAGCTGTTGCAGTGTTCTGTTGTAGGTATTTTAAGATCTTGTTGCAAGGCAAGCACAAGAACTCAGCAAGCAGGCCGAGGAACACCTCGGGGTGTGGGTGGAACACAAGGAGTGGAACGGTTTAGATTTCACCTCGAAATACACTTGCTTTTACATTTAGTAGGAAAAACATTACATAAAATCCTTCCATTGCTCGATTCATCCACTAATCTGTCCATCCATCCACCCGCTTACCCAGTGAGCCTGTAGCTTATCCCAGAATACTCCGGACATTTCAGCTAACTGTGTTTTTTTTTCTCAGACGGCAGGTGGAAAATGGGGAACCCAGAGTACAGCCACAAGAACAAGGAAAAAGCTGCACACAGCTCTGGATGGGAATCAAACATTCAACCTCCCAGGTGTAAAGCAGTCAGCTAACCTAAAAGCTGCACTGCCTGGCAACATAGAAGGACATCTCATCCTTCTCAGCAATTAGCATAGCTTCCGTTGGCAGTGACGTCTAAACTGAGGCATGGTCAAAAAAAAAAAAACAACAGAAAACTGACCCTGGCATAACAGAAACTATACGGTTTAAACTAATTAAAACCCGCTCTATTAAAGTACTGACAAATAAATAAATATAGTCATATATCAGTTTTATTGTCTGAATAATCAAGGAACATTTATAATATTTGAATTAATCTTTTATGTAAGTTATTTCATTAAGTAAGTGTATCTTTCAGTGGACTGTTACTTCATTGACTACCCTAAAACTTGGGACAGGATGCTTGTTCACTGCAGGGCGCATACACTCAAACAAGCATACGCTATGGGCAATTTAAAAAGAGTGATTCACTTGGATGAAACAGCAGGAAGCTTGGCCACCCAAAGGGAATCCACACAGCAGAACATGCAAATTGCGACCCCCTTCCCTGCAGGTGGGTGTGCGTGTGGTTTTTTTTCAATAGCTACACTGTCAGAAAAAAGTATCAATTTGTTGAGGGTACAATTATTTGTCACTGGGGCTGCACCCTCAAGGGTCTGTCAGTTGTATCTTAGCTGTAGGTAAATGTACCTTTAAGGTACAGAAATCAACTTTGAGGAAGATGTTTGTACTGTTGGGGATTCATTAATGTTATTTGTACCTTGGGGAACAAAATTGTACCATGGTTGTAATGTTTTTTTCTAACAATGCATAGTAGCTGTTTTTGGAGAACCTGATTAGTTAGAGTAGAAATACAAATCTAGTGACATTAATTCTAAATGCTTCAGTGAAAAAGGCAATTGGGAGCCCTTTGATGTAGATAGTACAAGCATACCTCATGCGTGTGCTACCTGAATTCAGCTGATTAGGCAGGATATGTTCAGATCTAAGTGGGAGGAACAGAAGTTCATGAGCTGTTTCCCAAGCCTCAGTATCTGCAATGTTAAAAAATTATAAAAATGTATGTTATGTAATCAGAAGATGCGAATACTGCTCTATCCTGAAGAGTAGATATAATGGCAATTCAGTGTTACTTTTGTATTAGTTGATTACCATCCTGTAAATTTTGGAACATTTTGTCAGATTGAAGAGGACATAATGCTGTATTTTTTGTAATTTTATCTTTCAGCCAGCATTGACCAGTTCTTCCCAAGACAAAGTACCCCATCAAGGTAAATCCCTAGAAATAAACAACTACACAATTATTATATTTGTATATATATATTTGTAATGTTTATATTATAGTGTAGTGTAGACGTGTGACCTCTGAGGTCATGTTGAGCTTCAGTTATTTATCCTGGGAATTAACTGTCAATTTTATTTGATTTACGGTATCAATGTAATGTTAAAGAATTGAACGTGCCTGTCACCTCTTGTCGTATGTGACATCATTTCCTGTCACCTAGATGCCAATTCTGGAAAGCTTCTGGGCATTGTGAGCTGTTGAGAGGTGAACCGCATTCACTACAAATGTCTGCCTTAATTCCAGACTATTACAGTCTTACACTGTCAGTAACCTGCCTTTTATTTGGAGGTCTAATTAACAGCTTATTTAACAACCTGGGTTGAAGCACAGGGTAATGAAGGAGGAGGATAGAGTTCGTCAGCAGCTGAAACTTTAAATTTTAGTTTCCAGTCTTTCTTTAGTTAATCGCTTTGAAGACATATTTTAAAGGCCAGCCCAAATTTTATCTATTTATATTAGACTGTGTCCTGCCTGTACTGTATAGGCCCAATTTCATGTCTATTTCTAACCCACAAAAAAACTATATAATCTATATTTATAAACTGTTGTGTCATATTATATTGATATCTAATACCATACAACCAATCTACCATGTTAGAAGTTCAAATGTTTTTCCGTTATAAAACCTTATCGCCCGTTAATAGTCCGTGGCATTTGCCTACGTCAGATTTATCTGCATTAGCCAGAAACCTGTCAATTTATCAAGTACTGAGTAGATTTTTACAAAATGTGATTGCTTGGTTTTGTTAACTTAAAGTAAGGGCCCTTTCAATTAAATATACCAACACATCACTCCACATTTGATTGTTAACAGTTAAAATGCCTGGTCTATGCTGTTATCTAAGCTAGGGACATTACAATGCAGGTGTTGAATAAGAATGCTGTAATAATGTGCCATGTTTTTTGTGCAGGGATAACCTTAGATTATTGGTAATGAAATCATGGATATTTAACAACGTAAGTTTCTGCCGTGGCTATTAACTCGTATATTCTTCCACATATTTCCACCCATCTTCTATAACAGCATACATGCATATTTATTTATTGCAAGTATTACACTGATAACAGTAAAATGAAGTCAGAAAACTGCGTAAGTGTATCTTTTTATGAAAAACAAACATCCAACAGAGAAAAGGTGTAACTATACTGGAAAATGAACTCCAGCTACCAGTGATAAAATAAGGGCGTATTAATTGAAGATTTATAGCGATTTACCCGGCTTTAAAACGTTTTGAAAATGACATTTGTCCTGTGCGGTGCAGTTTTTAAGGTTGTTTTAGGCGATGTCTTTGAATTGCAGAAGGTTTTTGTGCTGCATAAGGGGGGGGAGAACAACTAAGGCGGTCCACCTTTAGAAAGCTGCACAGTCTATTTCCTGGTTGCTGGCAATCATGTGCACCGTCAACATGGCGGGGAGAAAATGGCTCGAAGAATTGAAATCGTGGCAATGGGGCAAAATGCCCTGCATGCTGATGGCGTGCTTTACGGTCACCATGGCCCTGTTTTCTAATCCGGTTGTTGGTGACAGCGTGCAGACTGTCGCCGACAGCAACTGGACGGTTATTCTCCAGGGGCAGTGGATGCTGGTATTGTGAGTACTGTTACACTCCAGTAACTACCTGCTCCGATTAATGCAATGGCTGGGATAATGCAGTCAGGCCGGTGCTGGAAATACATAAATGCAATAAGTCGTTACTTATTTCCTTGTAACATTTGGATTCCTGAATAGAATCTTTTTTTTATTAATATTTTTTCTTAGTCTGCCCAGAATCTGGTGCGGAAACCCGGAACTACGGTATTGCATCGCCACATGCGGCTTGATGTAATATATTATACCGTACAGTATTGTAGTGTTTATTTGCGGCATTTTGCAACATTTAACGTTTTTCAAGGTTTGATTTTATTGCTTACAAAAAATACAGTAATGCAGTGGGACAAATTTAAAAAGCAGCCGGATACAGTAATGCTTACAGTTCCTGTTTAGTCAAAATTCCTATTTAATGACAATTCACAGAATATATGCATAGTTATCTATCTATCTATCTATCTATCTATCTATCTATCTCAAAGATCAGGTAAAGTTTTAAGTTGGGTTAAATGCATCACCTTCTACAAGGTAGGGGTTCATAGAAGGTGTATGTTTAATAAACTGTAATTTATATATTTTAGTTTTCTGCTATGCAGTTATACTCATCTACTGACTAATCACCCAGAGCAACAGTTTAGGCATTATTCCATAGGCTGCTTTGCTGTTTCTATGTACATGTATGTATTTTGGAAACCAGCTTTAACAACATATTTGGGGGGGGTGTTACAGTGAAACCCTTTCAAGGACAGTGTCAAAGTAAGTGTAAATACCAAATGAGAAGGTAAGATAGATGTATGCGGGATGCACAGCGGGTATGTTTTAGGAGAGCTCTTAAGGGTGGTCAAATAGGACTGCGGGGAGTATTCTTGCAGGCAGTGCAGAATAATACTGTAACATATATAGACTACTGCTATTCAAAGAAAAGTCCTGGAAGGTCAAAGCTTTGTGAAAGTATCTGAAATACATGGCAGGTGGGGGAGGGGTGAGTGAGCGGGGGTGTCATTGCGGTCAAGGTAGAGACTCAGCATAAATCCCCCGGTGATGTTATCATAACGTACATCGACGCTTTGAGAACATCTCTGTCCATAAGCGCCCACAGACAGTAAAGAAAAACTCAAGTATGTCACTCATCAGTTAGTATCAAGCTTACTTTACTTGTCGTGCAGAGTTTCTTTACACTGTTTAACTCTGAACAGTTGTTTAGTAACAGTCATTCATTCCGTGACTGTTTAATCATCTTTCGTATTAATTTGGGAAAATTCAATTCCGATTAGGGACAAATATGCTGTTATCAAGCACCTGGTATTTTTTAATCAGCACTGAAAACAATAATTAAAATTTCCTGATGAAATAGGTAATTAGAAGTTTTCTGTTCATTACTTTGTGCTTGAACAAGCTGATGAAACACTTGCATGAACTGAAACATTAATCGAGTGCATCATATTTAATCTTGTGTATAAACCAGTCATAATTATACAGCATCACTGAAATGCTGGATAGATAGATGCATAATTAGCAAATGTAGGTAAAACCCAGTATCCTTTGTATTAGCATAACCATAGTCAGAATATAATACAGTTCTTGATCCTTATTAAATGGCAGGTTTAGTGCATTGAAATGTAGAGGACATTTATTTCATAACCTCTCTCTTAAGTTCCTGTTATTTTATTGCGGCTGGGGAGGTGGTGTGTAGTTCTGTGCCTGTGACCGGAAGGTTGCTGGCTCAAATCCTGTGATCAGCGGACTGATGCCACAGTTAGGCCCTTGAGCAAGGACCTTTGCCCCATTTGCTCCAGGAGTGATGCTTGCTGGGGGCCCCTATGCTGTGACCCCCCCCCAACCCTGTATACGTCTCTGCATCTCTCATGGAGAGCAAGATGGGATGTAGTCGAAAAGACAGTCTCCCCACTGGGACGAATCGAGGCATCACCGTTCTGTTCTTTTGCAGTCGGTACTGATGCCTGTTTCTGAATCTTTCGATGCAGTTATGCGCCCTGGTGTCCGGCCTGCCAACAGATAAAGACGGATTGGGAGGAGTTTGGCAAACGCAGCGAAGCTCTGGGCATCTCTGTGGGCAAGGTGGACGTCACGCAGCAGCCAGGTGGGCTGCTTTTGAGCCAAGATGCTGCCGGGTCCTTTCGGCCTACGCTACATGCACCTCTTTGCTGTCATAAGCAAATTGGCTATATATGTGTGTGTGTGTGTGTGTGTGTGTGTCTGTACACCTAATAATATGATAAACACACACACACACACATACAGTAGTGCAAGTCAAATGTCTGGACACTCCTGTTGAAAATCATTTCTTTCTTAACAAGATAATGACCCCAAGCACACCTCAAGGGTATGTAAGTACTGTATAGTCTTGTGAACAATGAAAGAGATGGAGTGCTGTGACAGATGACCTGGGGGGGGGGGGGGGGGGGGGGGG
>JAODKF010000030.1:18673623-18689181 GCA_026779585.1 Mormyrus proboscirostris
AACGTAAACTCTATAGAGCTGGTTTGGGATGAGTTGGATTGAAGAATAAGTGGAAGGTAGTTAACCGGTACCCCGATCTTGTGGGAACTCCTTCAGGTACTGTTGGAGAGGCATTCCTGGTGGTAAGTAATACAGCTAAAATGGAGAAAAATGCATTAAAAGCAGGTTGCCCAGACATTTCACTGGTACTGTATGTATAGCTGTGTTTCTGTATAATGTATATATGTGTGCATGTATGTATTTAATTTGTTTTCTGGTTGTTGTATCAAACAGCATAAACATAGCGACGATATTTGCTCGTGCTTGGCTCTCTGGGACCTTTTGCTGTGCAAACGATAAATTGCATAACCGGAGGTGAATCTGAAAAACAAAAGACAACCGAGCTCATCAGTAACGTTGTCACTTTATCCACTCCAGCCTGTACTTGTGGTTTGACAGCATGCATGTTAAATCTCATGATGAGACGATAAGCATGGCGAATCACTTGGGCCTCTGTTTCATCTCATACGTCAGACTTATGTTTGAGTTTAATTTTCCTATAAGCAGAACTCATTTTAAAAATGTTTCACGACAATGAAACACTATTGGTTATACATGTAATTTAATAATAGTTCAGTAACTAATCATGACCGCTTCCTATTGCAGTGGAGCTTTCTCTGCCGTAAATGAAATTAGATGAAATCTATAATCCAGTTTATAATCATAAGTAATGCACGTCCCAGAGCAAGCGAGTCTGTCACACAACTGGCGAAACGTCACAGCCACCAGAACTGCTGGACCACACCCTGTTTATGTGCCGACAACCTGGGGTAGCTTCGTTTAACGAAAACCAGGACCTGTAGCTAGATGGATGATGGGAGATTCTGTGCACATATCACCTTCAGGAACGTCGGTGTTTATGTTTAACGTACGACCATGGTGGTCTCACACCTTTACACTCGACGCTTTAAATCATACCCCTAGCTTTGTGCTTATGGAATTTTCAAAGTCCAGCTCTGGTTTCCTTCCAGACACCGGCTTATTGTACGTTCCATT
This sequence comes from Mormyrus proboscirostris, assembly GCA_026779585.1. Classification (NCBI taxonomy): domain Eukaryota; kingdom Metazoa; phylum Chordata; class Actinopteri; order Osteoglossiformes; family Mormyridae; genus Mormyrus; species Mormyrus proboscirostris. The sequence goes on from JAODKF010000030.1 coordinate 18,674,659, forward strand.
TGTACTTTAAGTCGGAATTTCGGAGTTCCGATCCGCAGAGTTGGAGGAACCTATACAACTCATGAGCTCAGAATTCAAGATGGCTACACCTTTCATCAGTTATTAAATCAGTCGTACACACGGTACTGTCAAACCTCTATCTGTGGACATGTTGCTGTGCAAAATTTGTATGTGCAGAATACTTCGTAATGCATTGTTTTCAGCTGGTATCGTTAACAATGGCTAACCATGAATCTGGCTGGAACTAGTATGGCTAATTGGCTTTCTGACCATTGTCGGACTGGAGCGAGGTTAACTCAGGTGTGCTGTCATTCCCAACTTCATACGTCCAACCTCCGAGGTAAATGGAATGCAGCATTAGGTACAGTCGGCCTTTGGTATCTTCTGTATACTTTACATCACCGCTAAATTACTTATTATATCTAATACAATGTAAATGCTATGTAAATAGTTGTTGTAACTCATTGCTTAGGGATTAACGACAAGAAAAAAACGTCTGTACCTACAGTGCCAATGTGGTAAGACCACGAGATGTACGGCACTGTTGGTAAGCGGTGAGACGTCAGGTAGGATATACCTCCACATCACTTAATTCCCTTGGATTCTGCGTAGTGCCCAGTAGGCAGCCAATTCGACTTATCCTTTTTGGAACTTTCTGTAATTTTGTTTTTCTGGAATATTTTCGATCCATGATTGGTTGAATGCGCTGGATGCGGAACCTGTGGATACAGAGCACTGACAGTGGTGTCTGAGCTTCCCTTAGTGTGTAGTTGCGTGTGTGATTCTATGCCCTGCGATAGGATGGCATTCCATCCATCCATGGACTTTGCTGCCTTGCTCTTGTGCTTCCAGGATCATCCTGTCTCCTAATTGGATAAGTCTTCATGAAAAATTGATATATGGGTATTTATTGTAGTGTTCTTTTTCCTCCCCTTCATCAAACACGACGAGGAAGCTCTCTTCGGGGACTCCTGGTAATCCACACCCCACCCCCTGCCTCTCCACTGCCCGTCTTCCTGCTTTCCCTGGCTTATCCTTTAAAATAATCAATGAGCTTCTCCTGAGAATGAGGAGTGGCTCCTGAGCGCAGAAGAGCAGCTTAGGGCAGGTTAGCCAATCGCGTGCTTTCTCAGCCATCGCCATGGGCGACCACAACTCGCGACTCGCGAATCTCACGCGAACCGCAAACGGCAGACTGCATCGCTTCAGCTCAACCTGATGAATTCGACGTGGTTATTTTAATTTTTCCGAAGGATTTTTTGCATGTTGATCGGAATGATTTTGTATGCAAGAGATGACACAGTGGTTTTTACTGGCACCAGATATGCTGGAACACATCCGTCCATCCATCCATCTATCACCCTATTTTTTTGTCTCAAGCCCCCTGAAAAATATCTTTCCTAGAACTATTTAGTGATTTGTCCCGTATTTTCGTTTTAATCGAGGATGACTTGGGGTGTGGCATCCTGTTTTTCCTCAGGGAGCTGAGCCCCCGTAAGGGTAAAAACCATTAAGGGTATAAACCGTTAAACAGAACGTGCTGCCATTGCCATCCATCCATCCACTTTCCATTCTGCTTACCAGGTTGCAGTGAGCCTGCAGTGTATCCCAGCATGCATTGGGCACAGGGCATGGGGCAGCCAGGGATGTCTGTCCATCGCAGAGCACACACTCATGCACAGTCACACATAACACGCGGAAGAACACACAGAGAACAAGCAGTCTGTACTACCAGACAGGAATATCCGTTCAGCCAATGTGACACACATCACTCTATTCATATAGCTTTCTTCTGTACTCAGGTATTATACATTTATTTATTCATATACCATTTGTCTGCATGCCACCCGTCCCACTGAAGTAGGTTACAGGCAGCCTGTCACCAGATGGTGATTAGCATTAGCCTCCCAGATAGCGGTAAATGATGTGAAGCGTTTTTCGCTATTGGGGCAAATGTGTTGCCAACTGTGATGCTTATTCAGATTCTTCTGATATTATAAGCGGTTCTGCCGTTAGCCTCGTGGCTCTGGCACGGCGTCATAGCCGCCGTTAAAAGCTGGCAAGCGGGAAGCTGCTGGAAGTGAAATATTTCATTTCAGCTAGAGCTGGCTGCAGTGGATCCTGGAAGCTTTCGGCAGCAAGGCATGTATATACCTTGGTGTTCTTGGTTCTTAAGATTGGGGTTAGTGAGCATTTTTGTCGTCTTGCTTTGGTTAACTGGTTATCCCTTACATGGTTACATTGTATCTGCAACCCATTTTAGAAAGCAAAGGGGTGTAGATTGACTTTCTAGGCCCCCTGATAAAATGTCCCTTTGCACCTCCTCCTATTTTCCTGAAGAAATATAGATCGCCACCCCCAAACAACTAAATTGGCCTGTAGGGAGGAATTCCCCAGGGAATGATTTCCCATTTATTCTATAATGTTTCCAGAGCATATAACATAGAATTCGGCATACTCAACGCCTCTATAGTGCTGGGCCCCCTGAATCAGGCAGGGCATCCATGTCCCTGTAACGCCCTTGGCACTATTCAGGGGGACACCCTGGATGGGATTTCTGTCCACAGCAAGGCACACACTTGCACATACTGCTGTCGATTTAGAGGCACCAGCTGACCTTACTGCGCGGCTTTGAAATGCTCCAGAGGCGGACCAACCAGATGAGAATCGTTGAAGCGGGAATCACCACGATTGGCTGACACAGGTGTCTGTCACGTGATACACCAAAAAGACCAGTCTGTCAATCCTTTTCCCGGCTGTATATGTCCCTGTGCGTATGCCTCAGAGGAGAGCATGCTATGATAAGGGAAAGGAAGCAGTCCAACGCACTTGTGCAAATAGCAAGGAATGCGCCATCGTGACACTGTTTGAGGACATTGGGAGAGCATGCAAGCTCCACACACAAGGTGTATTTACTTGGTACTGGTACTGTGCACAAGCCTTACTGATAAACAAAAGCTGGTAAAAGATTTTGATCACTTACTTAAAGTTAACTTGCAATGGTGCTGAAATAATCCTTCCACTTGGGGATCAGTGATTTAATTATTGCAAAATATGTAATTACATGGTTCATACCAGATCATTGGTTCACCTATATTATCATTCCAAAAATGGTGTGGAGATTTAATTTTCATTATTGTATCTGTCTTCCATGGTGAATGGAAATTGTATTATGTGCACTGGGATAAAAATGAAATATTTCACTCACTGATATGGCTAAGAGGCACCATTTGGAGAGTGAAATTCTTGATAGAATCTGAGGGGCGGTGTGTGGCTCAGTGGGTTAGGATCTATGACCGGCAGGTTGCCGGTTCAAATCCAAGAGTCGGCCAGGTGATTTCACCGATGGGCCTTTGAGTGAGGCCCTTAATTATTCCCCATTGCTCCAGAGACAGTCTGACCCTATTTTCAGTTGTATATCGCTTTGGATAAAAGCAGCTGGAGAATAAATAAATAAATCGTAATTGTTTGGTTTCCATTCAGGCTTTGGTGTGATGAAAAGGAAGTCTCTGATGTGACACATTGGGGCCGGTCTGTTTGCAGTATTTACAAAAAGCCGTGCCTGTAATAAAACTGCTGTCTGCTTCTGTTCTGCGCATTTTCAGAGATCCCTATGCCCTTGTTTCTGACTAACAAGGGGTCCACACAGTGTGACATGCATAACTGTGTTCCAATGGCCATGCGGAATGTCAGCACTGCCGCTTATACCCTCTGGCCCTTCACCGCAGGTGTCCACGTGATGCATTACCCTTCTGATGCCTCTCCTCAGTGCCCCCGCCTCCGGCTGAAACACTGGCTCTCGACGTGGGGAGAGGCCCGCCGACCGAACGCTCCCACACCGACAGGAGTGCGTTCTCGCGTGTCCTGTGAGGCTGACTATACCGCTAATGCCTGTTTGTCCTTCCGTCCCTTGCAGGGCTGAGTGGGCGGTTCCTGGTAACTACGCTTCCAACAATATTTCAGTAAGTTTTCCCATAAGGTGCTGGAGGAATTGGTACCAAGCTGAATACAGTTCCACTGTGTTACTGTGTCCTTCATGCGTCTGTCTGAAACCTTTAGAAAACAGCAAAAACCAACATATGTCCACCTGAGATCCAGGGGGATTTTTTTCCCACATTTTTATTGTGTTTATTTATTTGTTTTTATTGAAGTTTAATGTTGCCAGGACAAACAGCCCACCCCCAGAAATTGTCCTCTTTAAGGAACAACTAGATTTGATAGCATGCCAGGTATAGTGTAGGATATGTGGGCAAAAACATCATGTCCTCTGCAGAGGACAGTAATGAATTTGCTGGATCTCAGGAGGTCGTTGCTTTTACAGTTATATACATATATAAATGTATATTACATGGTCAGGTTTGGGGGGAGTGTCTGGGTCTGTACCTTACTGCCAGCTCTGTAATACTGAGGACTGCTGTCCCCTAAGCCCACAAAAGGTCGCCCAAATCATGCTGTTTTCTTGTTTGTTTCCCTGGTGCCAAAATGGCTTTCGTTTCCTTTCCTCCCGCCTAGTTTTGTTCGAAGCACCCCCGCTCTCCGTCTCCTCTCCTTGTCACGTGGTTCTCTTTGCCTTTGTGGAGCTTGTCTTTTGCATACTGTACCTTCATGCGCTGCAGTAATTATATGCTTGGTGTCTCAGGACATGGGGCTATAACTATGAATTTATGTACACTTTAACAAGACATTTAAATGGCTTGTTTTAGATAATATCCAAATGCATTTCGTGCCAGTGAGCACTTTTCTTCTAAGTTGTTTACCTTGAGCTTACACATTTGTTATATGAACAAGGGTAAAAACCCCAAAAATATTATTATTATTATTTTATTTTTATGAGAATCTGGAAGTAGAGCTGCTGACTCTTAGGTTTTCCTAACTTGGGAAATAATAGAGTAGCAGTGATGAAAACAGCGTTGGCAGATTTTCCACTTGCCCTTACTTGCAGTTATCTCAACACAAATAGCCGCAGCGTTATGTAAAAACCTCGCACTCTGAGAAGAGCCACCAACAACCCCATTATGCAACTGTCAAGGGCTGCAATACATATTCATAAGCGGAACAGAAGGCTAGTGTCTCATTTACGTAAAGAAAGCCGTCGATATGTATACGTTTAAATTCCGTCTTATACGAAAATGCATTCAGAGCAAAAACACTCCTTCGTCAGATTTCATGCTCTGGGCTTCAAGACTTACTGACACATGTTTAGGGGTCATCCTTGGGGGAGGGCAAACAGCAAACAGCAATTCCATTCATGAAAAGACATAATATAAGTAAATATAATATAATGTAAGAATTTAACTAAATAAGATAAAATATAAAAGAAAATAAACCTAATATGTAACTTTGATTACTGATAAATTGCACTCCTTTGAGTATGTTTCGTGTATGCATTTACTCAGCATGCGTTAGGGGGAGATCGGTGTAAGCGTTTTTTAAAGTGCATTTCATGCATCCTAGCAATCGTCTCCGAGTATTCTCATTTCTGATCTCAGCTGCAGAAATTTCTCAGCCACCCGTCTTTCATGTCAAGGTGAAACAATGACTGCAGTCCTGCCCCCCACCCCCCCAAAAAAAGGTTTATAAAGATTGCTGAGTTTTGTCTGCAATTAACTGGGAAGAATTACCACAACGTCAGCGTCAATTACCCTGCAGGAAATGTAGACAAGGTGGAAGGGAATCATGGCACCTGGCATAGAGCGCGCTGACAGACGTGGTAATTCCTAATGTCGGTGTCTCTGCATCGTGACCCAGGTAGCCAAACTTACAAGGCATGAGATGTCCATTAAAGTAAAGACCGAAATGTCAACCGTTTCAGCTGCTGTGAATCAGATGTTTCTGCTTCGGCAAACTCCTTTCCAGAGAAATGCCAACATATAAAGATGCTTTCGTAAAACAAAATAAAAGTCTCAAAAGACATGTGACCATAATTTGAAAAATGTTAGGTATATGTGTTTAAACGCTACATTGCATTTAAATATCAAAATAATCAAGACCTCATTTTTGAAAATACAACCTGATGTAAATATTCAAAACAATTATAACACGGTTTTGTATCGTTAACAAATTATATTTCTGCCAAGCTTTTACTGTCAAGTGATAAATACTCTCCGCCTTTTTTTTTTAGGAGTGGATTCCTATTGTTTTTATGTTTGTTTTTTTTTGTTTTTGGTCTGTAGTGCAAACGACGGAAGTTTTCGCAGATACTTGTCATCACGTGCAGTGGAGGATTTCCAGAGCTACGTCGTCGACAAGAAGTGGGAAGCGGTTGAACCCGTGCCCGAATGGAAATCACCTTCCTCTTTTGTGTAATTTGCACGACTCCTCCGGAATTAGTCATTTTCTTTCATTTAGGTGTCCTCATTGTACCCTCGTCGATACTGGAAAAGTACACATTACGTGGGCTTAGAATCCAGCATACATTAAAGCTGCCCTTTTGTTTCGCTCTTCTGTACTGTTGGGGATGAAAGTAGGACCTTTTTGTGCTTCTAAATATCTGTCTGTCTGACAGTGTGAGTGGATGGGAGAAGGACTCAAGTCGTACAGACGTGTAGGATATAAATATGCTCGTGTAGCATAGGGTAATTTATACATAAAAAAGACTATGAGGGTGTATGGTGTGTTTGCCAGATAGTAGGAGTCTAAATTATGTTCGGTGATTATTTCGGATTCAGTATCAGTAAATATTTTAGGATGTCTTAGACATTTTATTGTAGCGACGTCTTTCTGTGCTTTTCCAGTACCTAAGAGCAAAAGATGTTTTTAGCACAGAGACGCAGAAGCAGAGAGCCGTAATAATGGCCGCGCTGGGAGATCTTGCCTTGTCGTTGCCCCCTAATTGTTCCTTTCTCTTGTGTCTCCCCCACCCAGCATGACAATGATGGCTGGCCTTTTCCGCCTGTCTGTGTGGATCAGGGTACGTTGAATCTTTACTGATGTACATAAATGTTCTTTTTTTTTCTGACCCTGGATTTTAGTTTCTGGTGGGGAAGCGGTGTGTAGATCACTGAGGTTGGAGGCTGTGGCCGTGATGGGAAGGTTGCCGATTCAAAGCCCGTGGTTGGCAGAGTGATGTCACCACTGGGCCATTCAGCAAGACCCATAATCCCCGGCTGCTATCTCAATTGTGCATTACTTTGGATAAAGGTCTCTGCTAAATGAATAAATTTAAACGTAATGATTCCCCCATCCGCTGCCTGTGTTTGTATCTCCACAGCTTTCTCGTATGACTTTGCCTGCCTTTAATTCAAGTCTAAAAAAACAAGGCTTATATTAGAAATGGAAATGGCAGGTAGGATTAAACAAAAGGGATAGATGCTCAACAAGGTGATATTTTGTCAGCGTTAATTATACACATCTTATACTCGGGCATATTCACGCTCCTACAATAATTAATGTTACTATGAGACTAATTAATGTTACTATGAGACGTCACCTGACACGTGCCTTTGGGGTCAGTTTGACCCCAGGGTAGGCATTAGTCGAAAATGAGCTGTGATTTTGCTTGTCTTTTTTCCTTTGCAGCAAATCCACAGTTACCTGACCGAGACGCTTGGTATTCCTGTTTGGGGTTCATATCTCATATTTGCTCTTGTCACCTTGGTCACTGGACTGCTTCTCGGCCTGGTAAATACACGCTGCTTTCCTGTAATATTCTGCGGCAGCCCTGCGCCGTCATGCATGGCCTTCAGTTTTCATTACTGCCCACATGATTTTCCATGTAGGCTGTGGCCGACAAAACTAATATTGATGGTTTTATGCTGCACATATGTCCATGCTGCATTTACAGATGAACTTTCTGCACGAATATTGATAGTGAAGTGGAGCAATGCAGACCGGTCTTCATCAATCATTTCAGCGATGCATTATTTTGTGATTTGTTTCATGCAAAAACTGGTGAAAGGAGAATATACAAAATAACAATGGCACCATTTAAAATCTACGACGCTGTTGCATAAAGCATTGTATAAATCATTGTATAATGCAGAGCGATTTGTGTGTGTCTTCTTTTTCGAAAGGGATATGAAAATGACAGCGATGTGATTTCAGCGTAGCACTCGTGACCTTGAAATGAATATTCCCCCCTTTGTCTTGCCAGATCCTGGTTTTGATCGCAGACTGCATTTGCCCTTCAAGGCCACGGTACAGAGACAGGAAATCAGGTAAAGAATAGTGACAGGATGCCTGACCTGCCAGGGCAAATCTGCCGCATTCACGCAAGGACGCGTTCGTCAGTCCCTGCAGGCATGGCAGCCATGCGGAAAAGCATAGGAAGTCTCACTTATTAGGGGGAATACAGCAGAAATGATTAACTATTCCATACATTCATCCAATCATCTTCCAGATTCCTTATCCAGTGATGGGTCACAATGGGGGGCTCTTATCATACTGTAATAATAACAAATAACATAAAAAACAGTCACAGGTGCTTTACCCATATTGTTTTCAGTGCAGGCAGTTTTTCTGCAGGCACAATTTGCGATGGATGGATGGATGGATGTATGCATGTTTTAATCCTGAAGCATGTGGCGAGAATGTATTCAATGGAAAGATTGTTAGAAATAATGCAAAATAATCTAAATAAGCAGCCATACCCCTGTCATTCTCACCGAGGCGCTGGGGAGGGATATGGAGGCTGACATGCTCGACACAGGCCGCATCCACGTGCCTGCGGGGTTTGTTTTCCCTGACCTCGTGAATATTGGAGGCCTTTCGACTGAAAGATGACACCCAAGCAGGCTGTAGCAGCATCCCCGTTTTTCTCCCCAACGGTGTTAACGGACACCCAGGGCCACTTCTTTGTTTGCCTGACCCTCTTCTACACTTGTAGCAACTTTCAGTTTAATGCTTCAGGTTAAGGGCTCCGGAGCATCATTTATGCACCCATAATGGAGGCTACACATTCTCCACGTTTTCTTTGGGGTCACGATGGGTTATTTTGGCTGGAGCTGAGACGGCCTGGATCGCTGAGTGAGGTGCTGATGCAGGAGGCAGGGGGTTTGAACCCTGCCCTCTCCTCTGGGTGTTTACGGTCTGCACGTTCGAACTGGGTTCCCTCTGGGAGTTCTTGTTTTCACCCAGCGGTGAAGCTTGCCCAGGGTTTGCTGTGCTCTCTGAATAAGCCGTAGGCTGGATCCCCAATTCAGACAGTCATTTTCTCCCTGGGATGGGCTCTAGGATGCTTTGGATAATAATTTGGAAGATGGACTGACGGGTCATAAATATACAAAATTCATGAAACCAAAATTTCTAAAACAAGTGTTTGCGCAAACGCATTTCAAAATTTCACTTGAAAAGCGGTTTCGCTACCGAAGCCTAACAAACCGATTTTACTCCTGGAAATCTCGTAATTTTGTTTTAGCCATTTTAGGTACGTTTCAAACGCAGCCAGGTCACCTAATGGGCACAAACGTCGGTCTTGGATGTGGGTGATGCAGCCGGAGTTAGTTGAAATTACCTTTGAGATTATCGAAAGTGACAGCTTGGCTATTTCTGTATCTGATTTAATCTTTTGACCCCGTAGTTGTTACTGAGGCTGGATAATGGAGAAATTTCTGTGGTTATATTTGGACTGCAGCCCCAGTTTCTTTTCAAATTAAATTCACAAAATGAATGCTCTTTTTGTGGGAACAGTGGTTTAACAGTTAGCTGTGTTGCCTCACACCTGTAGGGTTATGGTTTGTATCCCGTCTCTGGCTTTCCCTGTGGAATTAGCATTTTCTCCCAATTTTTAGTGTGTATTTCCCCTTGCCGTCCCAGAACTGAGACTTAGGTGAATTGCCATCTCTGAACTAAGCACAGTGTGTCATTGTCGGTGATGGTGTAACTGTGATGGAAAATGACCACATCCCCAACCCTGAAACAACCCCTGTGCCTTTCCGCAGAGGTAGAGGCGAAAGAGGATGGATCTGAAGGCGACATAGAAGATACTCTTACAGAGGAAAGGCAGTTGTCAGACGCGGAAAACGAGAGCGCAAAGTTATCTGGAGAGGAGGAATCTACAGGAGAGGAGGTTCTGCCTTCTGAGGGAGAAGTCGGAGCCGCCGACACGCGGACGCCAGAGGGGGCGCCGGAGAGCATGGTGAGAAAGAGGAAACCACAAGGGGCGGAGGCAAACGAAACCTAACTACTAAAGAGTCTGCATTCCTCCAAACAGGAGTATAAAGCCTAGAGCTACAAAGTAAAGGACTCAAGCAACCTTATACTGCAGAAAACGTGTCCAAGTCATACATTGAGTTTTATAGGCCACACCTACTACTCGGCACATGATTCTTGTCCATGAAATAATTCATCTCTGTCTTCTCTTCCCAGCATTAAGAAAAAAATCATGACGTTAAAAGCATGCATTATAATAATACTACTGTATTACTGAAGTAAACCGGGGTAGTAACTGTACTTTTGGCTTAAAATCCTGTAATCATTTAATTTTAAATGCTGTTTCAATAGTCTAACAAAACAGGTATTGTGCTGCTTTTTTAATGCCAGGGCACAAAGGAAACCAGACCTCAGATGCAAATGAATAAATCTTGGCTTGAAGGCAGGATTAAACAGCCTGTGTTCCTTTTTGCTATGGATTGCTTAAATGTCATTAAGAAGCAGTGAGATCTTGGTGTTCTCTGGGAATCAGCAACTGCTATTCCATTACTAAGCTCAACCTTCCTCTCTCCCAACAAGAACATATATATATATATATATATATATTCCCATAATACACAGTAAATTCCCAGTAAACTCCACTGGCAATATCAATGCCACTGTGCATTGGGTCAATGCAATTGGGTTTCTTCAATACCATAAAGGATAAAGGTCACAGTTGATTCTAACTATGTGATTGTTGTTGTTTTTATTTTTTTTATTTTTTTGAGGAAAGTGATGTATGTCCTGTCTATGCCAGTTCCATTCACATCAGCCAATTGGGAACCTCATCCATAGAGGTCCAGTGTGGGTGCGGATTTTTAGGATGGCCTGTCAATCAGCCAATGACAGTGGGTCTCCGAGACCACTTTGCTTTATTATTGGCTGATTGAGAGGCCATCCCAAAAACCTCCATGGATCAGGTCCCCCACCCCCTGGGGTTTAAGGATTTCTTTATTGAAATGAACAACACAATTTATCATATTCATCATTCTTTAGCAAAATATAAGAATCATTTCCTAAATAACTGGCTGACCAATGGAAAGCTTGCTGTAGAGTCTGTCAGGAGCTTCCTGGAATGAGTACTGAGTACTCTTAGATTTGCCTTGCTTGCTGTTGATACTCGTTCTGTTGCAGATGGCTCAGTACGAGGTCAACAGAAAGTGCCATGTACCAGCTACTTTAGCCTAGCATCTGCTGAATATTACAGGGGTAACAGTTAGCTGTGTACAGACCAGCATCCCGTGTAGTAAAAATAACCATTTGTCTGTAAGAGGTGAACTTCCATCAGGGTTGAATCACGATGTGACATTATTGACCTTAAAGAATCCCAGCTGGCGCCATCTGTTTGGAGCCTGTTAGCATCGTGAGTGTGTTCTGTGCGTGAGAAGGAAGAGAGGATGAATAAAAGTACCTTTATGAAACAATGTGTTTTAGTAATGATGGTGAGAGTTTGGTTGTGGCAAGTTCAGTTATGCTTTATTTTTTTTTTCATATGAGAAAAGGGCTGAGATCTGGGTAACATGGCCTTAAATTTCTAATTTATTGCATTTTAAGTTGGTGAAATAATATTTTCCAAGTTAAGTTTTCCTGCGTGTTTCTTGTACTTGATTATATGGCGTTAATTTACATTTCATTTATCCTATTTTTGTATGAGACCTATTGTAATGGTATTTTGGGAGAATATTACCTGTGTCTAAGGCAAAGAGAAACTGTGAAAAACAGCAGTAAGGTGGGAAAACATGACACGAGTTTAATGAGTAAAACTAAATTGTGTAATGTCACTAAGTTAAATGTGCGCTCTGCGATGGGTTAGTGCCCCATCCTGGGTTATTCCCTGCAGCTGCCTTGTGCCTAAAGTTCCCAGGATAGGCCCTGGACTCCCGGAATCCTGTATAGCAGTCTTTCCCAATCTGGTCCTTGGGGACTGACAGACAGTTCAAGTTTCTGCTCCCTTTTGCACCCTCCAGGGAGCGAAAATGTGGACTGTCTGCCAGGGAGCTGGGAGGGAGCAAGGACATGGATCATCTGGGGGTCCCCGAGGACCGGGTTAGAAAACACTGCTGCATAGGACGAGCTGTGTAGAAGAATGAATCTCATTTTTCTTGTCTCGCCGGAAAGTTCTGCCACTTCAGCTGGACAAGCTATATGATTCCTTTTAAATATACTTCAGTTATTGTGTGTAACTTGCTTTTAAGATCTGTGTGTATTTTTCTATTTGTTCCTCATGTTAAACCCCCCTGATTTTAGCATTCTGTATCTTCGACGAGTGTCTTCTGGAAAATTCTGTGGGAGTATGTCGCTTGTGTTCCTCATTCTTTGCCAGCTGCCTTAACACACAATACATGTATCTTGCGCTGTGAATTCTCCATGCCATAGTAACATTTGTTCTGTACAGGTAGGATGGAAAAAAAAAAAAAGATTTGTATTTAATGTGTAGCTAGGGATTATCTTGAATTCAGTGCTTTCTGACTTTAAAATATTTTTTTAAACATTGTAGTATTGTAAAATAAATTTAAATTCTTTAAGCCATATCATATATATAAATTGTTTTTTTTTTCTCTCCACAGCAGTAATTGTTTATTTATGTAAATTATTTGACTTCTGATTTTTGTTAGAAGAAAAAAACAAAAACATCAGTCCAAAGCAAATATACTCATCCTGGTACATCTAGTGGCATTTCCATGACGTGTACAGACATTGAGGTATCATTTGTATGCATAATCCAGAAAATAAAAAGCAATACATCTCCGCAGCAGCTGTTGTATCAAATAATGATTTTTTTTCTTGTATGTAGCATAGGGCTGAAAGGAAATTTCATTTTAAATCAATAGCATGTAATAAGTACTGTTTTGAGGTACTACAAAACATACTTGTTTCTAATACGTACAGTACATACATTGGGGACGATGCAGTGGTTCCGCAGATAGCACCATGAAATTGTCAGTTGAGCCCCCAGTGACTATTCTGGTTTGGTTGCCTATGTACATATTTTGTAATTAGCATTTTTGTAGCACATTTCATTTGAAAGTACTACAGGTATTTTGGGTGTGTCTTTCTTTCTTTCTCTCCATACGTGTGCAAGTGTCATTTATTCTTTAGCTCCCAGTACGACTGAACTCGTTAAGTCTTAACAGGGATAATTCCCACTGATCGCATTGAACTGAACTTTTGGGTAAGTGCAAGCTCCTGGAGGAGTCGCCGCCGTGCGGAGTGAGCCGTGGTTAGTGAGCATCTTTCTGCGGGGCTGTGGTGTTGAAGGATCTCCCTCGTGGAGTTTTCGGGGGTCACAGGGAGTACGATTTTTGGGCATTTCGATTTTCACTGTGCACATCGCGTGTTATGAAATTCAGCATTCAAAGTTGCTAAGAACGTGGTAGCATTTGAAAACTAGTTAGGATTAAGTTAATTAAGGGCTATGTAGTTAATTTCTCAATTTTTTTTCCCCAAGTTGTTCATGGTGGTGCAAATAGCTTCGTTCTTAGGTGGTGTCACTCAGCTAAGAAAGGACAATTCTTCATTCCTGGAAAATTAGTTTAGATTTATGTTATTACCATTCCCTCATGTTAGCAGAACATTTTGGCATCACTAGGCAAGTGAGTAAAATGCCTGCAGGTCTGGTGGAGCAGGGAGGGTGGCTGTATGGTACACCTGTTATGGGTGAGGCCGGCATGGCTGAGACGCCTGAGGTCCGGGAGGTAAACCAAGCCGAGGCGGACATGGAACACCACCCAGAGTCACGCTACCGGCCGTCGTGTCCTCTCCGCTTTATTTGGACCTCTCTGTTTGAGAGTGCATCTGACGTGCTTTGACAGGCAGCAGTACTGCATACCTGTAAGTTGGTACCTGAGGCCTCTAGGAACCACAAGAAGCTGTCAAACTTTTGTTGAATTTGCAAGAGAGGACACTTTCTTTGCGTTTCCTCACTGAGCTCGTCCTCTTGGAGGAATTTAAAGACTGTTCGGCAGGTTGTATTAGGTTATACAATGAACTGAACGTGAGCTTGATATCTCAAGCTGCCATTCTAGTTGATGAGTGTAATTTAACATGTAAGAATGAACAGTCCCCCGCCATCCAAGTGTGGTGGAGAAGTAGTTACGTTCACCGGGGCACAGAATAAAAAGTTACCACAATGCACTTCACCTGCACAAAGGCTGCACATAGCAGCTTCTACTGCCATAAGGCAGGGTATGTAATTGTTGACTGTGCATGTTTTAGCCTGGATGAAATAACAATGGCAGCAGTTGAACTGCTCTGTGGGTCTGACTGAAACTGACCATACCTGATGATCCAGCCGATGAAAAAACTACACCTGACCCTCGCTTTGGGCCATTTGCGTGCTGCCGTCAGACGCTATGGATACTGCACACGTTCTCGCTTTGGGCCATTTGCGTG
>JAODKF010000030.1:18697893-18708811 GCA_026779585.1 Mormyrus proboscirostris
CAGGGGTCTCCAACTCCGGTCCTGGAGAGCTACTATCCAATAGGTTTTCTATCCTACCTGGCTTCTGATGAGCCACACCTGTTTTTCGGTAAATACCAGCAGCTGGTGTGGCTCATCAGAAGCCAGGTAGAATAGAAAACCTACTGCACAGTAGAGTTGGAGACCCCTGATCTACATGGAGTACAAGGGACTGATGATGTCATTTCCTGCTTCCGCTTTGTTCACGCGATGTTCAGTCGATACTCGGAAATCATAAAACCGGACAGCGCGCCGGTATTGACAATCAAACCGCTATTTCAGGGTCTTTAATCAATATCCACATGCAGATTGACGCCCTCCCGGAGATTGTGGAAGCAGTGGGTGGAAGAGTAGAGGTTTTCCTGGATGGCGGAGTACGGAGGGGGACAGATGTGCTTAAGGCTCTGGCCTTGGGTGCGAGGGCCGTGTTCCTGGGACGGCCCATCCTCTGGGGACTCAGCTGTGATGTATGAGACCGCTCGTTTCCAACATTGCACTGCGGTTGGTTTGCTGTGTGCGTGTATCAGGAGGTCACTGGTTCAAATCCCATGGCTGGCCAAATGCCACTGCCGTTGGGCCCTTGAGCTGTGCCCGTAACCCCAATTGCTTGAGGGCCTGCCTAAACCAGTTGTCTGTTTCTCGTCGCTTTGGACAAAAGCGTCACATAAATGCAATGCATGTGATTAGCATCCAGATTTCCCCTAATCGTATATTAATTTCAAAGATTTCTTGACACAGTTAATTATTTTGTTGTGCTAGATTAGATGAGGTCAGAAAGGAATGACATTAAACAGAGCTGTGATTTATTTATTATGCATAACTGCTAAATTACACTTTGTCACTGCTCTCTCGGACAGTGGTGGCTTGATGGTTAGGGAAGCGCACTTGTAATTGAACCCCCGACCAGCAAGGTGCCGCCCCAAGCACTGCTCCCCAAGGCACTGCTCCCCAAGGCACTGCTCCCCAAGGCACTGCTCCCCAGGGCTGAATTAGCTGCCCCCTGCTATGTCACATTGGCACATATGGGTTAAATGCAGAGAACACATTTCATTGTTGTGTCCTGCGGTGTATCAACAATGACAATTGATTCCTAAATTTAATTCAAGATTCATATGCTTATTGTTAGCATGGGCAGAGTCGTGGTTATGGATGGTAGGATACTGTGGGATTACTGTGTGTCCTCAGGGAGATGGGGGGACTCGAGGCTAATCTGGTCCCTCCAGTGCTGAAATCAAACCCATGTCCGTAATCATTAGTCTACTGTCAGGTCACTGGTCAAAGAAATAGATGCTAATTTGTTTTGGGAAAACTTGTGATACAATATATAATTAAGCTTGATATATTTAAAAGTGGGTCTCTGTATTTTCACTAGTTTATTTCAAAGGCTAGACCATTTTAACTATGTAATTACCATTTATGCATATCGGATACAATGTGATTCAACATGGTAAATATACAGTATGTATCAATATTCATATGTATCTTTGTTTAAGATTGAAGTGTGAGTCTACAGTGTAATCGAGAAGGTAACGGGGCTATAATGAAATGAGGAGCTGTATCTCTCCCAGGGTGAAAAAGGTGTCAGAGAGATTTTACATCTGGTGCGAGAAGAACTTCGCCTTGCAGTAGCACTGACAGGTACAAGTCATACTTCATATTCTAAAAAAGTATAAAGGTCCAACCATCCATCTTTTAACTGCATATCCTGGCCTGGGGCATGGGGGGGGGCAGCATATGGCTGCGGTGCACAGGGCCAGCTCTACTTTTTCAGGGCCCCCCCGGGGGGGTACATCACAGCTCATATACATACACTCACAATCATATGCTATGGGTAATTTAGAGATGCCGATTAGCCAAAACCCTCCCATCGCGGGGAGAACGTGCAAACTCACAGAGAACAGACTGGATTCTGACCCTCACTGTGACCCCCCCACTGTGACCCCCCCAGCGGCGCTGTGTGGCAGCAGCGGCAACCACTCAGCCACTGTCTCACCCTATAAAGGTCCAGTTAAAAAGGAAAAATATATGCCCCTTATATTTAGATTGACGATAAACATGATTGAATTGATAATGATTTAATTTTACTTTATGGTGAAAGTCTTTCTCTTTTTTAGGTTGCCGTTCACTGAAGGAAGTCAGTCGTTCTATCTTGAAAAAATCTGGGATGTCTTCTAGAATTTAAGCAATTAAATTAGGCAAAAAACAATAAAATTAATTTGTCCTTTATAATGAAAGTCTGACCCTCTTGATTTATAGGTACTGTAATCAATAAGGAAATATGTTTGTAATTGTTATAATTACTTATGTGAATATAATGTTAGAAAATTGATGCGGAGTATGTGCAATCTAGCTTTACTCTTTGAAAAAGATACTGTTCATACTATTTGCAATAGATATATAGAATCAATAAATGTATTCCTGCATAACAAAGGGTTAAGCTTTTTGTGAATATTATTGCAAAGATGTCAGTTTTAAGAGCTGGATTCTGACACAGTACTGTAGCTGGCGAGCTCGGTCTGAAGGTTTCTGTACCATGTTTGTACCCCAGGGAAAGAACACGAGCATCAGATACCGTATCTATCCATCTTTAAACCACTTGTCCAATGCAAGGTCATGGGAGCAGCTGGCCGCTTTCCCAGTGGCATACAGACCGAGACAGGGAATACCCTAGATGGGACACCAGGCCATACCCGGGATGTATATACACTATGGGCAAATTTGAATTGCTGTCTTTGGACAGTGGGGGAGGGGGGCAATCCACACGTCGGCTTCCAAACTCCTAACCATGTAGGGGGTGTCGTGACAGAACTACGCGCCGCTCTGCCATGCGACTTAAATACTTACCATAGTGTGATTCTCTTTCATGGTTAAATACTGTAGGATTAACTTGGGGTGCAAGTAATTCTGGGAAAATAAAACATAATATTGAAATTATACTGATAGATAAAGTAGGTAATGAATGAATGCCTTTATTGTTATTGTAAAAGGTACCACAAAACTGGGAGACTATGCTTATAGGTAAGTCAGGAAGGATATAAATAGAGAAAAAAATGATTCATTCATTCATTCATTTATTTTCCAACCCGCTTAGATTAATAGAATTTAAAATGAACAATATAAAAAGAATAAACAGTAAAAAATATAATTAAGTGAATAGAATATAAAATACAATATAAAAGGAGTGTACAGAATAACAATGTAACAGTAAATGAAGATGGATGAAAGTGCACTTCCATTTAGATTATTTCATATCCTGCTCGTTCGGGCTGTGTTACGTTTGTGCTTTTTGTAGGATCAACTGAATAATGAACAACTATATTATCTCTGTGACATCAAATGTCGACGGCAGCAAAAGGGGTCAGTAAGGTCATGCACATTCTGGGGGATTTCTAAACCAGCAATTTCCATGGTGAAGTTGCAGCTACTGAAAGCATCCATTATGCCCCTGGACTTGGCACAGGTGAACAAACTTCTTCAGCACCCTGTTCATTAGTAGTTGGTACATTAGTGCTACGTTTGAACTTTGCCCGTTAGGGCTTAGACTAAAGACTCTTAATCAAATGTTTATGAGCTCTGACGAGAGTAAAATAAATAAGTAAAAAAAATCCTGTTAATTGTGTGAAGTTTCACTATTTATTCAATGTGTGTCACACAATGTAAAGTTCCATAAAATCTACCTTCTGTCACTGAAATGTTGAAATTCAAGGGCTTAAATGTGTTGAAAATAACCAACAAAGTCACCTAGAAAATGATACATCTTACAGATTATAACAATTCCTTCACAATATGTTCCACCCAGACTAGAATTTGTTATAGCATAATGGAAAAAACCTGCTTTGGAAAAGAAGAGAAGTTTGCAGATATGTTACTTTTCTAAGAACTACCGAAAGTTAAGCATGAACATTTTTCGTGTTGTGTCAGTTATAATGCTGAAATGTGTGTAGTGAATGTCGTTAGGTTGTTGGCGTTCCTTTTTTCCCCACCACGAATCTTCAGTTGGCGTCCTACAGCTGTTGTTCAAATCCATCTGAGCTCGTGCGAATGGGACCTGAGCCTCGCTAAGCGTAATGACGAGCTGGGGTCTTACTTAACAGGGCGCTTTTGTTTAAGTTGAGAAGGCAGAACAACTTCCAAGGAGACGCTCCGGGATAAAAGAGCCCTGAGCTCGACGATAGAAATTTGCCTAAAGGAAAACCAAATAAACGTAGATCACGTGTGACTATATGTTAGGATCCTGTTGAAAATAACCCCCGCCTGTTCCTCCTTAACTTCAACAATTAAGACACTCATGTCTTAATAAAAAACACTGTATGCGATGAATGAAATTGTAATGCGTTTTATGAATAACTGAAGCGTATAAACACCGGGAAGTCCGGCTGGCGGCCTCAGTCGGAGCGCCACATAAGCTCTTCACAGTCACCAGCAACGGCCTTAATTCCTTTTAGCACTGGCTACTAGCAATGAAAGAAGGATTTTGATTTGATTGTCACGCTTAAGGATCTTACTATTATTTTTTTAAAGCTTATCTGCAAACTGTGGTTAGAAGTAATTGGGAATGTATGCTTTTCCGAAAGCCATGTGAGCAGTGAAGCGGTTTCAGAAGTAATTCTGGTGTGGTTTTCTGCTTTAAGCATGTTTGTTATTTCACCCTAAACCATGTATGTGTGCTGCGCTTGTGGTAGGTATCTGACTGCCTGGTGTCGGCTCTGCATGCTAGACCAAAGAGTAAACGGCGACAAGAGTCATTTTCATATATTCTATGAGTTTCAAAGACAACACATGGATGATTTACATTGTAAGTTTTATTCTTCTAGGACAAAATCAAATGCGATGATACTAGCTAGAAACATTAAATGCAGATTCAATTTTTAATATATATTTAATGTAACAAGTTGTCTTAACATCTGTGACTCTCCTTAAAAAATGCACTTATTTTGCATAATTCAGATAACTACGTTTTAGGAATGATATTACCCAAGTATTGTATACCATGAAGGTTCACTTCTGGACAGGCCTGTAAGGTAATAATTTGCACTACATTTTCTGTAGAGGGCAGTGTTGCCTTAAAACTTTATTTGTTCTAAGCCCCACAGGAGAGATTAACCACAGCACTTACTAACGAAAAATCTCCAAGACAATGTTACCAGACCATGACTGATATTTCCTCAGACAGAGCAATTTTGTCACGATACCAGATTCAACATCTAGAATTTATAAAGTCTTTGTACCGTGTGTGTGTATATATATATATATATAAAATATACAAAATCAAATTTATTAGAAAATGGCGTAAACTAATCATAGATTTTCACATTAATATGTCATTTTTCAGCTTGATCTGATTTGGAATTAGTTTAGCTAAGAAACAAACCTTCCAGATTTGACCTGGATTACTGAAAGCACTCAATTTCTGATGATTATATTCTTAAACTCACATACAAAACTACAGTGAGTTGATTCTGAGTTGCTTCTGAATATAAATGAGAGTTAAAATTATTTCTTTGCGTTTGTTAGGAATATCTGCCGTATTACTAGTATATTATGATTAACAGATTTTCTCTGTATATCACTGAAGAATACTTATGAAAGAGTAACAATTATGAATATCTTTAGAAGTTGCTCATTTTTCTGATCAATCAATGTGCATGGGATTGTTTTCATTTCAATGCTTATTTTGACGGAGACTTACAGACAGCAAAAATCAAATGTACTCCTTTCACCATGGTTACTGTTGCTATGGAAACAACCTTTGTATAAAAATGTCTTCACTTTAAAGTGTCATAAGAAATGGGAGACAGTAGCTGGTACATCTGTCTTCTAAAAATCATTTACTGTGCGTAAGGTACTGATCAAACCAGAGACACTGTATGGCCAAAACTATTTGGAGACCCCTATTAATTGGAAGAATTAGCTAATCAGGCCATACCCATTGCTGAGACAGGTTTACAGTGAAGCGCACAGGCATGCAATATCCAGCAACAAATATCTGCATTAGATTTTCGAATTTGTACCATTAAAGGATGACATCATCAATTTCACTTCGCTAAATTTGTGCACTTCTAGAGCTGCCCTGGTTAGCAGCAAGATATTTTGTAGTGGAAACATTTGGTAGCAGGTTCAGCTGTGCAGTGGTCTCCCATACAAGCTCATAGAAAGGGACCTGATCTCCCAGGATCAATACCCAACCTGAATCCCACCAGCAATGTGGAAAGAGGTTATTACAGCAAAATAAAGATGGACCAACATCATATCAATGCCCTTGGCTTTTGGAATGAGATGACAGTCTGCATCTATGATGATATTTTATTTCTTTAATACCTGTAAATGAGTATCCCTCCCTTTTGACATTGTATATATGTAAACAAGAGTATAATTGTTTTGGTCAAATCAAAGCTATGGTCTATGTTTAACACATTTCTGTGACAGACATTAAGTAGTAATGGGGAGAGTAAATCTGGCAAATCAGAGAATGGATTGTTGACGGGAGGGAGCACATCTGTTTGCTTGAAAGATCTTGTAACCTCAAGGGCTTTTTCATCATGGTATTTTACCCTGTATACCCCAGTCCAACATCTGGAGCTGTTGTTGCATGAAATATTTTGTTTGCTCGTATTGTGTATTTATTGACATTAGACGAAACCCAAAAATTACTCAGATCATAAAAGAACACATTTTTGTGGCCTCTTTGACAAAAAATGTACTTTGACCAATATGGATTTAAAACCAATATTTGTGAATGATTAGAGCAACCACTGTTTTTCCTATTTGACCCAAAATGTGGTTTGTGGCCAGCAGATGTATGGCAACAAAATGGATTTTTCTTGCTCCTCATTTACCAGCAGATGTTTCAGACTATTATAAGAACCTACATGTGTGTGATGTATGTTTGAATTCGTGCATAGTGGAAAATCAATTAAGCCATATAAAAAATCTGCCCCGCAAAGCCTTTCAGAGACCAATATCCCATAAAAGTCTATTTTCATCTCCTTAGTGAAAATTTGTAACTCTGTTCATATGTTAGTCATAATCAAGAAATTGAGTGGAAATAGATTCCACTCAACAAATAAAAAGTAAACAAACAAATAAATAAACAGCTTGCGGTAGCTATCCTTTGTAATTTTCCTTCCCCAAAGCCACCACAGGGAAAGCTGTGTCTGTGGCCACTTAGACACAAAGAAGAACATACAGGAAAACCATACTAATTACTTATTTTACTAAATAAGGTTTTGTGAGACGGATGGACAGATGGGCATCAGCAGAACATAAAAACATTATCTAATAAGAATGTAAACAAGAATGAATGCTATAAGATGCACGACGAGGTAAAGTGTGCAGAAATAAATGTAACAAATGTAGCCAATGAATGGTCATTTAATTTTCAGCACTATTATTTCTGCATTGAGTCACTTAATTTTCCTCTTAGCTTCGCTTCGTTAGTTTACAACACATGTGCTTTGTCAGTCATTTATACTAATAATAGACCTATCTGACTGTTCAAAAGCTTTTTTGACCCCTTGAATCAACAATTCAGAGGCCTGCATCACGAAGTGAGGTTTATTGGTTAGCTACTGTAAATAACTTGTCAGATTTAAGGTACCCCAGATCAAATTAACTTCATCTTCATTCACTTACATTTAGCCCAGACTGTCTTAAATACAAATGAGTTATCTTGCAAACCCAAAAATCCAGCTTCATGATACAGGCCCCAGCTCCTGCCTTGTGTTATGTGAATAAAATATTTACAAACCATGAAATGTGATGCGTGTATCAATGAACCAATAATATTTTCTATAAGGGAAAGATAAATTGTTGACTTTAGAGTTAGGTTTAGAAATAGTGAAACAATCTGTAACTTTTATGCCACAAACCACGGAAGCCTTTCATTTCCCGAACATAAATTTATGGTAGCCCCTAATAAAATGACTCGGTGAAATATTTTCTTTATAAATTAAAGGGACAGTTATATATTCAGGAAGGTCACATGAAGGACCAGAGATCATAACCAAAAATCTTTCAGCGTAGTTTTTTTGAACAGGGTGACCAGCTCAGTCTTAATGAAAAAGAAATGGTGATGGCTCTTGTTTGCCTTAAAGTGAGGAACAGAAATATTTCCTTTACTAAAGCTACAAAGTTAATAAAATTCATTCATGTTACTTTATTCGTGGCAACGTTTGAACCATCAAAACTCTTAATAACAGTGTTAATAGTCAAACCATCTTGCTCTCTCTTCCTAAGTATAACATTAAAGTGAGAAGTGGAGAAATATAATCCACGAGGAAAACTGAGAAAAGGAAAAAAAAAAGAAATATTTAAGCCAATGATGTAAACTAGAGTGGTATCCAGTTGGATTTGAAGAATTAACTGCTACTGGGTTTAATTTCTGTTTAACACATTCCATACTAATGAATCCCATCTGTACTAATAATTGTGCTCAAAAATGGCTTTTTGTGTCCTGGCAGCTGGCTTTAATGGAATGCTTTGTGCGGTTTATTCACAGTTCATGCTCCTTAAACGTAAGAAACATCTGACACTCATTATAGCGCAGCTCATTTACATTTTATAGTGTTTCGTACATCGGCCCATCCATGTGTGTGTTAGTGTGTCAGCTATGTGCCAGTGTCACTCGATGGTCAGTTTGGGAACCTGCGGTGTATTTTGTCACCCAAGCACATGGTCAGTGGGCAGAAACATACTAGCATTGTCTTAAATAGAAAAAGCTGCACATTTCCTAAACATTTTAAGGACATACTTGTAATAAAATACAGAGATGGTAAATATGGCATTTATGTGAAAGTTTTGGTATATTCTATTAGATCAAAAATAGTCTGACCCTTTTGAGTATACAACAGTACTACTCATTAACTTTACATCCTTTACATTATACAGATAAGCATGGCGATATGTGCTATTGTATTTTTCCAAAAAAATCTGAAGCTTTTCATTTACTTTAATAGATGTTATGGCAGGAAAACCAGCCTGTTTCCCAAAGAAAGCACAATGTTAGAGTATACAGAATAATGAGTATACAGAGTATATAGAGAGTAATGAGTATACAGAGTATACAGAATAATGAGCATACAGAGTATAGAGAGTAATGAATATACAGAGTAATGAGTCAGTCCATGCAAGCAACAGTACCTCAGTAGTCAAAAACACACGGCGCTGGTGTTCATTTCCAACAAAACGTCCTATCACACTGCTTTGTCAAAGCTGAAACACAGATGAAAAGAAAGATTATCAGAATACCACTGCCTGTTTTTAACACAAGGAAACTTTTGTTTCCTGTTTTTGGGGAAATTTGCCCCATTTCCCGAAGGCAGATTTCATGGAGCGGTTTGGAAAGCCAAGACAACCACAGAGTTTGATTCTCAACAGCATTACGTCTGTTTAAAAATCATTCATGAATACCATAATACATTCACACACTATAAAATCATACATTAAATCAGAAAAACAGACAAGGGTGCTGTGAATGGATGAAAATTAAGATGATTTCATCATCTTAATCTGGACTGGGGGCCCAATATGATATGCTTTCATGGGGCTAAAATCTCCAGCAGCATCCCTGGATATAGATTAAAAGATCATTTCCAAGATATATCATTAGGGGGAGACACAAGGCAGCACATTTGCACCTAAGAAAAACTGCAGAGCTGTAGATCCAGTTTAGCCTTAGCAAACAAGTCAATGACATAAGTGATTCACAAAAAAGAAAATCATAGAGCCACCTCTAGACACAGATGTGTGATATATGATCCCATGAACAGAAATAATACAAACACAGAACAATTGTCAGTTTGACACTGGCTATGGACACAAACAAGACCCTACAAAAGAGCAAAATCAAAGCAAAAAAAAGAACAAGATTTTTGTAATCAATCGACTGACCAATTTGAAGTGAGTATTCATGGGATCAGTGCAGGGCACAATGGCTCACATCTCCAGCATTGGTAAAAACTGCCAAATAAGATGGTGGAAATAAAAAAATATAAATTAAATTACAAAGCAGAAGAACAAAGTGGAAATTGGCTGGTTAGTACCAGTATGGGGTGTGAAACTGGAAAAAATGGATAAAATGCTAGATTAACCCACCAACATTTATGTTAAGAACCTGCACTGAATTGAAACTGCTACCCCTCCCAGACTCACATTTTTTCACGTTTTGATTTCAACATCTTCCTGCAGTTCAGAGCTATGAGTTTAAGTGACATTGCCCAAAATGTGTGTGGCCCAGCTATATATCACATTGTGCGGATGTACAAACGTGTGTGTATGTGTGTGTGTGCTGGGCGCCTTGTGATAAATTGGCATCACATACATGATGTTCTTCTACTTTATGTCCTGTTCTACTGGAATTCAAGCTCCAGGCTGTAACCTGTGCCGGGTAACCATCTGGAGGATGACTGGATAGTATCTGATAATTATTTAAATGTTGTGTAATATTTACAACATGTTGCCAAGAGGGCTTACTTTTTCGAGTAGACAATAATTAATCATTCTTACACCAGTACCCTCACAAAATCATTTTAAAGGGTTAAAATACGGTGAAGAAATACAGGTCTTTTCATGTTTTAACCATCTAAAGTGTCCCTTTTTTTTCTGATGTTCTGTGTTTATAATTCTGTATCTATAAAACAGAAAGGGAGTGAATCGAGATCATGAAATCACAGATGCAGAAAACAAATCAATCAAGCCATCTGTTTTTTTTCCTGCAGTGATCTAGCTCAGTGTTTCCCCTTCAGACTGTGTGTGAGGGAAACCAGAAGCTCAGCTTAGCTGAAGCCCAGATACATACTGGCACTTTTATTGGTCGATCCAGCCGAAATGCAGGAACGGCATGGAGCAGGTAGTGTATCAGTGACAAAAGGAGATGGATGGTCGATCAGGAATGCGGCACTGA
>JAODKF010000030.1:18712722-18739916 GCA_026779585.1 Mormyrus proboscirostris
CCCCCCCCCCCCCACAGGCCAGATGGCTCCTTTCTCATATTGCAGCTTCAAAGCTTAAAATAGCGAGAGAACCGCACTGCAAGCCTTTCCAAATCGGCTGGGTCAAGCATGAGGCACACAGACCCTTGTCAGATGTAAAGCTCTGCTTCCCCGGCATTTGGATGTCAGTCACACGCTGATGTATTCTCCTTAACAGCAGGCAGGAGCACAGGATTGTGACTTTATTCTGGAAACCAAAGCAGGCAGTTGAATGATCCCTGCAAATGCACACTTTACCGTCCAAATGGAGTAAAGCATAATCGATTTCCTAAATGTCAGAATAACCCGCCCTCTAGTGGCAGGTGTGGCAAAGTACACTGAAGTATCAAGTGGGTGGCTGTCTTATTGTGTAGAATACAAAGAACTCTTTTTATCTAAAGTCACATACAGTTCTTGCACATTCACACAGATGGGTATTTCTACTGAAGCGCTTAAGGTTAAGTACCATTGCTCATGGGTATTACATCAGGGTCCCTCTTAATAGTTAAAACAGCAAATGTTCCAGTTGCAAAACGTCTTTAACTGCTGTGCTACCAGCTTTGCCATAGTTACCTGGAAGAATAAATGCAGTTTTTATAGACCAAAAAAAAACAAAGGATGCTGGGTAACGTCCCCCAAGGTGCTCTGCTCTAATACCCCTGAACGAAGATATTTAAACTGGAAATGCTCTCAAATCGTATATAGCCTTATGAACACATGTAACTTTTTTTCCTTCTTCAGCTGAGCCAAATCTATGAGCTTATTGTTTTATCCCCACATATATTCCTATATATGAAATGTTCACTTCAATCTATAAAGCGTAGTATCGCTTCTGATGGCAAATCATGATGTGACTCTATGATAAATCCCTCATTAGTCACATCTGAACATAGTCAGTGATCTACTTATCCAGCAAAGACTACAGCCATCTCTCAAATTATATTCCATAATCAAGTTCTTTTTAGCAAATTTTTATATAAAGCCATTTCTTTCACAAATAACAGCAAGCAAAAGTAAATGGAGAGTTAAAAAAAAAAAACATTCTTTGCGTCCAAAATAACTTCTGTCAACCGAATGTAACATGTTAATGATGCTTAATTTAATTTGTGTTTTTTTGTGACAGTTTGAATTTTTTAATAAGTAATTAAGGCAACCATGACCATACCAATTGTGGAAAACCTTTGCATGATCACTGGTGCTTTATCTGTTGGTACACATAATTTGTAATAACTGTCATTCTAGACTGAAATCGAAGCTTCAGTTTTATAAACAGAAATGAAAAAGTGGTATGCCTAATTGTTAGATTTGATAATTAGATGAAAGGGTTAAAAAAAAAACTACATAAAAGTAGCAAAGAAGAACTTTTGCCATATATCACCAACAAAAGCACAATATAATTATTAATATTGAATCTGTAGAATTCTGAAAGAGATTAAAACTGTGGATATTTTCTAAACAGGGTCTGACCCTGCTCTAGTACAATTTGTAAGAGAGACTTCAGCATTTGACAGGTTTAATTTGGGCACACTATGGCAGAGCAGTATCTCACAATCCTTTGTCCTCAGGAGAAAGCTGTAAATTAAAATCTAGGATCAGGCGAGAGTGGGAATGGGTGCACATTCAGCATTCGGGGGGGGCGGTGGGGGCTGGGTAGGCTTTTCCCTGCCCAGAGACTTTATTGCCACCTGCACTTACCCCTTGGATAGCTGAAGGGGTGCGATAAAGTCAGAGGGCTGGGAGACGAGGACAATGGGGTGCAGGGGAAACAACAGCAAGACGGCAGACCCACAAAAGGAGGCCAGTTTTAGAGGACGTCAGCCTCCGAGAGCCGAAGACAATGGGGCCCAACCTGACCCCCGGCATGAGACCACGTACTGTAATGGGAAGGTAATCATCAAAGAAAATCACCATCACTTATTGAAAAGGTGTCCCGGCATGCGACTGATTAAATACCGGCCCTTCAGAGACGTTGTCATGCGCCATCGCAAACCACTACGGCCTGTTGTCATGCACGAAAGCATGCGACAGTCGCCCGAGGTATTCTCAGACAGGACGTGATGCTAGACCTTATTCCAGCTCGGATTGTTTGTATTACATATGTTTTCCCATGCCTGTTTGTGTCTCATGCCCGTTATTGTCGCAACATATACAGCCGTTAGAGAATTTTTGATGCTTACGTTTCAATAGCTAGTAAATAAACTGAAGAGCAATAACACAGTTTGTGAGTTTAAGAGTAAACATGGAGCCCTTTGGGATTATCTGTAATCAAATATTTGATCAGCAGGTAGAGGTATATTAGAGGTATATGTTGTTTTTAATTAGTCAGCACAGTAAATGGCTGTGATTGGAGGTTCTGTTGCTCAATACTGTAAAATATGGCCATTGGGTCTATAACAGAAAGTTCTCATGGTGTGTGTGTGTGTGTGTGTATTTTGCGCTATCCAAAATAAGATGGAGGTGTAAGTCTCCCCATGCCAGAATCCTTTTGGTTCCAGTCCATTTGTCATACACTATAGCTACACTATAGCTACATTTACCATAAACACAATAAACTGCGCGCGAAAAAGAACTTAAATGCAAGAAAGCTTGTTGAGGATTTTCAAAGCAGCGGGTGCTGGCTGCATTAAATCGCCGTGAATCACTGCCTCCGCAGCAGAAAATGGTCAGATACGGCTTTAAAGGTATGAGAAATTATAACCGTGAGCGGCCATAAATTAGAAAGCTCACTGCAAAACTACCGGTGGCCAAATGTAGAGGAAGGGAAACGAATGAACTCGTTTTTTCCTCCCAACATAAACTCCCTACTAGCTAAATGAAGAGAATGGTGTCCAGATGTCACCCTTTATTTGAAGCTGAGGAAAATGTAATTTTTTTATTCCTGAACACTTCACTAAGCAGAATGCCCAAACAGGTATAAAGTGCCGTTTTATAACCATCTACCCAGCTCCTGTGAATGCTGATCTCTTTGGCTTGGTCATGTTTCACATATCCTACCCGTGTGGTAAATTTGCAACTTCAAGTAATGTTTTAGTGACATACATATTCCATATGTATATAATGTGTATTTATCCAGAAAGACAATAAAGCAGTGCTTCCCAATCTGATCCAGGGGACCCACAGAGAGTACTTGTTTTTGCTCCCTCCCAGCTCTCTACCAAATTTGAGTAATTTATAAACACATTCATAATGCATTATAATGCATTTCATAAACATTAAAGAAATTATAGCCATGTTTACGATGCATAATGACTGCTTTATGTAGCGCTCATCTATCTAATGCAGTACAAAGCAGCCTTATTGCTTATACTGAAAATTACAATACATTATTAAGGTATCGATAGTGCATTATAGATGAGAGCAGTCATTATGCATAATAAATATGACTATAATGTTATGCCTGTTGATAAGTATTTATAGTCATGTTTATAACCATCTATTTATGTCCAGTCTGTGGTGTTTTAATGAAGCACCACAGACTGGAGCTGCGATTTAGCTGCAGAACCCAGCATCACTTTGGGAACAACCGCTTCTGGATTTTACCAGGAATTTCAGGACACATACCTGAAGCTTAAGTGAAAATGCATGGCAACAATTTTAAACACACAACTGTATCAAAAACAGAACAGCAGAAGCAATTAGGTCAACATGATACAGGATCATTCTAAATGCTCCAAAACTCATTTTTTGCCTGTCTAATGTCAGCCTTAAGTATAACTTAACCACAGAAACTATCTATTGTGCCAATTTTATTCCTTATCAAGTCATGCAACTTTTGTCAGGTTGAATGTCTCACGCTAGGACAGAAAAGCAGGAACCCTGCTGATTCCGGAGCCAGTCACCTCGTGATTGCATGTCCCCGTCGCTTACAAATATGCTACTTCCTAGCGGAAAATTCACAGCTGCTTTTATTCCCTATTCCCATCTTGTGCATTTGAATATAGCGCCATTTTTATAGGTGCTGGTCCCTAACACTCAGGAGTCGTCATCGGTCTACGTCTTGTTCGGTCGTTTCTAAGTCCTTTTACGTTATAACTTTATATGACCAGAGTCTCTCGGCCACACTTGGCCATGTCTCTGATCGGTGCTCTTTTTAGAAACTGGATTAAAGGTTTCAGTTCGTCTTTGGCTGGTCCTGAACTATTATAAGATGCCTTTGACCTTGGTATAGTCTAAATTAAAAAGGTTATGTCAGGCATCAGCTTCTAAGACATATAATCTTCTCCTTTGTACTTCTCAGAGTGGATGAAACCACATCCCCACAGCTGAGCAGCACCGTAAACATATGGGCAACATTCTTCTTGTCCAAGAAGCATCTGCTAAGTTTCCCTGTGATCAAATTAAGGACATTTCACAACTTTCAGCTATATATTACAGAAGGCAGCCAGTGACATTTCATTTGACTAATGCTAATGTGTGTAATCTATGCTTTCACGCATTCAATCTCCTTTGCCATGAGACATGAAAAGAACATTGATTTGACGTGTTTTGTGGTAAGAGGCGATTCATTAGGGTCAATATCGATACCATTTTCTCTTTCAGGTCATAATCAGCTCATAGTATATTACATTATACCATCCGTCTTCCTAAACTGCTTATCTAGCCCAGGATTGCAAATGTTATATATTGTAATACATATAGACATGGACAGTGTATTATTATATATTACTCGCACCTGGTAGCCTATGTAGATTATACTAAAAATATACAGCTATACATGCATCCATTTATCTATGCATCTATGCATTCATTTTCTATGCCGCTTGTCCTGTGTTGGGCTACAGGGGTCCATAGCCTATTCCAGAACCTAAGGGTGCATGGCAGGGAATAACCGACCCATAGCCATACGCCTCCACACACCATTCACAGTTACAAACAATATGGCAGTTTACCTTAGCATGTTCGTGGATCGTGTGTGGAAGCCGGAGGAATCCCTATGACGACATGGGGAGAACACGCAAACTCCAAATTCACTCATCAATCCATGTATCACCATCGCAGAAAACATGGGTCTTATTCCGCAGATACAAGGCAGGAGTACACCTTATATGGGATGATGTATTTGCATATTATTGTCTGTAACATAAGGTTTGTAAGGGTTCTGAAACTGTAAAATGAATCTTCTCTGATCCAAATCTGACCTGTTGCTCTGCCAGGTTTACATGAGTGCCTTATTAGTAATTCTGCAAGGACGTGTTGCACCGAGCAGCTTTGGAAGTAAGTGCATTGATTAAAATGGAAAAGGCTTTAGTGCAGCAGAACAAATCCAATCAGCATAAGCCTGATTGCCCCATTGTTTCGGTTCAGGGCACCAGAAAATTCTGCAGTGGTTATCTGTTGAGAAGGCCATGGTAAATATCCCAATCGTCTTCGCCCAGAGATCGGAACAGATTCAGACAGGGATTTTGATTATAAGAGGCTTAATCTGCATTTTTTTTTGGTGATCCTCATTTGATTGCATGTTCAAATCCCGAAGAGAAAATTATTTTAGCGCAGTTGACAAAGCAATATCTTTGGTGAATATTCACCTGTAAAAATAAGCAGTGGGTCATATTTTTCTTGCAATTCCAACATAATGTATAAAAGTGTATGCGGAACACATACATCTACATTGACCCAAAGATAGAAAAAAGTTTAGCTACCCACGCTTTACTACTAACTTTCCCTGCATGCTGTACTATTAAACAGCGAAGGAAGTGATGTGTAGTATGAACAAGCAACTTACTAAAGTCTGCCATCAATTATCCCATACTAACTGTAACAAACACTAAATACTTAATGGGATTCTCTAATTGCTGTATGTAGCTGCTCCCATGAAATCGATATAATTAAGCCAGCAAAAGGTAATAAAACAGTATGTCCAGATGGAGTTTCTATTACTCATTACCGAGTACCGTAACATGCACAAAAGCAAGAAATTTATGGAACTGCTTACTAGTAAAGAACTTCAAAATGATGACGATAGATGGATACTTGCAAGGAGTTTGAACGTATTACCGAAGAAAAAAATTCACAAACATCTAACAACCTTAAGATCCTCGGTAATTCCGTCAAACTCGTTGCCTTGTGATTTTGCAAGTTTGTTCATATACATCAGTGCTCTCCAGTGCACACTGGGAAATACATGTTTATGTTCAAAACCATTTAAGGTGGCCTAGCTTAATTTCACCGCTTTGAAAATGTCTTCAGTTTTCCTTTGGCAACAACATCTATGTGTTTTAAATAAATACCTATTTCTCTCTAAATATCCACTATCACGGTGAAACTTCACAGAGGAAAATGAATAAGGCAGAATGTCTCCTAACGTGAGGTGCAAGGAAGAGAGACTCGTAATGATACTTAATTTATGGGTACCTTGCTTATATGTAGTCTTCGGGAGTTACTGTATGAATACATCGGCATTCCATCCTCTTATCATCAAAATGGGAACAGCCACAGGACAGGACAGAACTGATACTTACCCACCAATATAGTAGACGAGCTGGACACTTACATGTTTTTAGAATACAAACTGATTTCTTCAGATAGATAGAATTGTTTCTTTCAAAATAATTTTTTTAATTCAAAATGTTAACTTTATTAATTAATTAATTTAGATTTTATAATTTTAAAAAAGTATCTTTAAGTTTTTAATCTTGTTTAGATGCACATAAGAATAGGCTATATTTCTAATGAGGAAAAATATTGAAATCTGTGTTCGCTGCGTGATTGTGTATGTTTCAGGAGAACTTGGTGGCCACCTGCGATATTTGGCGGCAACCGTTCGTGTTGTTTTGTTGAAGTGAATTTGGTGGGGGGGCAAATTCTGCAACTCCTCCCAGGGAAACTGATCCTGTGCGGTGACTGAAGCATCTGGCCGTCTGTGCAGTAATCAGTTATAAAGAGGGAGTTCGGGGCTAGGGAATTCTTCCCAGGGATACTTCCAGGGGGGAGCCTGACAGTAATTAAAGACCCACAACTGGGAAGCTGACATCCCATCCATGGAGGGGGAGGGGGTAGCAATATTAAATCTCCGTGGAATCATGCACTCTTTTAATTGGGCTGTCGACAAGAATGGATGGCTTAACACCCACTGGATAATGAGTCAGAGACGTAGTGAGCGTTTGACAAAGACCACCTCCAAAGTCACGTAAATAATGTCTAGGGGAACGTCGGGTTAGAATACCAGGTCTACGTCTCCGCCCGTTTCCTCTCAGAGGGTAAGCCCCAGCTCCTTTTATATCAATTAAGACAAATGTTGCCTGGATGCCAAAATTTGTAATTAATGTAATTACCATTGCACATTTTTTGCTTGCTGTTATTGGTTTACAATTAACAACGACCTAAGACATTACGTGTATTTGAACGACTCCCACAGCTCCCCATATAATGAGAAATATCTGTGGTCATATTTAAGACTTGATACACTTCTCTGTAAGAAGCCCTGAACTATTCCAAGAAGTTGATATGCAAATCACATGTAGAAAGTTAAGAGATCGTCTGGTTCTGTTTCTGTTCTTCCTGTCAAGGCACCAGTAGATTCTCAGCCTATATATATGCAAGCTGCAGATACTGTATAAAGAAGCTGTTGCCCAAACCTTCTGCAGTAACAAACAGCAGGCCTGGTGCACATAACACGTGACCTGTTCCAAGGACAATCTCAAATTTTATTTGTATTTAGATTTCAGTAGTAGTAGCAGGGGTACCAGCAGTAGTACTGTAACAAGTACAAACGATAGTTGTAGAACATCGTTCCAGTTACCCAGTCTAACTTGTACAGGTGTATCTGTACAATTCCTGCACATTGACTCTTGCTAAGAATCTCATGTGAATAAAAAGTGATTAAAGATTGAATGAATTTTAAAAACATTATAAGCACACACTCTAAATATACACTTTTGTGGCATAAATTCAGTGAGGAAAAGTTGCAGTACAAAGAATAATATCTTCTGACGTGATGTAATGATACTTAATTCATGGGTAAGTTACTGTCACGCGGACCCTCCAAACTATAGCTGTATTTCTATAAGCTAGAAAATATATTTCAGACTTGCTAACATGTTACAAGGAATACTTGTATCATACTTGTTCTTGCATCTTTTTTCTGCCTTCTGGTATTCTAGGGTGCACATATCGTGTAAAGTGATCCCCACCAACACACTAAATGCAATGAGTTTACTGTCGCCACAGAAGCTAGAATCATCACACATGCTGGAAGCGGTTTGAAGAATATTTATATGAACATGTATTTTGTTTATTGTGAGATGGACTAATTGTTGCCATCTGCCGGTGGGATCCTGCAGGGAATAAAGCTCATATTTACACAAAATAAATCACGGCAGAGACAGCTAGAAGTATATAAAATAACAGGTTTTTTGGTATCTAAAACAGAAACAGCTGACTATCAGAGCAGGAGGGAGGCTGGGCGTGTTTGTTTGGAGTGGGGGGGGGGGGGGAACCACTTGCTAGCTGACTTCTAGAAGTCCACATAGGCATTGCCACTAATAAGGACAGACAATTTAGCCATGTCCTTTGAACTGTGTTAATTAACACATTGTCCGTTATAAGGTAACACGCATTGTAGTGTTCTTTGTGAGTGTATAATCTAATATTGTCAGGTAAGCAGCACACAGTACTCAAGTATACACAAGTTGTTTTTGTAGCGGTGAGACACAGGCAGCAAAGTAATGTTTTAACGGGCTACTCATCAGATATAAGAGGAGACTGTAGATGAATTAGTGTCGTTTTTGTGAAGAATTATAGTTACGCAACTAGCAATATTTATATATATATATATATATATATATATATAAATGGAATAAATAAATGTTACATTGAAATTCAGTCTTGAAATGGTGGTTTCCTCTCTATCCAGCATCCAGGCAGTTAACCCAAACACACCAAATAAGCCTCTTTATCCCTTTCCCTTGTTGCGATACTTGCTTAGGTTAGTCATGCCTTCAAAGTTACAGTTTCCTGTCGGTTATGCTTTGGATTCTTTCCAAAGACATGCACTTATTGGGTAAAACCTTAACCCATTATGCCCACTGGTAACTGCAGCAGCCAGCCATTCTGCCTTTGTTTCTTGTGAGAATGTTATTCGGGAGAATGTGAACACTGACCGTTTTCCATGCTTTGAATTGCTGTAGAAGCGGGTACAGAAAATGGTTGGATATTTTGGAGTTTCAATTTGAAGTGACGTTCAGAATAAATAAAAACGCCTTTGAATCCAATTTCACCGTTGTCTGTATCAATACAGAATGAGTACTTAAATAGTACCAGTCACTATAAGTATATATACATTTTATTTAAGTATGGTGTATATTGTGTAAATACATGTTTCCCACAAGGAGCTATACCACTTTCATATTCATCATATTCATAAATAAAGCATCAGTATGGTTCCATGTGCTTGCAGAAATATACCTGGCCCATCTTTATGCCTGGTAAGGAAGCTAGTTCTACGTACCTGTATATGATACCATCAAGGTGAAATGAAGTGGAAGAAAATGACAGATCCATGAAATGAAGCTGGAGGATGAAGTTTGGGCAACTTTGAACTTTTCGTCTGATGTGCAACTGTCAGTGCTTCAGACAAAACAGTTTGTGGGAAGGAAAAATGCAGACACCCAGGAAGCTTAGAGGCAAAGATATAGAGCTTTTCAGACCATTTTCACGGTGGAAGCTGCTGTACGCGTAATAACAAGCAATATACATATGAAAAGCAAATTTATGCTCAAGAAACCGAAATGAACAATAATGATGTTAAGAGAAGGTGACGGGAAAGGTTTCCACAATCCTCAAATGCTTAGTTTTACAAAATGATGTGGTATTCTTAGGTACAGAGATCCTTACAGTTAAATAGGTGGACAGTGAAAAACACAGCTTTTACAAGCAGACGGTATAGAACATTTAACAAAACTAGCAAAAATGTAACAGTATTTACTGTACAATGTCATACAAGATAGGGGTGGAACATAATATAATATAATATAATATAATATAATATAATATAATATAACCGGCATAAGAGCCTGCCTACCTGAATTTCTAAAAGCATAATTCATAATATGTGTGCTAACTATAATTAATTATTTAATATCTGTAATACCATTTCCTCCCCCTATATGCATAACATCAACCATCATTTTTCACATTATAAAAAAATGAACGTTACTCATATTTTTGTTGGATACTCCCATTGACAAAAACAATTTGATTTTGAGGGAAAGATGGAGAACGTTGAGATATTTCTGAATTCTCACTTCTAGAATGTGACTGGAATGTGACTGTAGGCGCCAGAAAGATACATCAGTTTTACATCTAATGGAGCTTTTCTGTGACATTTTCCCATATTGATATACAATTTAAAAATGGGGCAGAAAAGAAACCTTTTTTTTCATAATGGTTGAATCTCAGACCCAGTA
Organism: Mormyrus proboscirostris; assembly: GCA_026779585.1. NCBI lineage: Eukaryota > Metazoa > Chordata > Actinopteri > Osteoglossiformes > Mormyridae > Mormyrus > Mormyrus proboscirostris. The sequence goes on from JAODKF010000030.1 coordinate 18,723,144, forward strand.
TAGTTTTGAATACTGCGCTAATTGTGAACAAATTCCTTCAGATGTTACACAGGTTTGCGAGTTAAGAAGACACTGTCATAGACATCATTCCAAATCATTCTGCAAATTCTATCTGATCCTCTGACAGGAAATGGCTACAGTAAATCCTCCAATTTCATACTTACAAATCAGGTTATGATTATTATTATTATTTATCTTCAAGAACCCCTCCATAAGGAAAGACATGCTGTATTGTAATATATTAGTGTACAGTGACTTGCATTTTGGAAACCAGCTAAACCATACGATCTACCATTCAGCACTCTGCTAATTCTTTCTGTGTTTGTTTATGTATAGTGTATATATTCGTGAAAAGCTTGGCAACTCATCAGAACATTTTATGCTCCGGAGTCTGTTGCCTATGATCCCTGTAATGTTCAATCTAGGATGGTGCCAAGAGGGAGTTACTAGTGGTTTGCGCATGGAAATACAGTTTGACTTTATTTTTTTTTCCCAGACTTGTGAGGTCGTATTCTTCTATTCCATCTTCTCTTCTTCTTTCTAAAAGAAGTCATCATGCTTCTTGCTCATACTAACCTTTACACTAGAACAAAAACACTAGCTATACACTTACAATACACTAAGAATTATAGCACTATTTGTAAAGGATGAAAAGTATGTTTTTGTCCTTAAAATTCAAAAATAAAAAGGAAAAAATAATATGGTGCTTGACGGTGACGACATTTTCTAATTACAGAACTTTAAAATAAACATGTGGTGGAAAAGAAGCCTGTCAAAATGTATCATTGTCTTTCATGGTGAATGAATAGTGTGTCCTTTAAGAATGTTATTTCAGAGGCTGCATATCAAAATAAATAAACGGCAAAGTAACAGGTTATCATGGACGGTTGTGTCATACTGTTCTGTGAGTTCCTTTGTAATTACCCAAGTCTCTCTCTCTGTCTGCACCTGGGAACTACGCTACCAAAACAGGCTACTGCATTACATCGCCTGGAATGTAAACACGCACCCACTGAATACTTCTTTGGAAGTCCCCGGGAACACAAAACATCCATCAGGGAGGGAAATAGGGGAGATAATGAACTGAAAGTTAGATGACACACTCAAAGCTGGAAAGTATGCAGCCACGTTTCTCAGAATAAATCACTGGCCTCGTGAAATCAATGGAAAAGAAAACGGTCACATGTTTGCCTTAAGCGACTATATACATCTGGCATAATTTATAATGCTGATGAAAAAAGAACAGTGGCCTCCTATGACAGTACCGCTCTTGAATTCGCTGAGCTCTTCAGAACGACCCATTCTTTCATAAATGATTGCAAACCTGACTGCATGGCTAGGTGCTTGATTTTATACACCTGTGACAATGGGTCTGAATGAAGCATCTGAGTTCGGTGACTAATAAGTGTGTCACAATTCTTTTGTCCATAAAGTGTATATCCAGCTATATAAAATGGATGCTGTAAAGATGCAAGGTATGAAAAGAACGAAACTGCAAATAAAATTAATAATTAGCATGGACTTTCTCTCAAAATCTGAATAATCAACTTTTGTGATTTTCTTGTTAAAGTAATTGTTTAACCTCTCCGCATAGCTTCAAAATTCCCACATGCACCCAGACTTTACAAAATTTAGAGGATCGTTGTGGTTGAGATCATTTTTAACGTTTTTTTTTTTTTCTTTCTTCCAACAGCACCAATCCATCATAGAAACCAAAGAAAGCTAACATTGAACCATAAAAAGCATAATAGCAGGAAATAAGAGGCAAGAAATCCACCTCTATAGTTCAATGAAGAGAAAGACCAGCAGTGCCAACTGAATCATGGAGGGCTGCTCTATGCTCTTACTCAGTAGTGAGACGGGGCCCTCAGTGACTCATTGAAACAGGAATTACTTGATTCCTCCGAAGCCAAGGGGAAAATTCCCAAGAGAGGGCAATGTGTAAGCTTGGATGAGAGTATATTTTCCACTCACCCTCCTCTTAAGGTAAGGTTTACACATTTAAGCAGTAAAATTAAACCATTTAACTTGCAAGCATCTTACACCCCCCTTCCTGGTAGCCCTGGAAGTAGCAGTGTGTGCTTTTACTGCTGCTTCCTTTCTGATTTTGATTAAAACTTACAGCTTTGAGTCAGGATTAAGCAATTTGCTGCCTCCCAAAGTCAGTAAAAGACTCAGACATTGGCTACTGGCATCGCAGCAAAGCAATTTTGTAAGTGTATTTTTCATCGCACCATGTGGTTGCGCCCCTATAGTGCAAATTCAGACCAGATGAGATCCCGGGTAACGATGATTAGCAAAATGGAAGTCTTGGGGACAAATTCTGTCCATGGTCTTTTCAAATTTTCAGATTTCGAACTGAGGACCAATAGACAGGCATGGCTTGGTCACATGACACAAGTGGAGTCAGTAGCAGCTGACGGAAAGGAAATAACACTATCATTATTTAATAAGGTCATCAGTTAGGAATAATAACGAGAAATTCAATAGAAACTATGTGGACAACCTTCAAAATAAACAATATTAAAAGTATCTAAAGCAATTTAATAATCTGATCTCACAATGGCATACAAATGAGTCAACAATGGTGATCAGCTATCCATCAATAGCAAAAAGGGTTTTGCAAATTATACTGCTTTATATTCATGTACAATGTGTGAAATTTTGCAATATTTCAAACGACAAAAATCTTGCCTATTTGTCAAGCAAACTGCATAGTTGATTTCTATACAGAATATAGCAAGTGATCATGGCAGTTAGTGCAGCGCAGTAGAAGAAGACTACTCTAGGCCATAATAGACCTTAGGGCATGCTATTTTTTCTTTTTTTGTATTCTTCATAATAATAAATATTATTATCCTCAGTATAAAAACTACGAACTATACAATATACATATGGCTATAAACCAGAAAGTGATCGTTGTTCTGGCTTTGTTTTCAGTGACAAACGTCTAAACATGTTATGTGCCTCTGCCAAAGATAGCGTTGAACAAAAAACAACCAGTAAACTAAAGAAGTATTGAAACAATTTTAGCTTTTTTTTTAACTCATGTACGTATTGCAGTTATTTCCAAGTCATTAGAGTCGTACCAAAACTTTACGATAACAGAGCTTAAGGAAAATAACAAACTGAACAGTGCAGGCTTTGTAACGATATAAGATGCAGCTACATATCTCGTACACATAAAATGTGGTTATATTTGGTCGCTTGAAGTTCACACACATTTTACTTCAAGTGACATGGCAAGAAGTAAATACAACACACTGACTGGAAGAAGGGTTAACAGTTTCACCAAAGAGGGAAACATATTTTGTTCACATATTACTGTAGTTTACACAGAACAAGCAGCAGATGCATTATTTTTATTAGTCTCACTTTTGAGTTTGCCGATCTCTCTGAAAAAAATAATTTCAAGACCTTTGATTTTGCGTCAAATCAGTTTACAAAAAGACAAAAGAAAAAATACAGCAAAGGTTAGTACAGAGAGATGCATATCGTGTCAACAATGGTCAATCTCCACACTTTAGACACCTTCATTCTGACTTGAAACATCCTCATCGTTGTCGATTCTTGTTCATATTTACACCCTTTCTCATCCTTCACCTTCACCTATCTTGCTGCTGGGTGGCTTGTCCAACGTTTACATTTTCCTGCATCGTTTCACTACTCAAATTACACATGAGTAAGCTAAACATTTGACTCAAAAGGTTCAAGATGAGCGTTTGGAGACAATTTTGCTCCATCAAAGACCATCTGTTTTCATTAAACGAGTATGTATTTAGGTATAAGAACCTACGTTTTCCTGCCACATTTGCAGCTATGTAGAATTCTGTGATTATCTAGCTAGTTTTTACTTGGGAATCAAGTCACAGTAACGCATCAACTATCTAAAGTAAGTCCAATGATTACATACAATTACATGATGGAGACTTTAAAAGGGTTTATTAAATAATAACGAATAGCCCAGTTTTATTGTTTATGTAAGTCATAATTTCAAGCGATGTTGACGATTAAAGAACTGAGGTTAGTAAAAGAAGATGAGGAAATTTTAATTAAAAATGGGGGATTTTCAACAAAGACTGGATGGGGGGAGGGGTGTTTACATGAAAATGTAGAATGTCTTGAAATGGACAATTAAATGTGTGAGCCTTAAAGAAACGCCTTTATAAATACAATCCTTACTCATCAGAGCCATAAAGACATTAGTTAGAATATATGGGTTTGAGACAAAGCACACACCTCGATCCATGAGCTACAATCCCGGGTGTTCAGTGTCGACGACTGCATCTCACATTGCTTCCAGATAAGTGCATTCACATTAACGATGCTTTCACTGTTCTCTGTGCCTGCAATGACTCTCATAACTGTGATCCACATTCTGCTCATGTCTTTGCCACATCCTTGTGGAGGAACGGACCATTGCATTCAAAATCACCACAAAGATTATTGGAATACCGTGTTAGGAACTGTCATATTATTTTTGTCATTTTTTTAAGTTTTCTTCCCTTAGCTATATGGTTTTTAGAATTATATTAAAGTCTTATGTTAATCTGTAAAAACCGATCACTCTTTTATAAAATCTACCATCTTAAAAGAAATAGACAGCTTACACACATTCTCAGAGACTATTATAAAATCCATATTTTTCCTCATGATAACATATAAATAGATATGAATTATTTACTAGATAAAGAAAGTTTAATAGAAATAAATACATATCTGATAATTAAACTTCATGAGTGGGATTTTGCCACTAGAAAAATGTACATCAGAGAGACATAATGATTAACTTGAGATATTTCTTATAAATATTTACTTTCCCAACTGTTTGTAACTGTGCGATGGACAGTCCCCTCAGGAAAAAAAAGACACGTGATCATAATCTTTTCAACGACAACCACAGCCTTCGACCACCATGTCCTGATAGTTTTTCAGTACGACCTTCTCATACTCATCCAGGTACAGCAGGGATATCGGACTGAGTTCTGTTGGTACACAGCAGGCTCTGGGAATGTTTGTGTTCACTGAGTTGACTAGCGTCTGAACAATAGCATGATTTGTTGAGTTAAGGTGATCTGCCAGTGGGAACGGACACTCCCCATGGCAGTAGAAAGCATGGTATCCGGGGGGAGCAACTATCCAGTCATTCCAACCCACGTTGATAAAGTCCACGTAGAGCGAGTGCCGTCTACAGCTGCTCTTGTGCTTTCTCCTCTGCTTTGCTCTGGCTTGTCGTTTCTCCCTGTTGTGGAGCACATCGCCGTGACCGTCGTGGCTAAAGGTCACCAACAGGGGCCTTATATGAGGCCAGGAATTCTCATCCTCGTGTAAGGACCTGCTGATCCTTACGTGCCGCCCAGCATCCCCGTCGGTGCCGTTAAGGTGCACCACCTCCAAGAGGAAGCCATGATTCGCATGGCCTTCCTTCGTCCACCTCATGACGGCCGGGCTGACGTCGAAGCTCTCCCACTCGCTCGAATGGGGCCGCAGTAGCCTCGTGTCTAAAAGTCTTGTGATGAGCTCCTTAGAGCACGAGTCCGTCCTTAAAATCTCGTAGACGTTGATGCGGTGAAAGGTGACGCTAGAGTTCTCTCCTCCCTTCATCAGATCTCGGAAAATCCTCAGTTCTGCGGACGTGATGAATTCCTCTTGGGGAATGGTGGTGAGATTGAAGAAGAACTTCTGTGCCGTTTTGCCACGTAGGCTGGAAAGAGCTTCCAAAGACTCTGATGGGAAAAAGAGAACTGCATCGTTATCAAGTATCCATGCAATGCTCCACACCATTTGACCTTTCAGTAACATCAGCCTAAAAAGATTACAGGATATCAAAAGCAAATCTGTTGCAATGTGAGTTATGAACCAAATACAAGATACACCGCAATGCTTATATGTTACATATTTTCAATGAGAAAACTGGGAAATCTGAAACTGGCTTTAATCTAGGGTGAGGCATGGTGGTTTGCACTGTTGCCTCACACCTATTGGACCAGCGTTTGAATGTGTCTGGAGTTTACATATTCTCCCTGTGTTGTTGTGGGGTTTCCTCTGGTTTCTCCCCACAGTACAAAAACATGTGGAGATTAACTGGAGTTGCCAAATCGCCTATAGGTGTGAATGGTGTGTGAGTTGTGCCCTGCGATGGGTCGGCACCCCATCCTGGGTTGTTCCCTGCCTTGTGCCCTGCAATGGGTCGGCACCCCATCCTGGGTTGTTCCCTGCCTTGTGCCCTGCAATGGGTCAGCACCCCATCCTGGGTTGTTCCCTGCCTTGTGCCCTGCAATGGGTCGGCACCCCATCCTGGGTTGTTCCCTGCCTTGTGCTCAAAGGCTCCAGACCCCACACAATCCTGAGTAGGATAAAGGTGCTAAAGAAGACGGATGGATCTACTTACAATGTAATTACTAGGACATAATATTTAAGACTACTTTACATGGTTTAAGTAATTGTTACGTTCCGTAAGAAAAATCCTGGAAAAAATGACATCTATTTAAATTTGTTAAACTTAATGATTTGATTAAAACCTCAAACATTAATGATCTGATTCAATAAGTCATAGGATCCAAAACGTTTTCCCTCACTGTTTAATGGGATAATTTATTTTGCTATAAATTCTGTGTGAATTCATACAGTTTTGTGATGAATCACTACATGCAAACACCTAAAGGCTTTACCGTAAACATATTGCTGCTATTTTCAAATTAGGTTTAATAGTAAAGGGTTATTAGCCACCCTTGAAGAATAAGGCACCTCACCCACCCCTCCAGCCTGCTTCTGCAGGCGGACACAGACTTGTAAACTGACCCGTCTCCATACAGGTTTGTTATGCTCTGCCAAAAACACATCTACTTAACACAGTTCAAACTACATATGGCTATTTAGTATATTACTCAATATTTGGGTTATACATTATTATCCATTGTGATTTACAATCACTGTCCTTTAGGTGTTTGCACTTAGTGATTTCCCTACCCTGAAGAGCTCTAGACAATAAACAGATTCCCTCTTGAGTGGTGCTGCATACAAATGACTGATATAGCCTAAGGTTTTCCTCAAGAGCTATTAGTGTGCTGTGGTGATATTAAGAAGTCTCTGTCAGGTCAAATTCTGTACGCGGTTTTTTAAATTACGGTGAATCGCTCGTGCCAACCTGCTTGTAGGGTTAGGAATGGAAATAAGAAACAAAAAACAAAAGTCTTAGCAGGGAATATTTTCGTGAAAGAATTTTCCTAGACACCAAGGAAGGTGACTACAATCCACGTGCACAATGGACTGTAATTAATCCAATAATTACCTTGAACCTCATTCAACTTCCCATATCTCAGAGTTGCAAGACTTAAGAGTAAAACGTAAACACGCATAACAGACGTCGAAACAACCATCACAATGCCTGTGTGTGTCATTCTCTACAATTACACGATGAATGGGAGGTTAAGATATTGTTTGCCAAATACTACATCCATAAATTTCATTTAATGGAAAACAATTGTTTTTATGGAAACAATCACACAGAAAGACACAACCACCCTTAGCTGACTGCTAGATTTCCAGATGGTCCACACGTAAAGCCCTGATCATCTAGATAAAAGGATGAAAGTGTCCCAACCTGTTTTGAATTGATATAAGAGACATATACAGTTGATTAGTAGAAATTTAATCTTAATCTATTAAATCATTATGCAAAGGTATATTAACATTATTCCTTGCAATATACCTGAGCTGGGCCTATTTATTTACCTGTGAACACTATATGGACCCAAAAAATCCTTGCCAACGTTTCCGAATGTTACGATAAAGGTATTGGAATGCTCAGTGTCCACTGTTGCTGACGCTCTCAGAATATTATCCCACTACTATTACAACTAAGATTAATAACAAACGTAAATAAAGGGCATGGCAGGGCAGCAGGTGTCGTTTCACACATCAAAGATCAAAATAGTACTTCATTATAAAAAAATCAACATTAATTGCGCTAAAATGATGTTTATGTGATAATGTTATTGTACTGACATTGACAGAACCTTTGTTAACATTTAAAACTTGGAAATAACGTCCCATTCTCTGCTAATTTTGAGAAGACCCTCAGATGACGTTGGCTAATGTTCTGGGAAAGTTCCATGTGAGCAGGGCAGCTAAACTGCAACACTTAACATCACTGCTCTGTGACCAGACATTTACCCCTTTTAAAAAAGGGGGGAAACTGCTAAACTGTTCACAGTGAATTGGCTCTGCTGGTGAATGAATATGGCTAAATAAGAAGAATGTATGTACGTATAAAAATGGATATATCGATGAATAGAACGTAAAACGCACGATAAATATGCAATATGAATACACGTTACACGCAACAGCTGGCGTCAAAGCAACTGTACATAAAATTCCTTGCATGGCGAACTGATTTGAGCATTTTCAGGAGTGATTAAGTAAAGCAGAAAATAAGCATACTTATACAAATACGCAGCTAACCACAAGCGCATAAAAGTCGCTATTGTTTGACTTATTTCGACTTATTTTTTTCAAAGGGGAAAAAAACGAAAAAATTTCAAACGTCAGATCTGCTCCTACTTTTTGAACAGTGTTACCGACACTAACATATCAGATCATTAACAACTGTGATTTTTCAGAAGTACCCCCGAAGTACCAGTAACCCAGTTTACTTGCCAATTACTAATCCCGTATAAATAGTTAAGGTGCGCTCACGCGGTGTATGCTGTTTTTATTACTAACATAATAATGTTCTCGATACTCCGAATGAGTTCAAACACATTAAAACATTCATTGTTCATAATATATTAGTATTATTTCCACTTCGTATTGAATCAAAGGAAACACAACTTTCGTCGCACATAAGTTACCAGTGGCTGTTCTAGTGTTCAGTCTTCCTATGGAGTAACTATGGAGTAGCCTGATGTAGCTATATAAGACTTTTTGTCTGTTATTTTCTGTATTGTATTAAATATTTAAAGCCTTGCTATTGCGGTTGCGTGATGTTTCTAGTTATTTCTGTAAAAATTATATAAGATCAATTAAACATACACCATCCAATCTGTCATTGCTAGAATGGTAGGCTACAGATCTCCGGCAAGCAGTTTTTATTGTAACGGACGTCGATTAACAAATAAAGACAGACACGCACACCAACACATAGCCCCCGTAGTACGTAGTACTGAGTTTTTATCCTTAAAATCTTACCTTCGTGATAAAAACTCCTAATCGTATTGGCTCTGCTGGCAGAGCGCTCCGCGGTTTTTGCAGAGGACGATCTCGCCCTGTTCAGTTTCTCTTCTCCATTCCCCGAGTGAATTCGATAGAGGTCCATCATGTACTGCGGCACTACGGCGGACCGGCTTGGGGTTGGTCTCCGCTTCAGTCCGAACATGTTCAGCAAACGAAGCTCAAACTCGTTAAGGATATCCTCCGGGAGTGGTGGACTCTGGCGGCCCGATTCGCTATACCTCCGACGGCCCACCTCGGGGATAAGTCCTATTGACCCGCCAAGCAATACCTGAGCAAGCAGCAGAACTGTAAGGGCACGAACCCCGGAGACCATGATCAGTCTATACTTAAGGAATGGCGAGCGAGTCGTCAGTGCTTGGATGCTGCTACAATATACACATCAGCAAGTTATATTTACGATGTTCTCTTGGAAGAATCCATCTCTTGAAAAATTACTTTAAACCAGCATACCTTATCAGTTGGTCTCAATTGGCAATAGCTGGTCTGCAGTTAACCTAGTCACCACTATATGTATAAGTACACCACCTGTAATAGTACAGTAGCTATTTATAAAGCATAACTAACATATTACTTAAGATACAGAAGATTTGGAATTGGACATGAAGTACTATGGTTAAATTCGTAAAATTCGTAAAGTCGTAACTTAAGCAACAAGTGGCACAGCAAACATTTTTTCTAAGAAAAAAAAAGGTTTAGAGCGAAGAAACAGAACCTACCACATAAGTATACGTGACAAAATGAATCTGAGAAAGGTAACGATATACAAATGACATTATATAGTCTATATGTTAGCGTTTACAAGACAAGTATTCGATTCCCACAGTCTCAAAACACAGCGGACAGCAGAGCACAATGAATTATTTAGGTTACTATGAAATATTCTATGAAAAAGTTTTACGTTTAGTAGTTCCATACAGATAAAAAAAGATCACAGAATTACTAAGAGCCCGGCGGGTTTCCAGTCGCGTCTCTGTCCATTGAAGAACAGCTGCACCTTACATTGTGATTCTCCCGAAATGTTCTCCGAATGGTCCATGGAAGTTTTTCACATGGAAGAAAAGTGACTGTGATCATGAATGAGGAGAAGCTTTCCGTCTCTCGGCGTTTTGTGCGATCATAAGCCGTGTCGGTCTTCTTAAAATGCCCTCATTATTCCCATACAAAGACAAGTTGTCCACATAAAGTCAAAATGAGAACTCAGAGCTGGTTCAAGCGGCACCACTGTTAATTCCTAGGCTTTTCGCTTATTTTCGTAAAGCCTCCACAACACAGTACGCTCCTTTTTGTACATTCTCATCGGATAATAAGTTGGTCCGGGATATAAATGTTGAGCCAAATTGGTGTAAAAGTATTCCTTGGCTTAATTGGCTCCGTTAAAACACGCCGGCACTGTACATAATAATTTGGAAGTATCCCAGTAGGTTACATCACTATAAGCGTTTTTATTAGACAAGGCGAACTTTTACCATTTCCTTGACTTGGCGCAGGTTGCTTTGGTGGAAGTGAAACGAGGCTTCTGGTTTTCACTGACGCGTTTTACTTGGCCGGTGATGTCATTGACGCGAGGCTGAACCCAAGTTTCTATTTTCCTGAGATGCGAAAGACTTAAACGTGCGAAGTAGTCAAATTGTTAAATCATTGCATCTGTTCTTCGAAATATGTCTTTACATCATAAACGTTTAAAATCATAGCATCAGTTTCTAGAGTGCTTTAATTTAATATTTTTGCCCCGAAAGCGTTCTAATATCAGACTGCACTTCTGAAATCACAGAGCATTAACTTGCATAAATCTACAAACTGTGATTGATGTATTTTACGCAATACAACTAGCAGACCAGTTTTATTAAAACTGATAGCTATTGCGCTGATAACATTTGGGCCAGAAATCCAGAAATGACAACACACAAAATACAGAAAATAAACATTTTATTGTATTAAACAGGTATGTAGTGTCACTAACAAATAATATTAAGTTCGGCAATATTAAGTTCTATCTACAATTAGGGTATTAAGTGGATACATTTAAGGACACTGTCACTCAGATTTTGATGTGACAGATGTTTTATTCCCGTTCTCAGGGTGTTTACGTCTCTCGTCTACCTTTGTTCTCCTGTATGCATTTTCTTTGAAACATCCACGGTCGATTCCGGTGCCTGTGAATTTCTGCAGTGTTCACAGGCTGGCACCCAACCCAACTATTTCAATAGCCAGAATATTTGACATCTAACGCCTTGAATTTCAGCGGTTGCGCTGATAATCCTGAGGGCGCGTAAATTGGAATTTATGGCACCGAATAAAGAATTTTATATGCTAATCGCCTAAAAGTAAGGGCAGCCATAGGTAACCGCTATTTATAATCTATCTACAAGACACTGAGTTGGGGCTTGCACTAGAGCAAGCATCTTTAAAGATTTGGGGGGGGGACAAAAAAATACGAAATAAGTTAAAAACAACTTTATTGTTAGTTTAACCCCCCCCCCCAATATAAAACATACGTTCATCTACACCCACACTCGTCCACCACCATGTCCTCATAATGCCTCAAGACCACGTTGTCATTGTTGTCGTAATAAAGCATAGAAATCGGGGACAATTTGATCGGGACACAGCACGGCTGCGGCGTCTCCTTAGGATTGAAGGAATGGACCAGGGTCTGCAATATGGCATGATTGGTCCCGTTTAAGCTTTCGCTCAGAGGAAATGGACACTCGCCGTGACAATAGTTAGCCATGTAGCCCTGAGGCGCGATGATCCAATCTTGCCACCCGACATCCTTGAAGTCAATGTACAAGCGCCTGGGTTTGCACACGCTGCTGGGCGTCACAGGCAGATGCTGCGCACTCCTCCTCCTCCTCGACCTGCACTGCAGAGGGTTTAGAGACACTGTCACCAAGGACGTGTGCAGCTCCGGGACCATCTCCAAGCCATGCAGCATGGGGTTTACGGAGTTGGGATGGAGCGCAATAATAAACCCGAAGTTTCTGCCCGGTTTCCTCCAGGTCTCCGCGATCTCAGTCAGGTTCAGGGTGACGGAACCAGGGATTAGTTGAATCGACCGAGAGAGCAGGAGCTTCCGACTGGATTCGTCATGTACCCCTTTTAACGCAGTCCTTAACACCTTATATAGGTACATGCTAAATATCTCTACGCCTGCTTGTGGAAAATGATAGAAGGGATGTTTGAATTTTATTTCCAGTTGTGCCAGAGTCAGCTGTTCCACCATCTCAAGCACAGATATGTTGAAGAACATGTGCTTCTCCACACAAGTTGGGCACTGGCTATTCGGTCCAGAGAATAACCCTCCTATGTAAACACACACACACACACACACACACACACACACACACACACACGTTAGGACCATTTACCTTAGTTACTATGCATCGTAGCTGAATTAGTCAATTCCAATAGCATTGATCATAATCATCGAGACAAGAAAGCAACAAGTTATCCGACCTTGATCTTGAATGACTCGCACAATATTTCCTTGGACACCAAATTCTGGTACAGTACAGGGATCGTTTTGATGCGGCTCGGACTCCTGAGATTTGTTTTTCCTGAAGATCTTCCAAAGGACTGAAGGTACCGGGGCATGATGCACTGGCTTCGGCCGGCTTGAAAGACCAAGCGCGTTTAAAAGCAATCGCTCCTGCACGCTATCAGTGCTTTCAGAACAAGCTGCCCCCCAAAATAAAACAACAAAAACACAAATTTTCAGATCACTCATTGTAGAAAAAAAGCGTACAGCCAAGCACGTCGCATTTTCTGATCTTTTTTCTTCCGTTATATTGCGAAAAATGTTATCAGTCGTGTAAAATTTCTTTAAACTGAACCAACCAGCGGTCGCAGCTGATTTATTAACAGGTGCGAATAGTTTGTTTCTGTTTCCCCACGTGTATGTAATTAATAAGGGCTCAGAGGCGTTGACAACTTCAAATATTTTAAAAGAGGCGGAAACAGCGGGTCAGTGCTACATTAACAGGATTAGATCATGTAACGAGGTGTACATTTCTGAATTTGTTACCATAGGTGCTTCGTAGAAAGCGATTTCGAGGTTTAAAAATATGAACATTAAACCGGATACTATCGGACATCTTGCAGTTTATTTTTTTTATCGATAAAGAGATAAAAATCTGTAAAAAAAAAATAAATGTAGAATTCATTTATGTGTTAAGATAGCCTTTGTTTGAATACTTTGATCAAACACTTAAAACAGTTGCGTGCTTGTCACCGAAATATTTGAAACAGTTGGCTGGTAATCTCTTTTTTCCCAGTAAAAATCATTTAGAATTTTGCACAGTTGTTACCAATAATGTACCCATGGAGATCAAATATTGCAATCGTTTCAGTTTCATTTAATAACAAGGTCCAGGTGTCATCCTGTCGAATTCCCAATTTCCATCTTTCTGATCAGTGATACATGCCTCTTTGAACCAAATCCTGTAAGAATTTATGTTCCTTTTTGGAAGGATACCAAAACAATTCCATATTGTCCCTTGGGCAATAGGGAGCATAAATGTATTGCAGCAAAGAGATCTTGTGCGCAACACTGTCTGGGATAGGCTCCAGGCCACCCTAATAGTTAAGTGGTTGGAAGATGGATGGATGGATGGATCCATGATATGTTCCAATAAACTCGTCAAATAAATGAAACGACCAAGCAACCAGCAACCAAACCTTCAAATGAACCGAAACATTTTCTAGGAGTAAACTATCACAGTTGCTCACTAATCTAAGTATTCTTTTACATGTGTTTTCTTTTACAGCACAATAAAGGCTAGTTTAGAAACCATAGAATTTACCTGAGGCACAGGTACCTGTGAATAATCCCACATTCAGTTGGGATCGGCTCCAGGCCACCCTTCTGGATAACAGGTTGGAAGATGGATGAATGGATTGATTGAATAATCGATGACGGGCCAAATGAGGATTTCCTCTTTTTAAAATACATACATTTACCTGCAATCACACTCGTCCACCACCATGTCCTCATAATGCCTCAAGAGTTGTCATTGTTGTCGTAATAAAGCATAGAAATCGCGGGCAATTTGATCGGGACACAGCACGGCTGCGGCGTCTCCTTAGGATTGAAGGAATGGACCAGGGTCTGTCAATCAGGTTGAGGGTGATGGAACCAGCGATTAGATGAATTGACCAAAGCTTTAAACCAGATTTGTCATGTACCTTTTATAACGCCCTATAGATATACATGCTAAATATGTCTATACCTGCTTGTGGAAAATGATGGAAGCGATGTTTGAATTTTATTTCCAAGAGTCAGCTGTTCCACCATCTCAAGCACAGACATGTTGAAGAACATGTGCTTCTCCACACAAACTGGGCTCTGGCTTTTCGGTCCATATATAAGGAAAATGTACCAGTTAGAACCATTTACCTCAGATGTTACAATGCAGCTCAGCTGAATTAGTCATTGACCATAATAATTAAGGTAAGTAAGCGACAGATATTTTTGACCTTGAGCTTTAAGGACTTGTACAATATTCCTTGGGACACAAATTCTGGTACCATACAGGTTGTTTTAATAATCAGACTTCCAGGCTTGAAAAAAGATCAACTGAATTTTTAGTTAGTCAATACCTAGATCGTAAGTTGAAATCCATAGCGACTAACTGAAGAATAGATAATTGAAGAAAATCACAGCCATACGTCACATGTTGTCTGCAGTTATATCTTTCTTTGCTTCCACTAGTCAGCATTGTTTTAAATTTGGGGCAATTTGTCTCAAAATGTAATCATTTCCAGTGCTGCATCCATACAATAACTCTGCAAAGTTTGAAATCAATACAGAATACGGTCTAGATTGATTTCACTATGAGGAAGAGAAGCTTGTTTTTGGCTTCATACCTCTCATTTGCACATTAATTAATCACAAATACATTATCCCTTACAGGGTACAGGCCCTTCTAGTGACCCTGACCTACATATGCAGATAGAAGATGGATGGATGGATGGATGGATGGATAATCTAGGAGTAGCTAGAAGCTTGAGCAGTCAATGTAATAAATGCCAGAAAGTTAGCTGAGATTTCTTAAAATACTGTTAGTGTCACTGAATTTCTCTTCACTTGCTACTCAGTTTTTGTTTGAAATAACATACAGAGGGATATGTTGGCTTCTTTATTTGTTGCCTCCATAAGCAATTCAAAATCAGTGTAAAAATCTCAACGTTCTAAGGATCTACATTTCACGTCTCTCACTGATTCAAGCTGTAGCAGTCGTTCAGCGCTATGTTTGACACGTGCAACTGTGAGTTTCTTAGGACAGCTTCTATATGCCGTGAGACACGGGGTAGTGCGGTAAAAGTGGGACCCGTCAGACCCTAGTTGCATGGCAGTGATTCAGTGCTCGAACTGAGCATGTCAGGGAGGAGCCAGCAAAGTTATTATGTACGTCAGTCTCTCAAAAGCCTCCTTCGGTTTCGGAAAAACATCGCATGCATGTTTCTCTGTGATGGGAAAAAGCGCAAAGCCTGAAATATATTGATGTACATGAAGTCGGGTCCCCGACTGTGAGAAGAATCAGAGTGGAGCTGCAGTATTATGGCTCTCAGAGAAGCTCTTCAGCATCCTCGCTCCTTCCAGCACTGCACCTTTTATATCCCAGGCTGATGGGGAACTGCAGATTTTCATTATTACGCCGTTCAGTTATATGTGCCTGGGAGAAAAGTCACAGTAATGTTTTATTCATGTGTTGATATATTTCTTATACACAATTATACTGTCTGTATAATTCAGGGCAGGGGACATTCGTGAATTGAACTGAGAATGCATTGTAAATTCCATTTCGCTTCCTGGAGTTGAAATTGAAATTGGAATGGCTCGCTGCTATAGGGGAAAAGAATTTGAACTGATTTGGGATTACAGGAAACTAAATTCCAAGAAATTTCACTTCTGAGAGGTTGCCTTGATTTGCTAAATATTACGCACGTAAAACTAAATATTTAATAAAGATTACAAATAAGTTTGGTCATAATTAATGTATTACAAGTTATGCAAGATAATTTATCAACTTACTATTATTTTTTGCAGTGCAAAAACATGAATCTGTGCTTTGTTGAAATTGCTCATTGTCCAAAATAATTACATTGTTTTGCATAAAAATACATTACCCAGAATCCAAGCAGTAATGTTTCATGATCTAACTAACTGTGCCTGTGTTAAAATTGTAGTAGTGGGAATTCTAGCCCAAGCAAAAGGTCACACACTTCTTGTTGAGTACATTTAAATGACTTTTTGATGGTTCATGCCATTTACGTTAAATTAACATGGTATGCTACTTTTGAAATGTAATTAAACACTCATGTAACAGTCACCGCCATGAGTGGTCCATTAAAATTCTAAATTTACTGTAACCCAAGAAGTAGTAGTTTTTTTCATCCATTGTCCTACTTGGCAGCTTTGCCTCATATATATATACATATATATATATATATATATATATATCCCTGTTAGGATCTTCGTTTTTTGGTTACACAGGGAGTCCTGCTGGGTCTGGTGGACCCATTGCATTTTGGGGCTTT
>JAODKF010000030.1:18744581-18783727 GCA_026779585.1 Mormyrus proboscirostris
CTAATATTTTATGTTAAATGTGGGGGGGGGGGGTCCAAACGAATAATTATGAAATGTGAGGGGGACACGTCCCCCTCAGATTTAATGGTGGCGACGCCCATTGTGAGTACGTCATGTAATACGAATATCGCACACCTTGACGTGGGTAGTTTTCAAAAACATCTGACATCACAGTTGTAGAAAATATAGCGACAGCTTCTTAATGTCTTTAAATAGCTTTTTATTGTTCCAGCAGACCTTAAACATAGCACGGTCTAATCATGTTTTTTAACTGCAGTGTGAAACTTGCTTTTTCATCTTGCACATTCCTGAAGTCGGCAGTAAATTCACTGACAAGACGCAGCAGATCAATCCTTTAACTCCCCTTGCTGTTAACAGCTCATTGGCTAAGGTCTCTGACTGCATTCCACTGCATTTCCTAATATGGAACCAACTATTTAACTTGCTGGTGTCCAGGGAATACTGAGAATAATATTGGTGATGATTTCGAGTATTTCGAGTTATTATGTTTATGATTAGGCCTACAGTTACGCACCACTCACTGCCTGTTTATTAAATTCATGAATTATGCGCACTGTGGGAATATAGCGCATTAATTCAAAGATTGTATTTTAAGTGAAATTAAGCATTTTGCTAGCTGTAGTGCCGCCGTTTTTGTTTACCATTATATGTAATAGTAAATGACTGAATAATGCTTTTTTATAGAGAGCAAACATTAGTTTTCAGTTTTACCCCCGTTTTCACCTAAGACACACTGTGCTTTCAATCATATTCCCGAGCATGTGTGCTGAATTGTAAATAGTATTCACACTGCAAACACAAAAAGATAAAAGAGAAGGTAAGTATCAAAATGTGCCCCAAAGGTAAGGAATGTGCTGCTCTGAAATATTCCCTGCCAAGACAACTGCTTGCTTTACACACTGCAGGTCGCAGGCTGGGCGCCCTGCAGATAAATAAGTGCATACCTATCAGTATTCGAAAATTGGCAACGTGCAAGTGACTGAAAAGCCTTTAAACAAAGCTGCTAACCACTAACCCTATCCTCCCGACCTGCTTAGCCATATGGTTTCTTACGTTTATATATCCATAATTTATACTGTAACAAATGCATATTGCAGCCTCGCAGTCACACCCGTACAGCTTGTCGTTTTTTTGTCTCACTGATCTGTATTTATTGCAAATGGACCTGCAGCTCTTATTTTGATTTTTTTTTCCAGCTTAGGCTGGATGGCATGAGCAATATGCATGAGAGAGCTTTACCAGGCAAGGCAGAACCAGAGCGGGGGCCAGCAGGTGTACGATTTATAAGGAGACGGTGGCGCGATTGTGTACAGCCGCCAGGGACAGGATGGTTTCGCATGGAAAATGAGAGCTAGAACTTCTAAAGTTCTCCAAATGATGCCAAACCCACATTTGTCAACACAACAGAATATATACTTGCCTCAGGGAAGATGGGAGGTGGAATTGGGTATTATTTGTTGACACTGACAAAAAAAGATTATAAAGGACAAATAGGAAAAGTGTCTGCTAAAATTCTATTTCACTGAGAATAGTCATTCAGCATACATTTGGACATCTGTCTACCATCACCTGATGCATCACGCTGAACAGAATGTGTGAAAAAAACATACAAAACAAGCGTTTAAAAGAAACTCTGATTTTGCATGTGACACATGTTCCCTGTTCGACAAGATCAGTCTTTATGTTTGTGTTATTTTTTCACTGAAATTTTTAGTACATGTGAAATGAGAAATATGTTGGCTTGCAAAATGATTGTATTCTTTAAGCTAATATGTAACTTAAGTGTACTTAAAAGTTTAGGTTTCAAACGCAGATGTGACATAAGCTATTATGTGAACTGTTTTTACAGATACAATGAACATCTGTCTGGAAAACATTATCTTGTTTCAGTAACAGCCGGGCCACAATCTTTTCCAAGGTTCTTATATTTCACTTTATTATAATTTCTTCTTGAAAAAAGGAAACGAAAGTTCACTTAGAGTCAGTTAAATATAATCCCATACACCACTAAATAATACAGTGTGTGTGTTCCCTCCTGTGTATGCCAATATATCACTTGCTTTAATTTAAATTGGTAATATAGTTTTAGAAATGGTTTTGTTGCCAAAATGTAGAATTAGATGTTCTAAGCAATAGCATAGCATAATGCCGTAATGTTTGGGACAAAGACATTTTTTAATATGTTTCTATACGCCACAGTTTTAGATTTGTGTCACATGTAGGTAAAGGGCACATTACATCTCTCTCTCTCTCTCTCTCTCTCTCTCTCTCTCACACACACACACACACACACACACACACACACACTGCCATGTTTATATTCAAATCTTTGTGGGGACTCTGCATTTATTTGGGAAAAACCCTAATCTGAACAACAACCTTAACCCCTACCCAGCCCTAACTTTAACCATAAGTAACTTTTGACATTTTTAGTTTTTTTATAAAAATTAGTTTCCCTTTGTGAGGATCACTGAAATGGTCCCACGATGCCAAGATTACACATTTACATATATCCACACATGACCCCGCCCCCCCCCCACACACACACACACACACACACATACACAAACACACATATTTTTGTTACTATTTAGACATTTACTTTAAATCACTGTATTTACTCCTCTTTTCTATCATAATTATTTGATTTATAATACAGAAAAGCCCATGGTGACATTGTGGCTTTGTGGGTAACATGAAAGCCTCACAGTGTCAGGCTTGTGGGTTCAGTTCCTACCCCTGTAGGTGGGGTTTATGTACATGAGTTTTGTTCTCTGATTCTTAGTGACCTTGTGCCTTGTGATGGGCTGTCATTACATCCTGGGTGTCCCCTACTTTGTGCCCTTTCTTATCTTGTGATAACCTACAGGCACACTTTAAATCCTTGTTGAATAAGTAGTTATGGATATAATAGGCTTTGGTAGCCAATATGATTTGCCCAAATCACATTATGATTAAAGTTGCATTTTGATTAGATATTTCATTCTCGCCTTACAATTACAAACTTCTTCACCATGCAATATCATCAGCCCAGAATTGTAACCTGCAAAGTTATCTTTTTTTTCATCATTTAGCTATGACTGTTACATTTTTACTGTTAGCAGGGATTGTCTTAACTCTGGCACTTCAAGGTTGATTTGCATAATGGAATGCATATCGCATAGCATTTCAAAACGCTGTGAGTTGCCGTGTTTATGGAATCCAGACATGCAAAGATGATTGGAAACAAGGTGAGTGTGTCAGGGCTAATGACTTCTTGTTTATTGTTTGAGTGCCTAATGCTGAATAATGGGCATTAACCTTTCTCCTTTTTATAGAATGATTTCTTGAAAGCATTTTTTCACCATAATAGCGGCACTGTAAACAAACAAATGAAATTCAGTCTCTTGGGATCAAGGTTTTTAATGGTTGTAGTGCAAAGGAAAAAACAGCTGAGTGCAGGAATGTGTCAGATGTAGAGAAAAATAGACATTCTGAAATAAAATGCAAATGCAAATCTACAGCTCTCAATTTCTGTTTATCATCCTTGTCAACTGCTAAGTTAGATATCTCAATACACCAGAACACTTCCAAATAGAACTATTTAAAAAAAATCTCACTCTAATGATCGAGAATCAATGAACAAAATTACATTCAGCCTCAAATTCAACACGACAGCAATCAAGGTTGCCATTAGTAGTACTAACAGCTTGATTTTCTCAATTCAGTTAATATAAGTGGAAAATGTACTTGTCAAATGAGCATGTCTAACCCCTTCCCATTAGTTATTTGAAATGATCGACAGCCTCTTCTCTTCCCATTCAATGTGGGTTTCAAAATCTCATCTATCTTAACCAAGTTTTACATTGTTTGCACTATATCTGTGACCTTGACAGATGACATTTACGGCCGACAGGCCACACCATTATACATATGTCAAGAGCGTGACACCGAACTTTTATTTTATTTTATTTGAGGTCCAGTAGCCTTATTATGCCAAGGGGAAGATTTAGATTCCTTTTGATTTGTTATGAACGTTAATCCCAGTAGTATTTGTACAACATGCCTGTATTTTTAATTAAAATGATATTAAATAAATCAAGAAGTAAATAAGTAAATACCGTGCTTCACTTTTTTTCCTTGAACACTTCAGCGTTAAACACACCTTGTTGAATCACAGACTTAAATGTCTAACAAACACAGGGAAATGGCTAAGCCCCTTAATGGGTGCTACATGGACACAACAGCTTCCCTTGTAATCTCATAGAGCTGGGGCAGTGGTACAAATTAGGTAAGAAAGCAAACTTGAATATTATTAGAGTTAGCTGATTTGTCAGTCTCAGATTCTTGCATAAATATTCTACCTTGTCTAATATACTGAAATATTTAATCAAACTCCATAATCTACTATAAATTTGTTATATTGCTATGTCAATTTAGGGGAGACCTTATGATTTTCTAAAATATCAATCAATGGTTGTGAAAAATGCCAAAATATTTCAAAACTGAAAGATGCAGTTACTCCAGCACTAACACATTAAGTAGTGGTGGCTAATCATACCCGCAAGGGGCCAGTGTATATGCAGGTTGGTCGATGGCGTTAAAAAATGCATGACCTTCAGATACTATAGAGGTCTATTTTCTAATAATGCAGCTGGCATTGCAATTGTCAATGGTTATTCACAAAAAAATTATAAAACACACAAAAGCACACAAACATGCACCATTACAGCTTTTCTGAATTGTTAAGACAGTATATCCCATTCTCATTCCGGAAACCAAACTTGCAAATCCAAGTCATCCTTTCTTCCAAAACTCTAAACACATACTTCACATCTATCCATTTTCTATACTTGTCCTTATTCATCAAAATACATGCATTTTGAACTTTGACGGAAGATGGAAAATACAGGCTAAACACAGTCAGCACACAGGAGTCCTCATTTACTATTTTTCAGACTTGATAAAGCAGATCTCCTGAAACTTTCCATCATTTTCTCAATACGGTAAACTACATTCGCAAAACCTTTTACTCATCTTGGAAAATCAAACTATCAACTCAAAATTATGTCATCTTTGCTCAAAACCGAACACTACTTTCAGATAACACACAAAGCTGGTCAATACATAGACCCCACTGAGCAGTCATACACTACAGCAACAAAGTGAAAACACTACTAGTCAAAATGGCTCCAGACGTATGCACAGAATCATGTATACTGTGGATATGGTCTGTCACATGCTGATTAGAAATGGAAACCAACTGTACGTAGTTCAAAAAAATGTGTTCTATATTTAGGGCAATATGTTATATTTGCAGTATTTGGAACTCCAAAGAAAGTTACAATCCAATCCAAATAAATGACACATTCAAGTAATATATTGTGCAACTGCTGAGTCAAAGTCAAGAAAAAATATCCATTCTGCCTACTCATCATGTCTCAGGGCTGGGACAGGAAGTGAACTTCTTCTGCGTCTCAGACAGCGTTGTACCTTGGTAGAGACGTATCCTTTGTTGTGACTCTCTCTTACCTTGATATTGAAATTCAACTCACCTGTGGCACTTGCACTCTCATCTGGCACTTGTTCAGTGGTTTAATCACTTGTAGTCTTCTTCACATGTGTAGAAACATGTACTTTGGCCTGACTATGCGTGTGTACTGAAAGTAGTGTTTGGTTTTGTGTTGAATGGATGGATGGATGTTTTTAGAAAGGATTGGCTGCTTCACACCTTTTCTCTCAGGGAACTAAGCTTTCCTAAAAGAAAACGACCATCAGATATTTACATATATTTAAATATTAGGACTAAAAATAAAAATAATTATGTTATTTATTAGAATACATAAATTATCCATTCCACTGTAACCTTTGTGAGGAAGATAACAGTGGAACAGTGGGAAGATTGATGTCAATTAAGAAATCATCCTTTCCAAAACTTACTCTGATTATTGGACAACTTTTTTCCAAACTCCAGTTTAAATTCAGTTTGATCGCCAAACATTTATGTTTGCTGCCATTTTCCTGCACATTTTCCTGCACATGCTCTTGCTTGCATGTCACTGCATTTTTATTTATTTATATGCATTTATTTTGCAGACATTTTTTTAACCAGCGTGATGTACAAGTGAGGTTTTTATATTTCTCATATTTCCGTACCATTCTGCAGTTAAGAGATACGTA
The DNA here is from genome assembly GCA_026779585.1 of Mormyrus proboscirostris. Lineage (NCBI taxonomy): Eukaryota > Metazoa > Chordata > Actinopteri > Osteoglossiformes > Mormyridae > Mormyrus > Mormyrus proboscirostris. The sequence continues at coordinate 18,750,762 of JAODKF010000030.1, forward strand.
CTATTGATGCATCAGAGGTTGTGCCCCACCTTACTGGCTGTCCTGACGAAGGGCTCACTATGTCACTTGCTACTCTCTGCTCTTTTTATGTTTATTTTCTTTTCAGTGCAAAATACCTAATGCTTCCTCTTCAGCTATAGTCATTGCATTGCATTGTTTCTGCAATTCGTCCTCCCTTTTTTTTTTCTTTTCACTTTTGGTCTGCTTTTGGTCTATTTAATGAGTAACATGTCCAAAAATAAAATCATTATAGTGTCTGAATTTAAGCAAGTAAAAAAGTCTTTTTACAGATTATCTCAAAACCTAGTCTTTATCCACTTGAAGTTATATAGGCATTTTTCTTTATTTCAAACTTCTTTAGTTGACCAATAGCATAATTATCATAATAAAAAAACACACAAAATGACCATATTTTTAAGAATAAGAAAGCACATAGGCTAGAAAACCCAGTTGTTGACTAAAGGTACCCTCCACCATCATCCGCGGTAACATTTTTTTGCAAAAACCCATTTATCTCTAGAAGTATTTAGTGGTACTAAGTTCTCCAAATCTGACCTTTATCTTCATCATTTGAAGGTCTGAAATCATACAGATCTCAGATTGTTGCCACAGGAAACAGGACGTGTATCCACACCTGAGCAAAAGGAAAGGTATGAATGGCACAAAGCAGATTTTAACTTGCGATGGGGATGGTGATATGGTCCTCTGATCCTGTTTTGTCTACCGCGTTTGATGTCGGCCAACATGTTTTTAGTGTCTGCTTTCAAAACATATTTGTAAATGCCTCAACATTCACAGTCTAACTTATAACTAACATGAAACCTTTTGAAACCTTTTCTGAATTATCCCTTTAATCAAAATTTATTTGGAAATATGTTATAGATTCTGATTATACAGTACTTGAAAGAGAACTAGGTAATAAGGATACTGTTTACCCACAAACACAGATCGCTGGGCACCTATTGGGCAGATAAAAGTGGTTGTATGGCATGAAAGCAGCATTCTTAAAAAAAAAACAGCAATATTTGATAAAACATGTCATTTTTCCCCCCTCTCAGGTCGCGACCATCCCAGAGCCACTCATCTCAGACTTCAATGGGATCTTATACAGAACTCCGAGTCATTCGTGCTGAGTGCCAGAGCGTTTGCTCCATTCCAGATAACTTTTTTTTTCTCCTTGTCCTGCAAACCCTGAATTCTAGGGTTACAGTCCAGATAGAGAGACACAGGTTGACAGAGAGGAAAATTTACCTGGCAAATCCAATGAGGGATGCAGTTATTACAACCCGATGACTGACACAAAAAAAGGAACCGTGTCTGGTTGACTGGCTCTTAACAAAAACAGCAATAAACTGGGTACGAAACAACAGATTCAATTGATTTATAAACTATTCACCCCGTTTTTGTGCCTCTCCTAGATTTATAGAGAAGTAGCAGCATAAGAGAGAAAACAATGCAGTGTTGATTGGTGTCCCATTCCACACAAACACATAAAAGAACAATATAGGTACTTGCTAGATCTATAGTCTAGATTTATAGGAAACCTAATTAAATCATTTCTTTCTGTGCTTTAATCTATTAGGGTATGGCAATACTGAGTTTCCATGATAATCCTGAAAGCTATGTGTCGCTAAATGCTACTTCGTTCTGGTGGTCTAACTATGTGGCAGTAAATTGAGCTCCTGTATTTAAAGTAGTTTGCCCGCTGAATTGTGCAGACTGCCAAAATAATTAAAGTGCAAATAAAAGTATGGATTTCTTTCTTAAAAGAGCATGACGCTTGTTTGTATAAATGTATGAACCATGTTTTTCAACTATACATAAAATATGAAGAGGATTAAATCTGTTCAACAAATTAAACATATGGTCGTAAATAGGGTACGAGATGCTTCAAATGAGATTCCTTTTTCTTTCTGTTACATGAAATGAATAATATTATTATTTAAGATCGGTGAAAGCAGATGAAATGAACATTGTGTGATCTTGACGTCAGACTTTTCAAGTAACTTTATGCTGTGTTGAAATCATTTAAATCCAGATAGCACACGCATACTTTCATTCTAATCTTGTAATCATGTGTTTAACATGTTTATAAACACAGCAAGTAGCTGCACAGATATGTTTACCAACTGTGCGTGATGAAACTGCCACCCCCTGAAATGTTTTGTTCACCGTGTTACTTTGTGATAGTTGTCAGATGATTGTATGTGTAATCTGTGTACGATCTTCACCATAACATGCATATGGGATGGAGATAATGTCATGCAATCAGGAACAGAGATTCTTGGAAGCCTGTAGGCTGTGTTTTCATGGATGGAATTGGCTAGGATACTGTAATTCGATATATATAAAAACTAAAAATTCCTATCAAAGTAAGCTACCAGAAACTAGCGTGCTTTATCCTGGATAGATGTCTTACAGGATAGCAGCGTGTTTTCTCTTAACACTCATAACAGCTGGAAAGTTCTAGTTAATCATCATCCATTCTAGCAAAATTTTCGAGGCAAGCAAAAAGTCTTTTTAAGCTTTAAAGTGTTTTTCTTGTTGCGGCATAATCCATTATAGCTTTGAACTTGAGGTCAATTTCTCAGAATTGGTTACATCACCGAATCATGTTTGGTGACATGATGCTTAAAAACAAACAAGAGCCAGCAGGTTTAAATAGCTGTACTGAGTGCATTAGACCTGTGACCAGTCATTGTAGGAAAGTAATGAATTGTGTTTCTAGCTTTATTGTCACGTATTCCAAGCAACGATGCAAGACAGTGCAGTGCAAGACAAAAGACAGTGTAAGGTAAGGTGTGATGATAAATATGCAATGAATAGGTGGTGCAATAAAAAGATGCACAAATAGCCACAGAGATAGTACAGAAAAGAGCAGAAGTGGATCATTACCTACAGCATGCAATACAAGTAGAATATAAACAACAATGTGCATTGCAAATGCCAATACAGGTAACATCTACGTCTATTAAAAATCTATTATCAGAACTTTACAGTCTCACATAAATGCACTGTTATCCACAGAGCATAGAAGAGCGCAGGATATTGTAGGTACAGACTGGTAATCATGATAATGTTGAGAGTTCCCTGTGTCCCTGCCTTTGATATAAGAACTACTTCTCTGTCACGCAGGTTTTGACAGCATTCTTCTGGAGCCGAATCTGTTCCATCCGCGACTACCTGACTCGACGCACTATCTGTGCCCAGCTTTGTTTCTGCAGAGCTGGGGCCACGGGATGGGTACAGGAAGCCATTGTTAGCTGGCCGACATGCCGGGCGGAGGCCAGGGACATGCCTGCAGCTGAGTGAAGGGGCTGTACGGGCAATCTACATTTCAGCATGCTGGCCCGCCAGGGGGAATGCCATTGGTACACAGCAGCTTGTCGTCCGGCTTATCTTATCCCAGGGGTTTCTGTGTGCACTTCCCTTGTTTCTGTCAAGGGAAAGATAATATTCATTCATTGGTTTACTGTAGGAATACTCCTCATTCAGTAACTTAGTAAGTGACTAAGTAATAGTATAATAATAGTAATAATAAAAAATAATATCGCTCGCTTATTGTGTAAAATGAAGATGCTGCCTCATGGGTAGCGATTAAGTGTTGCCCTACATATGAGTTGCATAGTAATGATGCGGCAACAAATTATGCAGTAAATAAACCTATAAAAATATGTTGTCTTTGGCAGAATTTTTTAAAAGCTTTAATCGTTTTCGGTCATCAGTCACATAAAACCACTAAAAAACAGGACAGCTGATGAAATGTCTGTGCACAGATATGAGCAATTAAGATCATTTTCTTAAATGCTGACTTTTTTTGGTTTTTAATTCTCAACTTAAAAGCTTCTCTCTGGCATGTTTGATGTCCTCTTAATCTGAGTTAATTGTTTTGCTTATGCTAAGCTTTGTTACTGGCAGGTGGGAAAAAAGTCTGGATATGTATATATGAATGTGGAGAGCCATTTTGGCGAAACCTGCTTCTGCAGAAAGGGATTTGAAAGCCCTGCGATGTTGCGGAGAGCATGGGAGCTGCAGACAGCATTGCACGCATTCCTTCCTAATTGTACATTTGTTGTCTTCTAGGGGACGAAGCTGTTGGCCAGATTCATGGAATATGGGATAAAACAATATGCCCCACATCCGTCCTGCCCTTACCCACAGCCTATTTAAAGGAACAGTAGGCTGTAGTTTTTCTACCACCAAACAGGGCATCCACCCTTCCGCTCTGCTACATATTGGAAACAGATGCTGTCACTGTGATGCTCAGCTAATTTCTTAGTTTGCAGAGCGTGCCAGACACCCACAAAGGATAGATGCAGAAGCTGACAGAACAGTCCTTCGTCACGTTTGTCTAGGGAAGCAAACGTCAGCTATTTGCCTAGTGACAGGTATTTGCTTAGTGCCAGGTACTATCCTAGTGACAGGTATTTGCTTAGTGCCAGGTACTATCCTAGTGACAGGTATTTGCTTAGTGCCAGGTACAATCCTAATGACAGGTATTTGCTTAGTGTTATGCAATATTTATCATGCCCTTCATTTACTGTCTTCCTGGAGAAAAATGTAAGGCAAGTCTAACTTTAAGATAAAATACAGCTCACATTGCAACTTTTCATGAAATATCTAGATAGTGTAACACTAGTTGTCCCTAAAAATACATTGTACAATTTAGTTAATGAAATGCATGTTTTTAAATGTAAATCTGTTATCAAGAGAAGACAAAGAAACAACGTAAAAGATGTAATTGCTTATCTGTGTATCCGTTGTTGGCCTGAAGTCTATCCAAGGACACGTGAAGGACACACACACACACACACACACACACACACACTCAGGGCAATTTAAAGCTGCTAATTTGCATAGCTGTATATACTGACAGAGGAAAACCACACATGCACAGGAGACGTGATTCAAGCCCACAAACTTGGAAATATGATACAACACAGACCATCATGCCACCACCCTTAGCTTATCGTTTTCAAAACTCAAAAATTTAGGGCTACAACATTGTATTTCCATTGGACACAGCTAACCTTGTTTAGATGTAGAGTATTATTAATTTTGTTCTACTGAGTGGCAGAATAAATAATCACCGTTAGCTAATTTACTGTTTTTAGTTAGCTTTTCCTTATCCAATGGAAAGACGCAATGTTGGCCATGTTGTGTTTTCATTGGTTGACTTTGGCTGGGCCTCTGCCATTTGATGTTGGTGTCTTGCAAATAGTGCAAATAGTGTTGGGAATGTCAGTCCTAGGTGTTGAGTCTTATAAGAAAGTCAAACAATTTGCAAAAAGTGTTATCAACCTTACTTTGTCTACATGTTGAGACTAGTTCTGGAACAAGAAACAGGAGTTCTCAACTAATATGTAAATACGCAGCAGTTTAAATATCTAAATTGGCAATGTGACATCAGTGTAAAAATCATAAATTTAGGATTAGTCCATTCAAAAATTAAATTTTTGATGAGTCGAGACTTTTAAGGTCAATGTACAATGCTACGCCCCCTTTGAGAAACACAGTCCACATGACTGGGGCACCGCAATCCCGTGGTCTCGTGGATTTTACTGGGGCTGCCTTTCTCTCTTCCACAGAGAGGAACTGACTTACAGTAAGAAGACACGGAAACCGCCGGCCAAACGCAGCTGCCGCATGAGGTTTCCACCAGCTCAAAATAAGCTTTGTAATGCTTAATGATGTTTATGGCAAAACGGTCTGAGCGGGAGGCCCTCATATGGTCGTAATGATGGAGTGCGGATGCCACGTGTGGCCGGCTGGGAGCCGCATGCTGGATGCTCATTGGTGTTTCGGCTTGGAGCCGCATGCTGGATGCTCATTGGTGTTTCGGCTGGGAGCCGCATGCTGGATGCTCATTGGTGTTTCGGCTGGGAGCCGCATGCTGGATGCTCATTGGTGTTTCGGAGGCAATGAATAGTACATGAGCATAAATTGGAGCTGCAGACTCCAAGGCTACCATTTATGTTGCATTTTAAAAAGGGGGGCCTTCTGCTCTCACAAGCATTGGACTGTCCTGTCATAGTACTCTGGAAACAATTACGAGACCACGCCATATATTCGTTTTTAAAAATCTGCATTTTGAAATCCATAAATTGAGAAATAGGTGAAACAAAAAGTTATGCTTTGGTCTCTTCATTTTTTCCAAAGCTGTATTTTTGTCATGACAATGGGAAAGAACAAAGGTAGAAGCTAGAATACTCCTCTTATACCCTAGCAAGCATACTCTGCTATTATGCTGCAGCTAGAATACTCCTCTTGTACCCCAGTAAGCATACTCCTGGTAGCATACTGCAGCTAGAATTCTCCTCTTATACCCCACCAAGCATACTCCTGCTAACATGTTGCAACTAGAATACACCTCTTAGTATACCCTAGCAAGCATACTAAGATGTTTCTAACCATACATTTTCTCACCACTCAAATTTTTTTCCTTTTAAGATGTGTTTATCAATACTTTTTAAGACCCTGTTATTTATTCTTGTTGTTATTTAACTTTAATTGTTCCACATTTCTGTCTTGTGGCTTATTAATAACCAATGCAGGATTTTTTCATTACAACATAGTCATACACATTATAAGTAAGTTTAATTGTCTGAGGTAATATTAAACTGATTTTAATGTGTTCAGCAGAACATTTTGTGGTTTATTGTTTTTAATTCTTGAAAGGCATACTTATAAACACAGGAACCATTTTTATATGTAAAAAGTCACTGCTTAAGTGTACTGTGTCTGTCTCTGTAAAGGGTTAGTTTGATGTGCTTGGCTTCTTTGATTAGAGTGTACTTTCCTCAGTGTTTAGTTTCATGGAGCATGTTAAATGTAAACTTTAGCATTGAGGTTGAATACGTCATCTCATGACTCAGGGAGGTATGCTGTACTATCCCTGCACAAGGAGCTTAAACGGAATTGCTCTAGTAAAAACATCCAGCTTCCTCAATGAGTGAAGTTGTAGAGTTATCACCATCTTGAAGTGTTTGTGCTTAATTGCAAACAACAGATGAATTTGTATCAAACCATGCGAGTCTAAATTAGCATCTTTAATTAAAACTGAGGAATCTGTGGATTTGATATTGTGTAGCTGGACAGAAACTCAGTTTAAAGAAGTAACCACTTACACTACAGAAATGAAAGGTTGGGCGGTACATACCCTGGTGTAAGTGCTGAGTGCCCTAGATGCTAAAGTAATCAAGTTACAACTGGTCTTGTGTTTTAGTCGTTCCAATATTAAAAAAAAAAAATTAGAAACAGATTTTCTCATATATGTGGTGTTATAATTGAGCCTGAATCCAACGTTGTTGTGTTGCTCCCTCCAAGGAAACACTATACCGCCTCACAGGCCAGAGCCGTGACCTTCATTCTTCTGGGTCCAGGAACAACCCTTCTGCAGTGGAATTCCCCATAGCCTCCCCTGCCTTCGAACACTATGTTGCCACTTGAAAAGCTGAGATATAGCAGAGGTATAGTAAATCCAGGCAGAGATGGCCAGTATTTCAATGAAATGTATTTAAAATTACTTTTGAGTATTATGTAATTTGTATTTTGCTGGATGTAAAAAAGCAAATGTAATTTGTAACAAAATACTTTGAGAGATTGTAGTTTATGTATTTCAAATATTTAGAATACGTAACAAAATGTCATATTTATTTATTTATTTTCTGTCATTTTAAGAACTCTCATCACCAGGTTAACAGACTTTTAAGGGGGCAGTTTACCCCAAAACTGAAAAAGATATGTTTTAGAGAGGCTTCAGTGCTGTCTATCCGTCTAGTTTGTTCTGCTGGGAGTTGCATAGTTTTGAAGATATTGGCCATACTGTAGAAATGTCAGGTCTGAATAATGGGACTGAATCTTTCCGTGGCAGTAAAAGCGCCAAAAAAGTTTATCTGAAAAATTCAACAGCATTGTCTCTTATCAGAAATCGTGACACGGTTACTGAAAATAATCCAGAAACTTTGTAATGAGCAGTTTAATGTACAAACTATTTCCTTCTACTGAACTCCACACACCAATTGTATTGATATTGACCCTGGTTATCTTCTGCGGAGTGAACAGGGAACCGCGATACCTCCCCCTACTCCAACCCGCTGCCGCATGTGCAGCCTCTTCAGTTTTCATTACGTTGCTAATGTTGCAAAACTCATTTTTCATTTCTTAATGAACACTATAACACATGTAGGTCACAAAACTATTATTCTATTTAAAGTTAACGGCAAGCTGAATATTTTGTAAATATTGCACATTACTATGGCTGTAACGATACACGTTTTCGTGGGGCTCCGTTACCATTTTACATGTATTTTTGTATTTTCAAATTACAGATTTTTTATATATTTGTGCCCATCTCTGAATGCAGGAAGAGGTTTCATGAGATCTGGGAACCTGTCTTTCACTTAAAAATATTATTTATTCTCAAAGTATTAAGTGATTTTTTTTATTATGGATTAATCAAGAACTTTGTTTCTTAAACTATCTTTATTCTAAACTACCAGATATATGTCATAGTGCGTAATCTGCAACACTCTGTAATGACTTTTTCCAACAGGACCTTGAAGACCCTGTAATGACCCATCAACATGAATGCAGAATTTTGAGCAGTTTTAAACACTCTGAAACTACCTGTGCCCGTGTTTCTGCTCTTCTCCCACATGTCTCTCCATTGTCGTCTTTCTTATTTGGGGTATTAGAGGCAGGTGCTTGTCGCCTGGGGGGCTTGGGCCACCTGCCAGATTTCTCTTTTTTATCTCAAAACAGGCAAACGGAAACAACAAGGTTCTAGAGACCGATGAGATGTTAGGATAGAAGTAGTCGCCTCAGGCATGTGGTTCTCTTATGCGGGTTGGGTTAAGTATGCAGAGAGTAACATTTTCCCAAGATACAGGTTTGTTCAGAGTGATGGGGGGGGGGGGGGATGACCCGTGTTTTTTTCAGTGTGTCTTTTGATTTAAAGTAACACTGTGCAATACTTGTCAATGGTCACTGCTGTCGTAGCGTTGAAAGTGAGCTACAATGAAAGAATGTCCTTTAGTTTAGTCATTAGTCGATTGGGTCTAATTTCTAAAAACATACACTTAGCTTGGACTGAGAATGTTGAAAGACCTTTGTGACAATATGGGCTGCAGTTTCATAACCAGTAGCTTCTGTATAACAGTTTTCTTTGGCTTAACAAAAGAATCTTAAGATAATTATTTTTAGTTATTAGCAATTGCATTGAAAAAGAAAAAAAACAATAACTTAATAAAAGGTTTAATGCAATCAGGAATACAGTAGCGTAGATTCATTATGAGCTAGTTAATAAAGATTTTGAAATGTATCAACAAAAGCTTGCAAACCAAATGTTATTGGAATGTTTCCCTCTGTTGTTTCAAACAGCACACTTCTGTCTTTCCTAGTACAGCCACTGATGGGAATAGGATAGGAAATAACTATGAAGTATTTATGGGCTGCGAAGGAAAACTCTGGAATGTTTCAACATAATCAGAAGAACATATTAAGAATCTGAACCTCAGAATGGCAAGGCCAGGTAGCTAATGGTTCCTAACTGGAAATCGGTAACAGAGCCAGCTTCAGTACAATGTCCTCCACAATACATTGCAGATATGGATCAACATATTATATTGATAATAAAATATGAAGATGTAATTAAAACCAAATATCAGTACCCATAAAATGAACCTTGTAAACTGTATAAATATATGGAAGACAGAACCTAAATTCTTCAATTGTTTTTAACCACAGTATTACTATTCTAAAACTATATATATATTAGTTCATAAAGCACGATTTGCCTATTAAATTAATGTGCTACTTCCATTTTCATTATCCACTTATCCAAGGTCATGATGAACCTATCCCAGGAAATCGAAGCCACAAGGCAGGACTCTGGAATGAAAATCAGTCCATCACTGTGCAAATTAGGATCAACAACCAACAAAATCATGTTGCAACACTGAGATTTTTATCATTGTCACAAACAGAGGGTCCTGCCTCTATTTCCAACTTTTTACTTTCAGTTGAATCCCTATTGATCTACTGAATATGTTAAGAGGCGGTTGAACTTCATCGAACTCTTATGGAAAATATTAGAAGCATGTAAAATACAATCCGCCTTATTTATATATCTTACGGAAATAACATGCTACTCGGCGCACATTCCTACCACAGTAAACAGGAACAGCATGCGAGCAGATCAAATTGTGGTAGAGATCTAGAAATCCCACTGGCCCGTTCTCAAAATCTTGGGCACGTTTAATGAAGCCCGTGTAACTTTCCTACTTTTTGGTATAGTAATAAAAGGTCCGTTGAAAATGTAGCCTATTAAATTTAAAGTTGCAGAAATACTGCGAAGGCGAAAGTATTCTAAAAAACTGAGGAAAAAAAAAATCTACTGAATGAATTGTAGGTTGTGGGCAATTACTGAATAACAATCCTCACTACATATCCAAAACGTACCACATAAGTACCATGTGGCTTTGCAAGGTAAATATTTAATAACTTCAGACTAATCAGACAAAACTGCAACATTGTTCCCGATTTCCAGGCATTCGACTGTTCTGAAATGTAACGTGAATATCACCAAGCTAAATGTTTCAGGCGCAGCCTTATCTTAATAGCTGCCAAGGTGAGATTTTCGGGGGTAGCCTGTGTTGGATCATTACGGCGGGAAGCGCGCACTCCCCTCGGCGCTGGGATCAATCAAAGGTTGCGCGCATGTTTCAAAGCACGGGGGAGCATGGCGTAGCCCTCACACATGTAAACGTAAATGACGCTGTATACTAGCACTGCCTAATGTAAACTCCTTTTCGGAGATAAGCGGGGCATTCAGGAGAATGTGGCAGGCCGGCTGCGTCACGCCTGAAAACTGGGGGAACCTCCTAGCATTTAATTCACTGTTAAGTTGCCCATTCTTTCTGTTGTGTCGTGTGTGAAAAAAAGTTACTCGAGAAGCGCGTTTACTTAAAAGTGCTTTATTGATTGCGATTGCCTTGACTGCTTTTTAACGCTTGTATTACACCAGGTTTGTTTTATTTTTAACAAGATTTCACAATTGTTGTTTGCATTTCCCGAAACTATTCATACCTTTCTTAAAACTTTAATTAAAAAAAAAAAAGATTGGTCTGTCAAAATGAGATCAAAACCACTTTTCCTTACTAAATCATTCATTTTAATTTATTTTGCTTTAGGTAAAGCAGAATTATCTGGTGTCCAACATTGCTTATCCAATACAGGATCACACTCAGCATGAAGTTTATGTCAGGAAGTTTAGGGTACAGGTTATAGGGGTCCATTATAAAAACGATGTATAATGAAAATATAAAATTGATGTTAAAATGTAGATGTATTAGTGTATCCAGTTTGATTATCATCCCCGAACTCATCAATACCCACAATATGAAATGGGCTCATCCATTAATGTTAAGATACAGGCCGAGGTCTGTTAAGCAGGTTATCCTTGAAAACTTACAGCAAAGTGAAGTATTGTAGATGATGTCAATAGTACAGAAACAGTAATTTATTTTACTTGAATTTCAAGACAAATTGGCCAATTCGAAATTGGTCTGGCTCCCCCAACACAACTTGGGCATTATGGGTTAACAATGCTAACTGTAACTGGTTTAAACATCATGTCTCTGTTAACAAACTCCCGCTTGGAGTTCTGACATTTGAGCCCAACACATGACCTGTCATAAGAAAAGCAGAATCAGAGGGTAAGGCGGCATAGTCATATGTCTGAGTATTTACTGCTTAACTACACTAAACAAAAAAATAATAGTTTGTCTGTGAGCGTTATAGATCCTTTTTAGCAAGTCACTCAGTACTGTTATATATATAAAATAAAAACAAAAAAAAATGTATACAAAACTAAAAATTTAGGAGCAAAGCCATTTTTACGTCTTGCATTTTAAAAACTGCAGCTGAATGTATTACAGTGGGATATCTATCAGTGCTTTTGACTAAAAAGGTTTTTACAGAAATTATGAATCATTGTGAGTTTCACTAATTTTAAAAAGTCTTTCTAAAGAATCTTGTGTGTTTATACTCAAACTTAAAAAACACAACACTGATTTTTTTTTTATTTGTATACAAGGTATTTACATGTGATTCAATGAGAAAATGTCCCCTCAATTTAAGATCATGTTAAATAACACGACAAAAGAAGCCCTTCCCTCCTAAAATTCAAAGGACGGCTTCCCACACAGCATATGTAGAAATTCAGTCTGGTTCTTCATAGTAGTTTCCAGGCTGTCATTACAACTCGATTTTCTAAACACCACCTCCAAATAATCCTCTGTTCTTATGGAAAAATCACTTTGACTTGTGTAAGACCTCTACTGTCTTTTTCCCATAGTGGTAGTAACTGTAACCAGATGCCGCAGTTGTCAGTGCAGTTATAAACCTGTAAATAGAACAACAAAAAGAAATTAATCTCAACACCTCTGGATATATAACTCACTGCGATTGCCTGAGTGATAACTGCCCTGCACTGTAACTCCATCTGTGTAACTAGTACAGGGTTCTGGATTCTAAGAACTACTTCTAGCTTACAAACTAGGGATGGGCCGATCCACATTTTTTCAGTTCCGATCCGATTCCGATAAACAACTGCCGATACAGATTCCGATACATGATCTCTTTTTACTTGGTTATACTTTATATATTTTTTTAAGCTAATAAATAGAGTTAAAAAATGTATGACAAAAAATATTTAATTAGGCTACTACAAACATACATAACGTACTGTTCCACCTCATTTGTACGTCTTGTTTTAAGCGTTTTTGAGGCATTTGCAGTTCAATGTGAATATCTTCAAAGCAAGTATACACAAGTGGCGAATGCTTAAAATTTTAACACAATTTTTCTCCCTTCGGCGTCAGCTCAGTTTCACTTTGTTGCGATGGCAGCCCCTATTGTATCACAAGCTACAGCAAGTTCGCAAGACAGTTCAGATTAGCGACTCCCAAATCATCCATTGCTTTTTTTTGTCTCGCACAGTTGCGTGCTCTTTGTGAAATGGGATTGTCCATTAAACGCTATTCCCATCTCTCAAAAATTTATTTTACAAAGATTGCAAATCACTGTGCTACTGGTTTCTGTTAAGGGTGTAAAATACTTCCAGATCGTTACGTCTCATCTTACGCCCCTTGTACTGTGAAGGGTATGCGCATGATGTCACATCAGGCAGAAGTCACTGTACTCACGCCCACTGAGTAGCAAAAAAGACTGAGAGGCAGCGTTAGCGTTCGATTCGAATGCCACAAAAAAAAACGTAAAATGGGAAAGAGTTGTGGTCCGATTGATTGTACAAATAGATTTAACACGAAATAGGAGCTATCTTTTTATAGATCGCCAAAAACGAAATAAGTAAATATAGGACGTGGATCGGTCACGCATGGCCAATACCCAATCCGTCAAATAGGTCTGGATCGATGCCGATAACGATCCGAATATTCGAATAGTGACGACATGCACACTCCCATTTCTAGGAGATCCAAGAAATATCTTGGACAGCACAGAGGATCCCGAGTTCAGAATCCAAGATGGCTGTGCCCTTTATCAACAGAAGGGAAAGTTGCAGTTTTTTCCTGTTTAAGCACTACTTCTCATTTGTGGCTCATTAAAATCGGTCGCACACACTACACCATCCAACTTATCTGTGGACATGTTGCTATGGAGTTTTATACGTAAAGCACCACGCGTAATGTGTTATCAACTGATATTGCTAACAATGGCTAACAATTAACCGGGTTAGAATTGGACTTCATGATTAGTCTGATTATGTGTCGGATTTAAGGTAGTTTGAGCTAATTGTATGTGAATGAAGATAAAGGCTATTTAAACTGAGTTACCTTAAATCCGACAAGTTGTCCAGCTAAGTAAAAAATGTTGCTTTTTTATATTTCGATTTTTTAGCGGATGTGACGTAATCTCGGAATCCGAAAATCTGATTCCAAGGCAAATGGAATGCAGCATAATACAAACACACACTAAGGAAAACTTACGAGACACCGATTCACCTAATCTGGACTGCAGGCTGAAATGCATGCATATATGGGCAGAAACTCCATATATACAGAGGCTGAAATGGGAATGAAACCCACGGCACTGTATGGGTGAACTTACAGCACAAGCTACTAGGACAATGTACTGCCCACACTACCTGATGCTTTTAAAATCAATACACCATGGGAATTCATATTTGAAAACAGAAAAATGCTACTTTAAGGTTCCTTAAAAATACTGATTTAGAAACTGCAGAGTACATAAAACACTCAGCTCAAGATTTCCCTGCATTTCGGATCATCAGAGGACTTGAATGTTCAAGTGTGCAACAGTGGACATGCTTACCAGAGGGTCTGAAGAAACACACTGTCCGTGTACTGGAATACCGGGGCAGCCAGTGATGCCGCCACAAGTATTAGCTGGATCGCAGTGTTTACCTTTAAAATCACACAAAAAATCCCTCTAAGAGCTTAATAGTTTAATTCAGGATCAGATCCCATGTACAAAGCAGTGCAAGTACTTAACTATAAATATAGCAATTCAGTCCTACTTTTACACTTAAGAATAAAGGACATTGACAACTTTCCTTCAGACTGAAGTGTCCCCTCAAATTTTATTTATAAATTTTATTTTATTAATAAAATATTACAAGGCATGTGACAGCCAGGAAAAACCAATCACAGTCCATTTCACATGAACCGAAAGGCTTTTTACAGATGGGCAACAGTGTAGAATTACTCCTAATGCATTGCATTATATTAATGATTGTATTATCACGGTAGTGATCCCCCACCTATCGCGGAAGATGCGTTCCAGACCCATTAGCGATAGGTGAAAATCAATATGTATAGAAAGACCATATAAATAAACATATTTTTATAGTTTAAGCCTTAAAATACCCCTCCCACACGCTTCAAACACATGTAAACTTATTAAAACAACACATATGATATGTGGATGTCGGGCTAAGGATGAGTAACATAATAATAATAATAACAATATGTAATGCATTTGTACGCGATTCCTTTTTAACGATGGCTTTATTCCGAGGACATGCCGTCCTCTTTCCTGTTTGACTAAAGGTAAGCGATGCGGTGGCTCTTATATTCTTTTCATCCTTCTTGATGTATCGTACCGTCGATTCATTCAAGCCATAATGGCGAGCGACGTCCGCGTAACGCTTTCCTTCCCAAAGCATATCTAGGAGTTTTATCTTCCCCTGAATGGTCAAGGTCTTCCTCTGGCGCTTAGGCTCACTACTACCAGAAGGGTTAGAAGATGCAGGAGGCTTGGGAGCCTTTGTAGGGCTTAAAACTAAACAAAAACAATCGGACCACAAGCTAGGAACACGATACGCAGAGAACTGTGACGCGTCGGGAAAAAATCTGCCATATAGCGGGGGATCACTGTATTGGTAAAATGTGTTGAAAATGTTCAAAAGGTACATACTGACATATTGAAATCATTTCACCAAGTTTTATATTGAAAACCACAAATAAAAAAATAGCAGCACTATGCAGTTCATACAAAAGATTAAAATATTTGTTCATATAAAGATTAAAATAATAACATAGCCTACACCTAATGGGAAAACAGTCTCAAATGTGCATTGACATTAGTGTCTGCAGTGCTGTCACTGCCTACTGCCACGTAGAACAATTGACTTACCTGCATGTACCTCCTACAGATTTTTGGACACATATTAAGACTTAATTTATACACGATCAGCATTAGAATGTAACCAATAAAGACTCTGAATTAACTATTATATCAAAAGTGGAACAAGTTGAAAACCCAATGGTATTTTATTGTAGTAAATCAGTGGAAAATGTTATAATGGAACAGAAAAGGCACAAGGTACCTTGCTGATGGACGTTGGTTTAAGCTGAGCTGTAGCGTAGCAGGGATTGAAGAATTTGCTGAGCGTCCGCTGTGGGTGGACAGAGAAGAATGGAGTTGATTAAACTTCCCATTGGTACAGAAACACCAAAGTCTGTGCTGGAAGCCAAAATGGCACAGAGTTCATGCTTGTATCTACAAGATATCACCTCTACCAGATCTCCAGGTTAAGTGTAATTGGACAGACATGTCACTGCACACATTCAGGTGACCAATGTACTTGCCGGTGGGGGAACCGTTTTGTAGCGAACATAGAAAACTGCAGCAATCAAGGCCACATCTCTGGAGATCACCAACGCCGTAAGAGGAGCTGAGAGAGACAAAGCTCACTATTAAAAACACAACTTAATGAGAGAGACAATGAGTCACAGAAATCCAGCACAGGTACTGGGGCAAACATTTGGAGACTCTCCTTATAGTGAAACCCTCGGTATTCAAAACATACTTAAAACTTTATTAAGAGCATAATGACAGTCAAATAACTCAGGATTGGCAGGACACTATCTAATGACAATACATTTGGTGGCAATGTGATCGTATAAGTGAGTAGTGCTGTAAATATTTAGTAAAATAAAACATAAGAAAACACACTAGCAAGAGTAAATGTTTTGGGGTTTGTTAATAAGGTTAAGATTAGTCACCAGTACAGGGAAAATTGCAGATAAAGACATCAACATTTTCACAATTGCAGGAATATGAAATTTGATGCCAAAATACCAACAATCCAGACCACTGCAACTATGTCCTGCTGATTTTGCTTACCTGGGATAAGACTGGCATAAGTCAAACTTATATATAGCACACTGATGAGTATTTTATCAGCCAATGGGTCGAGAGCACTCCCTAGAGCTGATTTTTGATTGGCCCAGTTGCGAGCAATGTACCCATCCAGCTGTAAACAGAATGCATTTAAAATATCATCAGTTTAATATACAAGTACTTTAATTTACAATTTAAATACATACATAAAAACGATCACGAAGACTGATTGGTTATATGCAAGTGGTTAAATGTAAAAGTCAGGATGGTAAAAACAGTCACCCTATCCAGGATAATTAGTTGGAAGATGGATCTTAAAATTAACCAAATGCCAATACTGTTTTACATTTTTAATCATTGAATAAACCAAAAATAACCTACCAAATCAGTTGCTCCAGCTAAAACAAAGAGGCCGAGAGAGAGATGAAACCACTGTTCCACAATCAAGTATCCCAGGACTGGAGCCAGAGCAATTCTCGCCATGCACAGGAAATTCGGTATGGTCCATGGATTTTCATACTAAAAACAGTTAAACAGGTTCTCATGTTACTATCAAAGATTGCCAATCTCAGAGTATAATTAGAAAATATCCATTCACTTTTCCTTAATTGGCTATTGAATCATATCTAAAACCATTGCTCACCACTGCTATTTAAGCTAAGCAAGTTCATATTCATGTCCAGTAACATAGTTACCATACACTGCTATTTCATTTTAAAGAGACGGGACTTAAACGTGTTTTTTTTACAAAGTTAATACGGAATTCTGTCCAGGACGCTTACCAGTTCTTTAAAATTTGACAGCCCTTCTTTTGCTGGCTTTGTAGAGTCACGCTCCTTTGACGTATCCCCTTGTAAAGGGTCTTCATCGCCCTGAGGTTTGGGCTTTGCAGAGTTACTGTACCCCCTGTAACCTTGAAGTACGAATGAACTTCCGGCTATGCTGAAATGGGAGACGCTATTAATCCTCTGCATAAGGGTCTTAGGGTTTAACCTGGAGATTCCCGCACTGTTTACAGCTGGACTGTAAAGATGTGTCCTTTTCTGTATTTGACAGCTTCCCTGGTTTGTCAGTTGGGCACCCAATGAGAAAGCAGGTATTGGTCGACCAACCCAAGGTTCAGGAAAGGCAGTTCTAAAAGTTGGTACATGACCATGTAGTTTATCCGACGGAAAATGCCCCAGTCTGGGCCACTCCCCCAAAGAAGAAAGCGTCCCTTTCACTCTCTGGAGAAATTTCTTCTCGTTCCAGAGACACTTCTGTGACATTTTATGTCCCCAAGATGTTAATGCATTCCTCCAAACGCACGAGCTTGGAGCAGCCCTTGTCTGACCCGCTGCGATACAACTCTTTGCAAAGCTCAACACTTGCCCTTTCGCACAAGTTACCAAGATATTTCTATAAACCGCCAGGAACATCTCAGATTTAAAAATCACTCAGTCAGCATTCGGAATTAACTACAGCCTTCGACTTTCCCCAAAACATCCAGCGATCGGGAACATTTGTCCTGTTTTATATCACATTTCTTCTAAGTCCGAAACACACCGCTCCACTTTACATGTGCCACCGTGCCGTATTCCGGTTTGACAGTAACTTTACGACAGGATAAAAGGCAGGCGTTTCTATTGGTTACAAGGTCCAAGCTTCGAGCCATGTGTAGCTTTTCTCTCTCTTAATATTTAACCAGTTTCCACTTCGCCCCGAAGTCCTTCTAAATGCTGGTTTGTTTTACGATATGTGGTGGATGAAACGGAATTCGGCATTTTGATGCTTGAATATGAAATAGAAACATTAAAGTTTTTTCTTCCTTTTAAGACAAATGTCTTAGTGGAGCTGTAAAGCAAGCGAAAATATATTGGATCTAATGAAAAAGCACTCAGCATCTGGCAGCGAACCGATAGCGAGTTCTTGCTTTTGGTTCATGTGACGTAGCACGAGGCGTTCAGACAGGAAGTTACGTGTGATATGGTTGCATTTTTCTACTAGTGTTATTTGCAACCGATGCTGCTTATAAAATGTCATTATGAAGTACAACGCAAGCATATTTATCAACAGTATCATAAATAATTTTGCACAAGGCAAAGGTAATATTTTAATCAAACCCAGCATTCAGTTTATTTTATAATCTTTTTTATTCTAAGTAACAATATATGTAGCAAACAAATGTAACAAATGTATGAAAATAATTTAAAAAATACATATACATTAAATTCAGACATGCTATTTTGTATCTTAACCACAGTTACAACAAAGAGAACCTTTACAATGTCAACAGTATATGTTACATTTTTATACTTGAAAAACCATAAAACAGAACAATCATTTGAATCATTCTTATTCAAACTGTCTGGAGCTGGTACGTCTTCGGTCCCTTTTTCAGCAGGTAACCTTGTTCGTTCAGGCCGCTGATAAAACCTTCAAAATCAGCTACCTAAAATATAAACAACTTAAATGCACACAGCAGAACCTACTGCGACAGTCTGAACTGCATCCTGGCTTTACTTCATGTCAGATTCACTTGTATGTCAAATATCAAAGAAATGCTTCTGGCTTAGGACACATCTTCACTGAATGTATACTCATTCGGTATATTCATGATATTATATGGTATATATAACAATCCCAGTGCCGGTCAGTGATCCCACCTGTATGTTTAACTCTGTGGCTAGTTGCCGCAGCTGCTGGTATTCAAACACTGTTTTGTAAGTGCGCTCGGCGATCCTGTTCAGAGCAGTCACGAATTTCTTCTTCTGGGACCTGTTGCTCATTCCAGATCCCAGCTGAGAACGATCGAAATCGATTCTACCAAATTCATCTGAATAGGTGTCCAGTAAGCTGAGAGATTAGACAGAAATAGTGCTATAATCAAAACAGAAAGGCCATTATGTGACATAAATGTGAATTTAAGTGTGAGGTTCACACGTTGGTGTTATTATTTAAAAATACTTATGAATTTGAGCAACACTGATTTTTAATATCTAGAAACGATGAGACAATGGTGGTACTAAATGCCATTGTCCTGTAAAATTTGTGCTATACAAAAGTAACAGTTTATAATAATCCTACTTTGGTCGCAAGAACCCTATAAGTAGTAATATTAAATTGTGTGTTCAGTAAATAAACTTCAATGTTAAGTATAAATGTAGTATTGTGGAGCCAGTTCAGGTTATCGCTGATTCAGTCCCTACCTGTGCTTCATTATCTCCACAACATCTTCTGCATCACTTTTAGTGGCTACCTCTCGCAGTTCTAGTCTTGCTCTGGCCTACATGACAGGCAGAACAAATGCGTTACATTTAAAAAAATATTTTCAAGAAACAGTAATCAGAAACATGAAGTTATGATAAGTGGTTGGAAAAAGCATCTTTTTACATCGTATCAAAAGCTAACAGCTCTCAGCTTCACTACAGAAGGTATCTGGTCACAGCAGCGACCAAACTGTAGTCAAGCTGGTCTCTTCTATCTAGTTTTGTTACTTCTATACTAATGAATCCAAGCTGTAGTGTCTTTACCCCATGTACTCTACCTCTGTCAGCCGTATGAGCGATTCCAACTGCCGCGTGGTGATGGGTGTGCTGTCTGCAGACTGGTTCTGTCTGCGCAGCTCAAGGTAGAAGTCTTGAAGTACCTGCGCAGCTTCCACAGACAGCTTTGGGTGAACGTAGTGCCTGGCATACCCAATGTACTTCCTCAAGAGCTGATGAGGGATTAGGTCCAAACTCTCTCTTGGACCAACCTGTGATTAAAGTATTTCAGGAAATCAGATAAATATCCATCTGGTTTCCTTGACCAGTTCTCCAGTACAAGATCGCTGTGAGCCCAAGGTCTACGCTTCAAGGTAGAATGTCGGGTGAAACCCTGAATGGGGTGCCAGTCCATCACAGAGCAGGGACACACACAGTAACACTTCATGAGCAATTCAGAGACACTGGTTCGCCTAATCTCATGTTTGTAGACTGTGTGAGCAACCAGGTGCACCAGGAAACCTGTACAACATGGGGAGAACATGCAATCTTGTGGAGGTGCGAGGTGACAGACCTACCTACTACTCCACCATGCCATACTTCTCATAAATGTCGACTTTAATTAAAATCATACAATTAGCTTCAAGAAATCCCATTCATACCAATCTGGCAAGATTAATGAATAAGCAAACATGCAAAAGTGATTAATCATAGTTATTAATACCCACAAATTAGCTTTATTCTAAATTAAAAAATTCTAAATTAATATACAAATCCCATGTGCATGAAAGCCAGTAAAAATCTCTACCTTTAGACTTTGTGATAGGGGTTTGTCCCCGACCGCCTCCAGTATGGAAATTTCGGACTCTTGTGTGCCAGTCCGGCTGACTGTGGCACCAACTCGGACCCCAGTTTTCCCTGAGCGCATGGCAATCACGTGGTCCGAGATCATGTGGTCATGGTCCTCATTGGGGGTATCGAGTAGGATGAAGACCAGGTCAAACCTTGACAGAAGGGCACTCCCCATCCTGAGGGAAAGACAAAATAAATAAATAAATGCGACCATCTAAAAATCAGAAAATAGGACGTGCCACATCAGACATGATTATGACAATTCAATTTATAATACTAGCAAAAATATTTTAATAATTGTTTTTTAAAGTTGAGATGATTTCAGATTTGATTGCTGGGTTTAACATATCTGAGCGAGTGGGTTTCCATTCCAAGACTATCAGTGTGCATCAATCCTTATTGTATCTGCCAACACAGCAGATGTTCCTTGGGCTTTTCCTCCAAAGCAGTATAATCTGTAGATGTAACATTACTGCATCGATAAAACATGTCTTGAAAGCATGTGCTCTCACTGAACACTGCTGCAGCCAATCAGAGTGGTACCGAGCCCTCGAAGGGCGGGGCATACTTTAGGTTCTCGGAGACGGTCTTTCCCTTGTTGTAGTGGCCCCCCACCGGGTTGGCTGCCGCGACGATGGAGGTGCGAGCCGGGAGAGAGCACACGATGCCGGCCTTGGCCAGGCTGATGCTCTGCTGCTCCATGGCCTCAAGCAAGGCTTGGTGTTGGCTGCCCATCTTGTCAAACTCATCTATGCAGCAGATTCCTGCATGAGACACGGGCCGGCAGTTACGGACAGGGAAGCAGGTGCTAACGCATGGAGTAAACTGCCGATTGGGGGGGAAAACTGGTGACATTTTACTGAACTTCTGGAAAAAAAAAGTGCAAATACAGGAGCTCCTCTACTTGCAAACTTTCAGACACACGAACAAAGAGGACTGTACGTCCCAATTATGTTCGCTGGGCTCCCATTTCCTGTCTGCAACATCAATTCCGCCTCGTACAACTTCTGGCCGCTACTCCCGCCGGGCAGCATATCCTAGCTCTTAGTACTTGCGTAAACCCTTAAAATGATGTCGAATAACGACTTATGAACATTTCAAATTACGAAAGGCTGTTCGGAATGTATCTCATTCGTAAGTAGAGGAGCGTCTGTATAATAAAATATGGATGTTACTTCACAGTATGCAACCGTTTTTGCTGCCAATCAAAGCCATAGGACAGTCATGCTTCATTCATCCCTAGGGGGAAATCGCCGTTTTGCCTATGCTATCCTGCGTTCCATGAAACACACAGTCACATATATAGGTGAGAGCAACAGTCAGCTGGCCACGGGATGCAAACCAGCAACCTTCCGAGTCCTGACCTGCTATGTATGTCAACACAGTCAAACAATTGTACAATCTATTGCCCTAAGTCAGTTATGTACATTCTTACCACTCTGTCTGCAACTAGAGCTATATGCATGGCAAGAGTAAAATGGCATTAAAACAGATTACAAAGAACAAAAAGGTAAAAACTTTAGAAATAACTACAAAATATCAGTTAAAACAATATAAATATCTAATCTAAAAAAGGCTCTGGGTTCACTTTACTAAAAAAAAAAAAGTAAGAGTCAGTAAAATGGTACCTAAGAGAGTTTAAGAAGGACAATAAAATAAAAGTCACTTAACAGTTAAAGGTATGTTACATGCAAGACACACAGAAGGATATTCACCTGCAATTAGTTATAAATTCTTATAGTATAAGCTTGGCCTAATGATACAGAACAGTTTGGATTAACAACCAGTAAAAGGCAAATCGACAAAAAGATGGTTATGAGACGAAACTGAAAGATGTTATGGGTTGGTTGGTTAGCAGTTATGCTATAAATACCTTGGTCACTCAGCACTAAAGCCCCAGCTTCCAAAGCATAATCTCCAGAAGCAGAGTCCCGGGACAGAGTAACCGTCAGTCCAGACGTGGTCGTGGTGTTTCCACAAACATAGACGCCGCGCGGGGCGACGTTACACACTGCCTAAAAGAATTAGCAGATATAAATCAAGCCCCTTCATCTTTCAGAAGCCTATCCAGTACAGGGTAACAGACAATGACTTCAATCTTTAATAGTAATTCTTACAAAAAAAAAAAAAAAAAAAAAAAACACACCACACCTTACATGTGTAGGAAAATATGTATATATCAAACACCTATTAATAAAGTCAAATTATCTATTAACTCTTCAGTTTGATCTAAATATTAGGACCTTAAGATGCTTTGTGTATGCAAAATAATATCCTGTACCATCTAACTTAACACGGAGACGCCATTTCATAGCAACACACCTGTAACATCTGGCTCTTTCCCAAACCCGGATCCCCCACCACAAGAACGTGAGGGTCCCCCCTGATGGGGATTCGGTTTTTGTCATCCATGTACTTCTGACAGCCCCCGAAAAGAGCCAGGACCAAACCCGCCTTCACCAGCTGTGCACAAAGACAAAGCCGGTTCTAGGTGATGCAGTGAAAATTCACACACAGCATGGGTTTAAACTTAGGAGTGGGAAATAAAACATTCTACTTACCAGATGTCCATAAATGGCTGGACATAGTGAACTACAACGCAAACATAAAAGAGCAGAAAAAAAATTTGCAATGGAATAAGATGAGGCAGCTCTGATGAGTTTATATTTTAATATTTCATACAATTCATGTTTACATAACATACCCATTATCTGTTAAACCTAAAAAAATAAAAACTAATAATTTAACAAGGATTCTTACTGGACGACCAGCTTCAGAAGGTCTCCCTGTGCTTGGATCTCCTGGATAGCATACAGGTCCTTGAGGGAAAACTCCACCAAGGCCCCCTGACTCTCCGGGTCGGCCTCCTCCTTCGACTTCTGCCCCTTGGAGTTGCTGATGGAGTTTGCCTTGAGGAACAGCAGGAACATGCAGCGGTCCTTCTTGTTCCTTCCATAGCCTGGAGGCTCAGCCATTGAGAAAAAACGGCTTTTTAATAGGTAAACTTCCACAAGTGTGTCTGAAGAAGATGGACACTTCCCCCTGGTGTTCTGCGGCAGTATGACCACTGCATGTAGATCACACATCCACTAACGTAAGGATAAAAAATTATAGCATAAAATAGCACAAACCATGTAATTGTCAGGAAATTGGACAGCACCCAATATTCTTTTAAAACATGTACTGAATTTTTAATATAAACACTTATTAATTAAAACTTTGTGCCAATATTTCCTATTAACATCTCAATTTCTAAGCGGCATATGGTACGGTAATCAAGCTCACCTTCCTCACTGGACACTTTAACCACCCCTGTGATGGTGACCGTGTCTCCGGGGACACTGCTGTCTACGAGGTCCTGGGTGAGTTCACACTCGATGGTCCGAGGGATTCGTCCTGCCTCTCTCTGATCGTCGGATATCAACTCCTGAACTCTGACGAACAGATGTCAACTACGTTAGTCGAAACTTACAAACCTTTCACCGTATTTATAAACACTAAAATGTCTACACTAAATCCATTTACACTAAAACTGCAATAATGCCTGTTGGGCTGTTTATAAGGCAGTACTGACTACAGGATCCACAGTGCTTTATTATGATGCACAGAAAAACCAAAAACCTACTTTATAGTCTGATAATCCACAGTTAGTGTTAGAGGTGAACCTCTGTTGGGTGTAAATGAACGGCTTCTGCATCCCGGCTGTAAACACTGGAGGAAAAAATAGAAAACTATACAGAAAAATCCCTTTCATAGATCAAGTTTGCTAATTAATACAGTGACAACCTACAGCAAACATAAATGATAAATCTGGTGAATAGCAAAGAAACATAATACTTAAGTTAGAAGCTGATTGTGAAGAGACAAAAACGTCTTCGGAATGGTGGGGGTACCTTGGTGGGGGTAGCGAACTTGCCGTCTGGCAAATGAAAACTCTGTGTGTCGCCGCAGTTATTGCAGACGAAGGCCATCTTGACGCACAGTGGTTTGATGTTGCTGACCCTCACCACAGTCCCTCTGAGCGCTACGTACTTCCCGTACAGATTAGCCTTGAGCATCTTCAGCGGTGTGAGCGGCTCGAAGTTGTAAACTCTACGAACACATGCAATTTCTCAAAGCTGTATGGGGCAGGAACTACAACTGCCTCTGGCAAACCTACATTTTTCACCGCCAAGATTAGTCGACGTATTTATCATCTCCCCTAGTTGATTAAATTAATTAAAAAGCCAACTAATTTTTTTTTAGCTTTTTGTAGTAATTTATCATCCGGATGCATTTTTACTTCTATCCTTACTTAGTAGATGCTTTTATCTAAAGCAACGTACGATTCAGAAGGCAGAGTCTGCCAGCTTCTGAAGCTACTGGGGGCTTAAGGGTTTTGCTCAAGGATGAAATCGCTCTTCCAGTCACGGGAGTTTGAACCAGCGACCTTCCAAACAGGAGCCCAGAGTCCTAAGCTGCAGAAGCGCACACCACCCCTTGCGTATGAATGCACGCGGGCACGAACAGTAACGTTTCATTAAATAGACGGGCCTGCTGCACTACCTGGCATTGATGTAGGGTATGTTCACGACAGCTGCTGTGCCACTGGGCAGACCTTCCTGTCCCTGCAGTTCTACTGCATGTCTCTCCAGATCCATCGTCAACACCTAAGTAACACCGAAACAGAGGAATGAACATGAATCCAGCATCAAAATAGGCTGTGACTGAATACACATACAGCATCTGCAGCTCGACAATTCAAATCAAACGTGTTTTATTGTGTTTGTGTGCTCATCTCTTTCTTTCCTCCTTCTTTTAAAATGTCTGTAAAGCAAAGCATTCTGTAAACCCTGTGGTTAAAGCAGTACAATATAAATACATTTTAATTGATTGAACAATTAAAGCGTTGCCCTAACACAAAGTTTGCGGGTTAGAATCCCAGCGAACTCACGTAAATTGTAACCCTTCCTTCTTCTGTTGCTCTGGATCAAATTATCAGATGAGTAAAATGTACACATGTCCTTCACTGTTAAGATTCCCCTATCAAATGAAACATTTTTTTTCCAGCAAAAAAAAAAAAAAACTACGCACTCCAAAAATAAAACTAACCATTTGCATATATATTTTCAGTTTTTGAGCATAAATATTTTTATTTATCTATATTAGGGTAAATATTGCCATATTCATTTTTTTGGCCAGAAAATGCATTCATGGGCTCACTCAGAACTCATACCTGATGGACGGCCAAACCCAGGCAGTCCAGCAGCTTCTCCGGCATGTCCTTAAACTCAGCCGCTAAGTTAGGCTGAGCCAAAGACAGCTGCTCATCCTGAATGAGCTCTTTATAGTCCACTAAAATGCTGCCTTTCCTTTCGATTTCATCCTGTCGAAACACGAAGCCATGGGGGTCATTACTACACTCGATTTACAAAAGGGGGACATACGAGTAATTGGTAATTCTATTATAATTTAGTCGTGCTGATCGTTTAAACACAAGATTTAAAACCGTGAATTTGCATACTTTGTCATATAATTCGATCCGTGATGAGAAGTAACGTTCAAATGCCTGGATTTTCTGCACGTACGGAGAGCTTTCCATGAAACCTGGTTAAAAGCGGAAAAAATTGCAAAGACAATTGTGGGGGAAAAAAAAAAATCATTTCACCGAAAACTGACAGTGAAAATTTGATGACCATCATTCACATCTTCTGTTGATACAAGTTACAGTTCAAAAAGTACAAGTATGATTATAAGCATGTGAGCCATAAAAAGCTGATCATAACATCCAATCAAGAGTTAAAGGAAAACACAGAGCAGTGTCACAGGAAGCTCCAACCTTCAGAAAAGTAGAGTCTCCATCCTTTGTAGTGACACTTTTCAATCAGGGTCGTTTGGGTCATTTGTGGCTGCTGAGATCCACCCCCTTATAAAGACAAAGAAATTTCTTTATGAAGCTCCTGCACCATGCAATGGTGCACATAATGCATCTCCAGGGCTGCATCATAACTGCATATTCTCATATTATATCGTTTGTTTTTGACATAAAGACGTAAAAAAAAATACTGAAAATGCATGCAATGTTATTTAATTAAGCCACAAACTATTCAGTAAATAGTAGACTTGGACAGGTACGAGGGTATCACAGTATACCCCGTTATTATAAACCACAATGGTCTGTTAAGCTGAAACAGAGAATATGTATCGAGGTGATGTATTGTAGTGTACAGCATTCGTCACCAGAGGTCAGTCTACTGGTGAGAGAGATGACGACGGGGTACCAATAACACATGATTAGTCAAAAAGAAATGTCTGGGTGTCCATTCCATTTGTTTAATAATAGCAGTCATACAGTATAAATATTGTCATATACCCTACACCGGGATGAAATGTATGACGGTATATAAAAACGGGTACCACCCAAACCTAGTAAACAGCATGAATAACAAACAGGATTAACCTCTTTCAGTTTGGTTTGTTTTTGGGTTGCCATATCCTCCTCTCCATGGTCTTCGTTTCCAGCCACCTCCTCCACCTCTCCATCCTCCTCTCCCTCTCCATCCTTTCCCACCTCCTCCTCCTCCTCCTCTCCAGCTGCCATTACTGCTCCAGGTTCCTGAGCCTCTCCCACTTCCCTGTGATTGCCCTCCTGTAACCCAGGCCCCTTGGCTTTCACTCATTCTGCTTTATCTCCTTTACCTCCTGTTATGGTGAAATTTGAGCACAGGAAGAATGTGAAATACAGCAACAGTCAAAAGTCTGGGCACACCAACTGAAAATCATTTGTTTTTCCAACCTGATAATGACCCTACAGATCTTAAGGATATAAAATACTGTATAATCTTGTGAACAAGGAAAGAGATGGAGTGCTATGACAGAAAACCTGCCCCCCACGACCCCCTATAGAATACTATATAGTTGATTTGGAATAAGTTAGATAAAGACTAAGAGCAAGGTAGCCAACTTGTGCCCAGAACTTGTGGAAACATCCTTCAGTACAGTAGGAGAAGCATTCCAGCTGGTTGAAAGAACAGAAAGAGATTGCAATGATGTCATCAAAGGCAAAGGGAGGTATTTTTGAAGAGTCTAAATTTAAGAAAATTTTGAGATGTTGAACAATTGTCTTGGTTGTTGCAATATCTGATATGTATTATTTCATCGCCTTTAAGCTTTTTACTATAAGGTGAATCACATAACTAAAATATAGATAAATGCTTCGAAAGCAGTTGTGGCCAGACTTTTCACTGGTACTGAACACAACAGAATGTCATTCAGAAAGAGATACTCATACATTTAATAACTGAGCAGGTGCTTCTATCCAAAACAACATACTGCTGAGAAAGCACGGCTCACCGGTCCCCGGCGCTTCGGGGTTATGGGCCTCGCGCACAGACACGGAATTCTGACCCAATGAACCGCACACTGCGGTTACATTATTACTGACACGGATGGGTGTATTACTGGATCAAAGTACAGGTTAAATAAATGTGTAGACTTGTTTGCGATTAGGAAAAACATCATTTGGAGACATAAGGGCAGCTAAGCCAGTTTCCATGATGTATTATCACCCACAATGTGTCTAGACAGAGAAATAAATATATAGCTAGCTATACTATGCAATTTCACCTCTAAAACTGACATTTACTAAGGCATGTTAAGACCATTTATAAATATCTGTAAAAAGTTTAGCAAGCTGACACAGTGACAGCTTAAAGACTACGAAGGATATTGATTATTTCCATTAAACGTCAAGACTACTGTGACATTCAAGTCGGCCTGTTTGCATGATTACATCTTGATGATTATCTATTAAACCTCAGTTAACTAAAAAATAGAAACTGTTAATAAATATTAAATTATATGAAAAACACTCATAACGTACACCCTAACTTACACAGCGGGCTATTCCTCTGCCATGCCAGCTGGTTATGCAGATAAATTGATCGGAAAGTCTTCAAATTCAATACCGGTAAAATAAATCTTGAGATGTTGCTAAGCGTACACTAAATATTTTTCGCCAGGTATAAAAGAGTTGACAATAATCTAATACATAACATATTTCGTCTTTTTTTGTAGTATGTAACTTACTACTCCGGCAGTTCCCATCGCTCGCGGAAAATTTGTTTTATACTGGCCGCCTTTAGTACTTGTTCTATTGTCTGTTGATAGAGGTTCATAGTCAGAAAAAAAACACTGCCCCCAGCAGTTCGGAGGATAGATTTACAACCCTTAAATAATACTGTACCCCAGTACTACCTATACTGGAGTACAGGTTGGAAGATAGATGGATAACATAAATGTGTAATATGCTATATGTATTGAATATAGATAATACATTGTTTTCCATCTGAAACGATGTAAGTTTTCGAATTTCATACATCTGTTTATAAAAAGATTTAAGAGACATGAGAAATGAATAAATCCTTTGGGGTATCCCTAAAATGATCCACCTTTTGGTGTCGAACTGGTGCATGTCGTACAGTACGGGCAAAACCGTGCTCACGAGCAATTTGGTGAGAAGGATATGTAAGGTGTCGGGGAATAAGCGGCGTTAATTTGATATTTTAATTGGATGACTGCAGCAGATTATCCGGATTTTAAGTGTACATAACAAAACCGTGCTGAGAACCGGAAACATTGTGTACGGCCCGGAAAACCTTTAACGGGATTTCTCACGTTTTCCGTCTCCCCGAAATCAACTAGACATTACGGCGCAGCAGGTGAACCTGGCGGTCCTTGTGGCTCAGACTCGTTTATATATCGTTATATAAGAAATGGATAACGCCGGTAAGGAAGAGGAAGCTGTTCGGCTTATGGCTGAAGCAGATAAGAAAATGAAGTCATCTACTTCATTTCTGGGAGGGATGTTTGGGTAAGATTTATTTCATTAGTGACATGCCAGCGGGCACAAATAACGCAAACCATTGGTTTACAAGGGAAAAACAGCCCTGCAGGTGCTAGGCGGATGTGCTCGGATATCTAGCTGGTTTAAGGGTGCATTTATGGGTTGTTTTTTATATATATAAATTAATGCAGTATATACAAGGTGATGTGTTTGGTAGCTGGATTTGAGTAGGCGGGATGGCATCAATGATTTCACGCACCGATCTTGTGCTTCCTTCCCAGTGGATCGATTACCCTTGGAATTGGTGGATGGCTCCGTTCATCATGAGGGAAATAAAACCACGTTACGTTTAAGACATGAGTCTTTATTAGACTGGGTGGTATTTGGAAATAGAACGCGATTTTCACGCATTCACCACTGCTGGCGGAGCCTTCTTTCTCGTCCATATTTGTGTCATGTAAGCGGTAATTCCCGTGGGAAATGTGGACAGCTGATTTTTCCATTTACTGTGATTGAAATACACCTTCAAAAACAAAGTACTATGAGCCTATAATACTTACATTATTTTATTTGAGTTCGGCACAGTCGTGCGTGCAAACTTGCATTTTCCTAGAACATGGTATATTACATGGTATATTTGCTTCACATCATAATGATATGTAGCTAATTATGGGTCCAAACAGGGTATGCTGGAACCTTATTGCATTCGCTAGGTTTTTTAGGGGTCCTTAGCACTGGGACCACTACTGTTTTTGTTAAAATTTTCCTAATTATTATTGTTATTATTATTATTATTATTATTATTATTATTATTATTCGGGGCCAAAGCACGTACCGCTTCTTTTGATAATCCTAATTTGGTGATCTTTTCTACTTTAACGGCAACATGCTCAGATAAAAATCCTGTCACAGCAGTATTTACTAATGTATGACTTTTTAATACATTGGCCTCCAGTGACAGTCAGTACTACATTTTCCATCAGTACTGATATACTGTTTCTATGTCATGGATGACACTGAGACTCTTAGGACTCTTCAGTCACATTTATCTTCTTAATATTCTTCATCTTCTGCACTAAAGGATATGTGGAGCAACGGGAGCCTCAGTAGAGATTTATGAAAGGGGGTGGGAGGCTTTTATTAGGGGGGTCTGATGGAAATGGCCCACATTATCTAAACTAAGTAGCAGAGGTGGAGGTTTCAGGTCTAGAGAGTATAAATCGAGACCATGATTTTGTTTTGACCAACCAGTTGAGTTCTCTGTGACTGTGATCCTTTATGCTCAACTGGTGGGTTGAAACTAAATCTTGGTCTGGATTTGTACTGTTTGGACCTGAAATCTCCACTTCTGCTACTTAGTTCAGATAATGTGGGCCATTAAGTGTACGTCTATTTGGGGGAGGGGGGGCATTTTAGGCAGACTACAACCCCACTAAAATAGGCCTAACAACGCCCCCATGGAACATAGACCGTAATTTGGTCGAGTGATGCAAAATTCCCCCCATCCTCATCTCACTACTCAGGCAAACAAAATCACTGCCATTGGCTTGATGGTGGCGTGATAGTACTATTTATATATTTGTTTTTTAAGGCTGTATCTTCGGAACTGTAGGTCTTAGAAACTAAACTTTTTTCAATTCCTTGGCTCATGGCAAAAAATACTGTCATGGGACTATGAAGCTCTGTCTACTTTTTAAGCTGATTTGTATAATGTGAAAATTTCACTTTCTCCAACTTGTCCTAGATCATTCTTCGCATCCACACAAAATATGACCTGCAGCATGTAGACAAAAAAATTGTCTGTAGGATTTTGATCAAGCGAATTGTCCTGATGACCAATGAACTTCTTGGGCGTGAACTTTTAGCACTTAATGGCTGATTTCTCATCAACAGAACATCCAATTCTCACCAAGCTTACTACATGTAGTTGGTAAGACATTCTGAAGCCACTCCCCAAATTTTGCAAAAATCACCCAATAGGCGGCACTATAACTCAAAATTTATAACTCAGAAACCACTGGACACAGAAAGATGAAATTTTGTTTACTTGTACATGGCCAGATGTCAAAACTAATCATTTAATAAAAGTTCATCTACTCATCAAACATAGCTGACAACAGTCAAAGTACAGCAGACTTTCAGCAGCGGTGGCTCTAAGGGTCTGTGCCAGCAATCCCAAGGTTGCTGCTTTGAATCCTGTGAAAGCCAGGAGTGATTCTACTCTGTTGAGCCCTTGAGCAAGGCCCTTAACCTGCAATTGCTTCGTCCTGGGTATGATGTTAATCTACATCCAGCCCTCCAATTTACAGGGAAAACTTGGGGGTTGGTGGCAGGATTGGCACTCCAGCCACTGGAAAAAACACTCACACCATTCAGTCTAGTGTGGTGCTGAGGTACCACCCGCCACACGGCTGCACTCAGGTTCTCATCCCTGAGGTGGTTTGTCGTGTGGTGGGTGCGGCAATGTGCTGTGACCAGCATGTGCTCCTTACCTCTTTAATTGCCCTTGTATCTGACTGAAAATCATGAAATTTGGTATCATGATGCAACAGTCTCTCCACCGTCCAGAGCTGTGAAGACTCACTAGTCGGCCTAATGGTGGCACTATAGTACTATGTTTTACATTTTTGGGCACATTTTCTGAACTGTGGATTATAGAAAGTACTTTTTTTTCCACAATCCTTGACTTTGACTTGACTTTGCTGATAAAATCAGCAACCTTTGCCCCGTACTTTAGCTAATTTGCAAAATGTGAAAAATCTATTTTTTCAAACTCGTCCTACGTTGTTCATCCAGTTCAAACAAAATTTGAAGTGCAGCATCTTGAGACCATGTACACAAAATGTTTACCTTGGGATTTTGATCAGAATAATTGTTCTGGTGCTACAGACCACTTCATTTCTTGGGTATGGGCTTTTCGCACTTAATAGCCAATTTCTCATCAATGGAACATCCAATTCTCACCCAACTTGCAATCTATGGTTAGTATGACATTCTGAGGTGGCTTTTCCTAATTTCATTAAAAATTTGCCCAATAGGGGATGCTACAACTCGAAATAGCTCACAATTCGAAACATAAACATAAAAGCAGTGTTGGGCATTTCAGGTCCATTAGCTACAAATCCAGACCAAGGTTTTGTTTCTACCAACCAGCTGAG
>JAODKF010000030.1:18807786-18836860 GCA_026779585.1 Mormyrus proboscirostris
ATAATCACTTAATCGGCCTTTAGCATCTGCAGTCCGGGCTACTCTTTGGCCATTGTCCACAGGGTCACGATCGCGGCCCTGTGCTTTTGGATCTCAAGTAGGTTTTTAAACATCTGTTCAAAGAAAGTTAAAAACGGTCGTCTAGTAGGTCCTAACTTTTTTTCCTTTTTTCTTTTCTTTTGTTTTTTTTCCTCATCTTACAGAGCCAAGGATAATAAAAACAAGCTGCTCGTACGTCAAATTGCAGGGTCACTTTTTCCTTTTATATTTTTATATATTTATATTTTGAGCCTCAAGACGTAACTCATTAACCCTTGAATTTTATTCAGGATCCATCCCCACCTCCAAGTTTTAAAGTGTGCTCTTGGGTAAATTTTGAAATAGCAGGTACAATATAACTTTATTATTTTTGTAGCTTTCAGCCTCTGCCTTCATGGCATCTTCTAGTACATTGTGACAAATTCTCAAAATGGAGAATTGTAGTTGGCTGCCTTTTTTTTTTTTTTTGAGTATCTCTGGTTGCTACAAATTTTTAGTTTCTTAATGTAGGTTTTTTTTTTTCCCTCCTTAAGAACTGACATGCACTTCATATTATTGGTGTGATGAACTGTGCTTTTAATACTCATTGGCTGGTATTTAAGTTAAGCTTGTTTGTTTTTACCCTGTGAACAAGGCAGTGGCTGTCTTGTTTAAATGTAAATTATTAATTAGACGTTTCTATATAACATGCATGTGTGACACGCATAAGCGGACAAGGTAACACTAAAGCTTAGATGAAACATTTTGAGTTTTCTGTTAGTGCCTCAGTATCTTGCACACCTTTCATACGAAGATGACACAATTGTGCAATTTTGGTACTTTGATGTAATTCTAGATGAGAAGCTGTGTCAGAATTGATCCGTAAATTCTTTCGCCGCTTGGAGAAATAATAGTCGCTGTTAGGAAGTGTCATCCATACCATGCATCTAAACGAAGACATTTAAAGTGTGTTCTTGAAGGTGTCGGTGGAATGTCAGTGCATTATGTATGGAGTCCATGTATTGACCTGCGGGTTAGAGAATGGCATTTTATTGGTAAATGTTTTTGTGGCTTTTTTTTTTGTTTTTTGTTCTGTTTTTAAAACCTTTGGTATAATTTAGTTTTAAGCCATATAACTACACTCTCCATCCAGTACCTCAAGATATTCATGTAAGATCTGGAGTTATCCAGGGTAGGTACCTAAGGGTGTTTTACAGTATTTCAATGTTACTTGAATAGGTGTTTATTTTTATTTAATTTTTTTATTTTTTTTTAAATTACTATTTTTGTTCAAGAATCTGTGGCATGTGCGTACCATTTCTTGGCATTTCTCTTGCAGATGCTATGTCATGCCTGGCGATAAAAGCTTTGTTAATGAAATTGATAGATTTGCTATTTAATAGATTGCATTCTCTTATTTTAACAAAGATATAGAGGAGTTATTTTGAAGCTATGGGACTGGTGCTGATGCTAAAGGAATAATATATTTGTGTATTGAAAGGGGAATGTTTTCAGAAACGTGCATGGTGGAACATCGCTGCCTCTGTTTTGATTGTAATCTATATGGATGAATGATTTGTTCAAAAGATTCTTAGTAAATTGTGAAATGCATTTAAAAATTCTTGTCTCCCCCATTTATGTATTTATATATGCCTTGACATTTGGTGCTGTGTGATTTTTAGATAATCCCTCATCTTAAATAGTTCACAGATGTTAAAGAAGTTGCGGTAAGGTGATATAAACAGCGAATAAAGTTGCTATATGATTTTAATACACTCTTCTCTTGTGCTTTTCAAAGGTCTGCTCATAATTTGCACAACCTGCCCTGTTTATAAATGCAGGAGAGATGTCGAGTCATTTTTGGGGTGAGATCTGTGGTTACTTGAGCAGTAAAATGCCAGGCAAGTACAGTGCAATATCCATACATAACTGTCAGGGCCTTGGATCTCTACATGATTCTTGATTGTTTCTGAAAATGGACACGTTCTGGAGTCCTTAGACGTTCTCAAGTTTCACACAGGTCATAATTTGATGTTTTGCTCAGACAAGCTTAATTTGTTTTGGTCCTCGAACAAATGTTTTTCTTTAAAATAATTGAAATCACAATGGAATACTCATATGTATATGTGTTTATATATTCAAGTGCCAGTCTGTTTAACATTCTACTCAATTTGAATTCATAACGATGCATATACGGTAGAAATGGCAAGAGAATTGAGTGAAAACAAATGTATATACTAGAAGGTGAGCGTTAGATGATATTTCCAAAAATCCATTGTTTACAAAACGGCAAATGTCTGTGCAGTTACACAACCATATTACACTTGAATTTAATTAAGGAAAAATCTCTCAGCAAGTTACATTAGTCTCCCGGGAAACAATGTTGCCTTGTTCCCTTGGATGCTAGCAAGGACAAACTATTTAAAATTTGCAATTATTCAGTTAAGCTCATATATGAAAATTTATGCTCGGGTTTTCTGTGCTGTTTGACTTTTCAGGACCCTTCTTTCACATACTGTATTTAAATTATATTCTTCCTCTTACTCTGGGGGGCAGGGATGCCTGTTAATGGGAGGTCATACAGCGTTCTGTAAGCGGGGGGTCTGTATCATGTTTAATTGGCCATAATGTTTCTTTAACCCAAACAACGCATGGATACTTTGAGTATCGACACCTGCCTGTGATATCACCCTGCAAGTGAAAGCGAAGTAGGACAATCATAAATATCCCTGTGTGAACAGCAGAGGGGGACGTAACTCCTTGATTGTAGGTATGATGCTGAAGTTTGAGCCACTGTCTCTTTAAGAGTGACAATGGAGTTTATGGCGAAAACAAAATCCTGTCCATCCATTTTTATAGTCTACTATAAATCTGTATAGCATTTCCTAATCAGGACTATTGTCTTGCTTGATGTTACCAGAAAGATATGATGTAATGGCAGCTTACCTACAGTCTTTGGGTTGGCCCTCATGTGGAGCAAGGCATGATGGGAAGGGCAGGTCATGTGTCATACCCCCCAGAGGCAGGAATCCATAATGATGACATCATAAAACTGACACGAATGTAAACGGCGGCATGAAGTGTCGTCTGTGTTCACCATGTTGGTCTGTTATAGTCTGCAACTTTGTAGGAAGGTAACAAGATGTGAATAATTCTGGGAGACAAGCAGTAGCAGACATGCTTGACATAGCTCATGCCTTGGCACCGAGAGGATGACAGCTTATTGATAACGTTAATGTCACATTCATCAAATCCCGGGACAGGCACATGTGCTCTGCGCATATGGGGTACTGACACCCCCACAGAGGAGGGGGTGATCGCGATAAGCCAGTGATGATTAGTGGAGGTGAGCCTCGGGCTTGCTGATGAGTGCATAGCTGCGGGAAAGCTGAGAACATGGCATCCCATAATATCACACAACTGCCAGAACTGCTGAAACCTGTGTCTGTACAACATGATCAAGAGGAACTGAAACTGTCAACCGAGCTGTCGATAAAGACGCCACCATCGGGAAGTCACCTCCTTTCCCGCCCCAGGATAGCAGAAATCGTTTCTTATAGCATTGCTAGCCATAATTAAAAGCAGCCATATCTGGCCAGCAGATCTCTGCAAAGCATGCTGGGACATTTTCATCTACATGAACACATGCATGGATGCCACAGGTCCAATGTAACCCCCCCTCCCCAGCTGCTCAGGCGTTTTCTTTGTTTAGCTACACTCTACTTCTGGAAATTGACAATACATGCTATTTGCACTTGAAATGCCTTGAAAATGCCTTGTTAGATGTATGTCTCAGGGGCCTTCTGACATATACATATAGCAAAATTAATTATAAACCTGAGTCATCACTTCCTCTGGGGCATATCGGACACTGTGTAACCGAATAAATGTTTATATTAAGCAATATTTAAATTTGGGTTAGTGGAACCAACTCAACAGTAAATACCAGTAGAACAGAATTAATTTAGTAATAAATAAATTACGCTTCAGGGCTCTGTGGGTAGCATTCTTTTACCTCTAGGGATCTGGGTTAGATTCATAAGCCTAGCATTGGAGTGTGATTGCATAGTCTCCATTAAAGGCATGACGCAATGTGGACTGGCAGGTGTTTGTTCTATGACAGACTCATACCCAAATCAGTATCCCCTTCCACGTGCCCTGTGCCTCCTATGAGAGGTGCCAGGAGTATCTCTATCTTGTATTTACTCTCAGAAAAAAAGAGTACCAATTTGAACCTTTGGTTGTCACTGGGGCTGTACTCTCAAGGGTCTGCAAATTGTACTCTAGCTGTAGGTAAATGTACCTTTTAGTCTAATTTAAGGAACATAAATGGACTCTGAGGAACATCCCCAAGGTACAAACAACATTAATGTACCATCAATGGTACAAAAATGTTCCTGAGAGTCCGTTTCTATATCTTGAAAGGTATCTTTACCTACAAATTGGTACTTTTTTTCCTGACAGTGTTGGATAAGTGATTAGGGGAAACGGTGGTGTCAATTAGTCATTCTTCAAAGTCCCATGCACTGTTCTTTGGACATCTTTGTAACATCCCAATACAGCCCAGTACAATCCCAATCCTTTATCATAAAATATAAAGTGTCATCAATGAGGAGAAGTCTATTGTTTCCTCAAATACAATAATCAGACATTGAAATGTTTATCTTTAAAAATATTAGCAAAATCATATACATGACTCCTTATAGAAAAATACATGAAAAATGTTTGTATCACAGTGTGTTATTTATTTAAATAAATATATCTGTTTATATCTATCTTCTAGCGGCTTGTCCAGAACTTGGTCGCAGGGGGCCTGGAGCCTATCCCAGTCAGCATACGGCAAAAGACATCCTCTGATTATTAGGTGCCATCAAGTTGACGTAAATATGTATACAGTAGGCACTCTAACAGAGAAAAACAAGCTCAGTTATTCTGCTGGCATTTGTACATTAAAAACATTAATGTTACCGAGAAAGGTCCCTCGAGCTAGATCCTAATCAATCAGTTTAATTATTCTCAGGAGGGTATATCCACATAACACTTGATATTTTAATTTTTTTTTTAATTGAAGGAAAATCAAAGAAAGCCAGTGATCCTATTAAATAGACATAATCCGTTTAAAGGTTTTCATTTTCTTTCAAATAAAGCTTATGCCATTATTTCTTTTTCTCATAAATAAAACCGTATTCTATTCATGTCGTTAACGCATGAGTTTTAGCCCTGAATCCCTCTCATTAATTTCCTTTTATATTGTGATATAAATATTTTATGCGTAAAATAACTTATTTCCAGCAGATGGCGCTCATTATTTAGGAATAACCCGGCGGATTCACGTAGGCTTTGCGCGGTTTGTTTTTTGGCCTGCTCCGAAAGTCGCCACGCGCGCTGCTATTCCCATGATGCTCACAGTGCTCCTAGAAGGATCGCATTATGCTACTGGATGGATTTGCATCTGGACCGCTGTCATGCAGTGCTCCAGTGAAGCAGGTGACTGAATCCTCAAAAGGATTAAATTCATCACGGGGAGTATTTTATTCATTCAGTGGGATAATAGGATTATTAAGCCGTGCGCTTGCGTGAAACTGAGACATCTGGAATTAAAACTGTACAATTTCTATACATGGGCGTCGCCGCCATTAAATCTATAATAATTCATAATTATTCGTTTGGACCCCCCCCCCCCACATTTAACATAAAATATTAGTTCACCCTGTGCTGTGTGCCCCCACATTCAAAATGCTTCTGACGCCCCTGATTAAGAAGAAGAAGGACACAAAGGACAGTGAGGCAGTAATAAACAAAAAGTATTATCTTCAGATAACATCTAACTTGCAGTGCTAATATTCTTTTAAACATGTAAAATACCAAAAATTCAGCAAAGCAAACGTAATCTACATCTACCAAAGAAATAATAACTATAATGATGATAATAATCAATAAACACAATACGAGTATTGGTTCTTGTGGAGTGTAATCCTTAGACGTTGTTCCCTTTAATTCCTTTTAAAAACACAAACACATACAGAGAGCCAATCATCAGGCCCATGGCATTATAAACACTCTTACCATCTCTTTCATTCAAACACACAATCAGATGTTACATAGTTTGCAGTAATTCAACAGCTTATCCCATTAGAATGCACTCAGAATTCTATCCACGGTCAGGAACTGTAGCTCTCTCTTTGAAAGTTCTCTGAAGCACATTTTTTTGCCAACTGTCAGGTCAAGGTGGATGTTGAGTGAAGGGTACGACCACTGTAACATCTCCTGTTTATGGAAAGTGAGCCATAATGAAGAAGACGTTCCACGTCTGGGTGGTATTTTGGTTCTTCCAAGCTGGGTGCCTTTATTGTACTCTGTCAGGAAGTTTCCCTCCCCGCGCTTCAGGAAATGAGACGTCAAGTCTTATGCTATGTAGCAGACCTGATCTTATTACTCATTTATAGGCAACTGTGAAGGATGAAACTTTTAGGGCTAATAAAAGAGGGCAGCCACCTCTCTGCTGTAAAACCCTGGCAGGGAATGGAGTCGCACTGGAATAAAATGGTGAAAGTAAGTGCGGCTCGGTGGACAGGAATACGGTTAAGCTGCTAGACTGATTGACCTGTAGCTGCGGACAGAATCCAGCTGCTGATTTAACAGCTGTCGGGTGAGCAAAGCGAGCGCAGCATTGTAGGACCTTCCAGTTACTCGCAATAGAATAATTAAAGACTACATATATAAAAGATACAGGAGATTGTAACTGAGCATGGGAATTATTTATGTGATTGATTTGATATCTGGATTTCACAAAGATTCGCTTTGCTCTAATGTGGGAAATTATCAAGTTGGAGTACAAAGTTGTTGTTGTTGTTTTATCTCACTGTCCGTTAATCCATCTT
Organism: Mormyrus proboscirostris; assembly: GCA_026779585.1. NCBI lineage: Eukaryota > Metazoa > Chordata > Actinopteri > Osteoglossiformes > Mormyridae > Mormyrus > Mormyrus proboscirostris. The sequence continues at coordinate 18,814,686 of JAODKF010000030.1, forward strand.
CCGTAATGACTTTTCCAGTACAAGGTTACGCAGAGCCTGGAGCTTTTCCAGGAGACACCAGGAGCACAATGAAGCAGCCAGGACAGGATGTCAGTCCAGCTCAGGAAACACCAGTGGCATCACTAGGGCTGTATCAGGGGGGCTTTGGCACCTCTCTGAAATAAATGTGCACTGATTAGTTTAAATAGCATGTTCTCATTCGTTTTCATTCAAATTAGACTCCACAGTAAAGGGTTACCCCTCCCCCCCCTTCATAAACCTCAGGTGATGCTCCTGGGAATCACATCCACATGTAACCAGCCACATGTTTTTGTACTGCAGGAGGACACAGTTGTACCTGGGGGAAACGCAGGCAAGCGGACACACTGAGGTGTGGGCAGCATTCAAACCTGCAACCCCAGGGAGGGAAGAAAGCATTGATACCCAGCGGGCCTCCCCTATGCTATGCGCCATTACAAGATAACAATAGTTATCAGTGTTGTGGATCTGGCTCAGTGGTCAGCACCATGGCCTCAGACGTCTAGGGTCAGTGGTTTGTTTACTGTGTGTGTGTGTGTCTTGAGTTTGCATTTCCTTCTTAAGTTTCATTTTACAGCTCAAATCCTTGATGAGTCAAAGTTGCAGTTAAGGTGTGCGTTTGTGTGTGTGTATGTCTGTGCGTTTGTGTGAGTATACGTGTGCGGGCATGCGTTTGTGTGTGCGTGTGTATGCTTGTGTGTGTGTATGTGTGTTTGTGTATATTTGTGTGTGTGTGTGAGTATATGTGTGAGTGTGTATTTGTGTGTGTGTATGTTTGTATGTGTGTATTTGTGTGTGTGTGAGTGTATATTTGTGTGAGTGTGTGTGTGTGTGTATGTGTGTGTTGTTATGGGCTGTAAGGAAAGTACGTTCCATAAGGAGATACGTGGAGTTAGTTTGAGAGAATGCCTACAGTACAGGTTCTTCATATGTCCTGCCCAATCTCCTATTCGTCAGCCGCTCCTTCGACTCCGCCTTCTGGACCTGACCCCTCCTCCCTCACCTTCGGAGCAGTTTCCAGTTCAAGAGGCCGCCGCTTCGTCATTTCATCTGCTCGCTTCTCGCCTGTTAGCTCGCACATCGCTCGCTTTGCCTTTGTATTATTGCTAGTGTATGGCTGTTTTTGTTCTTGGTTTTCGATTGTGCCCTAAATGTACCTTCGCCCTGGTTGTGACTGCCTGCTTGGTTTTTGAACCCTCTGGATACCTTTGCTTTGGCTGTGTGTTTGCATGTTTCAGTAGGTGTGTGTAAGGAGTGTCTGCCTGTTTGTTGATTCCTAAACGTGAGGATTACTGCTAATTGGGTTAGGGAGTTAGGCATTGGCATTGTTGTTTTGTTTTTCGCTTTTTCTGTTCACTTAGGATTAGCTTAGGTTGGGGTTGTATTCGGTAGATGCATTTTTGTTTGTTTCTTTAGCCTTTGTCACTCCTAACGCACCTAGTGTTTGTAAAGTGTCTGTGAAAAACTAAAAAAACTATAAAAAGCCTCCCCTTGTGTCCCGTGTTCCCTTCTCCTAGTCCTGGTTGTCTTGTCCTTCCCAATCCCTCCTTCCCTTTCACTTTGTTAGGCTCCAACCCTTGACTGGGGCGTAACAAAATTGGGGGCCCGTCCTTTTCTTTTTTTCTTTTCGTGTTTGTCTGGCGGATTTTTGTGTGTGTGTGTGTGTGTGTGTGTGTGTGTGTGTGTGTGGGGGGGCTGTTGTGGTTGTAGTAATAGTGATGGCCCGGTTCGACCTCATCGCTTTTACCCTTTTTACCCCACACCCAAACCCTGCTCGACAAATTGATTCGGCAAGGTATCCTGCCTGAGTTGGGTGGGTCCCTGGTGTTGCTACCACCCTGGTTCAGGTGTCTGCTGCAGTGGAGGCCAGCAGCGATGATCTAGGGGTTGGACACCGCATAGATCTTGGAGATCCACACTCAACCAGGGAGGACCTGTTGTTTACGATTAAGTTAAGGGAGCTCGAACTTGAGATGATGAGACAGGAGTACCAAGCTCAGCTACTCTGTCTCAGGGCTGTGGAAGTTGAGGCTGACAAAGAGCTGGAGTTATGGCGGTTGAGCATTGGTGACCAAAAGCCGGTGCCTCTTCCGCGGAATGTACCCACACTCGATACGACTCCACCAGCAGGCCCCCCTGCCCGAGACCAAGCTGATGGCCTAGACGCCTCTAGGCCCAGTCCCTGGTCTCCCTTGAGTTCACCTGTCTCCCCAGAAATTAGTAAGTCGAGCTTTCATGTTAGTCGACACATTGGTCTTGTTCCTGTGTTTCGGGAGAATGAGGTAGATGCCTACTTTTGCAATGCAAGCTTGTAGGTAAGGCACAGGAGGTTTGTTCGGCTCTCGCGTTAGAGCAGAGTCTTGACTACGATATTGTGTGCTTTGGGCATATTGAGTTAGTAGCAGAAGCCTATCGACAGAACTTTAGGAAGCTTCCGAAATCCACCAGCCAAACATACGTAGAGTTTGCACGCGAGAAAGCAGTTCTATTTGATAAGTAGTGCAGCGCAAGCGGAGTGTCTAACTTCGACCAGCTTAAAGAACTCGTATTGCTGGAGGAATTTAAAAACTGTGTTCCTGATCGGGTGGTAGTTTATTTAAATGAGCAGAAGGTCTCATCTTTAACCTAAGCTGCCACCCTCACTGATGAGTTCATATTGACTCATAAAACCGAGTTTACCCCAACTCCTTGACCTCATAAAATTAACCCTCGTCTCCCTCCTTCTCCCTCGTCAGCACCGTCTCCACCGCCTGTGGAGAAACGCGAATGTTTCTATTGCCATGAAGTGGATGATATTATATTGGTTTGTCCTGCACTACAGCGCAAGAAAACTCGCACAGCAGCTAAAAAGGTGCATGTGGCTGCCTGTCCCGACAGCACTTCACCCTCGTCCTATAATGTTAATGCTGCTTTCAAACCTTTTGTATTTGCTGGTTCTGTTTTGCTTAGTGAGACTGAGACCCGGCACCCTGTGACTATCCTGTGGGATATGGGAGCCGCTCAGTCGTTTTTAGTGGAATGGGTTACCCCCTGTGTAATGACACGTATTGTGGTACCGATGTGTTAGTACAGGGTATTGACTTCTGTGTGGCAGGAGTTCCCCTGCACACTGTTTATTTGTGTACTCCCAATTTATCGGGATATGTGCGTGTTGCGGTCCAATTCCAGCTACCTGTACGTTTACTCTTGGAATTTTTACTTGGAATGATATAGCGGGAAAGAGAATTGTTCCATTACCTAAGGTAATTCCAGAACCTGTGATTTCTGATAACGATGTTGCGGTGGATTTGCCATGAAGTGTTCCTTGCTTGTGTGCTTACGTGGGCACAGCAGTGCCATGTATGGGCCAGTGATAAAAAACCTTTGAAAATTGAGTCTGTGACCCCGGATCCCGATAACCCTGTTGCCTCCCCTGAAGTAACTACATTCAGGCTTCCTAGTTATGTACAATCGGACTAAGGTTCCAACTTCATGTCCAAAATATTTGCCCATGTAGTCCTTGAATTGGGAATCCGTCACTCTGTATCCAGTGCCTACCACCCAGAGAATCAGGAGGCGCTGGAGAGGTTTCACCAAACCTTTAAAAATATGCTACGTAGATGCAGGAAAGGAGTGGGATGAGGGGGTACCTCTCCTCCTTTTTGCAATTCATGATCCTGTGCAGGAATCAGCCGGATTTAGTCCTGCTGAATTAGTGTTTGGTCATGCTGTGCGAGGCCATCATGGTGTTACAAGAGCAATAGCTGCCTCCCTGTGTATCCCCACCTTCTCAGGATCCGTCGAAATTTGTAAGTGTTCTCCGTTCCTGCATGTCAGCCATCAGGGAGTTAGCTAAAAGATCTCTGGGCGTCTCAGAAGCTCGGATGAAGGAACAGTTTGATAAGTCTGTGAAACACCGATCGTTTCAAGCTGGTGATCAGGTTCTTGTCCTTCTACCGCTACCAGGTTCTTCCCTTTGCGCAGGTCCTTATGTGGTACAGACTAAGCTTAGTCCTACAAATTATATGTTAGCCACCCCAAACCGCAGAAGAAAGACTCGTGTGTGTCACGTGAACGTGTTAAGACCCTACCTCGATCGTTCAGTACCTTGTCCCTCGTTCGTTTCCGCTCAGCCACCCACTCCTATTGGAAATGCATCTGTTAAAATTTATTCGCTAGAGACTGATGACTTGCCTCTCGGTAGGAATTGTTTATCCTGTACTCGTCTTCCTAACTCAGAGGCTCAGCAGAACCTTTCGTCCCATCTCAGTCATCTGCCCCGGTCCACCCAAGCCGACCTTTCGTCCCTGGCGGGTCGTTTTCAGTCCCTATTTTCGGACACCCCTTCGCGCACCCCTGCTGCTGGCCATGACATAGATGTTGGTGCTCACCCTCCCATTAAGCAGCACCCATATCGGGTTAACCCTCAGAAAGGTCTCAACTAGCTTGTGAAACAATTTATCTGTTAGAAACAGGTATCGTGGTCCTTAGTAGCACTCCTTGCTGTTTGCCTTGCCTACTGGTTCCCAAGCCTGACAGAACATTTCATTTTTGTACGGATTATTGAAAAGTTAACACCATAACCAAACCAGATGATTACCTGCTTCCGCGTATGGAGGACTGTGTGGATCGTATTGGCAAATTCCACTATCTCCCCGTGCCTTTGAAATCTCAGCTTTTGCTACCCCTGATGAGTTCCTACAGTATACAGTGATGTCATTCGGTTTACGTAATGCCCCGGCAACTTTTCAAAGGTTGATGCATCGGGTTCTCTGCGATGTTCAGCTATTTAGACGACGTTGTCATTTATACAGATTGCTGGGAGCAGCAGATACATTTGCTAGAACAAGTTTTTATCCGGTTGCAGAAAGCTTTGCTTATCCTCAAGTTAGAGAAGTGTGAGTTTGGACAGGCTGCCGTTAGTTATTTAGGAAAGTTGGTTGGTTCTTAGGGATGGCCGGTTAGTATCGTTGCTTCTGCAGGAATTTCTCTGATGTTGTTGCACCCCTGGCCTAGCTGTTACAGAAAGGGGTGCCTTTCGTTTGGTCCCTGGCCTGCCAGCCATTGATTCAGTTAAAATGCTACTCAGCAGTTCACCAGTCTTAGCGGCCCCAGATTTCTTTAAGCCCTTCAAACTGGAGGTGGATGCTAGTGGGATTGGTGCTGGTGCTGTCATCTTGCAGGAGGACATCCGTGGACTCGATCATCCTATTTGTTATTTTTAAATTTGTGAAGCATCAATTAGCATATAGTGCCATAGAGAAGGAGGCCCTCGCTCTTTTATTTGCATTACAACATTTTGAAGTGTATGTGGGGGATTCTCCCCAGCCAGTGATGGTATCACACCGATCACAATCCCTTGGTTTTCCTCTTGCGTATGTGTAACACTAACCAGCATCTCCTGCACTGGGCCTTAATTGTGAAGTCCTTTAATCTCGTGATCACCCACAAAAAAGGGGCTAATAACCTAATGGGTTAACCTCTCGGGCTTGACTGGTCTTTTCATTTGTGTTTACTTTGTTTGTTTTAGGTACTGTAGTCCTATTTGATCATTTTGTAACACTTCAGTTTGTGATTGTAAACTCCTGTTGGAGTTCACTCTTGTGTGGGGGGGGGGTGTCATGGGCTATAAGGGAAGCACGTGCTGTATGTTCGGGAGGATGCCTACAGGTTCTCCGGACGTCCTGCCCACTCGCCCATTTCGTCAGGCGCTCCTTCAACTTCGCCTTCTGGACCTGGCCCCGCCTCCCTCGCCTTCGGAGCAGTTTCCGGTTCGCTAACAGAAGAGGCCGCCGATTCATCTGCTTGCTTCTCGCCTGTTAGCTCGCTTTTCGTTCGCTTTGCCTTTGTATGATTGCTCATGTATGACTGTTTTTGTTCTTGGTTTTCGATTGTGCCCTAATTGTACCTTCGCTGTGGTTGTGACTGCCTGCTTGGTTTTTGAACTTTCGCCTGTACTTCGACTTCACCTTCATTGATCTCCCCTCTGGATACCTTCGCTTTGGCTGTGTTTGCGTGTTTCACTAGGTGTTTGTAAGGAGTGTCTGCCTACAGTATTTGTTTATTCGTAAATGTGGGAATTACTTGGTTAGGGAGGCTCAGGCATTGTTGTTTTGTTTCCTCCTTTTTCTGTTCACTTAGGATTAGCTTAGGTTGGGGTTGTATTTGGTAGATGTGTTTTTATTTGTTTCTTTTCCCTTTGTCACTCCTGACGTTCGTTATACCTAGTGTTTGTAAAGTGTCTGTAAAAAACTATAAAAGAAACTATAAAAAGACTCCCCTTGTGTCCCGTGTTCCCTTCCCCTAGTCCTGGTTGTCTTGTCCTTCCCAATCCCTCCTTCACTTTCACTTTGTTAGGCTCCAACCCTAGACTGGAGCGTAACAGTGTGTATTTGTGTGAGTATGTGTGTGTGTGTGTGTGCCCGGTATGTCCTGTATCATCAGGCTTGCTGTGATCCTGCAGTGGCAGAGTAATTCTGGAAAAGCGATGGTGTGTATTTTCTTTCACTTTGTCAACCGCAACAGTAGTTCTTTATTCATGCCTTTGTGATAACAGATATGTAAGAAATACACAAATAAATACCCTTACGAGTTTTCACTACAGTAGTATGTACAGGAAGATGGAATTGCCTGCTAGGCATTGCTGCTGGTCGCCCTTCCTCCAGTGTCCACAGGTCAGCTGCAAGGTCATCAGCTAGGAACCACCGATCAACAACGTTTCGCTCTTTTAATCCTGGAACGTCTCCTGGTGGCGGAGCAGTGACAGAGACGTCTCCCTGACACCCCTGCAGCTGATAGGTGTTTCTCCTGTGGATGTTATTGGGGTTAGTTGTTTCTCCAGCACTTGTCCTTCCTCCTCAGCCAAAGCCAAATACTCCCCTTCTCAGCCTCCTCTGCCAGCTCTTTGATTGCCTTCTTTAGGTTCCTTCTGGTCACTCCTACATCCCTCAGAAGGCGAGTGATCGACAGCCCTACATACTGTAGCCTCGGCATCCAACTTTCACTGGATAGATGGTTGTCTTCCAGCCAACCATCTGGCACTCAGCAGCCAGCTCTGAGTACTTGGCCTTTTTTTCACTCGCAGGCAGCCTCGATCCCCTCCTCTGCTGGTATTGTGAGCTTGATGAGGTGCATGGATTTCACTTTGGTGGACCACACCACTATGTCAGGGCGGAGAGATCTCGGTTGGGAAACAGAGCTGCCTATTGAGGTCAACTCTCATGTTCCACTCATGGTCAGTGGAAAACGGCCTAGGTGTTTCCTTTAGCCTAATATTACTTCTCCCCCCACCTTCCACAACAAAGCTGATGAGGCTGTGGTTCTCTGCAGGTGGTACCCCTTTGCTACCCTGTCGATGGCTCTCCAGCTACTCTGCTTACTCCCTTAGGACCTGGTCATGGTCCATGGGAGAGCGCAATCCTGACAAGATGTGCTGGAGGTTTGCATTAGGGGTGTTGCAGGGCATGCGGCATTCCTCGCTCCCAAACCACTGGTGAAGGTTCGTATGGTAGGACAGGGAAGCGTGTCATATGTTGCGCGGATGAGGAAGCTGAGCCCTGCCTGCAGGGTCTTCCAAAGATCTGTCCAGCTGATGTTTCAGTTGATGACTCCCTCCCAGGTCAAACAACTTCCTTGTTGGCCCTGCGACACGGCCTTGATCTTGTAGTGTTTTCCTCCATCCTTGTCACCTCTTCTACCACCACATCTCCTTCCTCTCTTTGCGGTTGACCTTGGACCAGAACCGTGGCGCTTCTCCCCACTTTAGGCTTGCTCTTCCTGCTTGGACTCTGTCGACAATAATGCTTATGTGGTTAACTGAAACTGTGACCAAAACATTCTATTTTTAAACCAAGGGTAACTGTAGTTAAGGTCAAGTTTAAAATATTTACGCTGAAATTCTTCAGTGAAAAATGGATAATACCTTTTAATAGGTTATATTCTCCTGACAACATAAAAACATATCTGCTCATCGACTAAAATTCGTGTTAAGGATATTAAGATAAAATTAATAATAAGCTTCACCACATAATACTGACATGTTTTCCCCATGGATCAATAAAGTTTATTTTATCTTGATGCATCTGCAACATCAAGACTTCAGAACAAGCAAGTCATCAGAATGCAAATCACAATGTTTCGGACATCGGAGACCTTATTTAAGCAAAGGCAAAGCTGGCAAACTAATCAGAGGTACAACAGGCGGATTTTTAATTTGGCCTTAAAAATAAAAACAGGTGGGGCACATCTAAGATTGTCGGGTGAGTTTATCCCAGTTTGGGGTTTGGAATGACGTCAGTTAGTTACCTCTAGCTGACGGATCAACCGCGACCTAAGAGGCTTCCCAGGTTGATACTGTTCCTGCATGTCAGATATTATCAGTAACGCGTCCATTTTCAGCTTTTTCTAAGGGATCGATATTCAGTCTGTCACATTATCTTCAGGTACCTAAGTCCCAGCACCAATTCGCCCATCCCCTTGGCTTATCAGCTTATGGCCTCTGAGTAACTGCTGTTAGCTCCATCTGTTAATGTGTTTGTCCCGTAGAGTTTCCGTTACCGTTTCCTGGCTCTATCCTTATTCTTTTGACGCTTCTCCTACTTAGGCTATGTTTACACTATGGGAATATGTAACCTAGCATGAATGTCGCGACAAGCGCTAACCATATTATAACGATACTTCTTAAACCACGTTCGTGAAAATGTTTTCTAAGGTATGTTGCCGTACGTATGCTACTTTTTAAGCTTATTTGTCAGATTTTGTATGTTTATGGTTACATTCATCACATTAGTAAGGTTATTTTAGTTGAGGTCGATTTCGAAAGTCTGGGTGCATTTTGTAAGCCTTTCTTCAGGTTATCAATGACTTTGCAGGTTAGTTTCCATTAATTATTAGCATGAGAAGCATTTCTTGCCCTGACATTTATGTAGATCGAGCCGGAAGTATCAAGACTGCAAACCTGAGATCCAGCGCAAAATTCTTTTTGATTTAATGCCATGCCGTGCTGTTTATTATTATTATTATTATTATTATTATTATTATAAGGAGTTTTAGTTTTTGATTTAAGCCGACCAATTTAAAATGAATGAAATCAATTGCTGCAGAGAGCACGCTATAGGAGGAATTAATTAACCTTATGCGCCATTTCCACTGCAGCTTGAGGTTTTACCCCATTTTTCGCCGCGTGCTTATCACCGTCTGCAAAGCTTCCTCCAAAGTGGCCGACTCTCTTTTCGCCCACGTCAAATGAGCTGATTAAGAATAACACACACAAAGCAGGCAGATGGCAAGTTGCCACTACAGGCTCATGCTCATAAGTGTCGGAAACGCTTATTAAAGCGTGCAGCCATTCAATTTTACTTCCAAATTCCGCTCTCCTCGTTTGTCAATTAAATAAGTATTTATGTTATATATAGAGAGTCTTTGCGGAATATTTTGGCGGTCATAGAAATCATTTACTTTTTCTGCTTGCGTCAGTTAAGACAAGGATGAAAAAAGATCAAGGCTAAAATGACCTGTGATGGACGGGCATCCCAGAGTATACTCCTGCCTACCTGCGCTCCCTGTGGTGGCCTGCAGACTCACCTTGACCCTGTATACTGCATGAACAGTAGGAAAGATGGATAGTTGATGGATGGCTACAGATGACACCTATATTATTTAACAATGAACACTACAGAAACATCTACCTGCAAGATGTCACCTACGGCAAAAATGAAATTAAAAATGTAGGTTCAAAGACTATTTGCAAATGTGGTGAGGACACAAGGGGAGGTTGTATGTAAAGTGTGCACTGGAGATTCTAGAATGGCCTTCTCCAAGAATTACATCCTTCTCTTAGACGCCTCTACAGCAAAGACCTTTTACCAAACAGGATACAACAGTGCTGATTTGAAAGGGATGTATCACTAAAGAGAATGTGAGTAACATTGTGAAACGTGCTATTTCCATACTGGCTGACAGCTGTGAATGACGTTGTCATGGAGCTACTATCATATGGATGCTAAGGGAGACTGAAAGCTTTGCCTCTGTAATTTTGATTTAATATATACTGTCATTAAATTCAATGCGTCGTGATCTTCGGTACCGGAAATGACAGGCAAATATCTAAATAGTAATACAATAAATATTGCCATTGGCTGACTTCCATTTTGGGTTCGTATCATATCCAAGCTGCATTTGTGTGTGTGAAGTTTACATTCCCCAAACATGAGCATTAACTACCATCAGTACAAAGACATGCAGTTTAAGACGGTGAGTCAGGGTCCAGATTGCAGCTGCCGTGAGACTAAAGGAGTGGAAACATGCATTTGTGAGTGCACGAGTGCCCTGCCAGTGACTACAGGGTCCAGATGAGAGTCTCTCACACCATGTGTTCCACGTTGTGTGAGGCAAAGTCCTGATCTGCCCGTCTCTGTTTTTAAGTTAAGCCCATGCCGGCTCTCAGCAGGCAAGAAGTCATCCCTTATCCCGTGACTATGCGAGCCAGCCATTCTCTGGCCGTGATAATAGCATTGTTATGTGATAACAGCAAGCAGTGGGACTTTTCTCAGTATCTTCATAATCAGCCATTTTCAGTGTAAATGTGAGGCAGTACTGATCAGCCAGACACTCAGGGCATTGAAGATTTACACAGTCCAATTTCATTACAAGTCACCCAACATCTCATTGAGAAATTACCAGCCTGTTTGAATGATTCAGGAGTAATTTGTGTTATATGCGTGGAAATAAAGTTTGCCTTTAATGCTGCCGTTAAAACAAGCATAATTATCAGTACATTTTCATGGTTCCTTGTTTAACATGGGGCTGCAGAGTACAAGAATCGACAAGCTCCTATGCATTATTAGGAAGAAAAAAGTACATTTTAAATATTTAAATATAGCACTGACAAGATGCTTTGTTTAATGGCTGCATTGAAAAAAAAATCATTCCCTCTAAAAGCTCAGGACTCCCAGGTAACTAAACGTACCAAGGGCTTTGTTCCCTGAGTATATGCTATTCAGCTCAGAACATCAAGAGAGTAATTACTGTTTGTTACAATTAACTGAAAAATAGGACAGGCAGAGGCCCACAGAGGATAAAATTATCTTCCACTGCCTGTCCACTGTCTGCTCCAGTGTCTGCTCCACTGCCTGTCCACTGTCTGCTCCAGTGTCTGCTCCAGTGTCCTCCAATGTTTTGGGTGACGTAACTTCACTACTCCTCCCCCACACCAATATCACTATAAGTCCCAAAAGCATAGACACAGAACTAATGTATATGTGGCTTGGACCACAACGTCAGTTAAATTTGTCCTCCATACCTGAGCTCGTCTGCTGAAGGGGATTGTGGGTACAGGGGACAGTAGGCTAAAAATCTCTGACCCTTAACGGAATCTTTATGCCGCTTCGCTTACACTCCTCGACTGTCGCGTAAACCTGGGTGTGGCTGCTGGCTAAAGCTGCCGCCGTGTTCCCTGCTATCGTGGCCCCCGTCATCCTCTTGACACAGGCATTTATATCCGGCTGTATCTGTGGATGAGATCCTGTAAAGAAAGCATACGCATTAGAGACTCCTGGCTCCGTGCGGACGGGAGACGGCCAACCGTGCGCGGGCGCCCTTCCGCACGCAGACCACGTCCCGCCGTCTTGCATAAGTCAGCTCCCTCCGCCACATCTGGAGTGTAGCGATAATGGCGAAGCACTCCGCTATTTCCGTCACGACGATAACCTTGCCGCATTAGCAAGAAAGCGGGGAGACTCGTTTCTGATCGCCCATAGGGGGTGTAGCCGGACTCAGAGAAATACTGAATCGGTGATTGGCTATTGCTGGAGTTGCAAAGGAAAAAATAATTGACCGTGTGAAGCAAAATGGAATGAACTGCATTGGGCGCGACTTCTGTGTCATAGGATTGGCTGATTTTGTCTAGAGTCAATTCACACTATTGGAAGGTGACTTTTACCGAATTTGTAATAATGCAGGGCATAGATGTTTATAAAATGCTATATTTATTTGCCAGATTCTTTTATCCAACATGACATGTATTTGAGAAAGCAGGTAATTGGGGGTTAGGGGCCTCGCTCAGGGGCCCGATGGTTAAACACAATGTGAGCCTTAGGATTTAAACATGGGACCTTCCTGTCACAGGCATAGTGTCCTAGCCTGCTGACACACACACACACACACACACACACACACACACATACACACACCTGTAATCGTACTGTATATGGGGACATTTGGTCCCCACAAAGTAAGGTATATCTGGACCATCCATACACACAGCCCACAGAATATATATAAAATATAAATTAAAAATATAAAATATCCAGCTGCTTTTTTCTGAACAGTAAACCTCTGTTTATATATGATTATTTATTTATTTCTAAGGGTCTGTGATTGAATGCAGCATTTATCAGTAGGGATACTATTACAAAACGTAAAAAATGCTATTAGCTATGTCCTGTGCTCTAGCAAAGCATCGCGCATGATAGCATTTAACCACACTTGAAAATAGGCAATTAACGTATGCTGTCAGTCTGCGAAGCTTTGAAGGTAGTACAATGTCTTATTGACATTTATGGTAAACTACAAAAAGATGACAGATCACATGAGTTGATATACAAGATAGTAATACTGCACAATGATTATACGCTTCATCATTTTGTCGCATCTGATGAATAATGGGAAAAGTATATTTGCAAGTCACTGCTATAAATTTTATGTCCCTATCTGTTTATGTTATGCACAACCCATATATGCTTAGTACGGAAGAAGGTTTTAAACAAATTAATAGCAATTAAATGTATCACCGTGATCCGTGATACACCCCATCCTGATTCCTTCGTTTTTTTTCTTATTCATAACACTTAATTGTATCTGATCCCCAAACACATTTAACACAATACAAAAGACAACCTGAACGAACACAAGGCACAATTTTTAAATGGCCATTTGTTTCGATGAAAAAATAATTCACCAACATCCATATCACCTGTGTGGCAATGCAATTGCCCAATTAGTCATGCAATCAACCAATGAACCAAATCTAAATAATAACGGGTTAAAGGAAAGTTTGACTGCTAGCAGCCCTGTTGAATCTACCCCTGCCTTAGATAGAACCATTCCAGCAATGGATGGAGTTGGACACGGCGTCGCAAGAAGCAGCAGCACAGCAGGCCTCGATCAAAAGGACTTACTGAAGGCCTGAGAATGAAAGTAATTGTACCCTTTTTTCCAACTGGTATTTCAAAGCATTCTCTAAAACGCTTGGGCTCCAGCAGACCACCGTGAGAGCCATCATCTCCAAATGGAAAAAAAACCTGGAACAGTAGCAAATCTGTCCAGGAGCGGCTGGCCTAGCAGAAGTACTCCAAGGCCGCATAAAAACTCAATAGGGAGGTCATAGCAGACCCCAAATGAACATCTAAGGAACTGCGGGCCTTTCTTAGGTCAGTTAATGATTCTGCATGAACTATTGGGAAGACATGGATCCTGCTACCTCAGCTAACACCGCTATCCACACAAAGAAAATCATGCCCGCAGTTAAACAGGGTGGAGGAAGTGCAATGGTGTTGGGATGCTTTGCTGCTTCAAGGTGGGGGCGATTTCCTGAATTATGGGATGCATGAATTCAGAGCTTCTATGAGTCTATCAGAAAGTACTGAAGGAGACTCCGGTCCGGTCATCACTCCTTGATTTGAAGCTCAAGTACAATTGGGTCATGCAACGAAACAAAGATCAGAAGCACAAGGCTGGTCAAAATCCGGACTTCTGCGGCGAGACCTTAAATGATCAGTTTGTAGTTGAAAACCTTGCAGTGTGGTTGCCGTAAAATAATTCTGTAGAGCACAGTGTGCCAAAATTTCTCCACAGCGATGCCAAATCCTTCAATCAATCAAACAATCGTTAAAAACGGTGTGCTGTTCACTCATGTTGCCCTTTGTATTATCCTAAATTTCTTTGGGGTCAGACACGATTTGGTATTATGGATAAGCAAAAAGGGAGGGCAATAGAAAGACAGCTACTTTGTCACAGCACTGTATAAGGGCTTGATGCAAAGTTCGCCGCGTAAAGAGTAAACGCCACAATAAGCAACAGTAGCTCAACAGCTACATTAAACTTTAATTAGTAAATAGAGCCGAGGTCCATCAGCTCCATTCCAATTGCTCTGGTGTGTGGAAGATCCACGGTAGAGTAAAGCAATTTAGGATTTGCCTGGACACACAGCTTGGTTTCTCTGGGGCTTTCTAATGCTGATTGTGTTGACCTCTGTTCCTGTGTCTTCATTCCATGTCCCTTATCAGCATAGTTCAATGAATCCTTGGGACCTCTAGTTCTGGCTAAGGGGAGATGAGCATCTTGGCGGGGCCTCCAGAGCATTCATGTATTGTCACTTTGAAATACTCCTTTTTTGGTAAATTGTCTTTTTTTTATTAATATGCTGAATCGTCTAAGCTACAAATTAATTTCAAGTATTTTTATTGAAGAACAAGGACCTTAAGTGCCCCACTTAAATGTGAAAATGCAAATATATTAAATTAAATAAGCATACTTGATTGAATTACTCTATTTAGCTACAGTGATATTCAACCACCTATCCCTCTTCTATATACTCTTATCCAACACAGGATAACAATGAATCTGGACTCTATCCCAGGAAGTCATATTATTCTAACAATCGACCAAAAATAATGATGGCACTATTTTCAGCAACATTTACATATTTTGTGTGTTTTCATGGGGGTGGTGCTTGGCCCCAGGTTATCTTGCTGTGCTCGTGTGCAGAAGGTCACCAGTGGTCAGCAGAGTGATGTCACCGCAGGGCCGTTGAGCGAAGCTCTTAACCCTCAGTCGCTCCTGCTTTCCTGACCCTGCTTTCTCAATTATCACTTTGGAGAAAAGTGTTCACAAATGTATTTTGCAAATTATTAATTCAAAAATGTCCTCAATTTGAATTTTGACTGTTAGACTACTTTATCATGTACTTACTTAACCAGAGTGGCACTATTGACCATTGCACTTGGGCTATATTTTCTCTCCTGAATACTTCCTTGGTGTTATATGCACTTAGTAAGTGTGTTGGCTGCACAAGAGCGTATTCGTTGCCGAGAAACTCCAACTGTAAGAGTATACGTATGACAGACACGTGCCATCATTACTGTGACAGCAGACAGGTGCAATTTTAGGTTGAATATAAAAGCACTTATTGATAACACATTGAAAAGGCAAAATAATTTATCGTACGATTTCAAGAAGCAGAATACAGAAGACAGGCATTGAAATTGTGGTGTAATTCAGATGTCTGGGTGGCACTTTTATTTTAAATTTTTTGTGGCAAATATATCCTTTGCTTTTTGTTTGTTACTAAGTGCAGCAGTCAGAAATCATCCGGTGTGCTTAACATGCAAGCCGCTACAATAAAGAGTTTCCCCTACTGTTAACCAGAGGAAATGTGTGGCTCTGCAGGTTAGGAGGTTGTCTGTGATTGGAAGGTCACCGGTTCAAATTGTGTGGTCGGTAGAGTGATGTTACCATTTGGTCCTTGAGCCAGGCCCTTAACCAACATTGCTCCCGGGATGGATTTTGGGTAATAGCACCTGCTAAAATAAATAAAAATGTAAAATTGGAAGTTTCATCCTTGTTTCATGTGTTGAGTGTTGAACACTGCAGCCCTTTTATGAGCTTTAGAAAAACATACTTTTTTATAACTGGCCTTTAGGTACAATGAGTAGGAGGTAAGGACCACTTTCTAAAAATAGGGCACACAGGAGCATCAAAGGCAGAGACTGCGTGAGCGACTCCATGGCCTCCCTCAGCTAACATTCGGGGAATCGTTCACTGTTTCTGCACCTGTTCATTGCCTGTCTCCTAACGAATGGAAACGAAATGCTCACCGTGTGTCACTTCCTCTCCGTCTGCACGCTGCCGAGCTGCTCCTCAGTAGTGTTTGCAGGATAAACACACCCATTCAAATGTCAGTTTGAAAATGTTTGCATGTAAATACACAGCAGCTACTAGATTTTAATTTTTTTTTAATATATATATATTGCTCTTAACATCGTTTAGATTTGATTTAGTCATTCACCCATCTGTGTCACTGGCGACCCAGCGAACTATTTTATATTTTGCATCTGATGTAATGTGGTTATTCAACTTATTTCTTTAAACATTTTTATAATTTAGTATTGAAACTTCAGTTCTTTTCATGTGCTGTTGTTAGTTGTGGTCCAAATAATTAATTTTCAGCAATGATAAAACTACTTTTCCTCTGCGATTATTATTGCATAATTTTAATTTAGTGTCAGTAAAACATTACTCATATGTGTAAACTAAATGCCTCACGGCGGATTTTTTTGTTTGTTTGTTTGTTTGTTTGTTTGTTCTTTGGCATCACAAATATACAGTGCTGGGTGGACTTTAAAGTGTTTTGTATTGTGCATGCTGTAACTCCATACAAAATAGGGTAATGCAGATATCAAAACAAATCCCCGACTAAGCACAAAATCTGTCATTCACACTGGTCACCACAATCCACACATGTTGATATTTAAAAAGAACAACATCATTATTTAGGCCCAAAATAAAGTGACAAGCCTTTAATATACGGAATATAACATTCATGTGTTAACTAGATGCATTTGTTAACTTTAAGTATGTGTGTCTGCAAATGAATAAAGTTTGAGTTTAAACATTTTTGATTATGGTCAATACCAACTACTGTTGAAGTTGCTTAAACAGCAGCAATAAAAGGGAAGAAACAAACAAACTTGGGACTGTTGAATAAATTAAATTAAATATTTGCTTTGTCAAGATGAACAACTTTACATTGTATATTAATTCTGATTATGTTAAACTCATTTACTATTCACACCCAATTATGTTGTGTAAATGTAATTTAATTAGCTGTGTTTTCTCAAAGTTAACCCAGTCTTATTGTGTGCTATATTCACTAGAAAATAATATATTACCTACCAAAACTTTCTGAGGAAAACCACTCCCTATATCTACAACACCTTTGGTGAAGTCAAAATTATGAATATTTCAATAGTATAGATATTTCTGTTGCATGGAACCTAACATTTTTCTGGTTAATTAAATGCGGATCAGTTAAATTTGCATATTTGCTATTTAGGCATTTCTTTGCTGCAGAAACAAACAACTTGACCTTCTAACCCCGTAATGTCGTATGCCAAAAACAGACAACCTCAGCCTAAACAACTGTGCACGGTATCTGAAAATGCAGCGTTCGGGTTATGTCCAATTTTCATGTTTCTTTAATCCATGGTGGCATAATATTTAGTGACCCCACACCCTTTTGCGATTAAATTAACATAATTAGACTTGGAAATATTACAGCCAAAGTTATTTATTGTATAAAAAATGCGTAAAAACAATTTAGGCAGAACCGAGTTCACTTTGTTTTGGGCTTCACTCTGAAATCAGCTTATATGTAGTATTTAGTACGTATACGGCTATTTATTCACTGCTTTAAAAGACGCTAACGTAAAAAAAGCAAACACTGATGCAAGACAATATTAATGCTGAATCAACTGAAGATTCTTTAAAAAGATACAATGATTCCACCTTAATTTAATAAACGTATAACAATGTTACACCAAAATCAAATTATAAGATGGGATGTCTTGAATTAGCTGTCAGTATTGCATGGCTCATGCAGTAAAAATCGGATGTAAGTCAGATATAAGTGTAAACGGTAGGCACAAAATCCGAAACCATGACTGTCAGAGGTGATATACTCTTACACTGTGCCACGGGTAGTCACTTTAAATCAATAAAAAACACCGGCCAAAATATCCTGCATATTATAAATTATTGTTCAGGTTTTATATAAGGAAGTAATGCGTATCCGGGCTTCTGTGTGTAATTGCGTTATCGGATAGTGCGCTCCCACTGCGGGCATAACTCTTGGAGATTATAATTTATAAACTACGATGTTATTTCCATCCGTGAAATCCGACAGCACGATTGCAGTTCCCCGGCTTGGAGAAAGCGGGGCGCTATACGGCCCGACAAATTGGGAGGCGTAAAAGAGGGGAGGAGCAAAATCAGGACTAAAACGGCTTCATAGAGTGTGTGATTAGACAGTCGCTTGTACTTGAATAGCAGGCGTTTGCTGTCGGCAGTATGGATCTCCGTGCCATCTGCCGGTCCCTATTCACTTTATCGCTGTGATCGAGTAGTTGTACGCATCCTCTGACGGCCCCTGGTTTGTATTAGGGAGGTACTTTAGAAATATCCAAGCTCTGTACTTTTTCTTTGGTATATAATGAAACGTCGTTGACTGAAGCGAAGCGCTTCGGGTTTTTAAGCGAACAAGGACGGACACAGTGGCTCGAGGCTCGCGGCGACCGGTGAGGTAAGAGGACCGGGGGACCGTAACGGCGCTGACATGCATGCGGGTGCTGCGGCTACTTTTGTGGCTTTTTGGGGGGCTCTATGGTTTGCCTTTCTGGTACGCGATGGTGACAGGAATAGAGAGGCGACTGAGCAGTGACTGCGTGTTGTCATCCCTTGAGCAGCATATGGTGTGTGCGCGATTAGCGGTTCTGCGCATGCGCTCGGACTGGGGGAGTGGGAGCGGAGTAAGCTCTCTAAATTTCAGCTGAACAATTTCTTGTTTCTTGACTAGCAGAGTAATACGTAAAGCTGGGGGCTATAGTAAGTTAGCATTAGGGAGAGGCGAGTGTCTGATCGCAGTGTCATCGTTTATGAGTGTTATTACTGTTCAGCTTTTCCTGAAAACGCTGAATGCATAACACTGGTTTGCTCCGCTGTCGCCAGTCGCACTAACGTCCCTCATCTGATCTAATTGAAGTTAAGTAAGTGCATAGCCAGAAGGATAATGGGACACCGTTAAACATTAAAGGAAGTTCGATTGTGCAAACTGTGCATCATATTAAGAGGAGGCTGCCTCATCAGGCGCAACACACCGGTTCTCAACATCTGTTACAACATCTCATTATATTAACCATACAGTATCCTTTTTTTACTGAACTGTATAGAGAAATTAAAATGTTTTGACATTTTGTGAACCAGTAATTTCAAAACTGTTTCTTTCTAACCCCCCCATTCTCGATTTGACAAGCGAACACCCAGTTTCAGCAGTCATTAATTGCAGTTTGTTTGTTTTTGTTCTTACCTTGACTTTATACACAGGACGATTAAATGTCACTGTTTGTTTTCCCGTCTGTGCTGTGTTGCATTAATCATAAACTGTTCCTTGTCTGATAGTGTTTGTCAGTGCGATAGGAGTCCATTTATTTTAATTGAACATTTAAATGATGTTTAATTCCGATTTACAAAGCCCACTATGCATTTTAATTTAAAGTATATATTACGGAGGACATTTTTTATTTTGTCAAACTTCAGAATTTCATTTATTTGTGTATGTTATCTAACTTTTTTGTTTGGTTATTATATTTTATCACAGACTGTCTTGTATCTGTGGTACTTAACTTGTGCACTCATGAAAGGGTCAGTTTTGTAAGTGTTGTTTCTTGGACCTTTCAAACAAACAGAAACACCACAAGTGTTATAGGCCATTTCTATGATTAATTTTTCTTTCTTCTGAGTGGTTTATTCCCTTTTCTGTCATGAATTTATAGGCAGGAGCTCAGTATTGTTTTGAACTGAGAGTAGTAGTAGTGCTGGTGAGCAGCCAAGCCTTGAGGATGAAGAGTAGAGTTACTGTTTGTCTGCAAATCTTTAATGCTATACTTCAAGCTGTAAATCTAATATCCATGTTAAAAGGTATCCTTTGTGAAGTACAGGAGCATTTTTGCACACTATTCATATTGCGTTTGCATATGCTGTTAGCCAGGTCCGAAGAGAATGCACTAAGCAATAAACCACGGCGTTGACTAAAGTTTACACATCATAGTGGCAACAATTTTACGTAGCGCTTGCTAGTGCTGGGTAGGACTCATTACTGCTGCAGGAACCCCTTCAAGGATAAACGAGTTGTGCGTTCAGTGGCAGCTTTCTGTGCATGGTTCCATACTGCGCTGTTATTTTTTGCACTATTGGCCTTCCTGTTAGCTTTAATGAGTCTGGCCATTCTCCTCTGACCTCTCATTAACAAGGCGTTTTCAGCTGCAGAGCTGTCGCTGACTGTGTGTGTGTGTGTGTGTGTGTGTGTGTGTGTGTGTTTTTTTTTTTTTTTTTATCGTACCGTACTCTGTAAACTAATACGTACTGTTGCGCGTGAAGATCCCGGGGGGAGGTGGGCGCTTTTTCTGAGATGCTGGAACTGCCACATCTGGCCCCAAAAGTCACGTCGTGATCAGGATTGCTCGGACTGCGTATCTTGGCCATCGGGTACTGTGTGGCCATCTTAGCCACACAGTACCTGAACCTGCTGACCCAGTCTGTGTGCTTTATGTGTTTACTGGCAGCCACATGATTCACTATTTGAAGGAGCAAGATGTTCTGTATTAACAAGCAGGTGTACCTAATAAACTGTCCACTGAGTGTATATTGTGGTTATATATTGGCTCAGAGGAGATGGCTTTCCAGCCAAATAATTAAATGCCTGTTTTTCTTTCTATAAAGGTACTTAACTGGATCTGATAATGTGACACATCCAGCCACATAATTTTTTTTCTTATCCTGTAGTTCCTTAAAATTACTTGTTTTATGATTCTGCTAAATAATGTCATTGTTGTAATTTATTATGATACATGATTATTACCCATGATAATGCTCCTAATGCAGTTATTATTATTATTTTTTTTTTTTGTAGGGAATTTTAAATGACAGATTTTAATATTTAGAGCATCACTTGCATGAACCTATATGTTGAAATTGGTAGTAACGTGCTTTGTAGATACGTGACCACTAAGCACGTGCCCTAGCAGAGTGGTGTGGGAATTAATGTGGTGCAGTACAATTGTGGGGATTTGTGTGAATTTTTCTGGATGTTAATATGGGCTGCTTGTATTGGGGGGGGGGGGGTGTGAATGACAGAGTTCTGTTATCTGGTAGTTATGTATATTCTCGGCTAGAATTTTTTGGGTATAGTTTTTTTTTTTTTTAATTGAAATGGCAGTGATCAGCAGTGTTCCTTAGACGGATGAATGGAGTCATGATGCACGATTTCAGAATGGATTGCTGGATGTGCTGTAAAGTTGCCATTGCAGCTTTGCTACCTCTAATATCTACGCAGCTGCACAAATCTCCGGCACTTGTACTAGAAATTGTTTGCTGTTGACCTGTAGCGTAGTGTGTGAAACACACGTTTGAGGGCAAAACCTATTAGCTTGATTTCTAATACTTTTACACGTGTGTCACAATGTGCTTCCGACTTACGAGATTGTTAATATGGTGAATTTGTGGCTGAGCTGCTGTATTTTCGTTTGGACGTAAAAATTCATTATCAGCAGCTTCCCCAGGAGCTTTTGTCTGTGCAGGATGCAGATGATCAGGACATTTATCAGGGGGAAAAATGGAGCGACTCATTACATTATTTTTCTTTGTGGCAGTGCTCACCTGAATTTTCAAAAATTTTTAAAAAGGGGGGGGGGACAGTTAACCTATTTGAAAGTGAAATGGTAAGAATCTGAGGGTAATGAGAGCGACCCATGACTCGGATCACCTGTATAATTAATACTGGTGTCTGTTCTGGTCCTGGGCATTATTTGGTGAGCCTTAATCTTGTTTTCTCCCTATGGTACCTGAGGGGTGACGTGTAGATGCTCGAACTTAAATGAAATGCACATTGGATTCAGTCGTACTTTTTTGGGTAATTATCTTGGCAGGAATTTTCCTTCAAAGTGCTGGTTTTGTGTATTTGGGTGTTTATTCTGTACAAAGAGCTTGGACAAAGATCCTATCTGCATTTTCACTTAATGGTTGTTAAGTGTCTGCACAACACTTAGTAAAGAGAAGCCACATTAAAGGAACCACACTGATGTATTGATAAAGAGAAAAATGACAGATAGCCTTTTCCCACAGAGGTGCAAAAAAATAATTACTTTCTGCATAAGCCGTTTATTATCTACGATTCGTGTATGACTTTGCTCTTCTGAAGGGGTGTGGTTTTTTTTTTTTTTTTCTTTTTTTCTTTTCTCTCCCTCAAATCTAATTTTGGCCTCTAGGCAATTTCTCCCCCCCCTCAAACATCCAAGCTTCATATAGCCTGTCACCAGAGATGTTACATTTTGTGTATGACAGTCTACCCC
>JAODKF010000030.1:18836903-18847492 GCA_026779585.1 Mormyrus proboscirostris
TGACATTTGCATATAATGATCACACATTTAAAACTATGAAACTGGTGTCCTTGCATTGTGTGCAGTATTTACGCCCCAGTTTAGAGTATCATTTAAATACTCGCTATGAATTGATGACGTCCTGGTAGGAATCCTGTCAGCTTTACTGCTATCAGTGCTATGGTCCCTGGTGGCTGACGGTCCTATAAATATTGCCATGCATCTCTTCGTAAATAGGCCTTTATACGCACAAAACGTTCATTTGTTTGCCGTGTTAATGACCTCCAATGCGAAGCCGTAAACCTTTTCTGACATCACTGGTGGGCAAAGCCCAGGGATGCTTATAGCTACAGTGTAACTGCTATAAATTTATTTACAGCTTTGGGAAAAAGAACACATCAGTGACCGGGCAGTGGGCAGCGGCTTTCTCTTTCGATACAAAAATCCTTTTCAGGCTTTAAACTTTAATTTCACCATTTTACTTTCTCGTTCTGGCTTCTTAATCTCCAATCTGAGTACTTTTATTTTTTTCAGATGACTGTTTTGAACCACGCAAACTACATTTTGTTAAATTCAATATATTGATGATTCAGCTGGTAAGCAAAGTGTTACTTGGTAAAAACAAGCTTGTATTTGGATTTTTTTTTCCTGCACATTGGTGTAAAACTACTGCCAAACATTTAGGTGCTAAAAATACAATCTCATGCAGCATCATGATTCCATTGGATTAGTCATTTAGAAAATGGGTTCACACAAAACTGCTCTCATTGCAGATTTTTTAAAAAACTTATTTAGTAACATTTACTGCTAAGGGGGGCGATTTATGTTAATTTTAGTGTGGCACCAAAATAGATTCTAAAATATAGCTGCAAGCTGCAGTTTTGTGACTCTGAAAATGTACCTGTACCTTTTTAATATAAGCTGCATGTAAAGAGAAATCAAGCAAAATTTCAAAATTTAAGAGATGCAGCACATTAAATTTCAGGGGTTCTACTTGTTGCTGGTACTTGAGCCCCATAAGAAGAGAAATTTGGAGAAAATAACATGCTGATTTGGTTCAGAGTGTCATCTCCAATACCTGGTTTATTGCTGTAGTTAAGCTAATTATAAAATCCAAATGATTTTTAGTTAACTACATTCTTTTAGAGCCGACCTATTTTAATCCCAATTCCTCACGTCGTATTTCTTAAATTTTATGTCCATCACAGTGACAATGTTAAGTACTAGTTTTTAAGTTAAGTGTTCTCTGAATGGATTAATGAAAGTCGTCTGGCTGGAGTTAATGTACTTTTCTCTCTGATGAAATTGAACACGGAGGTTTTAGTCATTCAGCACAACATCTTAAATTCCATATCCTTCAAAGAAAAGAAAAGGGGAAAAAAAAAAACATATTGGTATATGGTGGCCATATTGTTGCAAGGTACCAGTGTCCTATGCATGACTTGTGTTCGGCAGATGTCCAAGAAGAATTAGTTGCGGTGTGTTTTGGTGATCACAGCTCAGGTTTTGGAGAAGATGATTTGCAATGACCTCTGGGTAGCTGCCAGAGTCTGGTGGGTTTTGTAAGGAAATGTTTCCTCTGATAAACGTCGCTGTTTTTAAAAAGTCGCAGGACAAATTTGTGGGGTTTAAACAGATGTGTATGTTAGCTGCTGCAGAATTAGCTTTACCTGCCTAATGCATCCTTAACACAAGTAAATTAGTAAGGTAAGGATTAATATATATTAATCATAACATTAGTTTTATAGGTAATTTATAATTTTATCTCCACAAAAAGATAATCAGGGTTCAGCTTCAAAAAATCTTACTGTATTTGTATTTTGTAAATCTGAGCGTATTTTATTTACAGTGAAAGTCTAATGAAACTAATGGTTTGGCCTAAACATTCACCAGTTGCCCATCTTGCTCCAACTTGATTTATTAATAGGATGCTGTGAGTTTTTTGCTCAGTAGTACTTGTCCATCATATTTAGAAATGCTTTAAGTGAGGTTTCTCATTGCCTGCATTTTTTTTTTCTCCTCCCCTAAATGGTCTTGTTTCTGGGGGGCCCGTGTGCCTCAGCAGATTGGGACACTGTGCCTGGGGTCAGAAAGCTGCCAGGTCCTGTGGTCAGCAGACTGATTTCACTGTTGGGCCCTTGAACAACCCCCCCGTTTGCTCTGGGGACTGTCTGATCCTGCTTCCTCAACTGTACATTACTTTGGGTCTACTCTAAATAAAATGTGTCTTTATCTGTATGTATATTAAGCTGCTGGTGGGGGGTGTTTTTGGAGGAGGGAAGGGAACTGGGGAGAAGATCCTCTGCTTGCGCATCACCGTGAGTGATCGAATCGCAGAGCCTGTTTTATGAGCGTCTCAGCTCTCTCTGGTTAACCAGCCGCTCGTCTAACAGAGCACAAAGCTGGTAATTTCAGTGGCGTTTGCTTAGCCGTCATAACATGAGTGTGCCGGCACATTTCCCCGTTCACCCACCTTAGATCCCCGTTTCTGTTTGCTCTCCCCAAGCGTTCGAGCTTTTCCCTCAATATCCTCCTCTGTGGACTCCGACCTCCGATGTTATTACAAGACGCTGTGTAGTTAGTGCCATATGTCTAAAACACTTTGAAATGCAGCCTGTGGTAGCTGCGGCTCAGCGCTGTGACGTTGTTTTCCAACGGAGAGTTTGTCATAACGTATCTGAGTCGTGATAAAGCGGCTCTGTCTTATATCCACAATAGTCGTATTCTCACTGACGCATGAAAGAGAAGGCTTCCATTATAATCACTGCGACCATTCACATTTGCCTTCGTTTATTTATTTCAATCAGAGTGTTTCATTGTAGCCGTATAATAGGGTGTGATTGGCAGTTCACCTAAACTCTGGGTACCAGTATATGATTAGCATAGTGATCATTTTCGGTGTTGGACTCTGGACTCGACCCACTCCATACACTTGAAGGCCCAATCAATGAAACGCGGTATAACTGATAATGATTGAAGTCCGTCATAACAGGCTCTGCAATTTAATTTTATATGTGGTGACTCTCTTTCTCTTGTTTGCTTGAATTGCTATGCAAAGCCGGATCTGTAAATGTCCCACACAATGTTATAAAAACCTATTATTTTCACTGTGTGGGAACGCTTTGCAAGGGGAAACTCAGTTTTAAAGAATATCTGCGGAACGCAATCAAAAAACTAAAAATTCCAAAATTTGGGATTAGGGTTATGCGTGTAGGGATGAATGGAGTCCTCACAAAAACTCTGCGTGTGTGTTTATAGGTGCACATATATACACATCATTTTATCTATTTTTTTTCTAATTTTGTTGGCTCATCAGAAGCTTAATGCTTTAAGTATCATTTTGCTTTGTATGCTGTGCTGTGCTATGCTGTGCTAACCTACTCAGGGTGAAATTTCCAACATAGAGAGGAAACGTGGGGCCTCCCCCGTGCATTACCTCTGGCTGTGACACATCCGAGCAGTAGGTGTGGCGTGGGAGATGGGCTGCTTTCATAGCTTCCGTAATGTAACCTGGACTAAACTTGTCAGTCAGTGAATACTTTGAGTCCTCTACCATGACACCGTGCAAGATATGGGTGCCTAGGAAAAAAATCCTGGAAGCAAATCGGGGAATTTCAGCTGTGCTACATTAAATCTCGACGTCTGAGGGGTGGTCGGCACGTGGAACGTGAACCCCTTAAATGCGTCGCACGGTACTGCTGTTAATGACCTAACGTGCGAATGGCAAAACATGTCTAATGTGCAGAAACCTTTTGGTTTTAATTGTAGGTAGAGCTGTTGACCGACTGAAGCTTATTTGTCCAAAAATTTTTATAATTGCTACATTCGTCATTGCTCGACCCCATGTTTATTAAGGGCTTTGAGATCTTTCTCGTGGTTTTCAAAAATAATTTTATAGAGCAAAATAAATTAGAAACTTTTCGACAGGCAAATTAGAATGGAACACTTTTTTTTTTTTTTTTTTTTTCCTGGTGTGCAATTTATTTATCTATGTGTGTTTATTCTTTTTGAGATTATCATCAGTTTTTCTCTATCCAAAATCAGTGATGCATTTCTAATAAATATTAAAATCGGGGTCTTGAACTCTTCCTAGACAGCTGCCTATTTTGTGGTGTTTCTCTATTAATGTCTTCCCTGTGCGTCTGATGGATGACCAGTGGGGTCAGCAGCCCTGATCCTGAGTGCCGGTATCCAGGAGGTTTTCCATCCTACCTGTGGCCTGTACTATGAAGTGGGGTTACTGGCTTATTGGGGTAAATTGCCGGATTTAAGGTAGTCTGGGCAAAATGTAAGTGAACAAAATATGAAGTCCATTTAAACTGTGGTACCTTAAATATGACAAGTTACCCCGATAAGCCAGCATGCTTCGTAGTACAAGCCGCTGGTCTCTGAACCGCACCTGATCTCAGGCAGATAGTAACTCATCTTTGTTTGGCTCAGGGGACTAAGTCTCTGTGCCTGTCATCAGAAGGTCATTAGTTTGAGCCCCGGCCGCGGCAGAACGGCCACATGTCTGGGGGGCCCCTTAAGCAGGGCCTGAGACCCTGTTGGGGTGGGTAATAAGAAGCATTCCAATGTACTTATGCAAATAACAAATAAATAATAATAAATAAAAAGAAAAAAAAATCCTTTATGATGAGTTACTATCTGCATCAGATGATACCAACAATCCAGGATGTGGGTTGTCTCGCCCTGGATTAGCAGAACTGTGTGTGTGTGCGTGTGGCTAAGAAAGTAATAAGGGAGTCAATTAACTAAATGATTAAGTCCAGGGAATGGGCCGGCATAAAAAGCAGCCCAGACGTACTGCTCCGCAGAATAAGCCTGACACCTAGTTTAATGTGACTGAGAGGCCATATTGTAAAGGACAATTTTAGGTTGGGTTATAATGCACTTGTAGTTTCCTACTTTTTATTGATTGCTCAGTGCTTGTAAGATTTGTCCCTGTGCAGAGCACTGGTGATATAGCCTACAATGACACAAAATGACAGCAACTAAAAATGAGATTTAACTTCTATGAAGTTGTCATTGTACCTTTCGTTGTTTTGGTCGCCTATTATATAAGGTGTTTATTGTCTCCTTTTGGCGGTTTTTGTCTTTCAAATTCTCTTACATTTCCTGTTATAAACAAAAAATGTTAATCTGTGATTGAAAATTTAAATGTAGTATATTTCAATGAAGGTCTGTTGCTTAAAGCAGCTGTGAAGTGGACCAAGATTGTCAGACTCTGCTAGGTTTCCGCCAAAGTCTGCATCAATGTCAATCTTCCACTCCCAAGTATCAGATGACCAATAACTGACTTTTTAAAAGAAATATGATTGTCAGTATATTTAAAGCATATTTTACATTAAGTTCCTTGATGCACTTCAGTCCCCCGAAAGCTCCCCTATCCCCAAAACACTGTATTCCGAAAAGCTGTGCAGGACTGACGAGTCTCCTTGTTCATTCCCAGTCAGCGACACTTCAGGCTTCCTGGTTGCCAAGATGTAGATGCTGGTTTAGCGACTCTGGCTCAGGGTGGGTCTGTCATATTTCTGGGGTCTGCTGCCCTTCCTCTCTCTGCGTTTGTTAAATTCACTGCATCCTCCATAAAGACATCTCATTATTTGAAGCAGTCAGCCTAGGCAAATTTGTTTCAGACTTCCCATCTTTTTGATCATCTTATTCATTGTGGCTCTGCTGGCTTGTGATAGCCGCATGGTCACCTCTAATGTTAATATTAGCTAGTATGTTGAATCGGATCATAGTTAGCTAGCTGGTCACATGCTGCTGCTGCTGTAGCATCTCCTAAATAAGGAACCCTTTATGTAGCATTATGTATATGACCGTTTTTACCCAACAGTAAATGCATAGATTTGTGGTGATAAACACTGCCTCTGTCTCTGGGCAGCTCCTAGCACCTGTATAAGGATATGCTTCATTATCCAGGGCTCCAGGTCAATGCTGGTACCTTGGCCTGTCAATTGATAGGGATTCTAATGCCCTCCCATTGTTCCCTGTTTTTGTCTCATAAGTGGTCGTGGTGTCACAGTTCAAAAAACATGTTAGGCTAATTATCAGCATCTTTTGAGTCGCATACTTTAGCATGACGGGCTGTGTACGTAGGTTGTGCATCCTAATTTGTATAATGAACATGAAGATTATCGGATTATCTTTATCAGCTTGTTTTGATGGTGGACTGGGATGAATATGCAAAATGGCTGGGTGACCCCCATGGAATGGTTTGGTTCGGAAACCTCTGCTTAAAAATTGTTTAGATTCTTTTTTTTATTATTCTATATGTCGGTGTTTCTGAACCTGGCCATAAGAGATCAACAGAAAATCCATTTTTATTTGCTCCCTCAGGCTCTGATGTTGACTTTGGGGGGGGGGTCGCTGAGGACTGTGTCGAAAAACACTGCCATAGGTTTTAAATATGGTACTACCTTATCTTTTTTAAACAGATGTACAAATCTAGAAACCATAATTTTTTATATATAGATGTAGGCATCATTTGTTGAAGGAACTCTTCAGCAAATGGTATTTGTAATACTTCTGCGCATACGGTCAGTATGACTTAAATCTGATATGCACAGTTCCAGGTGTCCATTCACCTTTTGTTTAATGACACACGGTGCTTGCTGAGGCTTTGTATGCAATGGACTACTAGACAATGGATCATAATAAAATATTCGGTGTGTGTGTGTGTGTGTGTGTGTGTGTGTGTGTGTGTGTGTGGTACAGGGTCAGCCAATGTGCACCGTCCCAGAACAATTTGGGATTAAGGGCCTTACTCAGCGGCCCAACAGCAACATTAGTCTGGCAGAATAGGGAATCGAACAAGTGACCTTCTGATCGAAGTCCAAACTCATTGAGCCACACAGCGCCTCCTAAAGGAAGACGCTCAAGCTTTGATGCTAGAATCTATTGGTCTATAGCCGGAGGCGGTATCCATTATGTCAGTAGTCCACAAAAATGCATTTATATTAAAGCAATGCATAAGTCCAGTTTTAAATACAATATAAAAATCATGCAGAAATCTGCAATATCCTTGTAGGAAAAGTTAAAACTTATTAATGGTCTCCTGCTGATTTCGCTCTAGGATTAATGAGTTTCCAGTCAGTATAGCCATTCTGGCTTCTTACAAACACAGCGATTCTTCGCCCCAGGCTGATTGGACAGCAAAACTGCCAAACTGACCGTTTGCCTCCTGCAACTGCCTGACTAACATGCACTGTTCAAAGCTGCCAGGTTTTCAATACTCGACGCCGCTGAAATAGCCGATTTGAAATACAGTGCGGCAAAACTGATCTTTGTTTTTAAACTGCAAGGCTGCACTCTGTCCTCGTATTTGTCACAAGCTCATCATGTTATGTTTAAAGGCCAGTGTGATCTCCAGACTCTCCTGATGGCTAATTTGCGTATCTAAAATATATAGCGACCTTTACATTTACAGAATCAATAACATGATTTTGTGTGTGTGCACTTTTTTTGTCTTCACTTCCCCTGAAAAGTTCTAGAAATAGCACACATTTTACACAAGTGTCTATCTGAATATTTGAAAATTGTCTCCACAAAAAAAACCTTTTTTGAACATTTCTAGTTTTTATTCATCAACAGCCGTCGATTGTCAGCGGTCCTTCTAGGTGCAGGTGTACATTTATTACATGCATGCTTTGATGTGCACAGTGGTGGCTTAATGATTAGGGAAGCACACTTGTAATTGAAAGATTGCAGGTTTGAATCCCTGACCAGCAAGGCACCACTGAGGTACCCTGAGCAAGGTTCTGCCCCCAAGCACTGCTCCCCGGGCGCTGAATTAGCTGCCCCCTGCTATGTCTCACCATCAGATATGGGTTAAATGCAGAGGACGCATTTCGTCATTGTGTGCTGTGTCAGCAATGTCTACTGATCAATAAATAAAATATTACGGAACCTTTTTGTTCATTTGGATCTTTGGCTTTAATTTTGGGAGGGTGCCTGAGGTCCACTGTGACTCTGTCCACAATGGATGCTTTTCCGGTTTTGTCCCCTTGTGAACTTTGTGTGAACCGATAAGTTGCTGTGCTGATGTGTGCTGAGCAGATTTGGTGTGAGTAAGCATATTAAATCACCAGAGAGGAAGGTTAAAACACTCTATGCACAGCGTCACACAGGACACTGAAAGAAGGGGAAAGGGTCTCCATTTCCTGATGGCTGTTAACCCAAGTACAACTACAGTGAGGCCTGTTTATATTTAATGTTGTAAAAATGGGGCATATTGTATATCTGTGTATTCATTGAAAGGTGTATGCTCTTTTTCAGATTTCTAAAGATTTTCAGGGTCCCCCCCCCCCCATGAAGTAATTTGTTAGCGACATTTGAAGACCAAACTGACATACTATTCTGCAGTGCTATGTGTTTTAGGTGTATTTTGTCTGTGATCGCATATTATTATGACTATTTACTGTTCATTTTTCTGTGAATTTAGTAGGAATAATCCCCATTGACGAAAGTGGTGGAAAACACTAGTCAATATTTTCAGAATTTGTCCTTGATGGTACATAACACGAAATGGCACAGTTGCTCTCTGCTCTGTCCCGCATTACAGTCTGTAATAGGACGGGATATGAGACAAGTTATTAAATGTCATAGTAGCTTTACATACTTGCCCTCTTAATGGGGCTTCTGATCCTCAATTGGGACTTGAATTCCATAGTGACTGAAATCAGAATGAATGAACCAAATGAATGAAATAAACAAAGCCTCCGACCTCTTATGCTCGAAATTCTGCAGTGTCACAATAACTCTGCCCCGGCGTTCGGCTGATTGTTGCGGTCAAGGTGACACCATAAATTGCTTTTTATGTATAGAAATTCTTTCATTATATTAAAGCTGTGGGTATGTAGCCACCTTTTATGTGGAAGTGAGGTAGAATACTGAACTGTGATTGGACTGTGCATAATGTGGCTGGCTCTACAGTGAAGTTCAGGATGAGCCCTGATGTGTCATGAGAAGATAAGTCTTTGTGGATATTCCTCCTTCTCCAACAGTTATTGTAAAAATGGTGAGGATATCTTGTCCTGTAACTTGAAAAGCATACCTCCAAGGCTCTAGGGGGAGCTACAGTTGAAGTAAGGGAGATTTTCCTTGGCATTCTGTAACAAATTTAGCTGAAATGGTCTTGCTGCTAATAATGCTGACATTTTGCAACTGATGGACAATGATGTCATCGGTACTGCCCATATACACTGTTCTTTTGTTGTGCTTCTTTGGGATGTTATCGCTCTTCATGCTCATACATATAGTGGGAAATAATATTTTCCATGTGCTGTTGGATGTGTGTTTGTTTTTTTTTTTTTTTTTTTTTAAAAAAAAAAAAACTTCTATGCCCTTGTTTTTGGGTCACTTTGGATCGGCAATTGGTAATTCGTCTGAGCAATTTCTGCACTTTGGATTTGTTTGGCCTTATTGTACAGCTGACTGTGATGTGGACAACTTCTCACTGCTGCAGGCCATTACAGGACAGACTACACTCTAAATTATTCATTTAAATTCTGCATTTGTAAAGGGGGTGGCCTTCCCTGCTATCACTCAGCTATCCCCTGGCCTCCTGCCTACTTTTCAGGATTTTCAAGTGAGTCCAATGCAAACACAAGCCTGGACGATTAACTCGAGTATCTGGAATTGCAAAGAACTCTATGCGTTATTTATAGCAAAATATAGCAAGGGTTCCAAGCCTTTTGTGTTTCTTTAGTTTTACTGTGAGCATTTATATTTGGTTGTAACATTCTCTAACCTTTTATCTCTTATGCACAAAATACCAGGAATGTTTTGCGATTTTTGGATGTATAAATGGAAGCCGAAATTACAGAATGTTCTAGCAAAGCCAGTGTAAGCCACTGATGAAAATTGTGGCTCCAACTATTAAGGCGTTTCACTTTCATGTTGCATCAAGCTTTCAGAAAAATAGGTCTGAAAATAGTAGCCATTATGCGAACCTCCTAACCAACCATATACGTAGGATGCTACTGAGATTTGTAGCCTTTCAGGATAATTCGCACTTGACTTCCTAAAAACAATGGGTCCTTCAACCCTTCTGCTAGTGCTCCCCTGTAATCTGTACGTAAACATGTTGGCGCGTAGCAATTAAGACGTTGCAATCGAAGAGGCCGAGGCAACACTCCATCCCTGAGCGACTACGTCGGGGGGGTCACCGCATGGCGCCATCGCTAAGCTATTGACGGTAATATCTGTGAAATGGATACACAGTGTGGGGTTGTCACGTTACATAAAGTCTTGATGCAGACATGTAAGTATTTATTATGGACCAGCCGTTTTTAAGCTTGGATGGAGTAGTAGTAGCTGTTCACAAGGTTGCCCCCCCCCCCCCCCATGCTGGAGTATAATGGAGACTTGTATCGCAAAGCATGACATGAATTCAGCATCATCTGTTTTTTCATGGTGACCCTTTCTTTAAAGAAAATGTACAGAATGCCTGTCTGGCTTAACTTGAGTCGCATAATTTTTATCCTGGTGTACAGTGTTGTTCTGTAGCATTTGACACTGCGTCTCCAACATGGTTTCTGTGCTTTTATACAAAAGGGGGGGGGGGGGGGGACAATAGATGAATTTAACCATTTATTATTTAC
>JAODKF010000030.1:18863272-18886680 GCA_026779585.1 Mormyrus proboscirostris
CTTATGGTTATGGTTAGGGCTGGGTAGGGGTTAAGGTTGTCATAGTTAGCGTTAGCATTTTTCCCATTGAAATGAATCCACCAAATCATTGAATTCAGGTCATCCAATCACTTCCATATCCACAGGTGTATAAAGTCAAGCACCTAGACATGCAGACTGCTTCTACAAACATTTGTGAAAGAATGGGTCATTGTCAGTAGCTCAGTGGATTCAAATATGGTACCCTGATAGGATGCCACCTGTGCTACAAATTCCAACTGTTAGTGGTATTATAACAAAATGGAATCAATTGGGAACAACAACGACTCGGCCGCAAAGTTGTAGGTCACGTAAAATCACAGAGCAGGTACAACACATGTTGAGGCGCACAGTGTGCAGAAGTTGCCAACTCTCTGAAGAGTCAAGACAGACCTCAAAACGTCGGCCTTCAGATTAGCTCAAGAACAGTGCGTAGAGAACTTCATGGAATGGGTTTCCGTGGCTGAGCAGCTGCATCCAAGCGTTGGATGCAGTGGTGTATAGCACGCTGTCACTGGAGTCTAGAGCAGTGGAGATATGTTCTCTGGAGTGATGAATTACTCTTCTCTGTCTGAAAATCTGATGGACAAGTCTGAGTTTGGCGGTTGCCAGGAGAACGGTACTTGTCTGACTGCATTGCGCTAAGTGTAAAGTTTGGTGGAGGGGGGATTATGGTGTGGGGTTGTTTTTCAGGGGTTGGGCTTGGCCCCTTAGTTCCAGTGAAAGAAACTCAATGCTGCAGCATTCAAAGCCATTTTTGGACAATTTCATGCTCCCAACCTTGTGGGAACAGTTCGGGGATGTCCCCTTCTGGTTCCAACCTGTCTGCGCACCAGTTCACAAAGCAAGGTCCACGGGTTCTGGGTCTGATATAGGTTCACCTATAATGGGTTCAAGTACGATAGGCTTGCCGATTTAGTTTACAGAATCGCTATAGCTTTGGCTAATGCACACTGACTGTCTGGATAAACTGAAATGTAAACATGATTGATGTTGGCATGCTAACTGGGGAAATTTAGTGGAATTTCAGAAAATTGGAAAGCATTAGTTGGTTTCAGTTGTTAATTGAAATTGTACCAAGTATACCTTGAACTTGAAAGTTGCATGATCGCGTAAATCTGTTCAGGAATTCAGCGCTTCTCTAGGGTGTCTG
This sequence comes from Mormyrus proboscirostris, assembly GCA_026779585.1. Lineage (NCBI taxonomy): Eukaryota > Metazoa > Chordata > Actinopteri > Osteoglossiformes > Mormyridae > Mormyrus > Mormyrus proboscirostris. The sequence continues at coordinate 18,864,444 of JAODKF010000030.1, forward strand.
TCAAGTATGGTGACAGGGTTGTAAGTACTGAGCTGATGACTTGTGACAACTTCTCATTAGTAACCTTATGCTCACTGAGGCTTTGTACCGTAAATAGCACAAAAAACATGGTTTGCTAGGCTGACAGGCATAGTGTGCTTCAAGTCCTGCCAAAGACACCTGCTTATAACTAAGAGTTGCCTTCCCGGCCACAGTGAATCCACTTGCAAGATTAATAAAATGCAGGAAGATGTGTTCCCTGTTATGGGAAGGGGGGGGTGACATGCCCGTATGTCACGGTCACAGCTTGTCAAGACGAGTATTTTATGGCAAATGGATAAAGCCAGTCTGTTGGGTGTCAACAGACAAGGTGTGCTTGCTTTTCAGCCCCGACGTAGATGTCCATTTTGAGACTTCAAACCATCCTAAATGGGATGAATGTATAGCTGTAATGTATTATTGATAATGACAAGCTATGACGATAACGAATGAAATAAATCGATGATACTTAGAAACGTGCTCTAGGGGGTAGGCGGCAAGTTTAGCCTTGAAGGGTTTGTGTTGCAAGTACCGTTGTAGCTGATGGGTTCAACTGGTGACCGAAAAGGCTTTCAGACCTTGTGAATACCACTTGTCATATGTCACTTGAATAAAGATGTTAGAAAATACCTAAGCATTGATTTCTTTGCTAAGGAAGTTTCATGGGACAAAAGCGACTTCTCTGCATTTCAATTGCTTCCTTTAACTTGCACAGTACTTCTACCAAGGTCTTATCTTCTCAAGCAAATATGTTTGTATTGCCACTCATCAGGCAGACTTCAAAATAAAGCGATATATGGATGAACTACAGTAGTAGCTCAGCCGTGAGTGACTGTATTTGGGTGAAGCGAGTGAGATTTATATTCGGACGGAGTGGAATAGCTTTTCGATGCCACTGGCAAATGGTGATGTAATGGCTGGTGTTTTGTCAGGATGTTACATTTTGTAAGGAAAGGCTCGCTTTAACAACAAACAGCGACGACCCTGTTCCTTGATACGCAATATGATAGATGGGTTGATAATAAAAATGGTCATTCGTAATGAAAACAATGACAACAAAAAAAACACTTTCATCCATCCCTCCATCTATCTTCTGACTCTGTTCCCGGCAGCATAGGGCACAAAGCAAGGGACACGCGCTAAGGGCAATTAGCCTAATTGCATGTGTCCAGGCTAAAAGAAGGAAACGGAGCACCTGTAGGACATGGTGTGATGTGGGAAAAACATACAGTACAGATCCAATGGACACACACACTGTGAGAGACCCGAACTTTCAACCAGAAATGTGGGGCAACAGGGCTTATGCCAAGAGCCATGATGCATAAGTCATAGTTATATTGTTATTACTACTGATTATTGCTGCTGCTGCTATCACCACTACCGCTGCTACTACTACTACTACTACCACCACTATTGCTACTACTACCACCACCACTACTACTGCTACTGCTACTACTACCACCACCACAACTACTACTACCCCTACCACTGCTGCTACCACTACTACTACTACTGCTACCAGTACTGCTACTACTACCACCACCACAACTACTACTACCCCTACCACTGCTGCTGCTACTGCTACTACTACTACTACTACTACTACTACTGCTACTACTACTACCACCACTACTATTACTACTACAACTACTACCACTACAGGTACTACCACCATCACCACCACAACTTCTACTACTACTACTACTACTACTACTACTACTACTACCTCCAGTACTACTGAATATAACCTCACTTGCTTCACCCGAATATAGTCACTCACAGCTGAGCTACCAGTCCAGGTGTATATCACTTTCTTTTGAAGTCTGCTTGATATTGCATATCAAATAATGGGGTTGTCGTTGTCTACTAGGCTACTTCTACTGCTGGTATTGATGATGATGATGATGATGACATCATCATTGTTATAGCGTACAGTGTGGAGTACAGCACGAGGCAATAATTACAAGCTATGCAGTGAAATCCGTGTGTCTGTCACCCTCGGTATCAGAGCCGGGCAGAGATGAGGCAGAGCGGGATGTTGCCATAGTTGTACATTTTCAGTCCCTTTTGCCGCATAGCTGCACTTAACAGGAATTAGCGTGCCTTAGGGGGAAAAAACATTTTCATATGTATGAATACCGTCTGGCTGGATCTATTTACAAAATACATGTAGGTAAATGGGATTTTTACTTTGTGTGTGTGTGTGTGTGTGTGTGTGTGTGTGCATGCACACACATGTTTGAGGGGGTATATATATTACATGGGGCTAAAATGAGTTTTCTGTTTTTTTCTTTGTTTTTTCTCCTTTTGCTCTGTGGAGTTCTGCTGCATCAATTTCACACCAACCTGGCTCCTGTATTTTCTGAAATATTTAGTAGTCGGCATTAGCTGGCATCTAGATGCTCTCAGCTTAATGCATTCAGCTCCACCTAGGACACTCCGTGCAGCTGTACACTGTACACACTTCCTTAATTTGTGGGTATTTATTGTGGAGCGTACCTATGAATGGAATAATGATTGAGGCAGCCTGACCCCCCCCCCCCTTTCCTGGTAAACCTTTATATTGGGATGTTCCTGGCACTTCGCTATTCAACAGCGAAATTTAGTTGTGGTTCCTTTTTCTGGCACCCTGCCAAAGTATGCATGATAAAAATGTATTCTGTCTTTCAGGGGGCAAGTGATATAAGAATCCTGATCCTTACAGGCATGTTTAGGTGTGTGTGTGTGTGTGTGTGTGTCTTTATTTATTATTGTGTTTGCATTTACTTGTCCCGTGTATTTAACTACAATCTGGGCTCAACCGGACCACCCAGGTTACACAAGGCTCTGTCCCTCCTTGTTACGGATCGTCGATTTTGTCCGTGAGGTGTCCTTAGTCTCTGCTGTGACGTGTTATAATCTTTACACGCCAAGCATATCCTTCCCTTGTCAGAACGCATTTGTTTTGACGGACCTCCTGAGTTTTGTGTTGCCTGTGTTCAAAACCTACCACCGGTTTAATTCTAAATAAAGTGTTTTTCAGTGTATATTCTGGTCATGAAATGTTCTGCTCCAAGCCACGGTGAGCATTTCTTCCTGCTACTGGTTTTGTACTCGGTGGATGTGCAGCACAATGGAACTGCTGCAAACCGTTGACCTGCTGAGGCTTAATATTATTATTTTTTTTTTGTTGTTTTTCTAAAACCAAAATCGAAAACAAAAGTTTCTGTTCTTCAGTACTCCTGACTCAGACTATGCAAGTTGTCAATGTCACTTTGTCCCTGGTGACAAACACTTCTGAGTTGAAACATTGCAATTTAAAATGAAATATGTCTGTCGCACCCTGCAAGCTTTAATTTAGTTATCACCTCCCCCCAATTTTAATTTTGTTTCCGTTAGTTGTTTTTTCTGGCCTACTCACTACCTAAAATAAGCACTTTGGCTTAATTGTATTTTTGCTTTTTAAAAAGGTAGGTGTGTGTTTGCTTGTATGCTGCTTCTCAAAAGCTGTTTTAATATAAATAGGCTTTTTTCCCCCTTTCTACATTTCATAGCAAGCTTTTACCCTTGTTATAGAAAATTCATCATACAGCTAAGTTTGTTCTGCTCTTTCTGTCTTGCATGGCAGTGAATAACTGAATTTAGCTCCCTTTCACTCCAGCCACTATTTTAAAAGCCTTAACATTGGCGGCCTCCTTTGACGCGTGGAGAGCGACGGAGACGGATGTACTTTTCGCATCCCTGCTGGTTTCCACCCTCTACCGACATTGCAAATCGAACTGCCGCTCTTGTGGGAGACCAGAAGGTGGTGCAGTGTGACGCCCACCATTGGCAGCCCAGTGACTTGCGGGCACCCAGTAGACTCGCTGAGTCGGCATACTGGCGGCCATGGGAGAGTAAGTCCCAGCTGATTCCCCTCCTTCGCTCCCATTGCAGAACAAAGCCAATTTATTCCTGTGCCAGGGGGTTCACAGTTAGTCTGAATGTAACGGGGACCTTGCTTGACGGACACAGCAGATGCCTGGAGAAAGTGCAGAAGTTTAATCTAAGCTAGGATTTTCTTCCAGCGTCGTATTGTTACATAGTGTACTCAAAGGCCAATGAGAGCGCTTCCTGCTTCACGATATCCCTGATAAGAAATGTGTGTTGAGCGAATGCGAGCTCGTTCACTCGAAATATGTCGCATGCAAGACCAAATAATTTAGTGTACATTTTGGAACTCTGTCATTCCTCTAAAGGCTCGCAGAGAGCTGACTCTTCATCGATTTTCGGTTTGGGTTTTTGCATCCAAGAAGCTGGGTATGGATTGGGGGGGGGGATGGCAAGCTTTGCATTTTTATCATCTTTTGTGGAGGAAATGTTGGGGGGGAGGGCAAGACAGCGTGGTTTTCCAGCTAATGCCAGGTCTCTGGTGATTGAAAGAGTGTAGCTGAATCCTGATGGATTTTTTTTTTTATATATATTCCCTCCTTCCATCAAAGACAAAAGACCCAGTAAGCTCAACCTGTGTAAAGTATCCTCTTGCGCAGCAAATTTCCTGTCAGATAATCTTTTTATTTTTTTTAATATACAAATCTGGTGTGATGTTACTGTCGGCATGGTCCATTTCCAGTTACCGTTTACGCAATTGTCAGTCCTCTGGATGGAAGGAATAGGTCTGTAGATGGACCACACACTGGGCAGGTGACTGTACCATCGTGGGGTATTAATTTGTAATATCCCCATCACCAGATCATGTGACCCTTGGTATCACATGGATGTACAGTGTGAGGTGAGCCGGATTCAGACTGCTAGCAGGCTGAGGGTTGGGTAACCGTAATATGCCCAGTCACCGTGCGATTAAACACGCAGCTTATTAATGCATGACATGTTATACCTTCTGCCTTTTTAAACAGCACATCCTGTGCCTGAGCTGGCTATCAGGCAATTTCATATATTTATATTTGGGTCATTTAAAGTTTATGACCCTCTTGATTTAATTATTTGAGCAGATTTAGAAGAAAATTGGATTCAAATCTTTCTAATAAAGCTATCACAATAATATGCCCCAAATGTAGATTTTTTTTTAATTATTATTATTATTATTATTATTCAACAATTTATCAGTTAATCACCCATTCCGCGGCTGCATCTATTGTCGTCTTTTCAATTTGAGTAATGAAATCAGATTTTAAAACCCTAGTCTGCCATTAGCGGCACTGAGAGAAATGTGAAGTATTATGCTGTTAATCTAAGACTGACAAGAATTTGCATAAAATTCTGCATACTTTCTAACGTGAACAGTTTAGAGGAATGTTGCTGTAATTAATTCACTTTGATCTAAAATTTAATTAGCAGATGAGGCCCAGAACAAAGTCAACATTTCTATAATCTTTTTTTTTTTTGAGCTTCATGCTTTTTTTTTTTTTTTTTTTTTTTTTTTTTTTTACATTTTGTATGCATTGCATGTGTGCATGTAATAAGTTTTTTCTGCTACGCGTTGAGGTTTTCTGGAATGCAGCCTTATTTGTACGTCTTCCTGTCCCTGCAAAACTCCTTTGTTGGTAAAAGCATTTTCCCATGTGCAAGTTGAGTCCGGCAGCTTATACAGTACAGCAGCCTGTCTTAACTTTGTCATCTGCTGACGCTCCCTTGGAGTTCCTCGGAGGGGATCAGGGGATTGCTTAAATTTTAGTTTGCTGCGCTGCTGACCTTAATGACCCGAATGGCTCCTATCTTTACTCTCCACTCCTCCGAGAGCTGATTCACGCCTCACACCATATGTTACCATGGTGTTCAAATTTGTAAAGGCTGTTTTGTATTGGTGTTTCCTATGACTGCCATCTTTTCTTCTACATTTGATATAATGTCATTGCTTATTTTCCCCTGATATAGCAATATAACTGTGTGTGTGTGTGTGTGTGTGTGTGTGTGTGTGTTTGTGTTTGTCTGTGTTTCCTGGGCCCTGACACTGACACTGCATCTTGTGTTGTCCGTGTTTGGGAATATTATTATTAATTAAATGGATTGACCTGGAAGTCTTGTAGATGGGGATTGCATGCGGCACTTCAAAATAAATGACTCTGCTGAGACCCGGTGGTCTGTCCTGCAGTCTAGTCAAGCACAAGCGGCACCAGCCAGCTGTAGCTGTAGACCTTATCACTGGGCCAACCTCAAGGACATGAGCGCGTCGGAAGAAAAGCTCCATGCATAGTTAATCTCAGTCTCGTACAAATGGGGCTTTGCTGTAATCCCAGGCTGTACGCGTTGAGGCCACGCGAAATCGATCATTTTTAGTGCAGATGTTTAACGGAAAGGCTGTGTTTTATCGGCAGTTAATTATAGAGCTATCTACTTGTGCGAAATATGTGATGGAAAAATGCTTGAGTTGATCCCCAGTTGGCAGTATGAGAGGGTGGCACTATGGCTGCCTTTGGGGGGGTGTTGGGGGTTGGGGGTTGGGGGTGATAACCAGGCTACCAGGCTTATGTGTGCTGCCTCTGTCCCTGGTTCCAGACTAAACTATAAATCCCTGGGCTCTAGGTCTTTTGTTCTTTCTGTTATTGTTCTTGATAAACCCGCCAATTTCCCCGACGTAACATAGCAGTCTTCAAAATGTATTTTAAAAATACATTTTTAACAAACCCCGGAGATTTTGGTCTGTACATCCTACCGGATATTTTGAACGTGTTCAGTTTTTCTGAGCTACTTCATTTATCTGCTTCCTCTTCTAGTCTTGTAAGTCGCTCCGGTCAAACGGGGAGCGATTTCGTGGTCCCTTGTTTGTTGGTTTTTCTGGATTTCATTACATTAAGTGAACTTTATTTCATTCGTTAAAATTATTTATGTCCGTGACTGTAAAAACGTCACCTTCTCGGACGCAGAGGCCATGTCTCAGAGGACTTGTATGCCCTGGACTCATCACAGAGGTTAGCAGTGATGTAAATGCTAGCGTGCGTCCTCCCGGCACACCAGACGGATAAAATGGCTTGTAAGAAATGATGGGGTATTAAGTCCTAAAAATAAATGGAAATGCCGTGCAGCTTGTTACGGGCACTTCGGAGGGTGATCCCCTACTCCTGAAATGGTCGCGGGGAGCAATATTCCTCCATCTGCTGCGTGATTTATAAACTTGGGAAGCTGATTTTGACAGCTGCACTTTCTGGTAAAGTAGGATTTTTAGTTCTTAGTATTCGATATAAATACTGCAGTCTGTTTGCAAACGGTGAACAGTTAAAACCTTGCTAAATTAAGCAAGCAATATTACATATGATTTTCCTTGATCATTTTACAAACTATGAACATATGCATAAAAATGTTCACGTAGAATTTAATAATTGTTTAGGGTATTTTTTTCTGAATTATCATGATTTATACGAACCCTATAACTGACAATTGTGTACAGGGGCGTAGCAAGGAATATTGGGTGCCATGACAAAGTGTCACCATGAGCCCCCTTGCTAAATGGAGGGGGGCATCTCCGTTGGTAGATTTATGTTGACTAGGGCTCCCTTACCTGTGTGTGTGTGTGTATATATATGTGTGTGTGTATGTGTGTGTATGTATGTATATATGTATATATATATATATATATATATATATAAGTTTTTATAGATGTCTTATTTTGAGTGCTTTCCTTCTATGGAAATGAAGGGTAGTGCTTTAAGGAAGGATAGGTCTAGTCAACACATTATTTCTTTTCCGTTTCTATTGTGAATTGAAGCAGTTCATGAGACCCCATTGCTCATTGTTTGCTCTCACTCTTCACCAGTAGCTTTATTAGTGCTGCCATTTAAGAAGCGTGCAGTTCCAATATGTCAGTGTTTTTCCTCTTTTGAATGTTTGCTTTTCTGATCATCCTCATTGTGCTCCGCATTAAAATCAGCTCGCTGGCGTGGTGTAAAAGCAGAAAGCATTTGTGTATTTTTAATGAATTTAATTTTTTTTTTTTTTTTTTTTTTTTTTGACACAGCATTGAAAAAGGGATTGAACAGGGACCAGGTGCCCTGACCAAATTAAATTCCCCCTGCACTTTCTTATGGTGGACATACATTGACCTGAATAATCAAAGTCTAGCAGCTCATCATAAGTTCCACTAGTGCTTCTCCCCACTGGCTAGGCAAATGCCAACCAATCAGATTTTTTTTTTTCTTGTTTATTGTGAACCGGAAGTAAGTCAGTCGATTTTATTTTTAGAACTGGCTTTTTAACCCTTTACACATATGGTCCCAGCACAGAAACCCGCAGCCCACCCTACATCTTAGCGCTGCAGCTGGGCTTGTCAAAAACTTTCTCAAAAAGAGCCTCAGTAATGGCTGAAAAATTCTTCGGTTAGGACCGTAATTCGTTGGATGAAAAGACGCATAGGGGACTCTTCCATTCCATTTGCCAGTCATTAGCCCTCCGAATAGCTTTCAGGGGTATTTTCCTTCTGTCTTCCAGCCAGGCTCCAGTTTTCTCCAAGCAAGAAGAGTGCTCTCTGGAGATGTCACGGCACCATAACCGATTCGAGAGAGATTACCGCGGCGCGTGGGAGCGGAGGGACCGGGGAACTGGCCTGGGGAGCGCCGCCAACAGCAGCTGCAACACGACCAACAGCTGTGGAGGTGCCAACAACCGGCCTGGACTCCTCCCCCTGCCTGTGATCTCCTCCCTCCTTCCGACCCCCGTCTCTGTCGCCATGACCACCTCCAGCAGTGACCTGGTGTGCAAACGCATCGGTCCCACCTCCATCACTTCCACAGCTAAGGTACGTCTGGGTTTCTGCTCAAAGGACGACTTGCTGCTGAAAATGCTAATAGTGGCGATTGTAATGTTAATGTCACACTAGGCAAATAAATATACTTTTAGATACATTTCTAGACATTTGTGATTGAAGTGTCACTGCTGTGACAGGATGGTCTGTCTGTAGATTCAGTGAAGATGCAACACTTTTTGTATCTCCTCCATAAAATAAAAATAAAATAAATCGTTTGCATAGACCGTTATTGATGTGGAGACAACTCAAGGATTTAAAAACATTAAGACAATCTCACCCAATATATAATAAAATATAATATATATATATTTTTTTTTACTTTTACTTCTTTGAGACACTAGATGAAAATGCTGATCAGTCGCACATGAGACAACTTTTCAAGATGAAAGTCAGATTATGGTCATGACCCAACTTTTTGGCTCATCATTACATTATAGTTGTTATTATAGTATAACACATAGTTGTCAACTTCAATGGTCATCTTTCATACCAGAATATATATATCATGGTCTGCCCTGTATGTACGTGGCATCCAAAATGGTTTCTGATGGTTATCTTTGGTCATAAGACACTACATACATATAGGTATATTACAAGAGAGCGTGGTTTTTTTTTTTCTCTTTTTTTTTTTTTTTTTTTTTTTGTCTTCACTCCCTCTTGAACATTCTTGGTTACTTTATTTCCGAGACCTATAATGCATGAAACTCTATAATGAATCTATACCACTTTCTTTCTCTGTAAAAATGAAACGGTAGAGAGCTTTTCTACAGTGTATAAAATGCTAATGAGTCACTGAAACTCTGCTTAAGGGAAATGTTCAAATTGGGTTTCGCTTACCATACAAGACACTATGTAGTCGTGTTCTATTGAATTCATTCAAAATCACTTTAATGCGGAAAATTTCACATTAATACTTTTTAAACCTTATGCCGTATGTTCTGACCTGAGTGAATCATCTCCATTTCTCAGGTTAAAATTGTTGCACAGAAAATTGTATAATACTACAGTAATAAAATTGTGCCATTTGATGTGGTCTGTGTTTGGGGGTTTAAATCTGACTCTTTAAATCTGTGACAAATGGTTACTGATCCAACACATATTATGGCTCCAGGTGCCACAGATTGTGCAAGTCTGCCTACATAAGGTCCTGTTTAATGATCCCAGCTCGGCGTTCCTGTCTGCTCAGCCCTGCTCTCATCTGACCGCAGCCCAGGTTGCCAGGTTGTGCGTTGTGATCATCTGCAAGTGGAGACTCTTGACTTCTTCATTAGGCGAGGGCGGTTTCTGATCCTCGAGCCGTCAGATAATTCAGGAGGAGCTGGACGCCCTCAAGCACGTGTGAAAATGAGGCTAATCAATCACTACTGTCTGAGCCACAAAAACGTACGGTAGGAATTTATGATTAGCTGGAAAGCAATTTGTAATGTTGTTTAGCCATTGTGGGACTGTGTCCCTGCTCAGTATGGATGGAACAGGCTGCATGACTTATTACGAATACCTGATTGGTGTGGACGGCGGAGTGACGGCTATTTTGGATTTGGCTTCTTGCCACTTCCTCTGGTTACGAATGCAAGCTGCCATCGTTTCTCAACGTTTTATACACACCGCAGTGTAACGTATGGTTCATGCACATCTGTCTCATATCTTAGGGACGGGCGCAAGCTGTTTTTGGAGAATCTGCTTGTAAGCATTTAATTTCTGGACATTATACATTTTCCGAGGGAAATGCAGAGAGCCATGTTCAGAATATAGAAAACCCAGCCCGTTGAGTGTGTTTTTCTTCCCCTCTTCTTTAATGAAACGTGAAACAAAATGATAGATTTGTTCTCTGGCAAATTTTATGCAAAGTCTGGTTTCAGGATGTTGGGGAATTGTGGGAGAGGGAGGGACCTCCTTACGTTGTATTAAATCCGGCTTCTATGATAAAGCAGTTATGACCCTTAAAATCAATTTTTCTTCCTATTAACGATGTGTTCATTCCAGCTTTCTCACATTTGTTTTATCCTAATTGGGGTGAGGGGCCGATGGCGTGGAGCTCTAAGAAGTGCAGGGAAATGCATAAAAAATAATGATGATAGAAAATAAGTGATCAGATTTTAAGGTTATCAATCGTATGTCTTACTTTAGTTTTAAATAAATCTTATTCTTCGCAGTGACTTTTTTACAAACTGACCTTCCATGATCCTGAAGTGTGGCTCACATTTGAAGAAATGTAAATAAAGTACGTGTGTGTGTGTGTGTGTGTGTGTGTGTGTGTATGTGTATATATATGTATCTTTTATTTATTTATATATATATATATATAAAAAATATGGATGCTTTTTATGCTTATTACATATTATGCTAGCTATAGTAATAACCTGTCCGGGAGCTTCACAATTCACTGTAACAAATGCAGAGTCTTTTAGGGGAAACTGCATATGTACGTCATGGACGTGTAACGGTGCCTCGCGGTGCGTTCCCAGAGCCTGCCATTTGTAAAGCTTTATGTGTATCAAGGACAAGTCAGCCGCATAATCTTAAAATCCCCCCCATCGCTCTGATAGCTTAACAACGCGGACTAATGGTTAATGCATTAGGCCTGTAATCAGAATGTTCTTCAGATCCCTGCAACGAGTGCCGCTGTATGCTTGGAAAAGGCAGTGAACTTTTATTTATTTTTCTTCTGTATCCACACACACACACACACACACACACACACGGGGCTATACTCCAGTGCCAGCTACACATGTACATGTCTCTGAATTGTGTGAGGAAACTGGAGCACGTGAAGGAAACCCACATGTGCATCATTCAAACGCCACACGCCGAGTGGCTGTAGCCTATTTCAAAGCTGCCCCCCCCCCAGAGAACTGAGGTGATGACCCTACCCACTGAGCTACTTAAGGAATAAAAAAACAACTTATGTAAACTCAATTACCAAGAATACCTGACTGTTTAACCCATTTTTAAACAATCTGACTTTATACTACACTCAGAAAATACAGTCCACAGTGTTGAAAAAAGGTTTGATTTTGAAAATATCAGAGGTGATGGAAAGCAAGTGAAAGAGCTCATGAAATTAAATTGGCAGTATAGAGATTGAAACGAAGAAATAAATTTTTATATTTAGCGATCCAATATATCACACCTTCATTACGTAACCGTGTTACAAATGAGGGAGCCGTATCTGTTGGGTGAAAAGCCTTCCCAGCGATCAATGAAACGGCATGGATGAGCAAGGCTCCCATAAGTGGCTGGGGCAGGTTAACGGCTCTGTGGATTTATCTTTGTGTAGAGACCCGTCGTCTTAATCTTTATTTTACGTTGCTCAATCATGGTTATGGTGTTTTATCGTTAAATTCCTTATCTAGCTACTTATTCACAAATCATAATTATTCAATGTTTCATACCCATCTTATTTTTATAAAACCGTCAAGTATTTCATTGACCGATTCAGGAAAAAGCTCTCAAACAACATACACTGGCCAAATGGTGTCATAAATGTCTTTTTTTAATATATTTTTTTTTTAACATAATCATCTTAATAGCAGATAACCGATAATTCTGGAAAAATTGTGTTAGAAATGTCTCAAGGCTTTTTATTGTAATTGGGTCATAAATACACAGCTCCTTCTGTCCTTTTAAGGGGCGCTAGTCAATCGCTTGAATTTTTCTTTTTATGTTTTTTTTTTTTTTGGGAAGAAGAATTGGCTCCTTAGCTAAAAAAAGATGTATAACCAACCTAGACTTCTTTTGTATTGAAGTGTCACATTTGCCATTTCAGATCTTTTTCTGTGCTGGTGGCAGAGAAGTATTTATTGTATTTATTTTTAAATGTGTTGGGAGTGTTTGTCAAAGCTTGTGACATTCAAGGTGCTCGAAGGTCTCCTTTCAGTAGCAGAGTCGTACTCAGCACCTTTCTACAAGCATGGGACCAAGCTTTATAAGACTCTATGAGCATTTGCGGCTCTTGTATTAAGTGGAGTCATTCCACGCCGATTGTGATGCCCCGTGTGAAAACACCACTGTCAAGTCTCGCTGTCATCTTATGCTAATGTAAGGTTATGCCTGACCCTGAAACCATTACAGGGATATGGAGAAGGGGCAAAAAATATGCAGTTTCTGGCCGGCAGGTTTGCAGAGGTGTGTGGATCAGTGTGTTCACACTCTGTTACTGTGATTGGAAGGTTGCTGGTTCGAATGCTATGGTCGGCTCAGTGATTTCACTACTGGCCCCTGAACAAGGACCACAACAATGGCCTTAACCCCAATTGTTCCAGGCTCAGACTGCCCCAACTCTCTCATTTTTACAGTGATTTGGGTAAAAAACATCTGCTAAATAAATCAATGTACGTTTGTTTATGTTCAAACTAAAAGTGGTCAAGTTTACCAGAAGTCTGCAGTTTCTTACTGTGGCTGCTTGCTACACGGCATATTTGCTGCCTGCAGTGTTGCATGGGTGCTGCAGAAACATAGCCTCGGGATGTATCTGACCTCACTGAGGCTCAAAGAATGCAAAGGAGTAATGTGGATGGAGTAAAGGCACCCCCCCACCTCGACTCTGGGGACGATGGGGAGCCTTGCATTACTTAAAAAAAAAAAAAAAAAAAAAATCAATAAAAAATCTGCGTTGAATAAAATTGAACAGTGTCCAGTAATTCATCGATTCGGGGAATAGGATGGGCTCAGAATTGACTCCACATTTGCCTTTTCGACATTCTGGCAGTATACAGAAGCGTCAGGTTTTGAAACTGCCCGAACAGCGTAACATCCTGCGTAACTGCTCCTAAATGACTTATTTTGTGTTGCGTGGGCAGAATTGGTTGGGCAACATGACCTTGTTATGCGAGATCTACATGACTGGGAATGCGGTTTGGAGAACGTGTACTGTTTTTGGGAGAGCTGTGCGATTTTAACTGGTGACTTGCACAGCTTTGGCATCACCTGTGCAAAACGTAGCGATGCTTTATTTGCTGCTTGTACAAAAATGTGTAGAGGTATGTTGGAATGCTTTTCACATTTCACATATTCCATTTGCTCTCCGTTTGAGACACACATTGCGCACACGCACACGCGCACACACACACACACACACACACGAGAGGAGCTTGGAGACAGCCAGTGTGCAGCTGGGGCTAAGAGTCTTCCTGATCATGGGCACAGAGTCTTAACCCTCAGCTACACACTGCCAAATGTTTCTGCCTCTTGAACCAACTTTTTACAACTTTTCTATTCATTCATTCATTCATTCATTGTTTTTTAAGTATTACAGAACGGGGAAATATACACAAATGGCTGAAGATAAGGGGGCAGTGAGACAGACCCCCCCCCGAGTAATGCCTATGCCTATTCTATTCTCCCCTTGCTTCATCTGATGTTAAACTTTCTGATGGATTAATTTTCTGCTAAAGTCCTTATGCAAACGGTATACAAATTTAGATACTCTCCCCCCAGCTTTTGCTGCTGCTCCAGGTATTAATTTCAAATGTATCTTGTATAATTCAGCTACAACACTTCAAGGTGGGTTATGCAGTTGTCATGGAATATTTTGCCATATTTCATTCAAAATTGACCAGCAAAATTATATCTGTTTTGTTAAGCCTTCTGTGGCATAATCTGTTCTGTTTTTGCCTGACTGCCGATTAGTCTGTAAGAGATCCCAGAATGTCTGGTTAAGTAGATGTTGTTCATCTGCTTAAAGCTGTAATGTGTTTGTCTGCTATGGGGGAAAAAAACATGGTGTTTTAGTGGCACAAAAATGCAATACTTTTAGAACTGAGCTCGAGGCATGCATTCACAAATGGAAATGTACGTAGATGTTAGAGGCCGTTAAAAAGTAGCTGTTTGTATGATAAATTACTGCTGGTAGTGTGTAGGACAAATAAGAATACAAAGTGCATTATAATCTCTTTTTAACCTAGATAAGGTGTCTCTGGGGGAAAATTTAGGATAGCTTTGAATATGTATTCTGTGTGCCTTACAACTGGACATTTGCCATTACTTTTTCTTTTTTATCTTTTAATTTTCTTCCAATAAGTGTCTGCAGTGTAATGGATCCTCTGCCCCATGCTTATTTGTGATGGAGTGCTGGATAAATGGTCATGGAAGATGGAGGCTTTTATTTATTATATTTAATATATATATATATAGTGTGTGTGTGTTTGTGTGTATTTAATGTAGTGTGTATTTTTCAAATTACAAAACTGAACTAAGCTGCATAGATTTAGCGTGGCAGACTTATACCTCAAGGCTTATACTGTAGCTTTGAATTCAACCCCCTGTCTGTATATGCAGTTTGCATGTTTGTTGTTAACAATAATAAAATTATAAACAAACACAATAGCTAAAAATAATTATATTAATAATAATAAAAATAATAATAATAATAATACTTATGAATAATAATAAAAAATAATAACAGCACCTTTCACAAACTGAAGGTCGCTGTACATGAAGTATGTTTTGTATTGCACAGGTTCCCTCTGGATTGTCTGGTTCCCTCCTGCAGTCCAAAGACATGCACTTAGGCTAATTAGCATCTCTAAATTGCCTGTAGTGTGTGAGTGTGTATGCACCCTGTAATGGGCTGGCATCTCGCCCAGGATGCACCCTGCCTCATGCCCTGTGCTGCCTGGGACAGGCTCCAGACCCTCCCCACAACCCTGACCGGAATATGTGCTTGAAATATGGATGGATGAATATACATCTTTTTTTTTTTCAGTGCAACATGCATATTTGATGCCTTTTATACGTCAGAACTGAAGGAAACTTGGAAATTCATGCATTTTTTTTCATTAACACTGTCCAGCAATGAAAGCCAGACTAATTTGGACAAACGTGTTTTTGCAACGAGATTTACATTAAGTATTCAGTATTTTTTTTATTTATTTATTTATTTTTTTTTAAACTAATTTTTTTTTGGGAGTGTGGGGGAAATGTAGGTATTATGTTCTACAACTTTATTGTAGAAAAAACCTGTTTCTAAATAAACAATTTACAGAATCACCTTGTCTATATAACAGATTTTTTTTTTACTAAAATGCTATTGGCGTTATTAATGAAAGTGAAGGGATTTATAAGCTTTAGCCTTCCACATATGTACTTTTGTCAAGCACCTGGTTATTTATTTCTATATTTATTTATTTGGTTGACTGCAGACAGACACAGACAGACAGACCGACATTTGCTGTTCATTAGCTATAATATAATACTTTATTGCGCCAAAGTCACAGCACTGCAAGCAGTGTCATGGTGCCTGGTCCTGGAGAGTGGATGAGCACTGTGACAGATTGTCCCATGGTGCCGTCTGATGCTTGGAGTGCCGCAGGGTTCAGCGGCTGGATCCCGTAATTTGGCGTGTTTAAAAATTGCCCAGAGGTTGCGAGGATGGCCTCCTAGGACACGGCAGATTGGAGATTGGCAGCTTTAGGCGGCTTAAGGCGCTCAGTTAATGTCGGTATGCGAGACGCAGGTATTTTTAGTGGGCACTCGGAATGCGGAGGGCAAAAACAGTGGCTGTCAATAAATAGATAAGGTCACCAGGTTTGTATTGTGTGGATAAAATGTTTCCAGCCACTGTCCAACTGTCCAGCCATCTATCCATCCACCCATCCATGCAAAAAACAATTATTGTGGTAATTCATTACTCCTGTGATCAGGCCGTCGACTCACCAATTGGTTGCGCCAAAACATTACATTTGAAGAAAAAAGTGCAAATGCGCTCTTTAAAAAACATAGAGGTATCAAGTCTCCATTCCAGGCGTTTTTACAATTGTAATGAAAACTTTACACATTGTTGAGAATCATTAGTTAAGGTGACAGTGGTATTGCAGCTGTACTGCCATGCCAAGTCAGCTTGCTTTGGCAGATATTGCATGACACTCATTTCTTTCGCGATGCAAGATTGAAGTGATTCTACATTTTTTGATGGATTGGTCTGATGATGACCCTCTACAGACGAACCTGCTGTCTCAGATACTTAGCTTGCTAATGATGTATTTAACACACAACAAAACATTGCTTGGCGGTAATGCCTTAATATGCAATTTATACAGAATACTGCAAAAATGCAACCAATTGATAACAATATTTGTCGTCCATTATCTTTATTAGCCATTATTATCATCAATTTTATTGGCTAGTTGCTGCAGCCCTACATTCATCTGTTGTCTGACTGCATATCTGCTCAGTGTCGCTGTGATCTGGTGCTAATTCTGGGAAGGGCAGGGGTATGGGTCAGGTATGGCACTTGACGTCCTCCTTTGCACATTTTTGTTTCCGAAGACGTAAAGCCGGAGGCATGACGAAGAAGATGACACGCTCCCGGAGAAAGCCGTATTAATGTAGCAAGAAACATGTACTGTAACAGAAAACACGTAAAAAATAATAAAATTATTGGTTTACCTCTTGGCCTTGTCGGTATAAGTGTACTTTCCAAAGCAAGTAAGCCACCGTTGAAATTCATTATTTCTGCAGATTTTTTCCCCATTCTCTTTTTTCCCCCTGTTACAAAACCTCGGAGAACGATAGAGGCTGCTTTGCATAAATTTAACGCCCACATTCTTACAACCGAGTGACTATCTTGCCTACAGATAAATGGCTAAAGTATTGTATGTCTATTGTTTTATAACTCATGTTCGTATCCATTTTTTTTTTTTTATTTGAATTGCAAATCTGAATAAAGGGATGTGTGTTTGTGTACATGCACTCCCATACTTGTGGAAGGAATTATGGGAATATTTTCTTCCCAAAAGGATAGTAAGTGCTGAAAATGCACACCCCTCCCTGCAAGTTAGTCAATCATAATTAAATTAGCTTGGTTACGTATGTAAGTGTGTTGAGAATACTGAGGGAACATATAAAATGAAATTGAGACATTACTTGTGTTTTTGTGTGGTTTTTTTTTTTGGATTGATTTTATTGATAATACCTATCTGAATTCTTACTGCTTTTAATTTAGTCATTACATGCAATCACAAGAGTGTATGCAGAATATTGACATCATCAGCTATGCCTTTTGTCTACAGTGCAGCCTGTGCTACTCGATCTACCCCCCCCCCCCCCATCTGTGTGTCCACTCAATCCCTTGTTTCATTGTGGAGGGAAGTAAAATGACCAGCTCAACTGTAAATCATGTTAGCCATTTAACACAGTGTCTGCAAATCTGATGGGAAAATGAATAATCACTGGAGCCCGCGGGTTTAGTTTTTTTACAATATTAATCTTCAGCAGACTGTGGGATATTCCAGGCTGCCTTTTCCTGAATGCAAGACACCATGATTTGAATAAGTTTTACTTTATGTATTTCAATAGTTGTACGTTTTTTGCTTTTAATGTTTTTGAATTTGACATTTCTAACATATCTAATATTAGCATCTCGTCCAGGGTATTCTCCTTCCTTGTGCCCCATGCACCCTAGAATTAGCTTTAGACTCCCTGCGACCCTGTACTGGATTAGAAGTTGGAAGATGGATGGATGGATTTAATCTAATGCTGCACCTCCATATATCTTCAATATATGCGGTGAAATCCTGGGAACTGTTTTATCTAATATGCAGTTTAAAGTCAGTTTTGGTAACATAGTATTCTTATAAAACCAATACACCTAGATTTGGGCACAGAAAGTGTTTCCTAATGTTATGAATGCTTTTCATGTTTTTTTTGTAGCTGGGTCTTTGTCTGTAATAGCAATACCTACCTCAGAATCACCTAGGACATTGACAAGTGATGAAAGTAAATACAACTTTTTATTTATTGCTTATGATGTCAAAATGTAATATTGAATAGTAATTAATGGCACAATACTTCTATATTGCAGAACTGGTTCATATCACCCAGACAGGGCTACAGGTGTATCCTGATAAGCGAGGAACTCGTGCATGGTGTGTGATATTATAGGTGGACATCATTTTTTTTTGGGGGGGCCATCTGTTCATTTTATTTTATTTTTTTTTTTACACACAAAGACCAAAGCCTACATGGAATTAAAAAAAAAAAAAAAAAAAAACAAATCTAGCGAAATCCGGTTAAAGCTCATGTAAGGAATTGCTCTGGCTTTAGAGGAAATGAACTTGGGAATTATATTTTATTTCTCAGTTCGGTTGGGGGTAGTCTTCAATCTCTTTGTCTATTTGCATTGTTCCCTGTTGAAGCTGCAGTGCCGCTGTGCGATACGTTTTATTTTTGGTTGGATGGTTTATTTAATCTCTCATCATTCTGTTAGTATCAGATCTGCTCAACGTGGAAGCGGGTGGTGTAATCGGGTGGGGAATCTGCTTATAGTGGCTGTACCACTGAAGTCCACTGGCTACACACGAGTCACGTCATGAGGTGTCTGCACTTCTAAAGCAGTCAACTCCTTATGGTCAATGTTTTTTGCCTCGCCTCAGTGAAACAATTTAAATTTTAATCGTGTCATGTGAGTGATGTCTTGGGTTAATCTAAGGGTTTTAAAATTTTGATTCATGCAAACATGAATTTGTGTGTATTTAACGTGAATCTTTTGTTATTTTGCTAAGCTTTGCTGTTTTATAACATCTTGAGCACAATATCCAGCAAATTGGGCAAAAACCACCCCAGTTCAGTTACATTAGTGGTAGAAATCATGGAATTTATTCAAGAATAAGCATTTCAAATTTACTTTTATTTTTTTCACACTCTCCTAGAGGGTGGATAAGCAAGCTTTTAGAAAGCTTTTAACAATTCGATGGTAGAAATGTGCTTTAGTTTTCATTTGTTCAAAAGGTAAGCTTACTATGAATGGTGATCCTTGTGGCTTTTTTTTTGCGCTTGTACCAAATGTCTCGCTCTGAATGGGCTTGTAGTTAGAGCTTGTAGCTATTGATGTTGACTCTCTATTACTTGACCCTACCTTACCTGTAGGTCGGAACAAATGGTGTAATACCACCGTAGCACTCAGCCGAGATTGAATCTGCTTACTCACAATGAACCTTCACAAACTTCCACATGGGAAGCTTGTTCATTCATTTCTTGCCAGTGCTTCCATTAATCCATCACTGGTGACAGAGTGCTGTGGTTCCATTATTGGACTTGAACCATTTCCTGACTTGCACCGTTTCCAGGGTTGCGGAGACCCCGACCTTGAACTGCAAAGCCCGCTTGTTCTAGAACTGGTATGTTTATGCTTACTGTATATGTACCCCATAGGCAATGGAGCAATTGCGATATTTTTGAAACATTTCAAGCTATTTAAATCTTTTTTCTAAATCTGTGTAATTGACATATAATAATAAATACCAAAATACTTTTAATTGCGGTAATTATCAAAATTGATTTAGACATTTACAATTCAATGCGATTTTTGTGGTTCTGGCAAAGAGTGAAAGCCTTAAATCAGAGGCTCTCCCCTACTGTAAATGGGCAAGAAGGACATCAATAGCAGTTTAATGGTCCTATCAATTTCTGTTTTGGGTGTGAAGTTGAGAAGCACTGCTTGTTTTTCACGGTTAGTGAGAGCAAGGCTCTGTGTTGTGATTATAAACATCATCTGTCCACCGTCCATAACCACACATCCAATACAAGGTCACGGTAAAACCGAAACCCTCCAGGAAGCGCAGGGCTGAAGTCGGGGGGGGGGGGGATGGCTTGGATGGAATTTCACAGAGGCCCCATATGCTAACAATACGGGCACAACAAAGGGCTAACATGCAAACATTACAGACGACTGGCAGCGGGATTTCACCCTGTAACCCTGAGGTGCCGCGCCAAGGACGTAACTTTGGTTTGAACATTGGGGCAGTTGAGGTCTATACTCATTTATTGGGGGTGTTATTTTAGCTGGTTTTGATTATGGGGGTTTAGAAGCCCCCCGTATTTTACGCTCGCGTACCATGCCACTTTGACACCCGGCAGAGTTAAGGTGCATGTGTGTGTTAGCTAAAATTTTTAAATCCTCAGATAAAAAGCATCGGTTTCATAATGAGTGCATATGATTCTCCTTAAATAAAAGCAGATGTTTGTGCAGCTTCTTAAAACCTCAATTTAAAAATGGAACGGGCCCATTTACCAGCCGACGGCGCGCAGCTGCACTGGAAGTATCCGCATCTGAGAAGTGTTTGGAGGTCTGCTCTGCCAGCCCCGAGCGTGCGTGATGAACTCCCGTCTGCTCGCCAACTCATCGCGCTCAAGGGAGCAGCTGGCACTGCCGGTGGAAACCGAGAGGGGCCCCAATGCTCGTACGCGCCTCCAAAATAGCTGTATTTCATGCTGCAAATGATCGATCTCTGGAACAGGGCCTGCTAACAGGATGTTGTTCACAGGCTTGAATGCCCCGTGTCTTTTTGACACCTCAACGCACCGCTCCGCTGGGTCGACCCAACCGTGGCCCCGAATTTCAGATCCGTGCTTCGTCATCCCGTCCCCGGACAAGTTCATTTCCATACCAATTTTGCTGATGGCGCCCGCTTCCCACTTTTGCCCCTGCCTCTGCCCTCACAGCGAGATGAGTGTTGTGAAAAAATAAAAAATTCCTTTGCTATTGTGACTGAAGCATTTAGAATGATACTACATTAAAGAAGGGGGAGGGGTGTTGTTTGTTGTTACAATCTTTTGAGCCCAAGGCAAGAAGTATCGATTTCTTTGATATTTATCCCATATCAATGGGGGGGTGGCGAGGCGATCCTGTTTTCTTTGTTTTATATCAAATTCACACCCTGATGTTTATAGAGAAATATTTGCTAAATTAATCGCAACCCAGAAACTGTGACAGTTTGCATCATTTTAGTGGTGAAGTGTCAGTTTCAGCTTAGAGTTTATTTGGGTAGTCAGTTCACCTTTTCATCTAAAGCGGTGTTTCCCAGTCTGGTCCTCAGGGACCCACAGACAGTTCATGTTTTTAGCAGGGAGGGAGCAAAAACGTGGACCGACTGTGGGTCTTCGAGGACTGGATTGGGGGATATTCATCTGAAGGCTTTAAGCGACTTAGTAGGACGCCTGCAATTTTGCCGTTTTCACAAGTACCTTTTGTTTCCTCTGAACCAAATCCATATATACTACTGATGGATTGCTATGATTTTTTTAATGCATTTTTTCTTCTTTTTCTAGGCTTATCAGTCATGCTCTGATAATGAGTATATTGCATTTTGAGAAACAGACTGCCCTCGGGAATGACCGACAACATTGTTGACCACCACTCTGGCAAAACAGCTGCACACTGCATGAACTCAATATCCTCTGTCTGTTAGCCGTAGGTGGCCCTACACTAATTCTCTGCTGCCCATGACAATAAATATAGTTTGCTTGTGTGAGTCACCTGGAAAGTTTTTTTTTTTTTTTAATTTTAACAACCAGCATAACATCAGTACTGAAAGAATGTGTGGTGTGTTCTTACCTGTATTGAGGACTTTATAAAATGCCTAGGTTGTAATTTTATTTTTATTGGCAAAAATCGATAAACGTTTGAAATGTATTCATTATAGCCAGTTAGATATTAAGGAATCCAAGTAGCTGTCTTTCAGGTGAAGTAGGCCTATATTCTAAAACATGCACACATTTTATTTATAT
>JAODKF010000030.1:18886753-18896978 GCA_026779585.1 Mormyrus proboscirostris
TGGAATAGGTAGAATACAAGGTTGACAGAGGATGATGATTATTATGAATAATGTAGCACTGGTAACAGTGGTGGTAGTAGCAGTGGTGTTGCCATTTCGGCTGTAGTGTTCATATTTTATAACGTAATTGCACTTGTCTGTGTACTTGTTTTGTTTCATCTTACTTCAATTTTACACAGTTTTTAAGTGGAGCTACAATCATCCCTCTACAGAAATGTGTTCGGTGTCTGTGCGGTAAATAAAATGCTTTGGATGACTCTCATTTTGCGGCCTCTCTTTGCATACTCCAGACCACCGCTAAGCCCCTTCCCTATTATCATTTGTTCACAGGTACATCCTGTCCTTGGCAAAATGCTGCACGTGTTTGCAAACAGCTTGCATGCAGTAAATGATGCATTCGCAATGAGGGGCAAATAAGTTGGGAGAAACGTGTATTTATGCATTATTCAGGGCGAACGTTGCGTCGCCGCATAGTCTTTCCGACGTGTTTGTGTCTCTCTAAGCTGCATTTTGAAAAAGCTTTAAAGTACGTCTTGTGCATCTGTATTTGAACGACATGTTATTTGGAAATTGTGCCTCTATCCTGTTTTAGTTCCTGGCATCTGATGGATGAAACAAAATTCGCATAATGGCGTTTTGCTGTATTTCGTCTTTTTTGAGGTCTAGTTGAAGACATTGCTGTGTCACTTAATGCCTTTACCACCGCTTGCACTCGCTTGTCCACACTTTTCGGACAGAAGCTCCTACCAAATAAACACGTCTAAAGGTGTCTGGCTCAATCTGCTGACTTGAACTTTCTGCATCTACCTCCTGGAACAGCTGACAACAACTCTGCCGTCATCCCTTGGGGGCAGAATGGAATTGAAAGTACAAATAGACACTAAATATGAACAGGCAGGTGCTTTCACTGCGTAATATATGTAACAGAAGTCTTTTAGCAGCTACCTAGGGAGAAGTTATTTTTGTATGAAATGTACAAAGTGCATGTTTTCTTTCCGTTATCTCTTCCTCATGATTTAATCCTACTTTTGTCATAGGAAATCCTACTTTCTGTGAGGTTACAGGTATCTGGAGAACAGAGATTTTTAAAGGGCGCGAAGTTTAATGAAAAAGTAATGGGGGAGGGTGTATCCTGCCACGCGTGCCTCAGTGGAGAGTTAACGTACTTTTATAATCTGGGTGAGAAGCTCTTGAATTCTGTCTACATACTGTAATGTCTTTTCATTGAAAGAATAGTTGCAGGGATGTGGCCAAGTCTCCAAACCCCAACTGCAACTGGGTATGGTGCTTGTGTTTCTCACTTTCTACAGCATGTGAAATAAGAATAGAAAAGCACTTAATAGCCTGTAAGGTCCATGCACTAGCAGTGCTCAGGGATATTCCAGCGCTTTGTGTCTGTCATTTACACACTCTGCATCTCTCCCAAGCTTAAAATTAATATGTATATTTTACCTTCTGCAGCATTTGCAGGTCAAAGTTTAAAAGGTATAAAAAAAACGCTGATTTTCATTCAGGTTTAATTTCATGTTTTGCATAGTGTTTTGAGAACTTTTTGAACCTTGGTAGGAGGAATTAATTCTCAGGTTCTATTGATCTTTCTGCTCAGTTATGGATCTTCCCTGTGTATAAATATCAACTTGAATTTAAAGCTTAACATTTCATAGCTCCGACAGAAATATTCCAATAAAACACCTGTGCTTTGGCTGAACTTGCCTAGTTCTCTTTGCTAAACGGCTGCTTCTGGCGTTTTAAGAATAATCAAAGCATTCTGGTTGCTACAACTTAATCCAAGTACCATTTCTCGATTAATTCATTGTAATACTTTAACAGTACTATATTACTATTGTGTGGGGAAAAATCTAGATCCTCATATTACTGGTGGTTTTTCAAGAATTAGGATTACCAAGTTTTTAGGCTTCCGAAGTTAATGACTGCATTTATGAAGAAGAGACCAGGATATCGTAGGATAAAAAGAAAATAAAAACCTTTTTCCATTTGTAAATTTATGCGGCTCCTGGTGGTAATTGAATGTCACAAATGACGAAAAATAACTCCACTTGAATGTCGGTGGAAGCACAGTGACCCTGCGTTGGATAAGCAGTTTTCATGATGGTTCATGAGGACTGATGGTTGCTTAGTGACACACATACGATTGACTGTTTGTATCATTTAGCCAATAGACCGAGTATGTGCTGCATTAATCACATTGTGTGAGTAATTTGTATTCATTTAGTCCACTATCTGTTTTTTCATTAAATCACACGATAACGTGACATTACGACATATCATAGCCTGTTAGAGCCATATTAAAAAAAAATAAAAGGTGTAGAATGTCAAATGAGAAACAGCATGGGTTGGTGACCCTGTCTTTTTTTCCTTTTAATTGCCTTGGGTGAATCAGTGATTTCAGGTTATCTCTCCTCTATAACCTCAATTTCAGTTATTCCGCATTGGGAGATGTGAGCCAACATGGTTCCTGTTGGTAAATCGGTCCTTTCATTAAGTGACAGCTTCTCTTACTTTTAGCTTTAACAAAAAGAGAGGTTAGTAAGGGCAGACTTACCCATCTTGACTTCCATCCACCTTATCAGTGGAATAAATCTGGAACAATCAAGTAAACAAAGAACAAGGAAAGAATATTAATGAGGGGAAAAAAAATCCTGCCAGTAACGAGTGTGATTATTTCTGCTGATGATGATGATTAAAAGGTAGCCTGTCTGATTGCCCGCTCTGCATCTTCTCTTCAAATGTAGGTTTCTGGCCTCTCGATGAGTGAAAGCCAGGGGCAAATCTTGGCCCCAGGGATCCGGTGGGGTCAGACACCGATCGACCAGTCCACACCCTGGGAGACGGATGAACCCCCCGTCAAACAGATGCGCGAGACCGGCAGTGCAGGTACTGCGGCCCCATGCCCTCACGACGACGTGTGTCTTGATGTGGCAGCAATGAGCTTTGTCCCTTTACAGCATCAGGATAATGATATTGGGGCAAATTCTCCTGTTTTATACCGGCTGGTTGTCTTCTGCAAACTGAGGGTTTTCACTGAAATGAAAATACTTGGAAAAGCTACAAAGTGCGCTGGGCACGACCTCCTCTCTCGGAAAGCCTTTCCCAATTTGCACCGCTTTCACAGTTTGTGTACGGAAAGCCTTCCCCGAGTTGCTAATGATTTAAAGGAACGTTTCAAACAGACCAAAAACACTATTAATGGGTGTGGGGGAGGGTGGCTATATGTGTTTTTAAGGTATCTGTGTTTTGTTTGCTTTTGAAAATCCTGTATAAAAATTAAGGAAATTAATTCCAAGTATTTAACCATGGGCTGTTTATGTGCATCATACTTTGTGGTTATTTTAAAGAATGTTGTGGGCTGGGTGCTGTGTGACAACAAACAGAAAGATATTCCATTAAATTAATTTCATAATTAAATACAAATGTAATTAAATCTGATTTAGTCAAATAATCAAAAGTACCAAGTTTCTTTAAAAGTTTTTCCTTTTATATTATGATTGCAGTCCAAACCCCCTATAGCTTTAATCATTATCCCATGATTTGATAACAAACAATAAATCAATTAAAATAAATAAAGGGATATGTGTGTGGGTGTGTGTGTGTGTAATACATTTTTTTTTGTTCCATCTTGTGGAAAGCTTCATTTAACATCTTAATGAGGCAGTTGTGAATGTTGTCTCCTGTGAGGCTTACAATCTTCATTGAACTTGGTAGGAGTGGGAACAAAGTTTTACTGCTGGTTAAGAACACACTTTAAACGCCAAAAACTAGTTCACCTATTCCAAGGAACTACATTGGGATATTAAAATTTAGTGAATTTATTTGCACTTAATTAAAAATAACTGAAACTAGACCATTGCCTCAAAAAATTATATTTTAACAATTGTGAGGATTAAGTTGACTAAAACTCAAAACATTTAAATGACTTAATTTTCAAAGGGCCACAAACAAAACTTTCCAGTTTAACATGCACTCATTTACTCAAATACTTGCACAAGAGCACAATGGAAATGAATGAATATGCCTGTATATTTAAGCAAAAGTACTTTATTCTGCAGACTTTAAGCATGACTGGGAACTTTGAAATATTTACGAGTAGGAGACGTGTGTAATAAGTTACTACGTTTGTTTTTAATTTAAAATGTTTACCTATTCTTAAAATCTGTGCCTTGGATTCAATAATAACAAGAGACGGTATGAAATATGTAATGCAATAAGAGGAATAAACAGATAACATACATACCATTATAAAATTAGTACTGTATTCAGCTCTTCAGTGTCGTAACAATGGTCTCCAGCTTGGAAAGACAAACACCTTTGTTTACTGCACAATGGATGGTAGTAATTTATATATGTTACATGGTGTGAAAATGACATTACCTGCTGGGATCAGTAATGTTATTTGTAGATATATTTAAAGGGAGGGATTAATTTAGTATTTGGGCCACTACTGACCCGCGTTGTGTAAAGAGCTATTTTTGTATTTAACCTGAAAGCGAGGGCGGGATTCCCGAAAGGATGCTCTTTCTTGAGATTAATATTCTCAATTCACTTGTGAATGTTAATTTCCACAAGGAACTTCTCCACGTTGATTAATGAGCCGATCGGTCTCCTGATTAATGACCGCCGGCGAGGACGGTCCACGATCCGCGTAACTTTATGCACCATTGAAACTGCTGTTAATGAGCTTAAAAACAAAGGCGTGCATATACGCACACACACACACACACGCACACACACACACGCACACACACACACGCACGCACGCCTGTTCAGCATAGTGTACTATATGAAAATTCGAGTTATCACCCATTATAGTGCTGATAATGTTCAGAGAGGCATTTGCATCTTTGTTATGTTTTGGTTTTTAATTGGTTTTAATTATGCTGTCTGAAATATTAATTATCATTATTTATTTGTTTGTTTGTGTGTTGTTATTGTTTGTAAAGAAATTAGGTTAAAATTGCTGAAATGAATTTTTGTGTCGTTCTGCCCAGGTCCGTTGTGGCCCCCTCCCGTTGCCGCAGCGAGCCAACCGAGCCTTTTAGCGCACACATATGGGATGCCCCAAGCCCCCGTATACAGCCAAGGAGTGACTGTCCAGGCCCCCGCCATTGGCGTTAAGCCGGCACTGCAGACCCCCGTCCCCTCTCCGCACCCGCTCATGCCGGCTCACTTCCCGCTCCCGCCGCAACCCGCCCAGCCTCTCCCCAGCATGGTGATAGCCATGAGCCAACCCCTACACGGCGGTAGCCAGCCGCCCATCACCATGGCCCCGCTGAGCGGACTCTGTCAGGTGGCGCCTTCCGTGCACAGCACCGTGGGCAATGGTCACATGTCCCACCCTCTGATTCCGCCATCCGCCCTGCCTCCCTCCACCCTGCCAGGCGGTACCCCGTTGACCAATGGGCAAGCGGTTACCCATGCTGTGCCCCTGCCTCCGACCAATCAGGAGCATTCCAATGGACTGCAGATGCTGCGGACTGTCGGGATGGGAAAGTATGAGTTCACTGACCCCGGGCACCCTAAAGGTAAGGAGACATAGTTCAGAATTTGATTTCCCAATTCCTAACACCCATTTTCGATCCGGATCGTCGTATTTTCAATAAGTACAATTAGCCCCCGTGTCTAGCTTGTCACGTTTCTTTACCTACAAAGCCCAATAGACCTAAAGATTGTTCTCTTTGCACTTGAAAAAGGTTCTTGTCCATCGTTCCTTGTGTTTTATCTGCAATACTTGCTTATTTGTCATACACACCTTCATTCTCGTTTCCTCCTTGTTCTGTTGGTGACACCTTGTGATTATGAAATGTTTGCAGCATATTAATTTTAAATCGGAATTGTATCTGTTACTAATTTTGGGCCCTGCAGTGCTGTACTGCCTAATGTAAGATGCGATATTTTTTGATAATGTTATTTTATTAACTGAAACACATCTGACAGTATTTTCTTATTCAAAAGTGTGGCGTTCATTGTGGTGTGTGGTTATTTAAGGCTCCATATTTTGCAGCTGAGTACAACTTGGCATAGCGAACAGAGTAGTGAACTAAAAGAAGCCACAGAGAGTCTTTACTTCCAAGTGTTGTTGACGTGTCCTGTGGGTAGGCGGTATGGACTGGAAGCTACACCGATATATCGCTCAGGAGGAAAAGCACAGCCACAGTACATCCCATACACGGCAAAAAAATACAGCTGCAAGTGTAGGTCTCCTGCCTACCATATGACACCTAAGTGTTCACCCTTACGTAACGTAAATGCAGTTTAATATGAATATGGGAAAAATTCTTTATGAATTTTAGTTTTAACGTGGTTTGAATCGTGATGCATTTAATCAACTTATTAACGCAGGGCCTATTTAATGAAGAACTCATGTAGAGGGATGACCCGAATAACCTGCTGACAAAGCCTGGAATTTCCCAACTTCGGTCTGTAAGGTTAACGCTGACGTTCATTTGGCTAAAATGTCGCCATGTTTATTTTCGGCATAAATCTAATTCTTTAATGGTCCTTCAGTGTATTGCAATTGTGGGCCACCTAGAATGAGTTAATTTGTACTGTAACCGGCCAGGGAAATTGCATTAATCATGCAAAGCATGAATTATTCAGTGTCAAACTCTCAGACGTTATGTTAAATGTAATGCTATACTTCTATTATAGGGCGGTATTTATTCAACGATAGGCATGGATTTCACAGAAGGAAGCCTAACTGATCTGCATCTGTAAAATGGATAGGCTGAGGACAGGAATAAACACAGTAATTGACTAGATGTTTCCACAGAAAAATACCGCAGGTACAATAAGTAACCCTCTGTTCAATTATTAACAACAAATGATTATTTGTCTGAAATAAACCAAAAAGACAACTGATAAATAATAAATAAGAAAGTTAGTGTGGTTGTGTTGCTTGATGGTTGTTTGTTGGACTCTCCTTATTCCATTTATTTTAATCTAGGCTTATAGTGACGTTAAGGACGCAATGTAAATTGTTGATGTTCAATACTTCAGCTATCAATGCAAAACATATTTGCTGTCTATGTTCACTGTCCACAGAAAAGCTTTTTTCCATTTGCTTTCCTTTACATGTCCTGGTGAATTCAGTTTCTTACAGCAAGCTTATTACGGAATGCATTACCATAATCGCGTATTGGAAAACGGTCATAGTGTCTTCCCCTGCTCCTTAGAATTCCTACGTCCTAACAAACGCTCTTTTCCATCATCTTAGTTTTTTAAAGTGTATCCAGGATGTTAATTGCCTTATTACATTTTTTGACATGACAAGCTATGATGATTAAGAGTCTGGCTAGGGGAGATTTGTGAAGATCTGGGTGCATGAACAGTTAAAAAATTAAATGCAGATGCCCCGTCTCCTTTAAACCACACGCAAAACATGTGGTGATTCATTGAACATACCCAAATGCTGCTCACGTCTTTGCTTCATTTTCTTTTCTTTTTTTTTTTTTTTTAAAAAAAAAGGTGTAATGAATGCTGAGTATGAGAACAGTAACTCAGCTTTAGCTGCATGCCTGATTATAGGATTTTAAACAACTGACTGGCAACAATCAGGCAGTTAGCCTAATGTCAAGGTTTCCATCACACCTGAGATGTGTTTCTTTCATGACGTGCTCGGATGCGTCTTTGCGCGGTCGAAGTTCAGCATTCAGTCTAGCCAGGTGGGTGGACGATGTAGGCTAACAAGGTAATTTGTAGTACGAGTTTGGTAAATGGAGTGGTGCATGAACAGGAAATTAGACATCACTTACCAAAGTTTGTGCAGACTGTAGTGTTACAGGCTTATTTGTGTTTGCCTGCTGGTGTTGCTAAAGTCGGCTTTATTGTGTCACGTGCCGCGTTTTTCTTTGTTGCCGTGCTTACTTTCCGCATTCTACAACTGATGTTTATTACAGCTGAATTTGAAATATAGTGTTTTTATATTAACTACTTTTATGTACAAGCCCACATTCACAGTTGAGTTCAACGTGAGATCCAGAAATTGAATGCCATCAGATAAAGTAAAAATATTGCATTCTTTTGTTATTTTATATATTAGAATGTTAAACAACTCATGTTCTCTCTGATTATCGATTGCTGCACTGGCAGCTCCCAGTGTAAGTCTGGGCCCGAGTGTGTGATTTTTTTCCCATTAAAGTGTTTCTGAATAGTGTGACTTTCATGCGAACTCTTCCTGGCTGAGTTCGCCTACATGATAACGCTGACAATACATATAGGATGGGAATGTGGTGGATGAAAGAAGGGGAGAGAGAATTTTTTTTTTTTTAGCTTTTTTAACTTCCTCACGTTAAATAACCATGCAGAAATGATTCAACTGGGCCCTGTGAACCATAGTCTACTGGAAGGCCTCTTCTTTTTAGGGAGACTAGTTTACAGAGAAATAGTCTGTTCATGGATTATTCTATACATGCGTCTTTTAATTACATTTGGACAATTCTGATAGCTTAATGGAGAGGAAATGGCAGAGATGTTGTACAATGCAATGACTGAGCAAATGGATTGCTTTTTACAGATTTCTCGTTTTGCAGAAAAATGAAAAATCTTGTACTCTAAATATCTAAGTATAAAGTTAAGGATTCTTGGTGTGACACAAACTTTACCTTTGAGGACCTTAAGGGAAGGAATTTAAATATCTGCATCTACTGCCTTGGGCGTATTAACGACAAGTCGTTCCCTGGCTTTGGAGTTGCGCACTATTTATGCATTTGCGCATGTGTGCATATAATACGTATATAATTTATATTTAGTACAAATGGTAAGTTCTGTAGCCCAGCCCAGATGGACACCGAGGCACACAGCGCTAGTCGTGACTACACATATAACTGGAAGCAGCCAGAACTCGCCGGGTCCAGATCTGTCGTGATTTTTTTCCCCCTGAAGGCGAGGAGTCTTGACGGGGCACCCGTTCTGCCGCCTTCCCCACCCAGCCGTGTCGCGCCTTACGTGCTTCCACGGATAACGCTTCGTCCAGGTGCGCCTTCTGTCACAAAGCGCTCGTCGACGGCTGCTGGCAGCCCCGCCTCCCCCTTTTAGCGAAAGCTTTGCCGTTGGTTTCCAGATGGTTTCAAGTCCGCCGGCAATAAATAAATATATCAATTGTGTTACGATGGGAGATAAAGGGGCTACAGAGGTAAACACTGTGATATTCCATTTTGGAAGTAAGTGGTGATGGTTTTATTACATTATTTAAACTCTTGTAAACCAGATAAATACTGGCAGTGGTTTTTATTTTTCTGCAAGACTATTGATAAAAATGAACATCAGAATATTATAATTGGCTTTATTATAAAGCTTAGGGCCATGTTGGATAGTTTAGTGGTGGTGCACTTTTTGTATTATGTGTAATAGCTATTTGAGACACAATCCTGAGAAACTGTCATGTTTCTCGTTTATCTCTTTGGACTCAAAAATATAAACAGACGAGCATTAGAATGAATAGCAGCTATTAGCAATGTTAGCTTAAAGCATTCAACGTTTGACAAATCATAATGAAAGTAGCTTTTGTTTGTTTTGTTGATATAGACACAACATTCATATTGTTGGAGTTCTGATTTTGACCTTCAAATATTTTGGGGATAAATCTGCATTTAATTACCTGTGATTTTTGGTTATTTTCATAGTATGTACAAAATCAACTTAAACCCACCGTACAGTATAAAAGCGTCGTCATGAAATGCAATGCAATGATTCTAGCCATTTTTGTTTTTCAGTACCAGTGCCATTAATTAATTATTATTTTTTAAAAATCCCTTAATTTACCAGATTTATAACATGGATGGTACAAAACCTGGAACAGATTTTGTGTGTGTGTGTGTGTGTGTGTGTGTGTGTGGTCCAGGTATGCCTTACCTTGTGGGGATCAAATGTCCTCACGACGTGATTAATACAGTGATTAAAACTGGTCCCTATTTGGGATAACTATTGTATTTAAAATTGTTAAAATGATATTAAAATTATAGTAAAATCCATGACTGCAACGAAAAAACTAAAAACGCTTTTGCACTTGCATTTTGTTTGGTTACTTATGGTTATGGCTAGGGCTGGGTAGGGGTTAAGGTTGTCATAGTTAGCATTAGCATTCTTCCCATAGAAATGAATGAGTGGACCCCATAAAGATATATGTTTGCCTGAGATATGTGTGTATGCATATTGTATATGTATGTGTGTGTGTGTGTGTGTGTGTGTGTGTGTGTGTATATATGTATGT
>JAODKF010000030.1:18915887-18936390 GCA_026779585.1 Mormyrus proboscirostris
ATATATAAACATTCAAACCTTTGTTTGTTGTCAGTGTGTCCCAATTGTTTGCTTTTCTCCTTTTTGTGTACCATAGTCGTGCATTTCTTTTGTGGCTAATCCCACTTTACATGTATAATGGTTTCAGTGTGCGCTTTGGAAAAACTTTCTCAGTATCTGCCAGTTACCAATCTTACCTTGCGTAACATCTGGTGTGCCTGACCATAGAAACATGGTTTGGAAAAATAATGTATAAGAGAATGAACTGAAGAATGTAGCTCTAGTCACATTATTCGTGCAAACTGGTTTGAATGTCTGAATCCATCCAAGTCAGACAAAGTGGAAACCATATAACATTACATTAACAAAAAAAAAAACATTTTACTTACACTGAGCTCATTCATACAAAAAAATCTGTGTAAAACCAATGGTCCATCTTCATAACAGTTTGTCCTCTACTTTGCATGGGCTCTAGTAATGCTACTAAAGAGTGTGTTTGTTTTTTTTTTTGTCATTTTTAATAATAAATTGTGTGTCTGGTCCCTGCAAACACTGTGTGCCTTAGTGGTTTAGCAGGCCATACCTGTGATCAGAAGCTCGGAGTCATGAGAGTGATGTCACCATCGGGCCCCAGAGCAACACCCTTAACCCCTGTCCCTGGCGGCTTCGCAACTGCTAAATAGAGTAAAATGTTAAAACAAAATACAGTATAAGCAGACGTGTGTGTGTGTGTGTGTGTGTGTGTGTGTGTGTATATATATAGATAATATAATCAAAAAAAAAGTTTTAATTATTTGAATTACCATGGCACATTAAATACATTTTATCAATTTTAGTTTTACTATCCTATGTAATCTATTGTCATTCAAAGAATTAAATGGATTCTTTTGATCAGCAAATCATTGTTCCCTATTCAGTATCACTAAATTTCTCTAGAGGAAGTAAGTTTCCCTGTGGTTGTTGGCATTACAGCAGCCCCGCACATCATCCCCATTGCTAGTAATTGATATCTGCCGAATGACTCCCTGCTGTTTGATTGACAAGTTACTGTCACGCACTGTTCACTTCAATGACAGTTATTGGTCAATGATTGTACTACAATCAGGCAATGGTGACTTTTAGGAAGTTGCAACCAAATGTCTGGAGTTTCATTTGTGTCGTATGTACTGTAGTAAATCTAGACGAATGCTTTTTTTAAGCTTCTATTTAAACCATTTTGTTTTTGCATAAAATGATTTATGATGATTTTTGATTTATTTGTTTATTTGTAATCCTTGCAAATATAATTTTCAAAGTAACGGGAATGTTTAGGGCATGTTTTTTGACCTGAAGCAATTCACTGGGGTTGCCGTGCTACGCAAAAAGTAATCTAGTCTTTCTGTAAAGCATTCGCATTTTTCTACGGTTCATGTTGAAAACATTTATAGAAATGGTTTATCTTCTGCCGTTCAAAGCTGTGGTCTTGGCTTGAAAAGTCATTGCATAGACCGTGGATATTGCATGGGGGAAAAAAACTCAATTTCTGGTTCTATATAGAAAAGATAAAGCAATGTAAGTGGGTGGACAAAAACAACGTAATTACGTTAAGAGTCTAGATATCTATCTCTAAAGTTTATATGGCTTCTGTGGCGTGTAATATTACTTTTACTTGTAATTAAATGGTGGTCTGTGGTGAGGGAGAGGAAAGCAACCCCCTGGTGAAATGTTTACGTGGGCTTGGCAGGTACCTCATTTTTCATAGCATCCACACATTATTACATGCAATATGTTATTTTGACTATTTTTAAAAGCAATGCTATTCAAGCTTCTTAAAACTTTGGTGGTAAAAATCACTGAGTGAGGGGTTTCCCCCCACAAGACAATTAGCCAGGAGACCGCAGTGACCAGGGTTTTAAAATTCCACATTAACGTAAAATTCCATATTACTCTATACTTTCATATAGGTCAAAATTGAGTCCATGATAGATGCATTCTTTGTTGCAGTCTCACTCTGCTTTAATCCTGTCATTGGTTTATAGAATATAAATACAATGCAGAAGCGATATCCGTTGTCATATTTTCAGCCACTGGATGTAGCCTTAAGCTGTAACTGCAAAGGATTCATATATCCAGCACTGGATCTTCATTCATTATGACTGTATTTGTTGTAGTAAATGTGAAATATTTTCCGTTATTATAAGTTTTAGGAAAGGCATAAATAAAAACTAAAATGTATTATTTAAATCTTCATTCCATACCCTACTGATATTATTTTTGATGTATATTGAAGACAGTCATAACGTTATATAACCATTTACCTGCACAACAGTGAAGTGTACAGTGAAGAGTCGTAAATAAATGGTTTGTGTAACACGTCAGATCCAAAAGTGTACCGTGGGAGAAACAAAGAGGAAACCTGCTTTTAGATGAGCTGCCTCTTAGAATAATTTCATGCTTGATCTCAGCTACTCCTTTCAGACAAATCAAAAATGGCAATTTAGTGAAAAAAAAGTTTGAAGAGTTTTACTCTGAGACACACATGAGCCACAGAAAATGATCTGGAAGGGGTCGAATTGGTCCAGAGGGTGAAACTGAAGTCACAAAATATTCGATTCATAAAATATTTGTATGCATGGCCAGTGGAAAAAAAGACTCAGACAAAGTACTAAATTTTAACCTGCTTGTATGTATTTCAAAGCAAATTTTGTTTCCGATTTTTCCTCACTTTGTGTTGATCATATGTTTTATGTGACTTTACTGTATAGTCAGATGATGGAAACCTCTGGTTTTGTTTCCACATAAAATGATGTATCGTGGCTTGGGGGGGTGGGGGGGCAGTTCCAAACATGTCAAAGTCATATATTTACGGTTTTTTCCTTTTTTATACCTCTCCTGAGAGGTAAATACTCACGTCAACTTCAAGGCCTCGCTGTCTGGTGGAGAGACCCGGCTGGCAGACAATTGCATAAAAAGTGTGTTTCACCGGGTCAATTTCAGAGCGGAGCCGCAGTTTATATTTAAAGAAAATAATTCTCAGCACAGAAGCATGACCAAAATAACTTTGCCCTGTTCAGCGGTAAGGAATTGCATTTCACGCTGAGCCTCTTCTCTCAGTGTTTGATCTGCTGATCCACTTTGACGCTGCTGAAACGGACAGGGCAAAAAAAAAAAAAAAAACTCTTAATGGAATAGTTTAATCCATGATGTCTTTTCAATACGTTTTTTTAGTGAATCACTAAAAGACCTCATACAGTATTGGAGGGAGTAAATAGTTGCACTAAGTGCTTATGCATATATATATGTGTATATACTGCATATGGATGTGTGTGTGTGTGTGTGTGTGTGTGTGTGTGTGTGTGTGATTTATATTTATTTATATTAATATAAGTATTTAAATATAGTGTATAATATACAAATGTGTGGCCCCTGAAATAGCACAGCCCCTGATCATCTGCGTTTCCAAGCATTTCATTACCTGTAATGTGGATTATGGAATTGGAATTCTTTTGGAATAATTTTTTGTTCTAACGTCTTACCAGTTTTTCCAAGAAGAAGAAGGCCTGAAAAATAAATAGAGAAAAAATGTGTAATGTACGTCTTCCATTTCTGCTTATACGATACTGCAGTGTTTCCCAATCTGGTCCTCGAGGGCCCACAGACGGTCCACGTTTTTGCAGGGAGCTCGGAGGGAGCAAAAACATGGACCGGCTGGGGGTCCCCAAGGACCGGCTTGGGAAACACTGCAGTAGAGGATCATGGTGAGTTTGGCCTCTATCCCAGGAGGCACAGGGCACATGGCAGGGGGCACCCTAGATGGGCTGCCAGCCTATCGTAGAGCCCACATTCATGTGGAATGCAACCCTTTTAAGAATAAAAGGCCACAGGAGGCATTTGTTAAATACAGTAACAGGTTCATAGTTCTTGAGCTATTTGAAATAATTGGTCTTTCTTTGATTAATTCTGCAGAAACCTAGTACAGCCAGTCAAGATGCATTACATGTTATTAAACTAATGAATAAATTATGTGGTGTGCTGCTTGGTTTCTTTGTGGTTAATATGCATGTAATGCACAATATTCATTTCGCATCGTGGGATGTACAGTCCAGGTAGTTTTTCACTAATTTATCAGCATTTATAAAATCATGTGTGCGCATATATAATATATTTTTTGAGATGTTATGTGGGCGTTCAGACAAAAGATTTTTTTTCTTTTAAAGTAATCTGGTAATATTTATGAATATTGATTAATACTTACTGCCTGTAAGGTGTAATTAAATGAGTCTACTACCCTTGAACCTACATATCCGGTAATTTGACGGTTTATACAATACTACAGTAATAATACATTTGCTAGTAAAAGATTAGTGCAGTTTTATGACCATGCAAAACCATGTTTTAAAAGTGACCGAATCCCCTAGCCAGCTTCTGTCAAGACAGCCTGCTGTGATGATGTTTTAAAATACTAACAGAAAGTGTAAATGGTGTTTTGCAAAGCATACACACAAACCTCTGCGGATTTTAACTGAAAGCAGATAAATATTGACATAATAGTTTTGACTTGTATTTGACACAATCAGCTGTTAAGTTCCCATTTAGGTTTCCCCACTGTCAAAAATGCTATTATATATCGGTGTTTCCCAACACGGTCCTTGGGGACCCCCAGACAGTCCACATTTTTGCTCCCTGCCAGACTGTCCACCTTATTGCTGGCAGGGAGCAGAAACATGGACTGTCTGGAGTTCCTTGAGGACCGAGTTGGGAGACGCTGCTGTGTAGGATCAAAATGAGTCCCCCAATCCTTCAGTGTACCAAAGACTTTCATTCTGTACTCGGGTACACAGGCTGGGCTCACTGACAATAATTGCGGCCCTACAGAAGATGTATATTTCTCACTGTTGACGCTGTTTATCATTTTCTGATTGTTCCTCGGATGTTGTTATAAATGCAATTATGTGCCGCAACAGATTGTTGAAATGTTTCTTTTCCCGAAATGTGTACCGAATCCCCTTTACCTAGGAAGTAGAGACTCGTTTATTTCATGTAACCCACCATTTTACCTTATCTGTAATCTCATTATTGCACGTATTTTAGACTACAGAACGTAGTGAAGTATGGGGTTATCCTTTATGACTGACTGTGACCAACAGGAAGGCCCCAAACTTTGTGGGCCCCACGTGAATGCATGGTCTGATTGATGTTAAACATAGCTGCTGTGTATTTGTAATATACACTATTGTATTATTCGTCCCGTGAGTTGCTTTCTGTTGGACCTCATTGTTGGCTCTGCCCATTCTCCGCACCAGACGATGACATTCTCCCTTCCTCTCTCTCTTTCTCTCAACTCTCTCTATCACTTTCTCAGCATGTTTCCGAACTGCTGGCCGTGGTGCGTTTGCCTTTCATTCACCCCAGTTACCTCCTGAACGTCGTGGATAATGAGGACCTGATAAAATCCTCGGAAGCATGCCGCGACCTGGTCAACGAAGCCAAGCGCTATCACATGCTGCCCCATGCGCGCCAGGAGATGCAGACGCCCAGGACTCGGCCGCGACTCTCTGCAGGTACCATCCTTCCCTCCCAACCTGTAACTCAGCAGCAGCAGTGTTTCCATATTCAGTAGCTACTTTGGCTTTATTTCGCTTCCCCATTCTCCGTCTTCTGCTTATTGATTTAAATTCTTCAGCCAAATGTCAGTGTATACATAATAAGGTCGCGCCGCCACAACAAACAAACTCTTTATCCACCCGTCGTTTTGTAATAAGTCTGCATCGTAGCCAGGTAACTGTAAACCGAGGTGGCAAATGCTATTTTGAGATGTACGTGACCCCGACAGCTTCCTGTGAAATCTCTTATTGTTGACTATAGCGACAACCGTAGGCCCGATATCACAAATGAAGGTGTCATTTTTCAGAAGGTGGTCGTGTTATGAAATTTTATCTAGCATTTGCGGTGACTCCAACAGAGCGTCGCACCCTCCCTTGTTCTGTGGTAACCAGGTAACCTTGGTGTAATTGTTGGAAATGAGATTCGCTTAATATACTTAATGAACAGCAACCAGGTGTTTAAAATAAACGTAAAAACAAGCCATTATGCCCCCCCTCCGCCTCACGAGAAGTTCAAGGCATGAACGCTTTACATAACTAATTCACAAGATGCGAAAGAATATTTACTCAGACGATCTCTGGGGTCAGCCGTGCAGCTTCAGTCTGGGAGGATTTTAATTGGAGTGGTTCGTTCGCAGTAAAGGAGATGACAGATGACGCTAACCGCCATTGCACCCCCTTGACCCAAATCATCCCCAATTAATCCGAACAGTGAAAATCAGGTCCCGAGACCTGCAGGATGTGGCTTCTCATGTCAGAATAACTGCATTCCCCTGCGGTCCAGAGCCCTTTAAAACAGAAAAAAAAAAACGCAAATAAAGTTTCAGTTTTGGAATTTTAAAGTTGAACATATCTGTAATTTTCCCTAAGGCAAAATTTGCAGGGACATTGAACTGAATGATATATATGAATGTGGGTGTAATATATATATCATTGTGCAGTATATCATATATATATACACACACACGCGCAGTCGCGCTCATTCATTTCTATGTGGAAAAATGCTAATGCTAAGTATGACAACCTTAAACCTTCCCCAGCCCTAACCATAACCATAAGTAACCAAACAAAATACAAGACATTTTGCATTTTTAGTTTTTTCATTGCAGTCACGGATTTTTATAAAAATAGTTTTACCACAAGGTTAAAAAAAAAAAAACCGTGTATTCATCACGTGGGGACATTTGGTCCTGACAGTAAGGTATACCTGGACCACACATACACACGCACAGTTCAATAAGTCAGCCAAATACATCTTAATTTCTTTTAATACCTGTGGTAGTAATATGTAAATTAAATTTCCTGACTTCACAACAGAATTCTTCATATAGTCATAACCACATAGCCTCATTTCAAGGATATTACAGCTATCAGGATGAATACGTTAGCCAGCAATTTAGGTTTTATGATTCCAATTTACAAATTACCCGCTGAGCTGATGGCTAGCCATGATATTAGCGCATGCAGCTCGACGTTTGTTTCCTTGAAGACGATATTAAAATAAAGTAGTAGCATCCCTGCTGCATATTGCTTTCTTTCTAACCAATAATCAAGATGTTTCCATTACACAAATGTTCTTTTTAAACTAAGTTTGATGCAGTCGACAGTTTACTAAGGAAGTTTTGTGAGTCAAAGGAGCAACATAAGTTTTGCTATAATGCTGCGATTGCAGGTTTAGAAGTAGCTATAACGTTTTGATTGCGAAAGAAGTGGGGGGAGGGAATAGATGTTGTGTAAAATGCATAATTTATCTCTTGACTTTAAGGGTTTTTCTGTGGCTGATGCTCAGGGGTTTTCAGTTAAATGCATTAATAATAAAGAATTTCTTTTATTTTTTCCCCCACATATTGAAAAAAATAGTGTTTGTGAGTCTGCTGGAAAGTAAGATATTTTAGCTTTGTTGGATTGTTTTTTTTTTTTTTCTTTTTGAGTTTTGCTTTGACCATCTGGAGCACAGTCTGGTGACTGTCAGGGTCGTAACCTTACAGTTTGAAATGTGCGGTGGGGTGTGCTGTAGCCTGAAGCTGGATTTAGAGGAGATTTTTTTGTGTTGTTTGCCCTCAAACTTAAAATGTGGGCAGGAGGTATAGTTAGGTTTTTTTTTTTTTTTTTTTGAGACAAGCACACGCAGACAAGCCGTCTGATTCGGGTGGATAAATCTCTTAAGCAAAGAGGTGTCATCCAAAAAAAAAAATTAATAAAAAAAAAAAAAATACAAATTTCAGAACAAGGTCAGCCTGAAAAGATATGGTGGGTTCAAAAGCACTAACTGTAGGACAAAGGGTATTTTCTGCCTGCCTATTGTCCCCTGTGGTGCTGGAAAGCCAAGCCTAGCAGGACGTCACGACTTGTCCCAGGCGTTCCTCTCCTAATGATGCAGCGGCGAATAGTCAAAGCTCTGTCATACCTGGAGGTCCTCTCTGCACAGGGGTACCTCTCATCCTCAGTTGAAATGCATGGCTAAACATCATTCATTACTGCTAAATCTGTCTTCTCCCTTACTTCTCATACCTGTGTCTCCTGCTGGCTAAAATAAGCATATGGCTTAAAGATCACAGTTTTAACATTTGCGCGCTGATAATTCTGTAAATTACAGCAGCACTGTATTTAGGTCCTCGAGGTACAAGTTATGAGAATTTAGCTTACGCTGTGCAAATGTTAAACTGCCAAAAAAGAAATAAATTCTATTTATCGACAAAAATACATAAAAGATGTCCTTCCTTGCAGGACCTGAATATAAAACAAAGAAATGCATGTTTTTTTTTTAAAAAAAAAAAAAAAAAAAAAAAAAAAACATTAGTTCTTTCTCCACATCACATCTAAAATGGTGGCCGTGCTTTAAAGTCCTCTCCAAATAGCTGCATTCCCAGATATCTTCTCAGGAAGCTTAACAGATGCCCATGAGGTAGCTGGTTATGATGGAGCACCTGCTGTAGTGAAGTGCAGTTTTGCTTACCTATTGAAAACTTGGAAGATCTTCTCTTTCCAAAAAATCTGGGCCAAAAAAAATGTGTCACTCACTGGTCACAATTTAAATGTATATGCGGGTCCACGTTTGCGTCATGCATGAAGGCGTTGGGCTGACACTCTTCGCCGTGGCAACTCTGAGATGATTTTTGTAAGACAAGTTGAGCAATAACATGGACGAAATATGTTTATAGATCTATGAATTATGTATACCACATGGTAACAGCCAGCAATGAAAATCTCTATTTGGATGCATATTTTTACCAGTTGTTTCACTGGCTTTTTAGACCTATTCAGACATTTTAGAATGTTTACACAACACCTAAGCAGCATCACGAACCACGCAGATGTGTGTGTGTCTGTCCCACGCTGATGTTAATGATCTCAACAATAAATATCGATCACATTTCTAGCAGATCAGTTGAGACTATTGAAATTATTAGAGCAACACATTTTAAGCCATAAAAATCATTTTGATATGAGTGCTGTAGCAAACAAAAACAATTTTGTTGCCTATATGATCTGGTATGGGAGGCTTTTTCAGAACCAACAAGCGGTGCTTGAAATTTGATCTTTGAATACTTTAAAAGAGAAGGGTTTTATTTCTTGATTGAAAGACAGTCCTCTGTTCTGAAAGCAAGTATTGCTGTATGGATGAATATGGGGGCAAGCATGTTTGTTTCTTTAAGAATAAAAAAAAAAAATCAGATCTGTATAATTCTTTTGCTCATACATATTACCGTAACAAATGCATGTCTGCTTAAGTTTGAAAAGTCATTCATAAAGCAAATTCATGCCGATTTTAATTCACGTACAAAATCAGATTTCGAACTCTAAAGCGAGATATACTGTATAGTGAAATAAGAACTGAAAAGGGTCTAGGTAATTTAACTATCGTTTTGCAGAGTAGATACTTTGAAATAGATATGAAAGTGACTCTTGAGAGAATTGATTTAGGGGATTTTCTGTTCTCCAATCCGTTGTTTATTATTTGTTTTGTTTTGTTTTGTTTTTATGTAGCTGATAGAATAAAACTGTCAGAGGTGGTGGCTGACTTTGCTTGTGACCTCCAAGGTGTCACCTCATCGTAATCATACGGGTCACTTCTCAGATCTGGGCTTTTCCTGAGCAGAGACCCCAGACGTGTAATATGACTGGGGGTCTAATTACTAGATTCCATCATAAGCCTCACAGCCTCAAGCTCAGGTGTTATCTGGGAGTGATAAGTCTCCCTTTCTAGCTGGTATTTTGTCAACAGTGTACGAGGGGAGATTAGTACCAGTGTTTGACATTGTAAGGCTAGTGTTAGGGTTTTTTTTATTTATTTTTTTTTGTAACTCCACTGGTGGAATTAAATAGGATCTCATAATAGAAGTGTCAGGGAGTAAGTGGGACGTGAATGGCAGTTCATGCCCTTGAGTTACGGATACACTCCAGTGACACTGCGCTCTGCGGGGGGAACATGGCCTACAGTCAGGTCTGCAGCCTCTAGCAGCTCACCATAACTCAGTGTGTCTTCTCAGCTCAGCCGCTTAGGGGGGTGCTGCTGCATAGTGTGTGTTTGGGGGGGGTCCTTTTTTATAATTATTTTTTAATTAATTGCTTTCTGAGTGAAACCACAGCTCAGTGCATAGCATTGTGTCCTCACACCCCCTCAGGCTGAAAGTCTGATTCCTGCACCTGGTTGTGTGTGTGTGTGTGTGTGTGTGTGTGTGTGTGTGTGTGTGTGTGTGTGTGTGTGTGTGCGCGCATGGATGAGTGCTCATGTTCAGTATCAGTATGTGACCATAGTCTCGTCTTTACTGCATGTGTATATATATGTATGACAGCCTCTGACAACGGCAGACAAATTCCCTGTATGTGTGAACATAATTGGCCAAATAAACCTGATTCTGTTCCTCCTGGGGTCACATCCTCCCCCGGTCCAAAAACACATCCTTAAGGGAATTGGTACATCTGAATCGCCCATATTATGTGATGATGTATGTGTGCCGTCAGTGATGGGTCTGGCTGGCGTTGCGTCCAGGGTGTCCTCTGACTTGTGACCCGTGTGTTTTCCCATGATGCTGCACTGGATAACTAGTTATGGAAGATTGATGGATAGATGGATGCCTTCGCTGAACAGGCTACGTGAGCAGACTTGGAATCAGCCGAGTGGGAGTGTCTCTGCTGGGTCAAGTAGGCCAGGTTAAGTCTCAAATGTAGGTGTCACTTGTAACACTTGAGTTTTTCCCCATGAATCAAGTTTGTTTCTTCATTTCTTCATTGTAAAACTTCATTTACAGCCCAATTTGTTGGACCTTGGGGAAAAGGCGTTATCGCCTTTTTAGGCTTTGGAATAGATTGTTTCCTGGAATGCATTGTTTGTGTATCGCTGTGGTAATTATTTCTTTATTACACCTTGTAAATCCGTGGGAAAATTCCTCTTGGGCATTTCAGGGAAATTCAGCGGTGCGGTTTACGTTACCTGCTTTGCCAAAAAACAGAGCAAACGAGAGGTGAGAGTGAGATGATAAATGCGGCCCATGGATCATTCAGGGGAGAGATGGGCACACAATGGACTCCTGTGATTGGTAGAAGCTGCTAACAGATACTTCTAAATTTCCTCTGATCGGTCCCTGACTTCAGTCAGATGCAAACTCGGAATTGGTGGACTGTGTGCGACTCTCTGGTTTAGGTCACTGTGCTTGTGATCAGAAGTTTGCTGGTTCAGATCCTGGGGCTGAGAGAGTCATGCTGCCGTTGGGCGACGGGAGCACTGTGACCCCAAAATTTGTTACCCGATCATGTACCTGTGTTACACGGAATGCCAGACTGGATAAGTGAAAAGACGCAGGATGAATAAAGTATCCCTATTCTATTCTATGAATCTGCCATCTCTCATACACTCAATGGCTGCCATGCTATCATCTGGTTTGAGTCAAATAATGCAAGTTTACCAAAAAACATGTAAATCCTGCTCAGCTGTGGAAATGTTAGGAAACGGCAGCCGAGCTCTGAGCTTTGTGAGCTTGGTATCAAGCGGAGAATCGAAAGTAATAGTTTCTGTAGCACAGGAACTCAGCCTTGTGATGCTCTCAATATCCCCCTTACTAGACAAGTCAAATGCATTTCTTGCGCTTTAAGAAAAAAATACTCTGGATAAACGGTGAAATCCTGCAGAAAGGGTTCCTTCCACGCGCTTTTGAACTTCCACCTGCTTGTGTGTGTGGGTTTGCATAGATAGTGTGGCAAAACCTGAAACTCTTACTTTTGGGGACATTTTTAGGTCCCCATTTGGATAACCCAATTGAATAAAAATCTGTGACTGCAATCAAGACAGTCAAAATGTCAAAAGTATTTTGTTTAGTAACTTGTGGTTAACGATATGACTCTGTAGGGGTTAAGGATGAATGGAAAGTCCCCATTTAGATAGGTATGCCTCGGGGGTCGGGGGTGCTCCCTGTTTGTGCTGGCTTCCTCTGAGTACTTCATTTTCCTTCTATAGTCAAAGAACGTGCAGCTAGGCTAATTTGTGTCTGTAAATCGCTGTATTTTAATTGTGCTTGTGAATGTGTGTGAGCCCTGCAATGGACCGGCATGCCAAGGTGTGTCCCAGCCTGAGATCCAGCCAGCAGCCCCCCCTCCACTCGAGCCTGACTAGGATAAGTGTTTGGAAGATGGATAGATGGATTTTATTAGCAATCTGCTCAGTGTACCATTGTACAACCAATGTTCCAGATGATTTATTTTTTTAAGGAAAAACAGACCAAA
Source organism: Mormyrus proboscirostris (assembly GCA_026779585.1). NCBI lineage: Eukaryota > Metazoa > Chordata > Actinopteri > Osteoglossiformes > Mormyridae > Mormyrus > Mormyrus proboscirostris. The sequence goes on from JAODKF010000030.1 coordinate 18,928,169, forward strand.
CTAAATGGAATCACATTTTATTTATGGACTACATGCACTCTGTATTTAGATGCTGCAGGAGAACAGATGGCGGAGACTTAACTGCCGTAATTCCAAAATTAAGTAATATTTTAATTTGTTGCATGGTTTTTTTTTTTTTTTTTATAAAATATTTTATATCTTTGTCCACAAGGCTATAAAAATAGGCTGTTTAAAGCCAAGTTAATGATTTTATGCTCAGAGTACCTCTTACTGAAAAATTATGTTGTATTATGTCATGCAGATGACAGTTTGTCTGGACTCACCACATTTTGCACTGTCCCATAGTTATGATCATTGGCTACGTCTGTTCCATGTTCCACATAAAACCTCGACCTCGTAGCACATGTTAGCTTCTACTGCCCTGATCTCTCTCCTCTCTCTCTCTCATCCCCAGGTGTGGCAGAAGTGATCGTATTGGTGGGCGGACGGCAGGCCATTGGGATGAACCAGCGCTCGTTGACCGCTGTCACGTGCTTCAACCCCCAGAACAACAAGTGGTACCCTCTGGCGAGCCTGCCTTTCTATGACCGCGAATTCTTCAGTGTGATTTCAGCGGGTGATAATATCTATCTGTCAGGTATGCCAGTGTATACGCCTTGGGTGTGTCAGTTTCAGGTCTGTTGGTCCCTGCTGGGCTACCAGTTAGTTCACGTTATAGTGCATCTCAACCATGCGCTTTAAGTCTATGGATCAAATAGATTTAAATTTTCCCCATCCTGTCTCCCTGTTTAAGGTTCTGTTTTTGTATTCATTTTATTATTTATCTGTTTATATTATTATGTATTGTTTGTGCTGGTTTTTCTGTATTTTTTTGTAGTGTGCACACTTAGATGTGCTTGTAAGGTGAGACATAAATCTGATGTATCTCAATAGTCCTATTCATGAATAAATCACATTCTAATATTAGCAGCAAAAATTAAATGTCCCAATAAACGTCCATGACTTAATTCCGGTCATTGTAACGTAAACTGCTTTTGAAGGCACTGTTATTTAGTTGAAACTCGCAACTTGCCTCATTTTCTTCCTCCTCCTCCACCCCCCCATAGATGCATTAACCATTAGATTAGATGATCCAGTTTTAATTCATGTGAAGTTGATTTCTCAAGGCTTTGTGCTAAAACCGAACCTGACTATGACCCGACATTTTTGTTTTTTATTTTTTGTAACGGGAAGTAAGAATGTGTGTGGGGGGGGGACATTTCACAACTTATTTCCATATGGATCATCTCTCCGTGTAGGTGGCATGGAATCTGGAGTTCTGTTGTCAGATGTGTGGTGTTACATGTCGTTGCTGGATAATTGGAACCTGGTGTCCCGGATGACGGTGCCTCGATATAGACACAACAGCGTGGTGTATGATGGGAAACTCTACACTCTTGGAGGACTCGGGGTGTCGGGGAACCTGGATCATGTGGAAAGGTAAAGTTAAGTCTGTTCATTCTGGCTCCCTCGGGTTTATATTCAAATAACGATAAGATCGACTTTATTGATCCCAGTTGGAAATCACTGTGCATGAAGCAGAAAGGTATGTAGGGTACAGACGAACATACATATACACACTCAGAAAAAAGGGTACCTTTTTGTACCTTTGCTTGTCACTGGGGCTGTACCCTCAAGGGTCTGCCAATCATACCCTTAACTGTAGCTAATTGTACCTTTTATGGTACAGAAATGGAGTATGAGGAATATTGTTGTGCCGTTGGGAGGGGACATTAACGTTGTTTGTACCTTGAGGAGTCCATATCTAAGCCCCAATGACACACAAAGGTACAGACTAGTGCCCTTTTTTCTGAGAGTATAGTGCAAAACAAAGTGCAAAGACAATATACACGGTGCAAGCAAGTGCAACCATTTATATATTAACGAGTTTCTGCTGTGACTGAAACCCTCATCTGGATAGATGATTGCTGTTTTCGGCACCGTTCTGTGTGCAGTATGTGTTGTTTTTCAGTACATTATGTCTACTAATGTGATTATTTCTGATTGGTGGAGTGGTCGCCTTTATTGAATGATTTGCTGTGCGACGTCGTGAAAGCCATAATGGCTGATTAGTGAGCTTAGTTGCATGAGTCAGCAGCCTGCACAGATGTTTCTTGGTACCCTGGTACCTACTCCAGTGTAATGGAATGTGGCTCCTACGAAGCTTATATTGTACATTTGACTGCATTTGCAAGGGTATAAAGCATCTCTGAGATGATCACAGTTCGAGCTTCATTTGAGAAGTGCTGGTGTTTGGAGAACCTAGATGACGTGCGCTTGGTTGGTCTCCTTTGGTTTTTGGTGTCACTAAGGAGAATCAGATCAGCCTATCAGGGCCTACAGAGGACTGAAGTTAGAGTGTTGCGACTGGTCCATCATTTGGGTCAGAGAGGCGAGCCCCTACGTTTCATCGCTAAGAGCTTCTCTGTGTGACAACCGGGGCCGGGAACGTTGGATGGCATCTCCTCTCAGTGGGAGGGGAACTACAGAAATTGAAGCCAACACTCTTGCGACATGGAGGCGATTACGCACACACCTGGGGCAAAAGCTGTCCAAGGTACAGTGGGGATGGCCTGGAAGTATTAAGCTCTCCCCCCGCCAACCCCAACCTGGAATTCTGTGCAGTCGCTGTTCCCTGACTCTGTTTCAAAGGTCTCCGATATCGTAAGTCTTACCTGGCCGCCTCGAGCGCGTGTCCAGAACAGACGAGGCTTCAAGCGGAGCTGAAAGCTTGACCGCCTCTGATCGTGTCCTTGTCGGGAGCCTCGTTTCCTGCCCACGGGGCCAAACATGACAGATGGCACCGCTGGGACCTCTAGGAGGGAAGGGCGGCCCATCCACGTGTAAGTTGGACCACATTAGGCACGGTTGGCACCTTGCTGTCTGGCAGGGAGATCCGCTTCACTGCCGACCCATCCCTTTCAGAATCTGTAACAGGGTGGAGGATGCGGGTTGCGGCTCAAGGAGAGCGACTGAGCCAAGCTTTAGCATAAACGTCACGTGTGACCGCCAGGCTTGTACTGAGAACCGCCTCATTGTGTAGCTGATGGTCCTCTGTTGCTTATTGCTTACATTTTATTGACCACACGGTTTTGCCTTGTCTTCGGTGAGGAGGACTTAGGACTATGCTCGTTCCTTTTCTGAAGGTCTGGGAGAACTGGCCTTTAACACTGAAAGTAATTAGGAGGATGTGATCAGTGTGAAGGAAGATGGCATGAGCAAACATTTTTCAGCTTGATTGTGGATTGAAACCATTAAGTAGTGCTGTTTGGTGTCTTTTTTTTTTTTTTGTCTTTTACGTGTGCTTATTTTTGGAGAATTACCAACCCGGGCTTCGGGAGTTGGACAGATATCTGACTTCATCCTTTTGAGAGAATCGGGAATTGTTGGTCTTGGCCAGGAAGTGACTGGGCGCATTCCGTGATATCCATCTTTCGCTCGGTTACAGATTTGTCACGCAAGGGAATACTTGGAAAGCTTAGATGGGGGGGGCGACAATGTGGCAGAAATAAAAATATAAGCAGTGTAATGTCAGATAGATAAGGAAGGAGTATTTAACAGTCACGATTCAGTTTCTATGCATTTTTATAGTCATCGGGTTTTACACATGTGTAAAATTCCGTTCACCAACAAAGCAAGATGTAAACAGAACTCCAATAATTAGGGCATTAAAATGGACATATAATTAAGTAATTGAGTAATACACACAAGGCTGTGTGCAATATGTCTTTTTAACGGCCATTTTTAAATGAACAAACAGTTCTGTAACATAGGAATTTATAATGGGAACAGCTGGTGGTACCACAGATGCAGACGGGAAGGAAGAATAGAAAATTTACTCTGACCCTCATATTGATGAAATGCTACAGAGATACTAGAGCCTGGGCTGCGTGTGCTACACACACTGGTCTCTGTATTATACAAAGAGGACAATGCACAAGGAGGACAATGCAAACAGTGCATGCTTGGGTATGACTCTTTGCGGTAGAGATTGCAGCATTTTTTAAATGGAAAAACTTCTGCGACGATATGAGGGTATCACTGTATATCAGCAGCCTGTTTTTGTTCTTTGTTTTGAGTTACGGTGAGTCAGGCTTTCCTTAAGGTTGACTGTGCCTAATGTTGCATATCGAGAGGTTTCTTTGCCAAGCCACGGCCCGCTTTCTTGCTCAGCCTATTGACAGATCTCACAGCCTCTTGCCCTAACTCCTATTTTGAGGCCCATTATCCGTGAAGTTTTCCTTTCTCCCAACATTTTCCACTTTAAAATTAAGCTGTATATTAGTTCCTTAAAGCTAGAATTTTGGCAATTTCAATGAATGAAAATTATTTCTAAATACTGCTTGCACAGCAAATCGTTACCTTTATTATGAAAGTCACACAGTGATTTAAAAGTTTGCTTTATTATTTTATAGATTTAATTACCGTTTTTAAATGTTGCATGCATGCTGGCCATTTTTGTACCAATAACAATAATGAAATCCTAAAAATCAGGTCACCTCTATTGACCGTTAAGGCAATAATCAAATTGACTATTTCTTAAAATTTTTCTATTTCCAATAGATTTTTCCATTATATAAACTGTTATTCTCGTCATCGACAAATGTGGGATGAATCTCTTCTTCTCTTTACCTGGCATTCCATACACATATGAAAATGATCTTTGATGTCTTTTCTTTCAGTCCATTTGCAAAGAAATCTCGTTCCCCTCCGTTTGCCGCGGATATTAATCTCTCGCTGTGCGCTGGCGACACATCGGGCTAATCCAGTACTTCATGGGATTAGGGAACTTTAAAAACTTGACTGCCTGCTGGGCTTTCATCTGGCTGATTCCTGTTCCTGTTCCTTGGGACACCGGGAGATTTAAAATTAGCTCTCCTTTATTGCATCTTATACTTTTCTGAAATGCCTTCCTCTTCTCGGTCTGCGATATTAACTTTGTTTTTTTTTTTTTTAAATTTATTTATTTATTTTTTTGTAATGACATTGTGTTGGATTTCTTTTTATGTTTAAAAAACAACAGTCTTTGATATTTGTAGAGATACAAAAAGTAGATTATTTTATTTTGTTGGTTACACTTTGGCACAAAATTTATGACCAAACATCAAGTGCTTATACAAGCCTAGTGTCCTTTAATGGAATGAAACATTGTTTTTTTTTTTTTTTTTTTTTTTTTACTAAATTGATGATATTCAGTACAGGTTTTGTGTTTTTTTTATTCTTTCAAATTTCTTTTCTTTTCTTCTTTTCTTTGGGTGACACCACAGGATTAGCAAATTTGACTGTTGGTCATAAATTACAGGTTCCAGTATGAGCCTTTCTGGTGAGTTCTCTAGTGGAATGATACACTGGTTTATATAGCATATTGATTAGTTTAACAAGTGAGCGAAGTTAATTGCTCAGTTTCCTATTTTTGTTAAGATGGAAAAAAAATACTCTAAATTTTGAAAGTTCTTATAAATTAGTGAACAGGATTAAAGACAAATGACGCGTTTCTTATAATCCTGGACATTAGTGCATGAGATGAATATGAAAGAAAGGTCAGTGATGTGGGTGTATCTAAACCTTTGGCATGAAAGGTGATACATAATTAAATAACTGCACCGGAACTCTTGTGGACAGAACACTGTATTCTGCCTCTGTTGGGGTTGTGTTTTCCATAGAATGTGGCAGAACTACTTTAAAAAGTTGCAGTGAATGGGAAGCCGTTGTGTTTGCTCATTCAGCTCTGTGGGAACTTTTGAAACTCAGCTTCCATGATTATCTTCAGCCAACATTCGCTCCCATTGTTTGTCCAATAACAGAGCAAACACAAACTGATTGCTCTGTCCCGCGGTCCAAAATTCTGTAGTTTCGAATTGGCTACAGATAGGGAATTGTCAAGTCGGAAAGCAATTTACTCCTGCTTAACAAAGTATTTCTTATCTGTTTGTTTATAATTTAACTTGTGTATTTAAAAACGTTTCAGCCTCAGGAAACAGTTATGAGAAGCTAATTAGAAAATCCATTAGCATGCTGGAACATTGTACATTATAATTAAAACTTGCAGCAGGTCAGAATCATCTTTATTTGATTCATTGTATTGTTGCTGTTGTGAAAATCCGGTATAAAGTGTCATTGGTAATACCACAGATAGTCGTATTCCTGAATCATAGTCACTGAAACACAGCATTAATAAACCTTGGGCAATGGGAAGGCGGCTTGCATGTTGACAGTTCAGCCAACCTTAACCATGCAAAGTCTTGACAGCACTGGCAGGGAATTGCCACAACGAGCTCACAGCAGGTTACTGAGGTCTTAAATACCAGTTGTGTCATGGTACATTTCCCATGGGAAGTGCAGCGATACTTTGAATTTAACCATCTGAGTGCTCCCCACTCCGCTGTCGATGTTTGTGTGGAACAGTATCTAATATTTCTCATTCTTCCAAAATGAACCCATATGCAGCGACATCTCGTGCACAATTTGCAGAGGTGGAAAGTTCAGGTTCAGAAAGTACAAATCCAGACCAAGGTTTTGTTTCAACCAACCAATTGACTGTGACTTTATACTCAACTGCTTGTTGAGACAAAATCTTGGTCTGGATTTCCGCTTTCTGGAACTGAACTTTTCACCTCTGGTGATTTTGTTAATGGATTTTGGACTGACATTGAGTAAAGATTCCAATATAATTCCAAGATTCCAAAATGGTGGAACGTTTGAACCACTAGAACATCTTTTTAAAGTTCACTGGGCGCAAAAGAGGACCGTGGCACCTTGAAGCATTTCTGCCTCCAGATGTTCTCGTCCCATGTATAACCTATGGCCCTTTCCTCTGAAATCCATAAAGATACATAAAAAAAAATATGTTCAGCCCACCCGGTCGATTTATTTACGACCTGTTAGACGTCTAATGTCTGTAAATGAGATCGTGAGTTTCAGCATCGGTTTCATATTGTCAGTCTCAGCATGCCTTTTTAAGGCTAGCCTCACTGCCATCTGTACACAGGAGTCATGCTGGGAGATCAACATGTCTTGCTTCAGCCACGTGCGATGTGTTTTCACCGCCGCCCTGCAGGTGCCTGCTGTTGGCTCGCATGCACTACATGATCAAGTGCGTTTGGCTGGTACCATCGTTTTCAATGAGTCTGTGCCATTTCCTGGTGTCCGCTAACGTTACTGCGATGGGTCAACAATTCAGAATGCAGCTCTGATTACATTTTAGGTGCATCTAGTTCTCAACCGAAAATTAGACCTGCAATTGTGAAAATGTCCCCTAGTTATTTTGTATAGTCGTGCTATGAAATATCAGAAGTAAGAAACCACGTTTAAATGTGAAGGTAAGATGAACAATACAGTATATAGCACTCTGCATGCACACGTCATAGGTGTACATATCAAACATATTCGTGTTTGGCCTCAAAATTCAAATGAAGGCTAATAATGATGAGCAGGCAAAATGGTGATTTAGTTTGTGGAGGTTTAAGCAGGAATATATATGCATAGCAACTAAGCTACATGGAATTACAATGACATTAAGTGTAACAGTTTTGTAGCTAAACTATTGTGTTGAAAGTGAGGTCAGTCAGCTAAGCATTTAAGTTTTATCAATTAACACAATGGCTTCTGCGTGAGGGTTTGAACTTTGGAAAGTTGCAGGATACGTAACAGTTTTAACACAAATTCCAAAATCATGTAATTATTCGTTTAGCGGGCAATTAATTCATAATAAATGTTAATATCATATATTTAATTGCGCTATCATGTCGCTATTCCAGCTGATTGGCTTGCTTCGATTTGACTCACAAGGGGACTTGTATGTTGCAGCAAAATTGGGGTTTTCAGTCCACATTAGCGAATCCGCCTCATTCTCATTCCCTGTCCAATTTACCGTCACTCAGCAGGCAGCCAAAGCAGCCACTCTCGCAGTCCCTGTAGCCCTTCTGAATCTGGATTTAGAATCTGGGTCACACAGCCCTTAATCAAAGGCTCATCAGATATCATATTGCACAATCACTTCAGCTCCAACCTGAGGGTATCTCCTGTTGGATACGGTAAGGAAGATTCATCTTTGGTGCAATTGTGTTAATCCTCTAAACAATCCACTCAGAGATTAGGTTTGGGTGTGTTGTGAATCTCGGTTAACTATGATGAATGAAATACTAAGGGTGCGGGGGGGGGGGGGGGGGGGGGGGGGGGGGGGGGGGGGGGGGGGGGGGGGGGGGGGGGGGGGGGGGGGGGGG
>JAODKF010000030.1:18936490-18947629 GCA_026779585.1 Mormyrus proboscirostris
CCCCCCCCAACCAAACTTTACCTTTTTGTAATTCTAAAGGAATGCACAGTTAAAAATAGAAATGTTTTAAAGCTATTGCATCCTGGTTTCATGAATATTTATATAAACGTCGAGGGTGGGGGGTGGAACTCTTAGCAAACCTCTGAGCGAAACTTTTTGATTAGTAAGCAAGACTTTATGTTTATTTCAGGTACGACACCATCACAAACCAATGGGAGACTGTTTCCCCGTTGCCCAAACCGGTCTACTCAGCGGCAGCTACGGTGTGTGGGGGCCGGATCTACGTGTTCGGTGGGGTGAATGAAGCAGGTCGGTCAGCAGGCGTCCTGCAGTCTTTCATACCTCAGACAAATACGTGGAGCTTCATAGAGTCACCGATGATTGGTAAGACCGTGGAATAAGATCTCACATTTTTAGTAATAAGATCTCAGACAGTTTCCGTCGTTTCTGAAACGTAATGGCACCATTTTATAGTTTAGCTTTTTGGTATTGTTGAGAAATTTGTTTTATCACTTTACTCCCCGATAGCTGACACATATTTATACTGTATGCAATTTAAGCTAGATCTTTTACTGTGGCAATTACCGTTGCTTTAAAATGGGAAACATTTCAGGGGCCTTAGTTGAGGAATTGGCCTTTTGATCTTCTACCACTACTGGAGCCGCTGGCCTTAGTAAAATATTCATGTTTGGGAAGCGGATCACTTAAAAACTCCCGCTTTATAAAATCAGACATCAACTTATGTTGTATGCGCTCTCACTGGGTAATTAAGGCATTTGGAATTAGTCCACTGACTTACCATTTCAAAAACAGAATTCATAATTTTAATTGTGTGTGTGTGTGTGTGTATGTGCGTGCATGCGTGTTGGTCCTTTGACATTGTGAGGACCATTTTTCAGTTCCCCACAAAGACTCTGTGACTGCAATCAAAAAACTAAAAGTGCCAAAAGTCTCAAATTTTGTTTGTTTACTTATAGTTAAGGTTAGGGCTGGGTAGGGGATAAGGGCATCATGATGGGATTAGGGTTTTGTCCATAGAAATGGATGGATGGTCCCCACACATGTATGTGTGTGATGGCTACTGTAAATGGGGGGGGGGGGGAAGAGGGGGTGTGGTAAGCATCTATTCAGAAAGTCTCTACTTTTTTGCCCAAGTGTTTAATTTATTTGCAAATTTGTTTTACATTTGTTGGTATATGGCTGTACGGTGTAGCATAAACAGCAATAAAAAGTACAGTATAGTAAATAATAAACCAGTAACATAGTTATCAATTATTGTGCACTATACATAACTGTATGTGCTATACTTTTACATAAGTGGCAGTGCAGGTAGTGTGCCCACAAACACAAGGGTAATGCGTAGTGCTATGACGTCAATAAGTGATCGGTATTTTACAGCTCCGTCATCGTCTTATGGGGGACCGGCGTCGCATCTGCGGTCTGTCGATGAAATGTTGTTTTGCGGTACATAACTATATCTGTAATCGGTTCGCTGATGAAAATAGCGTTTTGCATTTGTTGATGATCCATGTTGTGGTTTTTTTTTTTTGTAAAAATGAAAATCCTCTCTGGCTATTTTTTGGTTAGTGAAAACAAAAGCAAAAGCAAAGTGTGGTAAAGTGAATATTGGTAAAGCATGGGCTATGTGCATATGCAAATGAACAGTAATGCAATAAAAATATAACTGGTACTTGTAACACGTCTTGTTGGCTGGCTAGAAGAACGCCGTCCTCAGGGACACCCCAGCCATTCTCTGTGTTCATTAATTAAATAACTTGTCTAGATATTGATTAGACAAATATGGTATACTTGTGGTCCAGTCATCCTCAGAGATCAAATGCATGGGTATAATAACGGGTTACTGTAAATACTGGGGTAACTAGGGGAGAGGTTTCGAAATGGACAAGTTTGCACACCTTTACAGACGCAAATTACACTAAGATAAAGATAATTTAAACATTATTTTCTTGGTAGCCTCAGTCTTTTGTACGGTGCTGTGTATGACTCACAGTCTACAAGGGCAGTGTGACTCGGTCAGCGACTGCTTCACAGCTTCATTACTTTTTGATTATTTTTACAGCATTAGTGATTATGACAACAAGTCCCTGTTTACCTATTATCCTCAGAGATTCTGTGATTACCTCAGGCCCTCAAATTAGATAAGCACTATGGTGAGGATGATAAAGGCCTGCATGATAGGGACTGGGAGGCAAGGGGAAGATGGAGTTTGTGAGGTGATATTGGCTGGGATGAAGAAGGTAGAGGCCTGGTGGAGTGAAATGCTTTTCCTACTGTATAGGCGCCAGGAATTACCTCTCACTTGTGTTTTGAATGGATTCTTTGATGCTTCTAGATCAGTGATTGGAACGGAATTGAATCCGGATGGTGCGATTGATTTTCACACCCAACCATTCGCCATGGCAAAATAGCAAATTGTGTATTTACATCTGACACCTCTGAAATAAATGTAGAAGGTCAGCGTTTTTGACTAAGCGAAAGATCCGTGTCATCTACGTTCTACGTGTTTGTGCCGCATTTCAGTTCTCTCGTATCCTGCTGCTGTCGGCTTTTTCCCATGCCCTTTGTCATCGCACGCGCTCAGTTGGGTGTCCCCAGTGAGCCTCCGTGTTCGTATAGTGAGTCGTATGTGCTGCTTTCCTATAAACGAGCTGTCATCACAGGCTTGGGGTGAAGGTAGCGGAGGATCAAGGGGATGCTGGTCTTTATGGGGAAGTATAAAAACAATCCGATGCACACGTTACATGCCAGCGAGATGGCGTGAGCGATGAAAGCCGATTTCGCGGCACGACCTGTGAATAATTTGTGTCACAGTTTGCGGGCGACCCGCGGTGATGTACCCTCTTCAATGTCCATTTGCACCAAATTCCGGCTGCTCTTCCTATTTGCCTTTTACCGCAGGGCCACTTGAAGAAGCAGTTTAATTTTAATTCTCCGCCATCTTCCTTATCAAAATGAATGATATTTAGATATTCAACCACTCTTGGAAGCTGTATTTGTTATTCTTTTTAGTGAATCACTCTAAGTGCTGACAAACTACAAGATGATTGGTGTCTTTAAAATGGATCGGTTGAAGTAAAGTGTTTATTGGTCTTTTTTGTTGATTCCTACCTGCAGCTGTGCACACCTGCTCCGCAACCTAAGTGAGGGTGGGGGGTCCGGCTTCGTCCCGCAAAATGTATGCTGAGAACGTTCCCGGAGACGACCTGTTTGTTCTTCGTACAAGCTCCCTCTGACGAGGGGCCTCTTCCTGATACTGGTCCCAGTGCGGGTGCTGGAGAGAAGGGTACAATGCATCAAAGATCAGAGATGGAGGAGTTTGTGAAGTGTAGTCGCAGAGATTAAAGCCAGATGCAGGAAATTAGATCAAGCAAAAGATCCATGTTCTACTCCTGGGGCAGGTTGGAAATGATATAGTAATTTTTTCATATTTGAACCAGGGATTTGAACGGTGGGGGAGCAGATTGATTATGATTTTATATACTTGATAAAGTCCTTGCTTAATAGATGGCTACTGTCTTGTTATACTAACACACAATTAACTGTTGCTTGTGAGGATCGTTTGAAATAAAACAACTCTCCATTAGTACATTGACAAAAGATTGTTATGCATCATTGTTTTATACTAGATGTAGCTGAAATCATCATGAAATCAGGGTTTTTTTTTTTTTTTTTTAAATCAAGTGTTTGTTTATTCATTTACTGTAAGTAACAGTGCAGACAGACTGAGACTTGGAGCCCTTTTCTCTCTCTTTTTTTGTTCCTACAATAACGGCACTCCTTTTGCCACTAGGCTCTGTGTCATGCGGTTTATTAGCTCATTACTGTCCTTTGATGGGCAGGCATCTGTCCCTGAGTGTCCCATGCCTCACGCCATGTGATGCTTAGGTTCACTGTGATCCTGTATTGCAGTGTTTCTCAATCCAGTCCTCGGGGACCCACAGACAGACCACGTTTTTGCTGGAGCTCAGAGGGAACCAGTGTGGACCGGCTGTGGGTTCCTGAGGACCAGATTAGGAAACACTGCTGTATTGCATAAGCAGCTACAGAGAACAAAAAATGGAATGCCCTTGTTTACCCATTGCACCATTCTGTACTGTAAGTTCTCTAAGGCTTCATTTGGAGGAGGCAGATCTCCGGTCTTTTGTTCTTGTCTTCGCTGCTGGCCCAGTAGCTAGGAAGCTGCTGATCTCTGTGAAATATTCGCCAAAAAACCAAGCCATTTTTTGTGCACTCAGTAGTATGAGTCAGGGACTTTTGTAAAATTCACTTAAAAATAAAAGTAATTCGACTGTTTAGTTTTTGGCTCAGCTCTCAACAGTTTAACAATGCAGTAATATTGTCTGACTGAAGCCCCACATGAATCTGAACGAGCCCCAAATGATTTGTTCGGCTCGGATGTTTTAACAACCAGGCTCTCAGTTTGAGAACTCTTGGACAGATTTGGTCTCTCAGACCTAGATGTCTTAAAATCCCAGCCACACTCCTCATGTCTGATATGAAATTGGGTTCTGGTCCAGGATCTGCCAAGGTTCTTACTCTGTTCTCAGTGAGGTCCTCTACTGTGGAATTTGAAACTGTTCAACTATAACAAAAGTAATATTTAAAGTGCATTTATTACAAAGTGTGAAATGAAGTGCAACTTTATTTCATAGTTTCTGCAGGAATGAAAGAGTTCCACCTTGCATTTCCTTCTAGCTATATATATACTTTTTTTAAGAATAAATGCTGAAAATGAAATTGTCATCAGAGCAAGAAATGTCAGGAAATATGGAAACCAGAGGCGTAAAAAAAATATGTGACAGTGTGGTGTTATGTACAATGGATTTTATGTGAAGTAGTATTAAGTTAAAAGGTACTTCAAATTCCGTTTCAATCTCCCCCGGTTTGTAGATTTAAGTGTCTGACAAAGCAAAGAAATGAAGAAGATACAGTATTTATAGATACTATGAAGGACTACAGTGATTTTTAATTTTTTTTTTGTCATGCAAGTATAAATTATTGATGACCCCACCCCGCTTTTGTGTAAATGTAGAAGAATCACTTGGGTGCTTAATGTCCTTGCTCTGAACCGCTCTTTCTCCCTGAGGAGCGTATAGATGTCTCAATGACCGATGGTGACTTCTGACTTTTAGTGTTTTTGTGTTTTTTTGCCCTTGTTCATAGCTCCGGGTACAGCTCAGATGTGATTGAACCATGCTGTCAGGCACAGATAATTATATTTTAAGGAAAAGCTGGGGTCCGGCAATAGAGTGCCATGGACCAACACTGTAAGCTGCTGCTGAGACGTGTGTAATACTAAGGGCGGTCCAAAACTCATTCTTAAATCCAGGACATACACTTTACAAGACAGATTAGCAGTTGCAATATCACCTATAGGTATCTTTCATCCATCCATCCTTCATTTACTTATCCAGTACTGGATCCTGTTGAGCCTAAAGTCTATCCCAAAACACACAGCAAATGTTCCTGCGTTCACTGAATATCTTACGTACCGTAGTACAAATAATCAAATGCAAGAAACAACTGCGTACGGCTATGCAGATAATATTTTCACTTTTATACTAATAACATAATAATAATAAATTGTGACACCGGCAGTAATTTATTATTATTTTTAATCCAGTCCCCTGTGTGTACCTGATTACTCAGGCGAAGGATAAAACATTGCATCAAAAGACTATTTAAATCTTAATTGCATAATTTAATTTCCCACCCTGTAGATGGGATGGGATAATATTTTTGTAGATGAAGAAATTATCAAGATGCAGTAATGTCTTATTTAAACAAAATTAAAGCCAGTCCGCAATGTGACGATTTTTGTTTCTTACGCGTAAATTTTAGCTATTCTAATCCAATTGAAAATCACAGATATCTGTAAATGTTACCCCCCCACCCCATCCACACACATCCAGAGTAAACACCATAGAGCTGCATTAAATTGACTTTGTCCAGTGTTTTTATTTAAAAAAAAAAAAAAAAAAAATCTTAAAACGTTATATTTTAAACAGTCAGTTGCTTAGTTCTTATCGGTTTGAATAATCAAGTAGCTTTATGTCATTCAACATTACTGTTCACAGAGCAAATATCCCAGCATTCAAAAATTTTCCCTAGAAGAACTGTGCTTGTGCTTATCTTTGTAACATGTGTTTTCGACTGTGGCATAATCACTTTAATGACAAATGCAGAAGAAAAGCACGTCTCTAAGTGCTCCGTGGAAAAAGTCGACATCTCGTCGAAACCTCTTTCTCCATGTCTGCTTTGAACAGATAACAAGTTTGCCCCTGCTGTCACGCTGAACGGCTTCATCTTCATTCTGGGCGGAGCCTATGCAAGAGCAACCACGATCTATGACCCAGAAAAGGGCAACATCAAAGCAGGGCCCAGTATGAACCATTCAAGGCAGTTCTGCAGGTAAGGGGCTATTTTCCGAGTGATCAGTTACAGCTGTTAGCCGCAGAAGATGCTGGTTTTGCAGGTATGTGATTCGACGACTCTGGCACCCAAGAAGTTATTTTTACTCCATTATACTGTAGGAGGCGCCAGACTACGTTTTCGAGCCCTCACTCTCACTGTGGGTGTCAGTGTCAAATATGGCAGGTGTTCTCGTTTGCTGTAGCTTTGATCCGAGGTTATGAAAATATGACTTGCTAAAGTAGAATTTCACAAGTGTTAAGTGCTAAGAATCAACATACGTTCGTCCTTCCCCCCACAGTCTGCCCAAGATCCTGTTTAAGCTCTTCAAAATATCACACATTTTGGGTGTTTTCTTTACCTTTTCATTGACTTTTGTCCTGATGTGGCTCTAGTGTGGAATAAGGAATGCAGACTGTACTGTCTTAGCAAAACTAAGAAATATCTTGGTACTTAACTAATGAAACCCATTGCATGCATGCATTTAAAAAAGATACATAATTTATCTATAGGATAATCATGACTGTATAAAAAATAATTGCATTGCATATGATATATTAAAAGATTGACAAGGACAAGGTATTTTTTTTATAAATCTTATTCCGGATTCTGTAATATTCCAGAGATCTATATTGAACAGGAATACATTGTCCTTGACCGAAAAAACACAATCTAAAAATTTCAGCTGCCTGTACTGTATAGCATATTGTTCTTTAATTTTCAGCTATGAAAGTTAGATTCAACATTCAGCTTTGCAATGGGAACGAGCTTCTTCCAGAGTTTTCTATAGACTGATACCGATATAATCCATCTGACATACATAATTGATTTCTGCACTTATTCAGGAACTTTAAGCAACTTTCTTTTTTTAAACAAAGGCTTTTTACAGCTAATAGCCTCTGAAACCAAGACAAAAACTATATGATATACCTACAGTCTATGAGTGTATCAGTGTAAAGGTACATTTCCTTCAATTATGCATTAGCCAGTACCTCCCATTGTGAAGGACAGTAACAGAAAAGCACAGCCAAGAAACGAATTATTTAATTCTCTAGCAAGCTTTTTCTGATTGGCTGTTGCTGGGATGGAGGTGTCACATTGCATTAACTGTCATTGGCAGATTCAGGTCCTAAGGCATCCCGCTGATCTTTTCATTCTAGCACCGACAAGAATTCTAACTCTGCTATTCTTGAATATCTGATGTTTGTTTTGCAATGGCAAGAACTCCCCAAAGCGCACATTTCTTATGAAAGTAATTCCCATTCGGTCCCCAGTTAATACTTGAAGTTTGAGAACACCGACTTCCTCTTTTTTTCTTTTTTTTTCCTCCTTTTGCTTTGGATCAAGTGAGTTTATGATCTGAACCAAATAACGACGCCAGAGGCATACTGAGGTTCAGATGACGGCACTCTGAAGAAGGCTCTGAAAGCAGCTCACGTCGCACCAGGCCTCAGGATTGCCAGTCCTTCTCTTCACGAGGAGAGAACTTGACGAAATATCTTTAGAAGCTGATACAGACAGCTGCTGAATGGAAGAGGCCGCTTTAGTTTGGTTATCTGTGCGCATTAAAGAAGAGAGGGCAAGACGGTTTTTATTATTACTGTTATTATTCTCAAGAACGTAGCCTTATACAACGTCCCACACGAAGACACTAATAATAGCTGGCTTTTTGTCAGGTGCCTTACCTTGTTACAATCCTGTTATACCTCTTCAACGTTAAGTACGAACGCTGCAGAAATACGACCAACCAGGAGCTTACCTATCAGGGCGAGTGTCCGTTTTCGCTAATGAGATCAATTCTCAGCAGGCCATGGTGTTCCATCTTGTTTCAGAGGCTATCCCCACTGTGCGGGGTTGCATTTGTTATCATGTGTTTACCATCTTTATTTTTCGTGCCGTTTTGGCGACTGGTGAGAAATCCTCGTAATCACCCTACAGGGTTTGTCTTTGCATGGCGACGGCGTGTCGATCCCTCTGACAGCTCCGTCGACAAGGTCCCCTCGACGTGTCTACTTCATTTGGCATGTTTATCTCCAGCCAAGGCTACGTGCCAGTCCTTCAGTCCAGTGATTAGTCCTCGCTTGCTTAGCCTATGGATGCGTGACAGATGCACCGCCCTTGATAACCCAGCCTGGGCAGTGCTCCCTCCATTCATAATAAGCTTGTAGAGGAGTTGGCGCTATTTATCTTTTCATTTATTATGTGGCATCCAATTCAGTGTGCGTTCCAGACTCAGATCCCTCGTGGAATAATAACTAATTCAAAAAATATGTATTGCTGTGATTTAAATCAATGTTAGATTACAGTGCTGCAACACTGGTTTTGATTCGATTTTGTAAACACGGACCTTGTTTGTTTGTTTGGTCTTATGTAATGGTCTGTAAGCGAATCTCATCTTTTTTTTTTTTCTCGTCTACAATAAGCCAAAGTATTTTTGGTGCTTAAAGTCCATATGAAGGAAGTCATTCATCTACTGACAGCGGATATTTCCTTAGCTCTAAAATTCACATGTCAGTGTGTGAACTGAAATAAACTTTCAGATATATGGACCCCAGAGAATTCCCTTACAGAGAGTCTGAAATGTTCCTGACTTTATGTGTGTTGCACCACCTCACATCACAATTCGGTGTTGTGCCATTTCCTGTAGCGCTGTCATCCTCGACGGAAAGATACACGCCACCGGAGGCATAGTGAGCAGCGAGGGCCCGGCGCTGGGGAATATGGAGGCCTTCGACCCCTGCACCAATTCATGGACGCTCCTGCAGAACATGCCATGCCCGCTCTTCCGGCACGGCTGTGTGGTCATCAAGAAGTACATCCAGAGCGGCTGATACGGCCGGAGCTTACTCTCACGGGATCGTCTCGGGATGCATCCAGTGGAACTTTTCCTCCCTCGTCCCTGACCCCCCCCCCCGCCACCTACATGGACACGTGGGAGCTAATCTTTGCCATTAGGCCAATCCAGGGCCCAGTGCCTTGAGCTATGTAACATAGTGTAACTTAACCTGCCCAGAGGCAGGAGACTGGATGTTCGAAAGTGGCGCTCCGTTCAATTTAAGTCTGTCAGTTGGATGGAAAGACAGACTCCCCCCCCCCCCCCATAATCACCACCTCTGCTTCTGCCATTTCATTTGTTTTTGTTTTATTTAATTTAATTTGGACTGGACTGTTTATCGTTCTTTTTACGATTGTAGCATAATTTTAATGACGGAAAGAAAAGTCGCGCAAATTTAAATCCTCGCTGTGACTTTGGGAAAGGGTTTTTCTGCAAATGCCCGACTGGGAGCTTCAGTAAACTAATTCGGGTTCAACACAAAAAGGAAACCTTAAGAGTAGCTTCAGAGGAAATGCAAAATGCTAGCTCTCAGTGTAATGCAAACGTGAACTCAATGACATGAAAGCAATTTCCAGCAATATGATATTCCATTGTGCAACGAGTGATGGTGTTCGGAATTCTGGCTTCAGAATATCGACAACATTGTAAGATAAAAACAGCAATGGTGGAGAATTTAAAAGAAGATTATATACTTAAAATGAACTATTTAATAAGTGGAGCAATCTCTACACCCTGGAAAAGCACAATTAACTTGAGGCCCCAAAGATTGTCTTAATTTTGTGTTTCTTTTAGTATATCTTTGTTTTTTCCTATCCTGTTGAGTAAAAACAAAATAGGTATGAAATGTGTATGAGGTTGGGCTTTGTATATTAGGGATGGAGAAAATGTTTATTTTAGGAACTCTGAAGATGTATAAATGTTTTTAGGTAAAAAAAAGGATATGTTATTAAAAAAATTGTCTGTGACAACTGCCCTTAATTACAACAATAGTACCTAACATGCAATTAACTTTGTCGGCTCTTTATTTAAACTGCACCGATTCCTGG
Organism: Mormyrus proboscirostris; assembly: GCA_026779585.1. Lineage (NCBI taxonomy): Eukaryota > Metazoa > Chordata > Actinopteri > Osteoglossiformes > Mormyridae > Mormyrus > Mormyrus proboscirostris. Next base: position 18,946,805 of record JAODKF010000030.1, read on the forward strand.
AATTCCTGATAATCGGCAACTGTCTTTATAGACTAATGGACACTGCAAGCTAGACTTGAAGCGACTGAGGTAACGGATAAACAAAGCAATCTGTTTGGGTATTGGAACACTGATTTTATTGCCATTAATCATGGGTCATTACACACATACACACAATAGCCTCTACACAACATGTACATTTATTTAATCAATAGACACGTTTGTCCAAAGCAATGTAAATGCAAGGCAGGTAAGTACACTGCATATATCAGCTTTACTCCACCAATTAGTGTTTATACAACAAGGAGAAATGGGGTTTTTGTGTTGTGAAAGTTACATGATTCTGTGATACAAATTGATGTGAAACTAATTGTAATGCAGCATGTATAGGTTCTGCTTTCATATAAAATAACTAGTAATTTTAATGTGTGTGTGTGTGTGTGTGTGTGTGTGTGTGTGTGTGTGTGAGTGATATATATGCCAGTCTGTTTCTTATGCAGAATTTCACCAGAATTTTTCATGAGGTATCTATGCATAAAAAGGCACATCAGCCTGCTCCACGAAGGTGTTCTTATTTTGATGACATGCTTTGCAAAGGCTTTATGCTTTATGGACAGCATTCTGTTATAATTTTGCAACCACTCAATCCCCCAAAATAATTTATATTCTCCTCAATGGCAGTGTTGTTCTCATGTAACTATGGCATCATTTGCTTTTATTTTTTATAGAACATAATTGCACAGATTGGTTTATTAATTCAAATCACTATAAAATCCACTATACATTACCGACTGTATAATTGTCAATGTATTGATGTTATTTTACTCCAGCGCATGTGAGCTCGGG
>JAODKF010000030.1:18960024-18970458 GCA_026779585.1 Mormyrus proboscirostris
AAAATCCTTAATGACATTGCAAGGGCATGTAACAGTGTCTGCCTGGCATCCTATTAACTGGTGATGTGGTGATGGTGTAGGCAGATTCTAGGCCTTCTCTGTCCTTTTCATCACACAAAACAGCAGCACAAACGTCCCTTGTAGAAAGCATACTTCGAATTTTCTCTGCTGTTATAACTGCCAGAGGAGGTTACTATGATGAATCAATGATAAGATAATAAATAATACTCAAAGGTACTCAAAGGGTGAAAATGCTGTAAATGTATTTGTTAGCGAAGAATACCGAGTGCATTTTTAGTAAATGTTAAGTAAGTAACATGCAGTCTTAGTATGTGCAAATACTTTTGACTTGTAGTGTGTGTGTGTGTGTGTGTGTGTGTGTGTGTGTATATATATATACACACACACACACACACACATATATGTATATGTATATAAGCTAAGACCACAATGTCGTCTAAAATGGGGTCTGGGTCTGGGATCTGTAATACAGTAGCCAGAGGCCGGTCAGACTGCTCATGCTGACTCTTATCCGCTGCCGAAGGCGTCTACAATGGGCACAGTGTCCGAGTGTCAGACCTGCACCTTGAAGCCGTGGAGGAAGGTGGCCTGGTCTGATGAGTCATGTTTTCTGTTGCATCATGTTAATGGCCGGTACGTGTCAAGCGTCCATCGGATGCTCGGTGACTACGCAGCCCTAAACGCAACAGGCCTCCATGCCCTGTGACACATCACTGTGTGTGTGTGTGTGTGTGTGTGTGTGTGTGTGTGTGTGTGTGTGTTTTAGTCCCCACAAGGAGAAATTCGATTGTATAAAACTCTGTGACTGCAATCAAAAAACTAAAAATGAGAAATGTCTTATATTTTGTTTGGTAACTTATGGTTAAGGTTAGTGCTGGGGAGGGTTACAGACATCACAGTGGCGATTGGGGGTTAGGATTATGCCCATAGAAATGAGTGGAGAGCCCAACAAAGACATAGATACCTAATCTGTGTGTGTGTGATTTTTACTGATAGTTTACATTCTGCTGACTCTCTACTGCAATATGCAAATTTACAGACAGACAAAACATTTCACAGAATACTTCAGTGCAATTCCAGCTGAATGTATCCATGATGGCTCTGACGTTCAAAGTACCATTCTCCAAAATGCCCACAGGAGGCTTTTTAAATATCAGTTATTTTGTTCTTTGCAACGGAATAATAGGATTCTCATCCAAGTAAAAATGAACAAAATAAATCCTGACCTTTAAATCCAATTACTTTTTTCTTGAGTTAAAACATTTTGTAAGTCTTACACAGTATAACACTACTGCTTTAGAACAACAACAAAAAAAGCATAAACCATCAAACTCAACAATTGTCACCAGATTAACCTGTTAAGTATTGCACTGTCGGAGTTGCTGTCTGTTTACATTTGACGACCGCCTGATATTAAGCTGAGGTGTTTCGTGTCTGAGAGGGGATAGCTTTGGATGAGGGCCTGTGATCCAGGTCCACAGGTGGCGAAGGCATTCTCTGCCAGCTGCTTCTGCAGCTCCTGTGATCCCTACCCACCGACCCGGGCTGTAAAGCCAAGGTTTTAGCCCCTCGGGAGCCCGACCATGCTGGCAAACATAAAAGGCTAAGCTATGCGTGAGCCCGCAATGCCTCTGTATGCACAAAACCACACTCTCGTTTTCCCACACAGCATCCGCAAGATGCCGTCTGTGCTTTCCGGTAATACATTCACACCCTTTGTTCAAACCTGGTATCTGATAAACTGATGTCATCCAGAGAGAAAATGGATCCGAAATCAGTGTTTCCACTCAAATCTTTTTTTTTTTTTTGGGAAATTAAGATTACATCTTGTTTCCAATGGAGCTGATACTGAAAGATTTCTGATACCCGAGCCTTGCTGATTTAAGTTAAATTTTTCATTCTTACTCAGTAATTGCCTTTCCCATCATGCTTTGCAATAAATACAATTGCTTTAACCAGAGAAGTCTTACTATTGAACATTGCAGAGTAAAGAATTATTACTGCTTAATTTCCTTCTTTTCCCCCTGGCTTTAAGATTCATCTTGGGTCCACTTCTGTCTTTATGTGCATGGAGCAATATTTTAGCTTATAAACTAGACATCTAGACAAATAAAATAATCATTCGCAACCTACAGCATCACATTTAACTGTCTTCAGTTTCTCTGATTCAAAGAGTTTGCATAGTTTTCCCGAAATAGATGCCTCAACTGCATGATCATCACTTAAATTGTCACAATAATATCTCACTGCCTTTGCAATAAGCTATTTTGGAATCGTTTTTTTTCCATTTTATAAAATCTGTGAATCCTAGAAAGGCCACTGCTGTCCAAGGGGCTCGAGATGCATCCATGAATTATAGACAATATTATCTCAAAAGAAGCGCAGGTATTCTGCTGCATCAGGCCCTGCTCCTAGCCAGGGTCGCTGTGATTTTCTCCTGGCTTTCCTCCACATGTTGAACCAGCCAGGCCCCTGCAGGTAATCCACCGTCTTCTGTACAGCCTCCAGTTTCCATAGGTGAATCACCCAGCCTCCCCAGGCTTCGGGTCACTTTCCAGGTCATCTTTACAGTCGCCCATATGGCGCATGATCACCCTGCAGCACCTTTAGGTTGTTTTTCCCTTTGCAGGTATCTGTGGGAGCTTCAGGCAGTCAACAAAATCTCCAACTACTTTGATGAATGCGAATTCCACTGATTACCATTTCCCTCCACTGTACATTGTCACCGCGATTAATATGCAGGACAAATGGCTATTTAATTTACCTGGAATTGACCCAAATTTATGCAACGTGAATGTAAATTCGTTCTGGATAAGTGGTATTAAAACCACACGTCTAATCATCTAGCAGTTGAATCATTCATTTTCAGAAATTGCATATCTTTAAAGGGCTGTGGTGATTTATTCCACTCACTTCAGAAATCTATCACATCAGTGAAACTGGATTCACTCTGATTAAAGAACCGTCATTTGTTCTTGTCGACTACCGCTGTTGGTTTCTTTTATGGCCTATGAGTTTTCATTTTTTTCTGTTTTTTTTTTTTTTGCTTTTTCGACATACCGTTCTTTCCTAGGTTTTAGCAGCAGGATGGAAATTATGTCACTGCCAAAATTAATAAGTCAGAAGTCTTTGCTAGGAAAAGGTTTTTTTTTATCTTTTTTTTTATCTTTGTTCTGCGTAAATTGTTGTTGACTGCAATAGATTGAAGGGACCTGGTACCTCAACAGCCAAAAGTCCAACACAACCTTCCCCTTGAAATGGACTCTGCACCCCTTGGGGTCCAATCATAGCAGTTTCTGCTGTTCTGCCTTTGAGTTTCAGCTTGAGTTTTTGATTGACTGGATGCTCTAACCTCCCCATTACACAAAAAGAGATAACAGACAGCATGGCAGCGAGACAGAGAAGAACTGCAATGGGTGCCGCTAAAAATATGAGACGAACTTTCAGGCATAAACTGTTACTTTCTTTCAGCGTTTTTGTCTGATTCCTGACCTTAATTTCAGGAATCAGTCAGTCATGCAACCATATATATTTCCTGACAGATTTCATCCAAGTACGACAGAACATAACTAGATAGGAACATGTCTGAACAACAGCAATCTTGCGACATAATATAAGGATTGAGCAGATTTTAATCTTCACCAGAACATTAAGGTTCAAGGATTGAGTAATAGGTTTTTGTTTATGCAGTACAACCTATGGAAGTGATCAGGCACAATTTACTTAACTGTCAGTATGATGGCAATTATCATTATTAATATATAACTCACTTTATTATTTGTGCTCACATTGATGTAGGTATAGGGAAAAGGCTAAAGGCGTAAAATTTAACATATTTCCACAAATCCTGAAATAATATCAGCTGCTTTAGAGTTACCATCAAATTGTAAGAAATTTCATTTTATCTCCCTGAAGAATTTGTAAACAAAGAAGGCATCACTTTGAATGGCCTGCATCTCTTGCTTTTCTTCATATCCTTTGAATGGGAAAAATGCCTTCGGAGATGTGTTTTTGATTGCCAGACGCATTCATTTATTTCTAGGATGTCAGGTTACCCAGAGCCCCCCCCCCTTTCTGTCTCAGACAACTTGGGAAGGTTCCGGAAAAACTGAGTTGTGTAAACGGTCAGCGTTTTTTTTTCAATAAAAGACCTGGGAAGAATAGATGGAGAGCCATTTAAATGTGTATGTCTCTGAAATGACTTCCCAAACGGATGGAAACCTCTGTGAGACAAATTGCTGACCTCACCTTGCTTAAACGAAACTGAGGCGCGACCCAAAAGCATTTCCAGCCCCTTTCCTCTCAATCCTCCGTCGTCTTTCATCCTTGTTTGTTTACTTTCCATGCAGACGAAGCCTGTCTACACCCTGCTCAGCTTTCTTTGTTTACCTGTGGCTTCTGCTTTCACGCCTTGCATTGCATTGTGGGACACCGGCAGGGAGTGTGGATGAGAACGAAGCTTGGGGGTTTGTGAAGCATGTGAGATGTTCCTTTTATATACTCAAACAAAGGACACGGCCCCGGACTGTCTTAGGGATATAAACAGGGCAGAACCAGGTCGACCACTTTAGGACACAAAACTTAAAAATGAGGACAAATGGACCGTGTAAAAATCTGTTCTGCTTCAAGTGAGATTTGCCATTTTGATTCCAATGCGAATTACTATTAAATACTTCAGATGGTTTTTACTTTTTTCAATACTACTTCATTCATAGATGTGACACAATTCATTGCACCATTTACTTGATAAAACAGGTAAAGCATTTATGTTTCCAGTCTCATTTCAGTCCTCACTGCAATTCACTGTCCGCTGTCTAGATTAACAATCAGATTTATTGCCAGTGTCTGCCAGATATATGACATGGAAGATGGAAATAAATTCTCTTCTGTACTATTTAAGAAAATAAGAAACACACACACACACCAGTTGGTCTTCCATCTAAATGGGGACCATCCATTCATTTCTATGGGAAAAACCCTAATCCTAATCACAAAACCCTTAACCCCCAACCAGCCTTAACCTTAACCATAAGCAACCAAACAAAATGCAAGTCTTTTGATATTTTTAATTTTTTGATCAAGGAATTTCCCCTTGTGGGGACCAAAAAAATGTCCCACACAACATCAAAATAACAGATTTTTATCACATTGTGGGGGCACTTGCACCATACAATGTACTGTAATGTATATACCTGGAACACACACACATACTCAAACACACACATCTATGTGCATATATAATTTCCTTTTAACCCCCAGTCTGTCCAATGACTTTTAAATTGGCAAGAATTTTCCTCATTTTACACAGTTTTAATTTAAAGATTTCCGGGTCACTGCAAGCAAGTTAAATCGCTGAGACTTGTCTCACAGTTGAATATGACTGAAATCCAATTATGCTAATGTACATTAGGCAATTGGAATGAATACCAATACTTTCTTAACTGGTAAAGATTTGTTACTGTGTTTTTTTCCATATAATTTCCTATAACTTCCTATGTGCAGCATAACACATCAATATATATGCATAATTTCTTTTTTCGGTTTACCCTAAAATGAGAAACTGATGTTTCACAACCTATGGCTTTTAATTCAGATATGTGCAGGGAATAATGTAGCAGTTCAGCCAATCCACTTCATATGGAAATGGAAGCTCTTTCAGCTGAATAACTGTAGTTTTCCTGATTCCACCCTTCTGCTGTCATCTTTTTTTATTGTCACCCCAGCAAAGCACGGGGCTGCCGCAGTGACATTTGCAGGTTGCTGTCTTTTGGTCATCAATGTAAAATAATAATAAGAAATAGGTAATAATAAATTTAGATGATTAAATCAGTCAATCCAGTCTTAAAAACCATCCTTATTATGCTTGTCTTGTGTTGTTTCAGCTTTTATATCCTTTGCATTTAACATCAAACGGTAGAATAAATTATAGGCGTCACGGTGGCTTGTCTGGTCTCACACTTCCTTGATTAGGGTGTGAATTCCATCTCAAATTCACTCTGTGTGGAATTTATTCTTTCTAAGTTTGTGTAATGTGAATTGGTGCCACTAAAACATCCATAGCGTGTTCGAGCCCTGCGACTCACTGGCGTCCCGCACTGGGCGCTCAGCCTTGTTCCCAATCCTCTGCTTCTTAGGTTGGGCTCCCGGCTCACCCTGACCTTAAAAACTTCAAAACAAAAGCACATAGGTATTAAATCAGGACTTTATTATTTCAGACTTCCTCTGCCTGGGCCAAGGAGGGTAGCCCCCCCCCTTTGAATCTGGCTCCTCCCAAGGTTACTTCCTCCTGGGGAGGTTTTCCTTGCCACTGTCGCCTCTGGCTTGCTCTTTGAGACGATGTCATGATGTGAAAATGCGCTATACCAATAAAATTGAATTGAGTTGCATATTAAATGAATGCATAACATTTCACCTATCTTTATAACAAGTATTTAATAACCAAAGCCATTGCTCTCATTGTTGAATATTTCAATTGTTCTTAAATCCATCTTCTAACCACATATGCTGGTAAGCATCACCTGGAGCTTGTCCCAGGCAGCACAGGGCGAAAGGCTGTCAAAGGACACCATTCCACCATAGGGTACATAAAGACAGCTTTAGAGATGTCAGCTAATGCAACTGAATGTCTGGACTGCTGGAAGAAATCTAACATGGAAAGAACATGCAAACTCCACGCAAACGGTGCACTGGAGGTATCCAATCAGCTTACCCTGCAAGAAAGAAGCCAATGTAGCATCCAATTTCTATACTTAAGTATAGAACTAGACTTCCAACTAGATATTTGTGGCTTTGATAGAAATGAGTAAATGAATTTAGATGTAATACAAAATTTGACATAAGCAGTGTCAGGATCTCTCTGTTAATTAATTGTCTCCATCCTTAAGTTGTTATAATCGGATTATTAAGACATTGCTGCATGAAGTCCCACCACTAATAGGGACATTTTCTGTGAGTTTAAAAATAAAAAAAAAAATGAACGTAAACTGCAGGTACAAAGAAGGACTTAATTTTCTTCTTTTTACCGGCATCTGTGTTTCTTATTGGGCACCGGCATCTGAATTTAGCATTTCTTCAGCAAAATCTTATTCGGTTGTGTATATGATACATTTATATAATGAAGCCTAGTTATAGATGACTGAAAGGGCTCAAGGAAACGGCTTAGCATCTGCTTGTGCTATGCTAATGGTCGAAGCTGTTTTTGTCCAATATGAAGACTGCAGAAAATCTTGCCCCCTTTCTAAAAGAATAAATCCCTACATATCCAGACTGCAGAGTTCTGGATATAGAAGCAAAGAAATAACAGATGGTCAGCCATTCACAAAGCAACATTGCATCAGTTGTATTGAGTAACATGCATTTGTAACCCTTAAAGGAAAATTCCTGAGGCGGCAGAAATCTCTGTACATTTTGAAAACTTACATCAAAGGAAATTAACCAAGTAAGCCGTGTGGATGGTGAATACGTTCTGCTTTGGAAAATCAAAAGAAGAAGACCCTATTTCGTAGGCCGTATTGTTGGATATTATTCACTGAGGCCTTTGTGAACTGCACAGGAAAATCAATGACTGCTGCAGTCACTCTGTTCAGCTGGTCCCTTTATTATTTGGGGCATGCAATCATAAATCACGTACATGTGATGCCTGTAGGCCTGTTGCAGATGGTACAATACTAGTTTCTAAATAAATGGCCGTGTTTCAGAGCAAGAAGCTGCCGGAGGCAAACTATAAGAAAAAAAAAAGACAGAAGTGAGGAGCAAGAAAAGCATCTTCGAATATTTCAGATATCAAAACTACGACGGCTAATTTACACATAGCACCTGCCACTGCAATAGCTAGCTAGATGTTTCTGAATAAGATGCATATGAATAAAAATGTCATCCATGTGTTTGCTGTTTAATGCAGATCAATATTCATATACATATTACAAGGACAGCACCAAGGAAACAGTGACACAGTCATCTTTGAATTCTACAGATATCCAAACTAACTTGGCCAATTTACACATAGCACCTGCTCATGCAATGGCTAGTAAGATGTATATGATTAAAATAGATAATGCGTATGAATAAGATCAATGTGATCCATGGTTTTTTACTATTTGTTGTCGTAAAGTGAACATTACAAAGATAGCACGGAGGAAGTGATGTCGAAGTGACTGTTGGTGATGCCGGCCATTGACGTTGCCATTGAGCGCGTGTGATGTGACCTGTGTCCGAGCGCACCTCTGCTGTTACAGGACGGGGTCGGCCATTTTATTCAGCTATCGCGTGAGCCTAGGGAAACCTAACGGCTGAAACGCTCCTGACACCGCTAACTAAAGCTAGCGGATACTGTAAATGCTATCTGTCTGCTCCCTCCGCTCACTGCTTCCTCACCTGCTCCCATCTGAGTGGCTTTGTCCATAGATCAAGAGATAGTAGTTAGCTGGCAGGAGCTGTATCCATCCCCTCCTTCCCAGTCCATTTCACTCTCTTCTAGACAGTGTTCCACAATCAGAGCGGAAGAGTCCTCAGCTCCGTTTAATTTTGGCCGAATGCCATCGCCAAGCGAGGCCGCCGGTCAAGTGGCGCACTGAAGGACGACTCCCCAGCAGTGCTGCTCTCCAGAGGCCTGCGGTTTGTGTGCTGTGTGTGTATGCCATCCTTCTCATCTTTTTCCTACCCTCGCTGGTCCAGGCTAGTTTTACGAACTGCTCTGTGGCACCGCTGAACCTGGTTACCTGAGCCTCAGGAACAGCAACGGTACAGAACTGAGCTGTCATCGCGTAGGTCTTTACCGCAGGAGGGAGTAGTCTTTCGGCCGCCGAAGCCAGCTTCCTCGGGGATATTCTCAGCTTCCCTCACTGGGTATATTCTTTTACCGCTGAAGCTGTCCTCTGCAGGCCTCACTGTCAGACTAAAGCTATCACTTCATATTTTGTAATAACTGTGTTTTTAAATTTAGATATTTGTTGCCATGATCTGTTTTCACAAGTTATTTGGCTATTGCAGAATTCAAAAACATTATTTAAATATAAATGACATACATTTGGTTAGTGGGAATGAACGAATAGAGATGAAGCCATGGCTGGTCACATGGGAGTAGGTGACTGGTGTCCAGGGGTAACGGAGAGAGAAACTTTTTTTTCCATAAATACAGGGAAAAGGCACCAGCTGTCTAAGTAAAAATCCGTTCTCTGTTGTAGCTGGTATATTGCTGTATTGTCAGCAGGGGCAGATCCTGGCATGAGTAAGATGGGCGATTGCCCAGAGCAGTGTATTCTGCGGGGGTGTCGCTTAGCGAACTGTTGACGAATTCCCCCGGTGAACAGCTTTCAGCTTTACCACCTCCCATAGGTCGACGACTTTTCCCGTCACCAGCCCCCACCCCCCCCACGCAAACAGGTGATGAAGTTCTCCTGGCTGCATCATGAGCTTTGACCAGCACTGGTTGTAAAATATGTATAAATTGGTCACAATGTGACCAATGTGTACATTCCTCTGCCACACTATAGCATGCCGGATCTTGTGCTGGTTTACTCCCCTCCCCCCGCCCCATTTCCAGCCAAGAAATCAATTACATTGTGCTGGACCCCTGTCACGCACAATCAGAAATTATACATTGAAACAAGAATCGCAGCGTGAAAGCAAGCAAGGATCAACAAGGTTGGACCGCGAGCAAGTGAATAAGTCTGCTGGCAAGGTGCTGAGAGGTGAACCAAAAAATGATACTCCCGTTATTTCAACTAAAGCATTTGCCACGTTTGGAGGATTTAAGGCTGACTGAAATTCCAGCGTGCCTGTTCTTACGTGTTCTCTGCTCCATTAACAGGCCCGAGACACACCCTGGGAGACAAGTAGCTGTGATTCGATTGAACTAATCCAAGGAGCTACTCTGTCTCCAAAGAGTGGATGGCCAAAGAGAGAGACGGCGCTCTGAGTGAGGATTATCCCTGAACTTCACTCAGCACAAGTAAGGTGCGGCGCGGGGGAGCAACAGAAGGAAATCAATAATTATCACCACTTTTTCAGAACTTTTTATCACTGGGACCAATCATTAATTTACTGATAAAGGACGCTATTACTGTGAGAATTTACTTATATTTTATATATACAAATGAGGTACAAATGAAACAATGTTTCACTGTGCAAATGGACTAATTCCAAATAAGGTTTGGCTCTATTTTCTTAATGCAGCTAGGTACTATATACACTAAATATACCATCATTATAATTTGATTATGTTAAACTGTATTTAGAGTAGCATAGAGAGAAAAATGTGCGGGACTGCTGATCAGGGAGGGAACAGGCACGTTTGCTTAAGAAATAAATAAATACATAAATAGCATTATCAGGATGTTAGATAGATAGATAGATAGATAGATAGATAGATAGATAGATAGATAGATAGAATGTGAATTTGAAAGTGAATATCAC
>JAODKF010000030.1:18992166-19010449 GCA_026779585.1 Mormyrus proboscirostris
TCCCCCCCCCCCCCCCCCCCCCAATTTCATTCTTTATTAAGCCCCAGATTGGAAGTCGCTGGATAGTAAATAAATAATGAATTGTTCTTGTGCCGCTGCGGCCTGCGTAGGATCTGTCAGCGATCCGTGAGGCCCTGCACATCTTTATTAAGTGGAATGAAGTCCCCGCCAAGCTTAGCTGCCTGGGAGACTGTCAGAACTCGCGAAAGGCTGCGTCTTCTCATGTGGCACCTCTGATGTAATTACGCGATGAGCGCTACTGATCAAACGATATAAAGGCATTGACAGTAAAGGAGAGCGAGGGCCGTCGTGCTCTTTACTTCATCACGCCTGGTGTTTAAAATATTAACCGCTGACACACCCTAAGGCACCTGCGGTGTACTGCTTAAGGGGTTGGCCTGGTAACAAAGAAAGAAAATATATCCCTGAGGGTAAATGCTGTTTCACTGTGTTACCTGCTACTGCAGATAAATACATATATAAATGCATAATATTATAAGCTATGCAAACTAATCTTCAATAATGTACTTGCATAATATGATTATACAGCAATATTTATAATCTTCAATAATTTCTAACTTGCTATAATAAAATAAAATGTTTCACACAGATAACAATTAGAAAGTACACATTAGATGAGATTAAGATGCTCTTGTTTACAAATAATACTTCAACAATATTTCTAGGGCAAGAATTAGGCTGCATTGCAGTATTTGTCATGGGATGTGGCAAAATATGAAACAATTGTGGTTATAAATCTTTAAGGCTTTTAACAGAAATGCTGTATTTGAACTTTGACGGCACCATGTTTCACTCATGTTTTCTTACCGCTTTCAATTATGAGAAAAGGATTAAACTCTTACATGTGAATTTTTCAAATTCCTCACCAGCTGGTCTGCAGCAGCAAAAGATCCACTGCATACAGTCAGAACTAAGAGGGTTTTAAAGGACTGCCAAGGTCAAGCTTATTAATACACATTTGTCTAGGCGATTTCTTCCACTTTGTTTTCTGAACTAGCGGCTTGAGCTAAAAGAATCAGAATTATAGAAAAGCCAGGGCAATGGTTTGCACATCCATCTTTATTCTGCCTGGAACGGTGCTGGATAATGGTGAATAACACTGAATTTTATAGTCAATGGCAATGTATTGTTCAAGAACTTCCAAAATTAGTTAAAATATGAAGGTACAGCTGAACAATGATTTATAACACAGAAATTGTTAAAAGTAATATGAAATTTCTGTTTTGTATAACAATAAGAAATGTAATTTTATTCCTTTGTATAAAAAATGTTAAAAAGAGTAAAATGAATATTCCTTAAAATGTTAAAATAAAAATGAGAGCCTGCAAAATTTTCAGTGCTCATGACCATATTATTGCTTGACTTAATATTGTAACTAGTACTCTAGTCCGGTCTACTGTACGTTAGTTGAACGTTACTGTTAATATGTTCAACTAGGGCAGAACACCGGCAACAATTGTTGAACGGAGAAGATGCAGAAAGGATTTATAACACATTTTAAAAAATGTCAGATCACAGATGTGAATTTCTCGATAATGCGCAATAACTCCCTGTCACATTCAAAGCCCAAAATGCACTATTTTCTCAAGTTCCTTGGCGTTGTCATTTTTATAACAATGAAAAAAAAATTAACAATTGTCCCCAGTCTCCCCTACACAGAGAACAAAGGACCTTTCACTTCGTGGTTAATCTCCACTCTAACTTGTTCATTAACGGCCAACATAGGCCACAGCGCACGGAGAGCCAGCTGGATATCAACATCAACATTATTAATGAGCATATCTTCCATTGTTGAAGCTGAACTGTATGCATCTTAATGCACGTTACGATATGCGACTCAGCGCCATGCATATAAATATGCTATCAGCACGACTCTCTAGCGCAGTGTGTCAGTGCAGTTTCAATGCATCTGTGTGTCATGCGTGTTCAAGCGTGTGCGCATGTGGCTGCTTGCCATCGCTTGTCATTGACAGAACGGGTGCTGTGAACTCCGAGGGGTTTGTTAAGTGTGAGGTTTTGTTGGTTCTAGTTTAACTCCGGAGTCCTTAGGTGTTTTTTGGCTGGGACGGACTAACATGCGGGTGGGCAGCTGCAGCCAGATGTGCGCTCTGTCTGAAGCTGGCGGTCCTCCCGGGATCAGACATGGGCTAAAAGAAGGGGAAAAGAATACCTTAACTATTACCCATTTTTCTTTTCTTTTTAGAATACATATATATTCTGTTTCTGTATCTGCTTTGAAACCAGGACATATGAGACCCGCACTCTTATTTTCTGTACGAGCTTCTAGAACGTACAGTCCTGACTCGGTGTCATATACTTGGCAGCGATCGCTGTAGCAGATGTACCGAACGCAAGTTCAAGAACATCCTATGGCTATACACAGAGCCTGCTTTGTTAATAAAATAAAAACAGGTTAAGCCATATTACATAATTACTGGATGGGGGGGGGGGGGTGTACACATGCCTTCTCAACAATGCTGTTCAACGACCCGTGTCTTTCAGTGATTCTACTTGTCAAAGGAATGATACATGATTCTCGAGAAGAAAGAGACAGATCCTAAATTAGAAATATTCCATTGTACAGACCTAATCTCAGAAATACCCCCATTTAAGAGCTTTCTTACAGTTTACGAGAAATCTCCCATAGACTGGGCTGTCCTGCTGTATTTAACTTTCCCCGATCAGTTTTCTGCCGCGAGTTACAAATAGCCCATGCAGGACTTTCGCACCTCAACTGAATAATTCAATAAAAAAATAGGAATGACAAACTGTGTCTATTGATGAGTCACAACATAATCTAGTGGGTAAATCATTTAACGAAGTAGAATGGACCGCACTGGATTGTTTTATCACCATCTAGTGGCATATTCTGTAGTACACTAATGGCTTTTTAAAAACTTTACATAGCCTAAGTTCATGGTAAATGGTAGCAAAGCGTATAAATTATTTTGGTGACTTTTAATAATTGAAGGAATTTTAACATTAACCAGTTATTAACATAAATTAAACGCATGCTGTTTGTGTGTTTTCTGATAAATGAAAACAATTTCCATAAAATACACAGAGTACTCAATGAGCAGAATAGTTAAGCACTCTTTATTTTCAAATAAGTAAATTAACTCGCTGTGCTTGATTTGTTACAACATGGTGCTCATTTCTAAAATTATTAATTTGAAAAAGGTGTCCTCTTCTTAGAGGTAACCTTTTATTGTTTTCATGGGTTAGTTTAGTAATATGATCCAAAAACTACAGGAAGCAGTAAATAGACTACAATTATGACGGAAGGAAAGTTTAAGTTCCGTTTCAGATATTGTTCTTCCGGTTCACATGTAGGCCCAAAATCCGCCCGGCAACGTTGTGTTGAAGCGTCGGAGTGTTCATTTTTCTTATGCTAATGCAGTTTATCTTTTTGCTGTAGCATTGTGAAGTGTGAAATAACCCTTTCAAAATGCCGCGGATTATGATCAAGGGGGGTGTCTGGAGGAACACCGAGGTATGTGCATCCTTTCGATTGCTTTTGTACTACACCTGCATCACATTGGCAGAGTTTGCTAACTGGCTAGCTAGCTAGCTAAACGATGAGAAGCTACTACCACTCTGTTGCTTGTGTATCTAACTCATCGTGTGTCTTTAAAAAATAACCGATTGCTGCGTTTAATGTGTTCAGTTACTTTATTTAATGTGCCGTTTGGTAAATTGCGCCCATATCTTCCAATCTCACAACAGTAACGTTTTCCTTTAGCTGCATTATCACTCATCCTTTTGCTTTTCTACAGCAAGCTGTTAATTACTTCTGTCGAAGCGTGATTGCATATGGGTTCTCAGTTGGAAACCTGATAATCATATAATTTTTCCAGTTGTGGTTAATATGCTCATTACCTTAACAGCTATTATTCGTCCCCGCACTTCTTTAATTTGACGTCGTGCCGGTAGACACGATTTTCAGAATGGTCATGACACTAATGTTGTTTCTCAGGCTCTGCTATGGTCTATTATTTATGCTATTATACATATTACTTTTCATCACTACTTGTCTCCATGCACAAATCTTTTCTATAGGATGAAATCCTTAAGGCGGCTGTTATGAAATATGGCAAAAACCAGTGGTCGAGAATTGCGTCGCTTCTACACAGAAAGTCAGCCAAACAGTGTAAAGCCAGATGGTAAGTGTGTATTAATAGCGCATACGGGCTTTTTGGTGTGAGTCCTGCAGATTTAATTCACATGAGGTTCTGTATCAATCAATGATTGTACATATCTGGGTATACACGTAGCGTGTTGGTGAAGGAAATTATCAAGGGCTATCTGTCAGCTTGAGTTCCGGGGAAGGGAGAAAGGTGTCCGCTGTTTGTTTTAATAAAACTCAGATATTACCCACTTAAATAATCGTACTTAAATGCATTAAATATTTTTTGGACCATACCTGCCATCAGCCATTTTACTGTATCAAATAAAGAGTGTGTCTGTCTAATACTGGCTGAGTAGTATTTTGGGGAAAGTAAATCCATTATAAAATCAAAGTAGAAAAAAAAAAATCAAGAAAAAACTGACTTATTTTGCCAGTGCTTAGTGGCTGATGAGACCACAACAGAGGTTCATTAGCTTGTGCAGTCTTCCCCACACACTAGGTCATGAAAATCTGATTTCCGAAATTCAGTAGCAGAAACTAGCAATTTAAATCTCTTATTAGTCTTTATTTCCCATGGAGCCCAGTATCTCAGCTACTTTTATATCTCAAGTGTTTACTATGTAAATGAAGTCAGATAGCATTTTTAGTATTTATTCTAGATCTAATTCAGGATAAAATTGCAGTTTCATTCTTTTGTATATCTGAATAATGTGCCTGTTTGTGTAATAGATGTAATACATGTTACATATACTAATCTATATACTAATTATCGGTTGTTTGAGTTGTAAGGCTTGACCGTGATGTTACGTTGTTGTGTCGATGTGTTCCAGGTACGAGTGGCTTGACCCCAGCATCAAGAAGACAGAATGGTCCCGCGAGGAAGAGGAGAAGCTGCTTCACTTGGCGAAGTTGATGCCGACGCAGTGGAGGACCATCGCCCCTATAATTGGGAGGACTGCTGCCCAGTGCTTGGAGCACTATGAGTTTCTTTTGTGAGTGTAGCTTAATTTGCTACTTTGACACAGTAGGTGCTTGTGCTGAATGTCATATTCTGACCTCATCAGGCATCCTTGTTGATGTTTAAGAACTGCAGGATTTTACAGTCCTGGGCCCTTTTAAAATTGTTGAATCTTCTAGTCAAGGCCAGATGAAGGGAACACATCATCTTGAAATGGTTTCAAAAGTCCTTTTAAGAATTATAGGTTCTTTACCCATGTTTTCTGATCTTTTCATAAGGTGTGGTTTATCTTCCAAGATTCTACTTGAAGCACAATCCAGCCATGGGCTCTTTTCAGTCTGCAGGCTCTCTAAACATTTATCTCCTTTTGAATGATTAATGGATATATTGAGAAGGTTAAGTGGTCATTTCGACGTGTGCCGATGAGATTCGTGCTGTTTCAGAGACAAAGCCGCCCAGAGGGACAATGAGGAAGACGGGGCAGATGACCCTCGCAAGCTCAAGCCCGGCGAGATCGATCCCAACCCAGAGACCAAGCCGGCCAGGCCCGATCCTGTGGATATGGATGAAGGCAAATGCGCTGCAGTGTTACACTGACTTGAATCTGGAAATTCACATATAATTTATCTATTATTAAAGAGGTGGAAAGTTCAGGTCTAGAAAGTACAAGTCCAGACCGGTATTTTTGTTATAACCGATCAGTTGAGTAGCCTGTAGCTGTGACACTTTATGCACAGATGTTTGGTTGAAACAAAACACCTTCTGGACCTGAACTTTCCACCTCTGATTTTTTTCAGACCAGTTGGTTATTAATCGTTTTAAACAGACATATTGACATGTTTGGACCTGTACTGATTCACGCGGTTGATTTAATATTATAGTCCATTTTTTTTTCCTTAGATATATGGCATATTATCCAAAACATTTTATTGAATGTTCCTGCATGTTTTTTTTTTAGCGTTGAATGTGATGCGCAAGATGGTCTGTTATGCTTGAACGGTACAGAACGCGTTGTTCGCCCGCGCTTGAGCACCCGTCCTCTGTCTGAGTTAATCTGTTTTGGCTGTTCAGATGAGCTGGAGATGCTGTCAGAGGCCAGAGCTCGCTTGGCCAACACCCAGGGCAAGAAGGCCAAGCGGAAAGCCAGAGAGAAGCAGCTGGAAGAGGCCAGGTCTGTCTGTGGGCGTTAATGAGGAAGCCTCGTAATGAACATTCAAAGATGTGTACCACAGAGATATTAAAATGTGATGCTGCTGTTCGTACTGGGGAAGCATTCTGCATAATAAAATATTAGATTTTATTTTTCATAATTAGTTGCTTAAATTCAATACCAGTTAAAACCCATGTGGTACCATAGACAAGCTTCACTGCCCCCCCATACGAGAACGTGAAATAGGCTTCTTAAGTCAGCACAACCCCTCATACGATAAATCCTATATTTACACAAGTACTGGTATGTCAGAATTCTTCTCTTTGCTTATCTCGTCTTGCTCTCCATAGCTTGAGGGTCACAGCTCAGGGCCAGTCAATGTGTTCTGGGTAATTAATGTCTTTAGCTCGTTTTATGCCGTTCCCGGCCGACCTGCTCAATAACTATTAAGTTTGTCATTTGTGAGCCGTGCCCGGGACCATCGACGATGACCACTCGGGTCGGCACGCCGTTAGATTTCTGGGAGGATCTTGAGGTACTTGCCGCGTTCACAGGCGCCTGGCCGCTCTCCAGAAGCGGCGCGAACTGCGGGCCGCCGGGATCGACATCCAGAAGAAGAGGAAGAAGAAGAGGGGCGTGGACTACAATGCAGAGATCCCCTTTGAGAAGAAGCCGGCGCTGGGCTTTTACGACACCTCCATGGAGAATTACGACGCTCTGGAGCCGAACTTCAAGAGACTCCGGCAGCAGCACTTGGACGGGGAGCTCAGGAGGTGAGTGACCATGCGAGGGGGAAATGAGACATCGAAGAATCAAGAAAGGAGTGCAGTGTGTGGCTCAGAGAGAAAGCATGCCGTGCCTGTGAGCGGCAGGTCGCTGGTTCACGTCCCACAGTCAGGAGAATGATGTTACTTTTAGGTCCTTGACCAAGATCCAAGAGTCCCAGTTTCTCTAGAGTTACTGACTGATCATGCTTTCTGACAGTGAAAGCTGATTTGGATAAAAGTGTTTGCTAAGTAAATGTAGTGGAGGGTACTTAATGTTATTTATAAACCGTGGCAATTATGAGACTGAAGCAGAAGATTTGCACGTGAAAGGTAACTAATGGAAAATTACGGAATATATCAATTTTCAATTTCAATTTTGTGTGTGGCAAGTACGTCACGATCACCGAGATGAACCATTCTAATGCGGTGACCTTGGCCCCTGATGATGTCGTCCTCAATTCCCGGCCCTAGTGAGAGGGAGGAAAGGGAGCGTAAAAAGGACAAGCAGAAGATGAAGAAAAAGAAGGAATCCGACCTCCCGTCAGCCATCCTGCAGACGAGCGGGGTGTCGGAGTTCACAAAGAAGAGGAGCAAGCTGGTCCTTCCTGCTCCACAGGTGAGCTGAATGTGCAAGAGGTCTTTGTGCGGTTATTTTTTAATACATCTGTGTGTGTGTGTGTGTGTGTGTGTGTATGTATGTATGTATGTATGTATGTGTGTATCTAGCTAGCTAGCATGTCCTGCCGGTACAACAACGAACAGGTTGATGAAGGTGAACCCTAACCCAGAGTGTGACATTACTTACTCTCTTTACATTACATTTATTCAGCAGAGACTTTAGTCCAGCATAGCATACAAGTGCGGATCAAAAAACAGGGTCAGAGAATTTCCCCAGAGAAATTAGGGTTAAGGGCCTCGCTCAACGGCCCATTGGCAAAATCACTCTGCCAGCCTCGGGATTTAAACTGGCAACCTTCTGTTCAAGGCCACAGAGTCCTAATGCAAAGGGTGAAACTCGCCGACCTAAACTTGTGAATTTCTGTTCCAGGTTTAAACTTTAAACCTTCATGTTAAGTACTGGGCATCCTATTAACCATGCCTCTATGCCTTGGTAGACCTCGAGTTTGATGATCTTTTATTACATGTCGGAGACGGCTGGTTTAGGTGTGCTGGTGAAAAGTTGCCTGACTGTATTCCGTATGGGCATGTGCTTGAACTCAGATCTCCGACTCGGAGCTGGAGGAGGTGGTGAAGCTGGGCCAGGCCAGCGAGGTCGCCCGGCAGACTGCGGAAGAGTCTGGAATCACCAACTCCGCATCCAGCGCACTGCTGTCAGAATACAATGTCACCAACAACACCATGGCCCTCCGCACACCCAAGACCCCGGCAGCGCAGGACAAGATTCTCCAAGTCAGTTCAGCCTCCTTTCCTGCTCAGACATTCCTTTTCCACAATTAGTAATTATATGAAGTATAATCCTGCTATTGCAACGATGACTTCAAACAAGACAGTTTCCTATAGGGCTACACATAAATACCTCTATGTGACACTTCCAACAGGAAGCCCAGAATCTGATGGCCCTAACCAACGTGGACACGCCCCTCAAAGGTGGCTTAAACACCCCCCTCCATGAGAGCGACTTCTCTGGGGTCACCCCCCAGAGACAGGTGGTACAGACGCCAAACACGGTCCTCGCCACGCCTTTCCGGTACGTGACTGCTAAAAATGTAGTGCGAGCGTGTTACGAAGGCAAAACACAGTAACTGCATGTTTCATCAAAATCGGAATTATGACTGAAAATTCGGGTCTCGTAGGTTCTGTTCTCGAAACGCAGTTTTAATTCGATGCCCGGTTTTGAAGAAAATGGTTGGAAAATCAGTTTCTGTGAAATCCACACTAAAACCAAGGCGATGCATCTTTTCTTTCCTCTGTGTCAGCATAGTTACTGCGTTTTGCCTTCATAGAGCAGAATGTATTTCTGGGCTTTATCTGGTGCTCAAGCACAGCTAATCCTCGTTTAGCGACTGATTTCCATTGCAGTTGCCAGGTCGTTAAGTAAGTGAAAATCACGGTAGCCCAGGCGTGACTCTCACTGCTTCTACCTTTACTGCAGCTGTCCGTACTTAATTCATTTTATCCTTCATGAAGTGGATGTTTTTACCAGCATTTTGTAAATTCTACTTAAAAATATCTCTCACTCCGGGATATATTCTCAGATGTATGAAATTTGGTCAAAATGCATGTATTGGATGGAAAATAATTTATTTTAACTAATTTTGCATTTGTGAATGGTCCCCAACCAAAGTAATCACTAAATGGGATTGGTGGGATTGGTTATTGCATTGTCTGAGTAAATCTATTTGGTTAATTGTGTTTTGAAAAAGAACCCCAAGTCATCCATCAGAAGGCATGACCCCACAGGGGGGGCTCACGCCCAAATCTACCATAGGAGTTACACCTCTGAGGACTCCCTTACGAGACAAACTTAATATCAATGCAGAAGATGGGACGATAGACTACTCTGATCCAGCGTACTCCAAACATCTGGTGAGTGTGATGGACCAGCGCCTAGTATCAGCCTACTGAGATTGAGGCTGTTGACTCCAAGAGTCTTGAGGTCAAACTCTAGTTGCTCGACTTGAAAGTCCTCGGTAAATGTAACTCGTACTAAAATGTCCCACAATGTCCGACAGCAAAAAGAGTCCCGGGAACAGCTGAAGCTGGGCCTGATGGCGCTACCCTTGCCCAAGAACGACTTTGAGATCGTGCTGCCGGAGAACGCAGAGAAGGAATTGGAAGAGCAGGATGTGGATGAGAGCTTTGTGGAGGACGCCGCCGAAATCGAGCTCCGCAAACAGGTCAGGGCTTCGTTTGTTGGGTTTTTAAATGTAACCTGCCGTATGAGCATAGTGAGGTTTCACTGGGCGGGGTGGGGGTATTTAATTAACCGGTATAACTTATTAACGTGCAAACTCCAAAAATGCAATTATCTTCTCTTCGTTACATGGATTTTTTTTTTTTTTTGTGTTTTTGTGTTCTTTTAACTATTCAACTTAATTTCTCTTCCCCGGCTCTTTGCTGATGCATGTAATTAGGGTTTTATTAAGTAGCTTCCTTGAGATGCTATTTCTATGTTAAATATCTTTGTGTACCTCGTTTCCTTGAATGAATCCTAATGAGCGAGGAGCTTATGGTATCCACTGCCTTAATAGGCTGTGAGAGACGCTGAGCGCGAGAAGGAGCTGAAGCAGAGGCACATCGCGGTACAGAGGGATTTGCCGAGGCCTTCCGACGTGAGTTCGGCTATTTCGTCAATTGATGTTAATTGTACCGCATGCACTTGCCATCAGGGGGTGCTGTTTTATCATGCCTCTGATTGTACCCAATTCTTGCTTATTCATGCGGAAAACAAGGTCAACGAGACGATTCTGAGACCTCTGAACATCGAGCCCCCACTGACGGAGCTTCAGCAGGCCGAGGAGCTCATCAAACGCGAGATGATCACCATGCTCCACTACGACAGCCTGCATCACCCCTACGCAGACTCCCTGCTCAAGAAGGGCAAGGCTGCCGGCTTGGGCTCCGGCAGCGCCGAGCACATGGCGTACCTGGAGAAACACGCCTACGAGAAGGTCTCTGAGGAGGACCTCCGAAAGGTCAGCCCGACGTGAGGCGAATGTTATGCGACGTGACCTTCGGCTTACGAAAGGATGCTTTCGTTTCGTTTCAGAATTACCTCATTCAGGCCTAGTAAAGACATTTTGCAAAAAGACATAAGCACAAAATAAGTTAGTAATTAATAGTTAGTAAAAAGTTATTTTCACTTTATTCATCAATAACCAAGATGATGCTTACCTTTGTGGATGCCAATGATACTGTCACTAATTTCTAGCCAAATATTATGCGTCTCCCCCACCCCCCGAGCATCAGGTATTGCTTATATGTCAACTGAGCGACATGCTGATTGATTGACAACTTGGTCTGCTATCTTTGCCTGCCAGGCGGTGGAGCTTCTGGCTCAGGAGATGGAGGTCGTCAAGCATGGTATGGGCCACGGTGACCTGTCCATCGAGGCCTACAACCAGGTGTGGGAGGAGTGCTACAGCCAGGTCCTCTACCTAGCCGGGCAGGGCCGCTACACAAGAGCCAACCTGGCCAGCAAGAAGGATAGGATTGAGTCCCTGGAGAAGAAGCTGGAGGTAAGAGATGGAATGGAATGATCGGAAAGGGATACACTGCATTTTTAAATGCTGGTTGTCATTCTAGGTTTGTCCTGTAGGGGGCAGCATTGATTAATTTGTGATTATTAGAATACTTATTTTCTGTTATGCAGAACATCTTAAAATTGTTGAGCAAAGGCTAGTTGAAGATGCATCAGTATTAATACAAGTATGAAATTACTGCTATTTGTTTGATGTGGGTTATGATTACAGTAGTATAACAATACAGTATCCTTTGTGTAATGAAATTTATATAGTGCCGTGATACCATTGTTAATCATATCCAAGTTTTTATACTTGGGTGATCATGGAATATGGATGAGAATATTGCTAATTATGTTCGGTACAGGGTGTTGGTGAGATGTTTCGATTACCAGATGAAAATGTTAACTATAAACAATTTAGTTTTGTAATACTTATTCTCTGCAGTTTTTTGTAGTTGTACACGGTGTAAAACGCGAAACCTGACTGCTACGGCATCATTTCATTCCGGGGGACCCAGAACCTTCAGTTAATGGAGGGGAGTCACAGAGGATGCATTTGTGTGACGTTTCTTGGCAGGAGATGCCGGAAGGCCTCTAGGACTGTATATACGCAGCCACCCCCCTTAAAAAGAAACGTGGCAGAGCCAGCAGGGGGGCACGCGGGTGGGTAGATTTGGGCAGCGGCATGCGCTGAGGGCCCTGAGGGGCTGCCACCAGTTCATTGGGGGGGTTAGCAACATTCTTTTGTCGTGGCAGCAGAATGCCACATTTATTTAGCTGGACCCCAGCATTTGTGGAGTTGCGGGTGTTAGGGTGTCTGTGCTGGGGGGGGCTTCCTGTGCTAACCTCTGATGTACCAGCACAACCACAAGAGTGGTACAGAGGTTATGGCCAATAGCATTAACAGTTCAGGCGAGGCCTTCGGGGGGGGGGGGTCTTAAGAGTATGTTATTTTGCTGGTATTACAGGAAAACAAATGGTTTGTTTTATGGCCCGGACACCATTTCCCACCCCCAAGCTCTCTGTCATACTCTAGATTTTCTGTTTTCAAGGACACGGAAGCTTTGAGGTGGCCCGTTAGCATGTTGTTGGTGAAACTGACCATTCCTTACCGGAATACTCGTAGAGGGCAACAATTCCAGTAAGAAAACAGGCCCATTATGGGAAATGCTTGCTTGCTCCCCGCCCCCCCCCCAACACTGGGGGGGGTGGAAAGGTGCATTATGTTTGGGCTTTCATGTATTGACGTTGGAACTGCATAGTTCTCTTTTTCCAGTTCATATTTTTGTTTTAACTGGCCGTTCTTTCATAAGTCACAGGTAGTTGTAAAGTTATAGTATTTGAAAGTCAGTCATGCATAGGGGTAATTATTGTGGCTGTTTTCCCCTCTATCTGTGCTGCTGATCTCCTCCTTGCTTCTGAATTGCCACTCTGCAGAATATTACAGTGGCGGCTTTTGAAATTTCAGAAGTTTGTACGTCCAACTCTGAAACTATTTAGATAAACTGTACTAGTTTCTCCACTGCAATTAACAGAATAATGCAAAGGTATTTGGTATCTGCTCTGATTTTTATATGACGACGACCAGTGATGGAATTGATTTAATGAATTTTGTCTGACTTCTAGACCAACCCCAAAAATGAATATACAGATAACAATGAAAGAACCTGGTTGTACTTAACTGGTATTTTCTCTTGTTTGTGTGTCATACGGTCAGCTCTGTCTGTCTGTCTGGGCTTTCTTTGGAGTTTTAAGTGCAAGTGCATGTCGGCGCTGCTGTTAATCACTGTATTTCCTGGATGGGGAATTCGTACAACTTTGGGAGCTGTTGTCTTGCCACAGTAAGGATTATGAGGTTGTGCCCATAGCTTCTGTTGGGTGGGTGGATGGACGGACGGACGGGTAGATGATGAGAGCTGTCCAGGGAATACATTGTTCTAACATTATCTAATTGTTTTTTATTTTATTTACCAACCTACTAACCTGGAGTGTTACCCATTTTCCTTGCCTATAGATAAACCGAGGCCATATGACAGCAGAAGCCAAGAGAGCAGCAAAGATGGAGAAGAAACTGAAGATCCTGTTGGGAGGCTACCAGTCCAGGGCCATGGGACTGGTGAAGCAGCTGAGTGACCTGGGAGACCAGGTGGAGCAGGCCGTGGTGGAGCTCCGCACCTTCCAGGAGCTGAAGAAGCAGGAGGACCTGGCCATCCCACGCAGGCAGGAGGTGAGCAACCGCCGGCTTTTGCCTTTTTGGTTTTTACCACACAGCTTTGGCTGCTCGCTAATTCTAGTACTTCTGCTGTGGGCATGTATTCCCAGGGGCTTCTGGGAAGGGTGCAAGTAGAGATCATCTAAGATACTGATAAAGCGAGAGTGGGCGGATTGTGGAAACGGGCCGAATTTGTCAAACGTAGGCCAAGTTCAGCATAGACATAATAAATACCGGGCGAAAATTGACCCGTCAGCATTCAAGACGTTTCGCAAGACGAGTGTGGCTCCTTGGCGCTCCACTCCTTCTACGCGGAGAGCGTGTGGGCCCCGTCAGCAAAAAAAGGAGGAAGAGAAGAGGGCGAATGACGTTCCCCGTGTTTTTCTTTGTCAGGCTCTCCGGGAGGACGTGCAGAGACAGCAGGAGAGAGAGAGGGAACTCCAACAGAGGTTTGCAGACTTGCTCCTGGAGAAGGAGAACCTTCTGTCTTCCAAGTTTTAAAATAGGACTTCAGATCCGCCGAGGTCCTTGTTCTGCGCTGGCCGTCCCCAGTCAGTCTCCCTTCAGCGTTGGCAGTGTGGCTGTAATGAAATGCTTCAACAAAAAGGGGGGGGGGGAACTCCACCATTTTTGGTCCCTTACCAGTCATCGCTTTGGAATCGATTCCGCACATTTCCCCGCTTGAGTATGTGTCGATTTGTAGAGATGGTCGTTTTTCTTCAACCAGCTATTTCACACGGCATGATAGTCTACATGTTGAAGTACGCGCATACCAATACTCTTACCGTAGTCTTAGGAGGAACGTGTGAAAGTGTTTCTCTAGATGGTTTGACATACCTTTGAGCTGAATCTGTATGATAAACCCGGAACTTGTTTTGCATATCCTCTCTGTAAGTGCCCAGCCTACTTGTGGCTTCTGCCTCAGACCTGTCATTCCTGCCGTCTGCAAGTGTCAAACGTATAACTCAAATTTTAGTTATGCCCCGAAGTTGTTTTTTTTCCCTTTTAAAACATGTTTATTTGCTTTCATATCCTGAACCTGGAATGTATTGATCACATCTGGGAAATAAATGGTAATTGACTTGCCAGTGTCCTTTGTCTAATGTATTATGTTTAACGGAGATTTCAGGTCCAAAGAGTACAAATCCAGACCAGGATTTAGTTTCAACCAACCACTTAACTACTCTGTGACTGTGACTCTCTATACTCAGCTAATTGGTTGAAACAAAACCTTGGTCTGGATTTGTACTCCCTGGACCTGAAATCTCCACCTCTGGATATAGTTGAGAGAGTAGGTAGATCCTGGGGAAACTGGGCTAAAAATTCATCCATTGCACGGTATACACACACAATGGGCAATTTGGTAATGGCAATTCATCTCTGCATGTATTTAGCCAATAAGAGAACAAGAGAGCATGGTGGTACAATGGTTAGCACTGCTGTCTCACCTATAGGACCTGGGTTCAAATCTCCACCAGGGTTCTGTGTGTGGTGCTTGCATTTTCCTTACACATTGTATGCAGGTACTGCAGCACTCTAGCTGCCCACACAAAAACATGCTGAGATGAATTGGCTTCACCAAATTGCCTGTGGGTGGGATGAGACTGAAGTGCTCCAGGTACTGCAGCACAGAACCTTGGTGGAGATTCGAACCTGGGTCCTACAGGTGAGAAACACGGTGCTAACCATTGTACCACCACCTACTGGCCCATCTTATGGGCCAAATATATGCGGAGATTAATTGGCATCACCAAATTGCCCATGGGTAGGTAGGTTCAGACTGAAGTGCTGCAGAGGAAACATGAGGAAAACTGCAAGCCCTAAACACAGATCCCTGGTGGGGGTTTGAACCATAGTCTCAAGGGTGTGAGACAACAGTGCTAACCACTGCACCACCATCTTATGGGCTAAATAACTGTTGGATTTATAATATCAGCGATTCTCCAGGAGAGGAGCAACCAAACCCATACAGCGCTGTCAACTGGTTTTTTGGTCAGGGATCAGGACCCCCAGGAATCGTTACCTAATGTCAATGACACCGGTGTCGCCTCACCTTTGCTTCTCAGGTAGGTAGCAGGGAATGTTTGTAGTTACGAGCACTCAGTCAGTTTTTCATACATGTACATTTTCACATAAAGCACTGTAGCATCATAACACATTACAATTAGATTTAAAAAATAAAAAGGTCAGATGACACAGTGGTTAACACCCCCTCATACCTCTAGCACCGGGTTTGAGTCTCTGCCATGCTTCTATGCGTTCTCCCCGTGTCATTGTGGGGTTCCCCCCACGGTCCAAAAGCATGCTTAGCTGAAACTAATTGGAGCTGGAATTATTGCCCCATCCATGGTGGTTCCCTGCCTTACATTTGTGGGTTCTGGACCCCTGTGACCATGAATAAGACAAGCAGTTACAGAAAGTGAATGAAGAGTCTGTGTGCCCTGCAATAGGTTGGCACCCCATCCTGGGTTATTCCCTGCCGTTTAGTCACAGCTTCTTAGATGGGGTCGAGAGAGACCCGATCCTGAGTACGACAAGCAGTTACAGAGGGAGGATGGATGGATGGATGGATGGATACAAGGAAATGCAGACATGAATTTAGGGACCATGTTGTTTGCTCGGTTGGCCATTTGTGATGGCTGTGAAATGTGGTCATTGCAGTAGAGGGTCATCATGATCGGCTCTGGTGACAACGCGGGGGGGTCAGGCCACTCGACATCTACGTGACACCGGTGTCACCCTCCACCCTGTCCCCTCGCCGGCAAAGGAGAAAGCACTCATGGCGGGGTCAGGCTGCAGCCGCCCCCCCCCCACAGCTGGCATACTTAAGAAGCACAGAGGATGCTTTGTGAGATAATGAGCAATAGGGGCCCGAGCGCCAACCGCCAACCGGCAGACAGAGCCCTCCCTCTGAGCCGAAAGAAGGTGGCAGCGCTCCAGTCGCTCGTTCGGGGCGACTGCGGTGAATCACTAGCACATTAGCATCTGGCGGATTGATTGGCGTCCTACGTCCACACAAAGCTCTCCTATTGGGAACGAGCTAGTCAGACGTGCTGCGAGATGGCGATCTCTGCTCATATAAACTGCGTTCTTTTATCTACTGAGGGTTAATGTGTAAAGTAAAAAAAAAAAAGCAAAGTCATTAGTCACGGCATGTGATTAATTTATCAGAGATTCAGCAAAAAATAATCCGCAGTAAAGGAGAATGAGAGAGGAAGCACCATTATCAGGGATTTGGCAGAAGAGGGAGCCCCCAAAAAAAGTAAAATGACAGTCTGAAACAGCATTAAGAAGAAGAAAAAACTATGATGACATTCATTCAAATGGCAGTCAGGATACACCGGTTCCGCACTGGTGAACCCCTGAGGTTTTTCAAGGTCTTGAAGGGGGAAATGGCAGCGATCAAGAGGTTTGCTATCCTCTAGCTGTCGGAGCCATTAAAAGCGCCTTTTACACACTTGGCACTAGATCTTCTGAGGGTTTATTTTTCTCGATGGGAGAGGCAAATGCAGCAGCACGGCGTCGCTCGTCTGTCCACCACAGAGAGGAGGGGATTATTTATGGGCTATGGGTTTGTGCATCGGCTGATTAAACCGTGATAGTTTCTGCTGGGGCCAAAACACTCTTCCTTCTGTGAACCATTTCCTGCAAGCGTTAAACATTACGAGCGGCTCCTGCCGGTTCCCTTTGCTTTGCTCCGTTTTGTCTTAATGACATGTAACTTTTGGCCTGCTTCATGCCATAGCCCATAAAACCTAGATGTCATTAGACCGTAATCCAACAATCCGGCCAAACTGGAAGTGCGAGTTTAAGCCCCCAAATCCTTGAATAAGCAGAAAAAAAAATAAAAATTTCCAACTTTTACAAGAGGGCATTACTATACATGTGAAATCAATGCATCCAGCGATACAGGCACTGTCCACAAATTTGCAAAAAAGGCAAGGCGAAGGCAGCACATATATCGAACACTTGAAGGCAGAAAGAACAGAAATAGGGCATGTAAAAAGAAAGAAATTAACTATCTAAAAAGATAAATCATTCAGTTTAGCACTATTACAAGAAGATTAATTTAGTAACTCAGGAAGCCAATATTGTCCAAATTCACTAAAACAAAGGTTACATGGTCTTATAATAAATCCAAAACATGATGGTACCAAGAAGTAATCCTTGTTGTTTTGTGTGTAAAAGTTCCTGACGCATCGTGGAGAATGCATCATGTGATGAAGAGTGAAACGAACAGAGAAAGACTGATAAATTTGCTCCTATACTCTAATAATCTGCAATTTATCTCGAGAATTTCTTATCTACAGCACACTGGTATATATTTTTAAGTCACTGAGGGAGAAGGGAGGAAAAAAAAACATTTTGCATATTATAAATAAAACTCCGGGCTGCTCCAAAAGGGCTATGTTTAGTGGGTAATATTATACCTGCTGGAGATCACAAATAGAAACACAGGTCGGCAAAGAGGATTTCATTTACCACAACTGATGACAAAGTACCAATCACCCTAACCGAATCACTGAACGCATCTCAGCGGAATATTAAATCAAACTGCCCAGCATTTGCCACTAAATATAAACCAGTGTCACTTTTACGTTATTTATAAGCGCCCTTCGTGTCTAGTAACTGGGTTAACAAAGCATTCCCTGTAGCTGCAAACGCGAGTCTATAGGCTGCAGGCTGGGTCGCAAGGTTCTGGGTCACATGACCAGTGGCTACAGAAGCATCATTAGATGGCTGGCTTCCTCTCCATTCTTCTATCCGCTGCCCATGTCTAGCTAAAAGTCAGGAGAAAAGACTCAGGTAGCAGATTGCGGGTCTCGGTTGGGGGGGGGGGGG
>JAODKF010000030.1:19010457-19025989 GCA_026779585.1 Mormyrus proboscirostris
CCCCCCCCCCCCCCCCCATCTCCTGCCTAATTTTTATTTGCGTCACCCTCAAGTTGAAATAGTTTTAAAGACACATTTATTATTATTAATAATAATAATAATAATAATAATAATGAAGAAAAATACAACAGCAATGACAGGAGATAATGTATTGTAAGACATGCGTACATCATTCTCAAACGCAATACTGCCCTCCAAAAAAGTTCCATTAAACACCATATAAATGCCTTCCACAGACATGCATTTGTTTTGCCGCTGTTTTAACACACGATGATTTACAGGCGGTGCCAAGCAAGGAGCAGGTGAAACGGAAACGAAGGCTTTAGGTCGACTTGACACTGGATCACATACAGTGGAACAGTACATTTCAGTGTTTAGATACCACGCTAATTTTATTTCTGCTAACACATTCCGGTTAATCGGAACGTTGGATGTCAACCAGCGAAATATTTTTAGCTACTACCTTCCCCGCTTCAGCTAGCTTCCCACTTTAGCAGTGTAATTTAAATCACCATAAACAGCAGTGCAGAATAATAAATTTTTCAGTAGTTGAGAAGCCAGGATGTCAGAGATGAAAGAACACGGTTTAACGCGGCCTGAAAATCACTAAGCTCTCAGATCACAGCACAACCACCACACTTTGTTTACCTGATGTTGTTGTAACCTCCAAGTGCTATTTAGCTATTAGATATTACTGGTCTTAAAAACTGCGTGTGAGATATGAAACAGTGGCCACCCACCTCTTCCTAAATTGGCCAGTCACTTCTGAATGTGATTTTTGTATAGGGACGACCTTTAACATTTTTTTTCATAAGAAACAGAAGAATTTGTGATCCAAAATGTGGGTTTTAAAGTTCATTCAAGGACGCGGTAGGGCAGAAGATAAAGTCAATCATGCCATTGTAAGGCCGGATTTTTAGCAAAGGCACACTAGGAATGGACATAGCTGGAGAAACACACAACTTCAGATACTCAATAGCAAACGGCAAATGAAACGAAGGGAGGGGGAAAAACAGCATATCCATGACAGCAGGATGCAAAGCCTTTGTTAAACCTTAGGAAATATGAACTGCAATGATGGAGATTAGTGACATATGTAAACAGTGTAAATCATTTCAAGTTAAATTAAAAATTCAAATAAAAATTATTGTGATGCAATTACTGAAAAGCATCTAATGTGCTCAATGAATATGGGGGAAAAAAAAAACAACTGAACGTTACATGAGGGAAAAATACTTTACCGTCAATGGCTGTCAACATGGCTTCTGTGAAGTGCAAGTACCGCAGATCTCAGTATTACGCTGGCGTAAATGAGCAAATAAATAATAATAATAATAATAATAATAACAATAATAATATATGCAAGTAAAAATAGTTCATGGTCATGAGGAAGATAAGTACAAAGGTCAAACATTATCTAAAGGTGACGGAAATCAGGAGATCATGTCCATGTAAGGGGAGGGGGAAATGTCTGTAAATGCCCAGTAAATGTCTGCAACTTCAAAGTTTCACTATTATACTTTTCTGGCTCTGTTTGCTGCTCTCAGCAATTACCCTCTGAGTCATGTGTTTAAACATATTGCTCTGAAAGAGGTACATTCTCCATTTCTTTTCATTTTTTTTTTTTTGCTGAAGGACGTAACGACTTACTGGACTTGAAACAAAATATAATCCCGAGTGGATGAGTGACATCATCCATCATTAGGCTGTACAGAAAGGAAATTGTATATTTGCAGGCAGGAAATGAAAGCTTTAATCGATAGGACGGATCTATCCTTCTCTTCCTTTATCCATCAGACCCACACTAGCATGAATAAACAGCGTAAACAGGAAGTCACAACAGGATATGAGCACTTCAGAACGTATCGACGGCGACTAATTACAAGTTTCTAAGGGACCACTGTCTAAATCACCCCACCAGAGGCGTCACAAGGCTGGGACGTTCGTGGCTGAAGCCCCAAATGAATCTGGACGAGCCCCAAATGATTTGTTTAACTCAGATGTTTTAAGAACCACACTCTCATTTTGCCCCAGATGTCTTACGATTTTAACACTGGTCCTGCACTCCACTATAGCAATATGTAGAATTTAGTGGTGTGTGATTGTTTGTACGTATGTATGCATATATGTATGTATGTGTGTATATATATGTATATACACACACACACACACACACACACACACACATATATACAATGTACTTTATTTATTCTAGTTTCTACATATATAATGGAAACTACAGCATTACTGTTACATTTCACTATTCAAAACATAGGTAGGTGGGACCTTCATCTGGCTTACAGAACATGAGAAATCTACTTTCAGATTACAAGGGACTCGTGATACAGATAGAAGTGAAAGTTTCTCATTCATATTAACAGCATGAGGACCAGAGGATAATATTTTCACTGAAAACTCGATCCTCAAAAAGGCTGGCAAATGATGAAAAGGAACCAGGGTGGTTTGGGGTACAGTATTGTGTGACATTTTTGTAGAACATACTGCAGAACACTGACAGAAACAGGATAATATGTGCAGAGTTTAAATAAATAAATAAATAAATCAATGCCACCGGTGTTTCAGAAGGTTGAAATAACATATTTACCATGCCAGCGAAAAAAAATCAGGGCAGGAGAAAAACCTTAATTTGGTATCATGGGCGACCAATATTCTCCAAAGCCAAAGACAGTGTAAGGTTACAGGGCCTTGCGTCAAATCCAAAACATGCTGGTGTATTATAAGAATACAGCAGTATGTTGTGTGGGAGAAGTATGTCTGTGAACTGTTCTCTCAGTGAGGCTAAACTGAACACTTGCAGTGTTAATGTGCTGTCGCAGAATATCCCTTGCCGGCATCCCAGGGTTTGACCTTTAAAATCAAAGGGATTTTTTTTCCCCTAACTGTTCTTTTTCCTCAGACTTTGTGCTTTTTACAGTTCAAGTCTGCCAATGATCTGTTTATCCCATTGTAAATTCTTCAGTGGAGGTTTTTTTTTTAAAATAAAAAAAAAAAAACACAAAACAAAAAAAGTGCACAATGAAGTCTCGACTGTTAGCTGATGTATTATTACAAAACCCTCAAGGGAGAAAGTATCTTGTTACAAATCAAATGTACTGCATTTGCCTCATTCCATATGCAGCTAAATAACTCTGGATGGAAATCTTTTGTCAAATAGAATAATTCAAACTGTTTCTGGAATTGAATTTGAGCGCCTGTAATTGCAAGTGGAGTCGCTGGGATTTATGTGAAATGCTTTTAAAACGATTCTTATGTTTTTTTCACCCCACACAACCTCTCTGTGACTGATCACTGGTGTGGTTCCATATTCTCTGGGGACAGAATATGAAACAGAAAAAAAGATTCTTTGCTATGCAGAAAATGTAACAATATACATTCATTTCAGGCGAATAAATTCCGCTAGAGAAATGTGCTTTTGTGCTTCTTCCAACAGAATGCTGACAAAGAACAAATAACTTTCCCCTTCTGTGATTTAATCTTCGCAGCGCAAATCCTTCTTTAACGAACAATATAAAGTCCTTTATAAAACGATATTACAGTAGCGATTATTACGTAAACATTAGCTTCATTTTTTTTATTCATTCAATCACAGATTAAACAGCTGTTAAAGATCTATTGCAATTTTTAATCATGTCTAGTAATAAAAAGCTGATCGATATAATAGTGGCTATTTATATAGACTGTATCCTCCTAGGAGGCACCTCACAATATAACTAGGAAGATTCGGAACAGTACCGGTGGGCAGATTAATGGAGAGGCTACCGTAGGCTACAGCTTAGGGCCCCAGTAAAATCAGGGGCTGCAGATGTTCTTTGGGAGAAATGGAGGAGTTCAGCTGTTGATCAATCTACTGGTGGCGTGCATGGGGAGGGGGGGACACTATGGAAGTTAACCCACCCCAGGACATTACCATACAAGGATAGTTAGGATCACATCACCTCCCCTGATGCAAAAAAAAAAAAAACTGGAAACCTGGGTCCCTCCCCTGGGTGCTGGTCACATCCTTAGAAGGTGCTGTGAATGGCCAGCCAAGTTACTATGGCAACAGAGAAAGTCACTGTACCGCACTCGGCTAATAATACAGTGCTGGAGGTAGCGTGGCACATACTGTAGGAATGCCTGAGCTTCCCTTTTTTTTTTTTTTTTACGTTGAGCTACTGATCTTCAGCGAATATCCTACCACTGTAAAGCTGCTTTTGACAAAGTCATTAGCTAAACAGATTATTATAATAATGATTTGGTCCAAAGACAACAGAGGCTATTACTGGATAGTTCCATCCTTGAGGTTGTGAAATGTAAAACTAACACAGACTCCAGCCCTGAAATCCTGGGATTTCCCCACTCCTGAATTGTACTTTTGGACCAGGATTATACTCTGGTTAAAAACATCTGAACTTCCTTAACACTTTATGCATGTTCATTAAACATATATGCAAT
Source organism: Mormyrus proboscirostris (assembly GCA_026779585.1). Lineage (NCBI taxonomy): Eukaryota > Metazoa > Chordata > Actinopteri > Osteoglossiformes > Mormyridae > Mormyrus > Mormyrus proboscirostris. The sequence continues at coordinate 19,014,913 of JAODKF010000030.1, forward strand.
AATATTTACTTGCATCATGACCAACATGCATTCAGACACGAGTAATTCCTCAAAACTTGTGCATGGCTTGATTACACTGAAAGTCCATTCTTAGTTCATTGCCCAGCTAAATTCGTAATGATTTTAGCTAATTATACACTACGTAATTCATTTTGTAAGTATAAACTAGATTGATAAAAGGGAATTGATATTTATTAAAAATGATAAAAATAGTTAAACTAAAATCAATATTAAAATCATATCATCATCAGCAGCAGCTGCTATATTTAGAAATAAATCTATTTTAAAAATGTAACTATTAAGTTATTTCTACAATTGCTACATTGAATTTATGCTTCTTACAAATGGTTTGTTAACTCTCTAAGCAAATTATTATTCATGAATATGTAACAGATACTTGTTTATGGGGCATTTAACACGCCACAAAAATACTCAAAACAAAAAACACCATCATCAATCAAACAGCAGACAGTTTTCCAGACATCAAATTATACATATATAAAAATGGATGAATATTTATATAAAAAATGGATTAATATATACGTTTAATTATATTTCTGACGGGTTTTAAAAAAGAAAGGGAAAAAAACTGTGAAAAGAGGGGTGTTTGTTTTTCAAGCCAAAGGGCCAGTGTTTAGTTTGGATACCAATGAATAACATATTATGTGGAGAGGAAATTAAAAATGCAGGCCTGTAATTTACAGAAGAGCAGAACAGATTTAAATGTCTGTTCTCTGCTTTGCTTCCAAGCTCCCAAATATGCCACAGCTGAATGAGAATGATTCGCAGTTTCTTTTTTTCTGGGTTTAGCCATAACAAGGGAGCAAACGCTGCCCGGTTCTAGCTGCCAGACGGCAGTAGCCAAGAGAGACTACACGCTTTATCAAATCCAAATGCTACATGCTAAACATTTCATTTCTGCTCTGAAACAATTATTCTGTGTTTAATTTAAAATGAATATAAGAATATACAATACGTGAAGATCATGGGGGTTTAACTACCACATTATTTTTTGTTGGTAAAAGTAAATGTTTCATGCTATAATACCAGGATCCGCATTTTACGTTTCTGTCTGACTTTCATATTATTCTTTATAAGTTATTATTAAGAAAAAAAAAAGTTTTAAAGCCGCTCGTAGTCCCAACCGTGTTTTTAAACAATACAATCAGCCTGGGAATGATGACAGAGGCTGGCTCTTGGTTCCCCCTCTTCTCGGGGCTCTTGACTGTTCTGCAGACGCAGGGGTTGTGGTTTCTGATATTCGGGTTCACTGGGAGGCGTCAGCGAAAATGCCAGCCGCCCGTGTTTCAGCCATCATGGCAACCTCACGCACGCTCGGTTTCGGATAGATGAGCAACAAACAAAGCTAAACGGAGGAAATCAGCTCTCTGTAACGGTGCCATTGAAACTCGCAGATGGTAATTACAGGATAAGCTATATTCTAAAAGTAGCTACCAGCTCAGCTACAGACATAGACGTTTCCAGTCAGACCCTAGGCTGGATGGGAGAATCTAACAGTTCCGTGTACCACACCGTCAGCCAAGATCGTAAACAATAACGCCAGCCAGCATATGCGTGAAACCACCAGACAGTGACCGATGTGATCTGGTGCAATATTTGTACACAGGTCCGAGCCAGAAAGGAAGTTGATAAATATTTCTTTGATATCATTTTAATTCTGCACGTCAGACGATACACCTGTATTGTTGATGACAGCGTTTAAATGAAACGATCTGAAAGTTAACCATTAAACGCTGATGAGAAATGCAGAGAGGGCTGCCTTAAATGGTGCCAGCAAACTTCAACTTCGTTGCCCGGATCACCTATATTATATATTAGGATGAGGAGAATCTTATATTGACTCTAACCAGCCACACAGCACATCTAATGGTGAGAAAGATGTAAAATACAGCTGTGAACAAAAAAGGTATACACCCAGAATATCATTTACAAAATAAATGTAAAACATTGGAGTAAGCAGCCATTTTAATAAATGCTTGGGCACAGGAAAGTAACCTGATAAATTATTTTCTTGATTCAACCATACAGCTTGTGATGGAAACACACATCCATGTGAGTATACTAAGGCTGGATAGCTGATAAAATATAAAAAGCTATAAATCATCCTTTTTTTCTGTATTTCATTATGCTGCCAATTTCCCGCAGAGAACTCTTAAACCTTTAAAACAGATATAGACCATACTGTAACCCTCGTCCATGCCTTAAGGTTTTGTTCAACTTTCCATGAGAAATGATTACATAGTTGCCTTGGATACAGTCGGACTCCTAAAGAAGCACAAAGCAAACCCACCAGCTACCAGCAGAGACCACTACCGACTAACAAGACCTTCCACTTTGCGTTGGGTCCTGTCTGTACTTGATTTACAATTCGGCCATATGGATTTATGGTTATACATAAACATGTGTGTGACTGGGGTCTATAATTAGATCTTTGCCGTGCAACGCCACTGCGGGTAACTTATGTCGGCAATTACGCTTCAGTGGGTTCAAAAGGTGAGTTAAAATTTGAAATTCCCCCTTTTTCCATTCACGGAGCGGCCCGAGAGGTTAAAACCCAAGATAAATAAATAAATAAACAAGAAAGACCTTGGGGATTTTCCAAAAACCATTCTGAACGGCTTCAGTCTTGGCTGTAGATGTTCCCGTTGGGAGACGACCCCCCCCGTCTGTGGTACGCTGGATTCATTTGCTGTTTGGTCGCACAGGTAAAGCGGCCCTTTGACAGATTTCGCTTTAGCTCCCCGTGCCCTTTCCAGGGTCAGGAGGAGGGCATTCTGGCACGAGGGCTGCTCCAGCCCTACTGGTCTCACCTTTCTCCATCCAGCCACGCAAAGCCACTCAGAACACACAACATCACAACACACAGCATCACAACACACAGCATCTGCCTGAGTAGCCTTAAAAAATAATCATATACTGCTGCAAGTACTGCTGTCAGGCTCACAATCAATACAGGGCATCCAAATTAAAAGCCGCTGTAGCCTGGATCAACTTTGAGATGTTATTAAATCAAGGTGGCATTAGGCAGTTATGAAAAATGTACTTGTGTCAAACGTCAGTTATAAGTAATCAGATTATTCTTAAAATAAAAAAGTAAGAACTACTCCCTCTTCACAAGGGACTGAGGACAGTGTGTGGTTCAGTGGGCTAAGCCTGTGCGCCTGTAATCATAAGGTTACCGGTTCAAACCCAGCCTCAGCATGTCTGCGGCTCCTTGAGCAAGGCCCTTAACCCCCAGCTCCCTGGGTGCTACTTTGGGTGGCTGCCCTTTGCAGACAACTTACTCTAAAAAAGAGCAAGGTGAGGGAGACATAAAAACAATTTTCCCATGGGGACAATAAAGTATCTATTGCTATTATTAAAAATACCATGATTATGAACTGATTGTGAAATTTTATGTTCTGGAATTAAGCATGTCTTGTAAGGTACACAGGACCGATGCACATAAGTTTGAAATTTTATGCAAGGAGCATCAAGCTACCTGTTTACACTAATTTTCTGCATGCTACGCAAACTGAAGTAAGTATTCCACTAATTAACTAACTAAGTCCTAGATTACAACCTCCCTCCAGAAGATGGGGATGTTGTTTAACCTTCTATGGGGCCAGAGCTATAACAATCAATTTAGGTTTATTTTACAATTGATGTACAGTTTCTGACCACAGATCTCAAACAAAGAGGTAGATAAGATATCAGACAAACATCAAAAATCAGATGTTGTTGAACAAGTCTCAATTTAGTAAAGCTTATTTATGGCAAACATAATTACGTGCAAAAACCTGAATTCAAATAGCAATGCTGGTTGACAAATCACTGAGGTTGGATAGGACCCCCACAATGCACTGTGGTGAGATATACTGCAGAATTCCACTCAGTGAAGGATAACCTACATGTATATTTTAAATGGCAATATTTTAAGTCTTATATATCCTGTGTCATTGTCAAATTACCGACCCCCCCCAACAACTGCACTTTTCTCAGGTCAACTGTTAAAAAAATAAAGGTCTAAACATCCACATAGCTATTATACTAAGTCATAATGAAGATTTATGGTAAAGAAGCACCTTCAGAATACAATTCAATATGCCATCACTATTTACTTAGCTTTAAAAGCATTTGGTGAAATTGCCTTGTATCATCATTGTACCTCTTGCAATACCAATTGCCCACAGCATGGAGGTGGTATTTATGCCAGCGATCCTTCAGACCAAGAAAAGGTGATTAGACCTTTTCTCCTATCCTGGTGGGTAGAGACTGGAAGCTACAATTAATATATTCCCATCTACAGTATCCTTAACTGCAGTTCATTCACATAAATTATACAGAATACTACAATCTCTGTTAAGTTCACCTTCTGCTACATCGTTTAGAGATAATATTTCTATGAGAAGACATAAAATGCGTCTGATCGTATTAACTATGGCACATATTGGAAACAGATTAAAGCAGTTTCCACCCCTCTGTCAGCTATAAACACAGCTAAATTGTGTTTGGCAAGGGAGATACACTTAGCGTTTATACTGCAATTGGTTTTCGTGCGGCTGAGGTGTAGGGTTCCACGACGCGCGCACATGCGTCCGCGGTGTCGCCTGGCCATCAAAGCAGCTGAGGCAGGGCACACAATCTCGTGGTCAAGGCTCAAATTGCCCACTTCTCCCCCCTGACACCCCCCCCGCAAAATCACAGTTTGCACAAAGCGGTTTGGAAGCACACGGCCCAGAAGCTGGACACAAACAATGCACCGTTATCTTACAGCTGCCGCTGCCATGCGGGTCGGCCATTTGAGGCATTAACACGCCAGAACACTTCACCGGTTGTCATCCTATTGGTTGGGGCAGGTGAGCATTTACTTTGTTATAAGGATCACTATTTAGAAAGTCACATTATGCTGTCATTACAGTATAACAGTCTGTAAGCTTTATTGTGTTACATGGTAACTCTACCAACTAGAGAAATTTGCTCTTTTTTTATTTTTGGTTGTTCAACAAACTGGGTTGAGGACCAAAGTATAGTGTCCATTTCCTTATGATTATCATATCGTTTTTAAATTTAGCTGCAGCTAAACGCATAAAAAAGGTTTTTCGGATCAGGGTATGTGGCCTTTTAATTTGCACACCAGTGAGGTTATGGTCGAATGTTCAGTATGCAAAAGCTAAAAGCCTTGAATTCAAAATGGAATCCAAACAATGAGGCTAAAAATAAGCATGCAGAAGTTTTAAGGTAACATCCTTATCGTAGTAAACTGAAAACACTCTGGGATTTATTCTCCTTTATTCTCCCCGAGGAAAACTTTCAGGCGAAAGGCCTGGAATGGTTATGAAACAAGTACAGGACCACTGTATATGACGCATTTCAGATCAATCAAAAACAAGTAGTTACTCTCGTATGAAGGATTTAAGGACAACTGAAACAGTCCAAAAAATAATGGAATGAGTCAGCCAGACTGTTTTAGGTCATTTTCTTATTTACTAGTTGGTTCATTTAAAGCAGCAGACAATGGCGGAACAGAATTGCGGGGTGAGAATCCTCCCCAATCCCATCCTACATTAAGACAAACCCTGCTTTCTAGAATCTGTCACAAGACCCGCCTTGTGAAGTTTCTCCAACAAAGATAAATATGCTTCCTTCAAGGATCACCTGTTTGAAGCAAGAGTGATGCCATTTTCCCCCCCTTCCCACGTACGCCATCTGTTTCTTGTCAACAGCAAGTCACCCGGGTGCAGTGACAGCTGTGGGTGTTACACGCTTCGCGACGCTAACTTCTGTTAGCCAAACTACACTTCCAGCAGGTGTCATATATTGAAGTGCCATTTTAAATGCCAAGTCAAGCACAAAAGAGAATGAAACCGCCTAGCAGCAGCAAAAAAACAAAATACAAAAAAAAACAATATCATCCTCACTTTAATATTATTTTTCAAATAATGTGAACCCATATGAACTCTTCATATTTACCCTGCAAATTTCTGGCTCTGGATGTTTACAATGTACTTACTTTACCCACAATTTTAACTGCTACGCTCATTCAGCAAGGAAAAGAAAACAATAAAGAGCAAATAATACTGTACAGTATTCACAGCATTACTTACAAATACTGTACAGCATTCGCAACATTTACCTACAAATACTGTACAGCATTTGCAGCATTACCTACAAGTACTGTACAGCATTCGCAGCATTACTTACAAGTACTGTACAGTATTCGCAACATTTATCTACAAATACTGTACAGCATTCGCAACATTACCTACAAGTACTGTACAGCATTCGCAGCATTACTTACAAATACTGTACAGTATTCGCAACATTTACCTACAAGTACTGTACAGCATTCGCAGCATTACTTACAAATACTGTACAGTATTCGCAACATTTACCTACAAATACTGTACAGCATTTGCAGCATTACATACAAATAACACTGTACAGAATTCGCAGCATTACTTACAAACTGGATATCTGCCACCAGAAGAAGCGAGCACCCGAATGGACATGCCACAGATCATAGTTGTCAGGTATTACAGATAATGAAACGCAGCAGTCGCAACTTGACACAGCAACTGAAAGTAAATACAATGAAAAATGCAGTACGAAAATAAAATGCTAGTATGATTAATGAGTCCTAACCATCTTGAGTCATGACTGTAAAATCCTCCAACACATGTGGAGAATCATACTTAAAATTCCATAATTCCCTATCAGTAGAAATCCCCTTGATTTTTGACAGAGTCGATATGTTTTAGTATTTACAGACTAAATTAAAGTATAAACTTTGTAGTGTAGAATAATGTAATAATGGATACAAGAATATAAGAAGTATCAATCTTTATGTAAGCCTTATTTATTCGGTAATGTAGGCAAATATATACAATTTAACATTTAAAAAATCACTTTTAACACCTCACATCAGATATGATCTATCATAGAATCTGACATTAGGACCCTCAGGGTTGCTGTCAGTTTTACTCTGGATTACCTATAGAAAGCCCTTTACAGTAACATCTTGTGACCAGAGGTGCGCAAATATTACTTCCTTGTTGACCAGACCAGCTCTACAGCTGCCATATCATAACATAAACCATAACTGCGTTTAATATTGCAAGCCTGAATGTTTCCAGTGTCAATGAGAAAAAATGAAAGTCACTGCAATGAGTCTATTGCCTTCAGTTTATTACAGCCTTGTTTATGCCACAAACTGCTGAATAATTTATAGTTGCAAATGCAATATGATTTCTCAAATAATTTTAGTCTTAATGCTTACTTCTATAAAGTTAGTTCGGGATTTTTTCTTAGACATAGATGTTAAAAAAATTATATTGACTTATTATATATGTGCAGAAATGACACATTCATGACAGCTGGGTTTTTGGCTCAAACCACATATACGGCACAGTGCAAAAGTTATAGAGAATCGAAAACAATATTGAAGGCTATTTATCTTGGTAGCGACTGTCTAAAATGCAATAATTTCACATTATATGCAAATTAACTTATTTTAAAAATAAACAAGAATTTTGTCTGTTCTCCAAAAAGTTACTGATATCTTGTTTCATGGCTAGACAAACTATGCTTTGGTTCCGAAACCTCAGCCGTTCTAAATATTCGGTAAATTTCTCCATCAGCCCTATTAATTCATTAACTTGATCTGTTAAATAACTCAATTGTGTATTGATCAGCCAAACAAGGTGAGGCAGTGGTTGAGTCAAAAAATATCTGGGTGTATTGGACAGTTACTGCAAATTCGGTGGTGATTTTAGTAGATGTTTTGAAATGGCTAAGCTGACACACTTTGACAGACATAATGTCATAGTTTTACACCAACATGAAGATCATTTAATTATCAGTTTCGGCCTAAAATGTGCACAGTACTGTAAGAAATCATTTTTTTAAAATGACTTTAGTCTATTTACTGGGAGTTCGGTTTGTCCATTCTGTCTGGCCCTGACTGTTTTTTGTACAGTCTTTCAAACTGTGCTCTGCTACACTTCCTGGAGTTGCAGACAGAGGTTGACTTTGTCACTGTGGTGTGAAAAGTTATTTCCAGGATTCATGTTGCTATGTTCCCTTCTAGGGTGAAGTTATGGGAAATTGTGCCCACGTTGGGTAAATTAACTGGACTGGAACATCTGCAGAGCATAGCACTGTTAGTGTAGGATCCTCCACATTTACTGTCCATTCATAAGTCTCTCCAACCTTATTTTATTGTATCTACTCAATCACAAATCAGTGTTACGATAAAAATTTAATGAGCTAATTCTGATTTTCATCTTCCTATACTTTCATATGGAGTAAAAACTAAAGCAGAATCTAACAAAATAAAACAAAAAAAGGACTAATCAAAAGAAATCAATAAGACTAAGCACTGCAGGTGGTGCTGCTCCCCCCCACCCATATTTTTAACAGAAAGTCTACTAACATACTAACATTCACTTTTTTCCCAGCTTTCTCCAGTAACAATTATGGCCTTTGAATAACGGCATTTATCAAATGCAACATTTATCACAGAAATTCTGGAATAAGATCTGCAATAAATATACGGCGAAATTTAGTCATTTGGAATTTATGAAAGACTCAGCATAAAGAATAGCTTTTACATACAGACCTGCCAGTGCTGTAGGATTTCTTATATATATTCGGCACAGTGATATGATGAGTTACCTACATCCCTGCACGGTGACTAGTGGCTAAGCCATTTCATATGTGGCCGTTACGCGAATGAAATATTCGATGTTTGCATGCGTGTCGTACTGTAGCTGCAGGACATCGAGAACATTCTTGACTGCGCTCGAGGTCCCATAAATCACGCATCCCTGTCTCTGCCAAAGATCCTTCCTCAAAGGGAAAGCCGTCTGCAACGCACTCCGGGGGCGTACTTCATCACTCCGCGCCATGCTCTCGTCGTAAGAAGACAGCATCTGTCTCCACTTTTATTGCCCGCACTGTCTATATTTTAATTGCCGTCCTTCCAGACAGAAAGAAATCTCCTCGTGCAAAGCTGCCCATTCAGTCTTGCTATCTGAGTGACAGAAAGAGTGAAACAGTTTATGTATAAAACAGTATGTGTAGCAGATACTGCAGCTTATATATAACAGAGAAGCAGCAGTCTAATTTGGTATATGAATTATTTTTCTATAATTAAGGCAACTCAAAAGAGTTTGGAAGTACCTTCCTTACCAAGCATACTAAAGTGGCAGAGGGGAAGGAGGGTGATGAACTCCCTTGTTATTCAGTCATGCTGTGTAGTCACCGTTTCCTTGAACTTTGCTTATTTATTATAAAGTCAGTTGACGTTTATTTATTTAGCAGAGATTTTTGTCCAGCACGATGTACAAGAAAGGATCAAAGCACCGGGTTAGTGCCTGAAGCAATTGGGGTTAAGGGTCTTGCTCAAGGCCCCAAATCACGATCTCGCTGAGTCCCAACCCGCCGCCTGATAGCGGCGTGTGATTTGAATAAAAATGTAGCTTCAAGAAGCTTCAATGGCAACGATGGCTGGATGCATCTACATCTGTACAGATGAGGGTTGGGTTACTTAGTCACCTGCTTTGTTAGGGCAGCGTTTTAATGACACAAATGCCGACCAGGAGGATTGATTAGTCTCGGACTCTGAAGCACCTCGTCGCCCTGTCAGCTCAAATGTAAAGAATCTGGCCTTAAAATTTCTCTCAATTCTTAGATATGAGAGGACAAGGAGGGCAAGGATTAAAAGCTGCTAAAATCTCTGAAGGTCATTATTGTTATTCTTAAATATAAAACAAAGGACAGATTAATAACTTAATAAAGTTAAGTTATTAAATTATTAAAATAATAAAAAAACTAATGATCATATCACTTTAACATTTTTAAGCTTATAGTCTGCTTTTTAAATTATATTTACCATTAATACAAATTGTCAAGGGTAGAAAACCTCAAAAGTATATTTGTGTGCCTATTGCAATGCCTATTAGCACATTAAGTGTCAAAAAGGTATTCTGGAAAAATACCGACTTAGCTAAAATCATCCATTTGATAACATTATTAGGAAGAAAGTTTAACAAGAGGATTATGGGAGATATCCAGAGGAACACCCAGACTGACAATCCTTGAGTCAACTACCATCCCCCCCCCCACCCCACCCCCACCCGGCCATATCGGACATTTATTTTTGCAAGCTTCTTCTCCTTCTGTTTTGTTTGCTCACAGACAAATCACTGTCAGCATGCACTAAGTGTGTGCGGTGTCATCCTGACCCCACAAGCAGACAGAGGAGCGTCAAAGTCCACTAATGACGGCAGGATTGAGTGAAAAAGCAGAGACAATATTTGCCAAAAACAAAGATCATGTGTGCCCTGTTCTTGCCGGGTCTCAAAAAAAAAAGGAAGGCAAAAAGAAAAACAAAGATATCTTCATGTTGGGGGGGGAATTATTCTGCAAAGCAGTGAGCTGCGTCTGTGCAGCAAACAAACTGTGCTTGAACAGAATTAAAAAAGTGATAAACACAGCAAATGCAGTTACACATTGTAGCATACTTTAATGTAAAAGGCATTAATTCATATCACTGTTGGTTGTAAGCAGGATTTGATGTCTAGGATAGAGAAAAATGTTGGAAATTCTAAGAAAAAATGGAGAGAATATGGTAGAAAGGCAACAGGTATGGTGCATTTTGGAACACTCCTCCATAGTGAAACCTCACCATAGCTGCCATACAGCAGATGCCATTTTTCATCTTTGTGGTTTGTACTGTAGGCTCTCCTCTCTTCAGTACCTGTAATTGGGTTTTGTTGCGTTAAAGCAATTCATGTTGCCATTTTTTTCCATCTTTCTTTTGATGGTGGAATGCTTAATATTACAGGCGTGCTTTCGGAGTCACTGGAGCAGGTTGCATCTTTGATACAGCATGGCCAAGCCATTTGAATATTTAATGCACGAAATTACCAACCGCACTCGCGCCGGTGACGTGAAAGGAGAATTCCGCCGTAAACTAACACATATGTGCGGCACGAGAGCAAAACTGCTGTTAACAGAGGATCCCACCCCCCAAACAGCTTTCAAAAGGCTCACGGAGACTCCGAAGTAAACC
>JAODKF010000030.1:19032766-19060364 GCA_026779585.1 Mormyrus proboscirostris
GATTTCCTCACAGAAACAGCACAATAAAAAAAGTTCTGCGGCAGCAGCTGGGTTTTACTACCTCTACATGCACCTCCCAAGCTGCATGTAAAGTATATTTAGAACACATTGCAATACAAAGCCTCATCGGTCTGTGCAGTTACAGAACAAACAAGACGACAAGGTAACACTGTATTAAGCTGCTGTTTGCTTGTAATCCTCTCGGATTCCTCAGCAATGGACATGGCTGTTGCAAATGAGATGGCAGGACAATAACACACAAGTACTAAACGCAGTGCATGTATTATTAAAGTAAACTGTAAAATCGATATGTTTGAAGGTGTTGTCAATCTGAGGCAAATTAAAAGATGTTGGTGGGAACCACCAAAACCCCCCACCCCCCCCACACCCAAGAAAATTCGTTCATGTGAGAAAGGAAGAAGTATGTTGCATCACTGACAGGAAGCGGGGAGGGAGGAAGAAACCAGTGAGGCCTGGAAGAAAGATGCTTATCACTGAAGGGGGTCACTGTGCCCCCCCATGTGGCGAGCAGGAACCCACGGGGAAGGGGGCACGGACACCATCTTTGAAATCCTACGACCTTACACATACGGTGCGTCCCATACAAAGCGCCTCTGTTTTAAGTACCTTAAAACCTTTACTCTGAGGGGCTGAGTGGGGCTCACTGGCAGGTCGCAGGCTGAAGTGGCCAGGCTTCAGTCCAAGGGGACTGTCTGACCAACTGAATGTCATTTTGGATAAAACTTCGGCTAAATACTGTATGAAAAATGTGATGCAACAAAGGAATCCAGATAAGATTCCATACAAACTTAAAATGAGATCGTGCTTGTTTGTATTATGTTATGACCTACGGTAACAACACAAAACTACAACCTTGCATCCAAAGATGTGTACTGTATATAATATGCGTCTTTGTTATACAATAAAAAAGTCAAGTGCTTATTCATCATGGTCGAAATCAGTAAATTTACGAGGAGTATGGTTTGGTAAAGGTGTGGCATCTTTGTTCTTCTGCTTTATATGCATAAGATAATCATCCGGTCAGCTGCCTTGAACTATAAAACCAAGAACGATAACGATTGAAATAAAATAAATTTAAATGCATGTTTCAGTAACTCATCTACCCAGTATGATGCACATTGACAGTATTACTGCTTTCACTAAAATATGTAGTTTATATTAATCTCTGACTCGGGCAACAGGACAGACAAAGGCTGCGTAGCTATGTAGGAAACGGGAACTGACATCCTGGCATGATCAATCAAAGGCAGAAATCTGTGGAGTGGGATGGGGGGGTAAGAATGAGTTTGGCGGGGGTGGGGGCATTGGGAGGATAACATGCAGCAAAAATGTTTGAGCGACTCATCCAAATACCAAAGAGAGAAGACGACTGTGGAAAACTGGCATGGAAATGCACTTATGCGGCGGCGATAATGGAAATAAACACGGTTCACGTTCCTGCATATTCATGAAGGGGGGGGGGGAGTGGGGGAGTCGCAGACTACCAGATGTGCGGATGAGAGTCAGTGAGGCATGTGTGCAGGAGTCACGTTTCACTCGGAGAGCAGACTGCCAGCTTCCACTGACAACCAACGAGGATAAACATGATGAAGGGGAGAGACACCAGTAGTCTGGGGTCCTTCTGGAACTGATCCAGGACCAGCTAATCGGAGCTTAGGGTCAGGAGCTCTCCATTAACTATACTGTCTTTCACATGGCTGTGAATTACGTTTAGTTTAAAAAATTGGCCCCTGAGGAAGTATGAGATATCCACTGATGAAGTATCAAAATAAATAATGCATATCATCACAGGTAATACATTCATGGCACTGTCATAAACGTGTTGTATGTCCATGTCACGTCACGATGGCTTGTAATTGCTGCCAAGAATGTACAGAATTGGGCAGGAATTTTAGGCAGTCAAAGAAAACGTTTAAGACCATTTATCCAGGTAGAAACATTTGCTCAAGAAAAAAACTGAGCATTACAACACATTACATTACAAATTCATAGTAACACAAAAAATAATCTCTTATTTTCTAAAGTTTCTCATATCTAGTTGGCTGGCTAGATGAACACCGCTTCAGTTCCCAAACTTCTCCTCAGGGGCACCTCAGCCATTCCATGTATTTGTTAAATTTCACATCAGCTCAATTAATATAATTAACCAAATAACTTAATGATATTGAATAATCAAACAAGATGGGGTAGTGGTTGAGAGAAAAAAATACATTGGTGTATTGGACGGTTGCTACAAATATTAGGACGCGTTACGAAATGGCTAAGCCGACACACTTTGACAGACATCATAGTTTGACACCAAAATGAAGATCATTTAAACATCATTGACTGTCTAATTCTGTTACTCTGTCATGAACATGATATAGAAAACCACTGAAGCTTATAGCACATGCATTGTGACGCTCAACACATTCCTCTAACCGTCTATGACAGAGTGTGACGCCAATGTCACAACGTCACGTTATCTCACAACAAAAATGACTAACTCTTCTGATACTATTTATGGTCGGGTTGCCAAGCAATGAAGAAGCTTTTACAGACAGAGAGGGGAGACCCAAGGTTCTGAAATCCACAGCGGGTGGAATTATCGCGTGCCGTCAATCAGTCATTGGTTTAACCTATTGTCTTTGGTTACTCTGTTATTTCCCATTGGGTTAAATTGGGCAGTGACTGACAAGAGCACAGTAAATCCCTCTAGCCACACGCTAAGGCTCTCTCTCACGTCACTACTTACGCCAACAGTGACTTGAGAACTTATTTTAAACATGAAATTTCCAGCTCCTCAGAGTAACGGGGGTGTAGCATGACTATAATGTCTTATGGTGAGGAAATGCCTTATTGACAGTGGTGGGGAAGATGACATATCCGTCTGCTTTCGGCATCAACATCAAGGAGACATATTATTAGCATAGCAAAGCTCTTTTGTTTTTTTCTCTAGAATGAGTTGATGTAACGGTGTGGAAAATTCTATGGTAAATAAGGACCACGGATACATTAATGGTGCCTGGAGGTGTACAGAATGTAAGCAGGTTATTAAATGGAAAATTCAGTGCATACGACACTGATATAAAAAACAGTATTTCCTTTTATTTATAACTAAAGTTGGCTTTCTCTTGGCGATTACAGAATCTTAGAAAAGAAAAAAAATGTTCCTTTTGGTCTACTTTTGGTACATTCAACGTAATAATTTATTGCAGCCTGGAGGAAGAACCTCTGTTTAATAATTGTTGAAAATAGACATATACAGCACATTGGGAAAAGGCCTCCTCCGGTTGCCAAAGGTTCTATCTCCATTCATATTAAAGTCTCGATGGCCTGCGTGTCTGGAAAATCCATTCATAGATTAACACCAAGGTTCAGAAGAAAAACAACAGAACCGGAAAATAAATTACCGTGAAGGATGTTTCGAGTGGCAAGTTAGAAAGCAACCATTGAGCTAATTTTCTCGGTCAAGGACACCAGAGCTAATCGTTAGAAAGAGACTGGGGGGATGTTTAAAAGGAGAGATCAACCATATACGGGTCCTTTTTTACTTTCTCCTCTCTCTGAGTAGCACAGGGCATTAAGATATGAAGAACGGAAGGCAATAAACACTCAAAATACCACTCTGGCTCTTGGCGTCACTGGCAATAAAAGCCATGTTAACTGAGGCAACGGAAACCACAAATACGGTTAGACACACAGCATTTGTGGCCAATATGAAACACTCATATCTATTAACACCGCTTATTACACTCTTGGTTTTCCAAAGACATGGAATATTACCAGTCATGTCTTAGTGCTTTATAATAATGCTGTAATATTGCTTTATAATAATTAAAATATTGCACATTTATATTTACTTTACTGCCACATTTCACAGTTCCACACACACAGAATAGGATTTTTAATCACACACACCAGCCTGGTGAAACAGAAAATAATGAACTGCAGATAAGCTAATTTAACTAATCTAGTGGCCACCACAAGGATTCCTTACTTTACTGTTATTAAACAAATTGTTCTGTGTCTATTCATAATTGACTCTTGCAGTCTTCCCTGTTAATTATCCCTGAGATTTCTTATAAAAATTTACTCAGCTGAGAAGAGAAATTAAAATTGTATTTTCAGCACAATTACATTCATACCAAATTACTAAGTATAGTTATTAAAGTTAAATTTGTGACATTTAATACTTACATTTTTGTAAATTTATACTCATTTCATTGCTACTGCTGTCCCTGGAAGCTATCAGTCAGCACACGGCACAAGGCTGGCGGACACCCTGGACGGGATGCCAGTCCACCACAGGGCACAAGGCTGGGGGACACCCTGGACGGGATGCCAGTCCACCACAGGGCACAAAACACACACTCTCACACATTCACATGCCATGGGCAACTCAGGGCCACTTAACCTTGCACTCCTCGCATTGGTCTTTGGACTGCAGGAGGAATCACAGGACCTGGAAGTGACTCGACTCACCCAACACAGAGAGAAGATGCCTCTCAAGTACAGGGTACAGGTAAGACGCGGACCTCCAACTTTGTGCCAGTGTGCCACCCTGCTACAAAAATATCCACGCTTAAATTAGCCAGCACATAACTCTCCTTACAAATCAATTACACCAGTTAAAAAAAACACACACACACACACACTTCATATGAGCCACTGGATGTATCAGCTGCTGCCCAGATTTCCCTGCCCGTTTCCTGCCCAGCACCCAAAGCACTGGCAGCTGCCAGCTCCCCACAGCAGACCTCCTGCCACCATCCGCCGCTTTCCCCATTTTCTCCACCCTTCGCTGTTGCCCACGGCATGTGAATGTGTGAGAGTGTGTGTTTTGTGTCCAGGGTGTCCCCCAGCCTTGTGCCCTGCCGATAAACCGCTTTGCTTTACGACTCATTTTAAAACTATATCAAGCTTCTGCGCCTTAAGAAATGCCGTTAACTCAGTGCCGTGGTTTTTTTTTTTGTGCATCCTATCTGCAATTTAATTATTCATGACGGCTCGGCTACGCGATTTCTTTCTCCTGTTTCCTAATTGTATTAGCGTTAGCATGCCCATTAAGCTCATGCATCTCACCAATACCCACATTTTTGTCACTACTTCCTTCCTACCATCAAAGATAACAAAAAAAAAAAAATAACTCTTTGCTCCAGCTCTCAAGTAGCGGAATTCCATAATTACTTATCGCCTTGATAATTTTATTTAGTGTACTTCTGTAAACTACTCATTAAGTCTGACGAGCTAATTAACCAGCTTTCTAGTTATCTAGCCTGTGCCGAATTGCTAAGCTGAAACAC
Source organism: Mormyrus proboscirostris (assembly GCA_026779585.1). Classification (NCBI taxonomy): domain Eukaryota; kingdom Metazoa; phylum Chordata; class Actinopteri; order Osteoglossiformes; family Mormyridae; genus Mormyrus; species Mormyrus proboscirostris. The sequence goes on from JAODKF010000030.1 coordinate 19,038,073, forward strand.
AAGTTTACTCCAGTATAGTCCTTCCCACAACCAGAAATCCCCTTTACTTTCCTATGTTCCCCTTGTACTGAGGCCAACATGGCTGTTTTCATAGCGTTCCTCCCAGTTTTGTTAGCGATATCCCCAAAGAAAGTCTCCTTCCCTTTATCCCAATCCTGTGTGACACGCTTCAGTTAGCCATCTCACCTGAACAAATAAGATCTTATTCTCCACTGTTATAGACATTCACCTATCCACACCATTGATGAATGTCGTACCTATTCCGCATAATCCGCAAATCGCCTTTAATGTGGCTATGACAATCAAATAAGGTGGGCAGAATTTGTTTAAGATTGACTAAACCGTCGCAGGATCAGATATAACTAACATGAGACAATGCGGAATAACAGATTATTTCCCCTGTCATATGGAGGATTACTCTAGGACAATTTGGTAAATCGTTTTAAGCAGGTGAGATGAGGAATGACCCAAAGCTAACTGGCTCGACAATCAATCAAATATGTTTCATAAAAATTACACATTGTGCTAATCAAATTAAACTTAAATGTGGTTTGTAATTGTGAACATTAAAAGAAAAAAAAAAAAATATATAAGTAAATCTTGTGCTTTTCCAAGACAAACAGAAAAGAGCTCTTACCGTCTAATAGCATTATGCTAGTTTTATGCAGAAAATTACACTAACCGCAAATTGCTCTCAACAATTCAAATATGTTAGAGTTCGACCACTTTAAAATGGGGTTCAGTAAGATTATAAATATAACCCTTTTTTTTTTTTTTTTTTTTACAGCTCTGTTATTACGTACTGAGAAGGGGGAGAGTGGGCCAATCTTATGGCTGTAGCGCCGGATAGCTTCTCTGATGTGGGCAGGCTGGATGGCACCACTCTGAGCCTCCATACCCTCCGTACCGCAGGCTGCCGCGCTCTGCAACAGACAAACACCAGAGACGGTTCCTAAATCAAAAACACAGCCCTCTGCTCTGCGCGAGGGGGTCCCTCAGTCACACACACACACACACACACACACACACACACACACACACACACACACACACACACACACAGCCAGACTCATGCACGGCAGCTTGTGCAAGAAGCGGCAACTGGACCGTGAGCATGCACACGTTAGCAGGTGGGCTAAAATGTGCAAAATAAAAAGTCTGCGATGATGAAAAAAGGAGCGAGTGTGCTGTCTGCACAGAATTATGCATGAGATTAAATTTGCATACATTGAAGGGAGAAGAAAGAAGCACAATATGCAAAATTCCTCTGATATTAAGCATTGCCGTTATTTCCTAATTATTAGCTAACTCGCATGCGGAAAACATTGGGTAATGTTCAGATAATTATATCTTTCTAAACATATTGCAGGGGAAACAAAACCTCTGATAAAGAAAGTAATAATTATGGAGCCTGGGCACTACTTACATATAGGGTATCACAAGGAAGTGGAACAAAAGTATCTAACCCATATGTGACTGCACAAGTTAGCCCTGTCAGAATAGGGTCAGCACAGATAAACATCTGGGCAACTAGAGCAGTCGCCTCCTCTGAGAGCAGTCAAGATGACGTCTACGGCGACATAATTCGATTAAGCTATTCCACTTTGATAATTTAAACAGAAAAGTTAATTCTCTGTTAGTTTATTATTACTATCATACATCTAAGACTCTAAACAATTATAAAACAAAACCGACTGCGTGCAGTTTCTAAATTGTGGAAGCGCTTTCATTACCTAACAGAACGAGAAAATGTAAACCGATATTGTACCTTATTTAACAATAAATGAGCATCAGTGTGCAAGTCAGCGATTTTAGGTAAGACATTAAAGTAAAAACAGTTTAAAGAGTTTAAAATAATGAGTGGTCATCAAAAAGTCACATCATAGTTATAAAATGACCACACATACTGTAGATGATCAAACAAATGAGAAGTTCGTATTGAAGGACGAGATCGTATTAATGGATTCCGAACCTTTTTACGTTTCCTTTGCTTGACTTTGCTGCTCCCATCTTGGACCAGTCCCCCATTGCCTTGGGCCATGGGGTAGAGTTTTCCCTGGTGGCCACCAGTGAGTGGCGCGTTTGGGGTGGACGGGGGCGTATTTTCTGGGGAATCTGGGTTGCTCTTCACAGTGACAGACTGCCCCTGGTGAAGACACTCCGCAATCAGTCAATCGATCACTCCAATGATTTTTTGATTTCTTTCCCCCATCTTTATAACCTCATGGACCACACCGACGAAAAACCAGACAAGGTCTGGGAGCAGATTCGCAAAAAAGAGCGGCGGCTCTCAATTATCCGGTTTACAAAACAATGGGCTTGGTCACAATAGCAAAGAGAAATTTTAAACCCCGGAGAAACTGCCTTTAGTACAAACCACCAGGACACAATCTCCAACTGTTCTAGAACCCGCAGGGTCAATCGGCCATGGCAACATACAGATCACACTCGTCTTGGGGACACTAAGACCAATCCTACACAGTCTGGATGAGAAACAGCCCTGGGGTTCTGGCCACAGAACTCGCAAGGACCTCAACCCACAGCGGCCTTGACTCGATTTGACCCAGGGAAGAAAGACGTGGTTTTACGGTTTCAGTGACAGTGAAGAACCCCGAAAGAAGAGTTCCCGCAACACATCACCACCTACCGCAAACTTGGCTGGGCTGTAAACAGTGGGGATTTAATATTTTCCAGGGGACGCGCGTGTTGAATAATGCATGATGCCATCCAGACAAGCGACTCGGAAGACTGGGGAGAGGGTGGCCATACCTCGGCTGTGGGATTGTGGTACTGGATGAAGGTGGCCGAAATGGCGCGACTGAATGGGTCTCCGGTTTTAGGGGTCATGTCTTGTTTAACCAGCAGTGCCAGGTCTACCAACTGAAAAAGGAGATGAGAAACAGGAGGACAAAACGTGTAAATTCATTATACAGGATCCCAGTGTTTATCCCAGTAATGCTTTTGACATAATAGCGGTTTCAAGTGGGCAACAGATTTCTGGGAAATTCAAAATTCTCAAAATATAACAAACTGATTCAGTAACACAAGGTATGCTTGCCAAGAGGAAAAAAATAAAAGGTATATTTGTGAAGTATCACGATCAGTTCCTCAAAAATATACTGTATATCAGTAATTCCTTCCACAATATTGTGATTTTATTTGATGGTTTACTTTTCTAATAAAAATTAGATTACCAAGATGCTTTTGTGCTTTCCCTGTCAAAATATTATCCTTTAATATCAAAATATTATCAAATTAGCCTCTCCTCAATCCTTCAGAATTTCATAACTTCTTTTCCATGTCATTAGGAATCACTGGTAAGCACAACTAACCTCAAATTAACCTTTTAAGTTCACAGAGGAAATTAAAGGACCGTGACTGCATGGGGTCCCCCCCAGGGTTCAGCAGGGGCAGCCATAATGTGGTTTTACCTGAGCCACAGTCTCGTATGCCAAATATGACAGGATTTCCATGGAAACCACGTTGGGCTTCACCTCCATGCTACTGCAGTCCAGCCATTCACGGAATTTGGAAGCTTTTTTGGCTGAAAACCCACAAAGTAGAATTTTTCATGAGAAATGGCCAGAAAACAGAACTATCAGTATTGTGTACAATGTACTCTCTACAATGTTATTGTGTACAATTACTCTCTATGGTTGCTACAGGGTATAATCAAATTTCAGAACGACCAAAAGCAGACCTGGGATTTATAAGATGGTTTTACAGCGTCATGCAATAATATCGAACTGTCCTTAAAACAAGCACTACCTTTCAAAAAACAATTCAACGGGTAACGCTGATCGAAAACCAACATTAAGAACCAACCAAACCACGAGGAAATAAGCACAGGCAGCTACTTGTGAATAGCATCCATGCAAAAAAATAAAAAATAAAAAAACATAAAATTTCCTCGTCTCTAAAGGTTCATCAAACATGATGCATAATTCAAAAGTATTAGCGTATTATATGCTGACATGACCTCTCCCATCTAGCTGAGGGCAACGACTGAAACTGTAATTCCAGTTTCCATTGGTGGATCAGAACAGACACTGTGATTTTTTAAGGTACTTGTGCTTCCTTTTAACTGTGTTTTTAATCTTTGACGTTCGGCACGGATGCCGTGCGTTCAGCCTCCTGCAGGAGGAGAGCAGGGGGCCGCGCGATCAGACTCGTAAATTTACACCCCGTCGCTGGGTCAGCACCTCCCCTGGACGGGCTGGCGAGGCCCAAGGTTTCTCAGCACATCATTATGGCAGGAATGCGGCTATGTGGCCCAGCGTGGCTGTGTTACAGGGGCCCGGCTGTGTTACAGGGGCCCGGCCAGGCCCCAGACGAGGCCCTCTCAGGAACACATCCGGCGCTATAGCTCAGCTGAGATATTCACGCTGGGCTTCGTGCTGATGCATGATAATCCATCCAACAGCCCAGATGTTGCCATACTTTCACCTCCAGGGTCCTCATTCTATACAGCACTGGAATCCTGTATAAATTGACAGCTTTACACTTTATATATTTTACCGAATTAAAGTCTACATATAATTGCAAAAACTATAAAAGTTATTTGACACAAAGTGTAATTTGATGCAAACTTTTCCCGTCTGGCAGAATACTTACAGAAGCTGAGTTGCCGACTTTCACAGAATTCGCTATACTGAGCTGGGTCCATCATCCTGGTCTGCTTTTCTATTCTCTGCAAGTTTGGGGGGAAGGCAGCAACCAGAATGTCATGATCATAATCACCTTGAAAACCTCAAGACGCGGGTTCTGCTTTGAAACACATCTAATCATGCATGACCGTCATCTAATAAAAGGATATTACACAATACAAGCATGTAATAAGCATTTGTCGGGAATGTAATAATTTATTCATGTACCTATTAATAATGTATGACTCAATGCAATTACAAAGTAAGAATTTATCCATAAAGATATAATTTATAACTGCACAGATGTGTGACAATTACTGGGATGTACTGGGGGGCTATGTTACAACAAACTGAAATCTTATGTCATAATGGATGGACACATTGGCACTGGGACATTATGCGACAAAATACAATTCAACATCAAAACAGTTCCAAATGAAAACACACTTAAAGAAATTTGCAATAACTACACACTTTACAATTAAAAGAGTAGCAAATGAAAGAGCTCAATTTTACGGAAATTCCACTAAAATCTGAACAGAACCAAACAGCATTAACGACAAGGCGACCAGGGAACTTGAAACCTAACATTTGCTACCTGATGCAGCTAAATGGAGTCCAGCGGAAGCGTCTGCTGGTGTCTGCGCCAGGCCTGTCGAAGCGCACCCCTTTGCCAGCAAGAGCGGCAGTGACACCTCAGAGCTAAACGGGTCTTATTTTAAGATAAGACTGTGAGATCTGGGCTATCGATGTCACAGCACCCCTGGTGGCACCAGCGTCGCTACTGGGCTTCCGTCCCATCTGAGGTATATGCTGGCAAATTTATGAGTTAGCGATTTCGCATGTGCACTGGAAACACCCCAGGGCACTTCACTTTTATCAGTGCCCTGATAAAATCCATCCCGGATGACAAACAGGACCACTCATGTCATACTTAAGTCCCCAGGATTCCAGCTATGACAAGTGTGGCACGGGAGGAACCAACAGGCAGATATGGATCAACACTGGCCCTTATTGTGTCCAACTACAAGACGATAAAAAAAAAAATACATTACAGAAACACATTTAAACTTATTATGGCAACATCCATCCTAGCCATATAAAAATAAACTACTGAATTTAAAAAGCTTAATATACACGCCAATTTTGATGCAAGTCGAGCAATGATGGCCACTTCTCACACGTACGTGTGGGAAGTGTGTAATATTTAGAGTAGTATTACACTTTGCTAGGGTCCAGACCTCCAGCTAGGCGCAGATGCAACAACAGGTTTTAAACAACAAGCAACACAAGAATCATCTCAGTCAGACTGCTGACGTGCACTGGAACTACAGATGGGTGATTGAGGGGTAAGAGGTCAGACGCCATGTGAACAGCACTAATCACTTTTTTTTTCTTTACACGTAAGCATTGGATAACTTAATACCTAAATCTTTTACTCCTATAAAAACATTAAGACGATACTTAAGTCCGGCAATTTAACCAGTGCTGAGGAGAAGGTTATGAGTTTCAGTTAAACAGGGTGGAAAAACAGGGGAACACCCATCGTAGAGAGAAGCTATCAATGGAACATTTCATCCTCAATCTGGGCGATAGAACGACATCAGAAATCGTCTAACGGCTAACTCCTTTTCAAAAAATAATAAAAAAATCAACTTCAGCCATAACATTTTCTCTTGAGCAATATTGATGATAAATGCGAGATTTTGGGTTATGGTGTTAAAAAAACAAAAGATCATACTGAAGACTCGTGTTGTGGTCCATACAGGGTTTTTCTGAAAGGTTTTCATTTTTCCTTTTGTAACTCTGTAACTTAAGGAATATCTTACTGGTAGCCACAAAAATAAAGCATTAAGATTTACGAATAATTTCCTTAGGAAGCATGACCTGCTACTGTCCTATTCCAAAACTCACAGTCATGGAGTTTTATTTTTAAATTCTTCTGAGAAACAAGCTTCGCTGCAACAGCAAAATCACCACCTACAGCATAGTAATTCAAACCATCACTGTCACTTTTACATATTTTTTTAAGTTAGAGTTTCATACCACAATTCTGCACTAGATAAGCTATGAATGGATGGATGTTAGTGTTTTATTTGTAGTTCTCTTTATTGTCACCATCTGGGCAAGATCAACTACTAGATTATTATTATTATTATTATTAAGTAGCGCAACAATACAGAAGAATGTGACCTTAAACCCTTTAAAAAGTACTTAAATAATTTATAGGTTAAACTGAGCTAAATATAACAGAGAATTTAAAAATATTACTTCTCCCAAGACCAGGATTATATTACTGCAGAAATTTAACAGGACCGATACTGGGAAAATAGCTGAGCAGGCTACCACTGATGGTAATCCTGTTACTTTACTGCAGCTGGTTTCTTCCCAACGCATGTATAGCATAGTGATAATATTTAAATTCAGGATAGCTATAAATCAGATATTTCATGTCCTATACGCCAATGAAGCAATTTGCCATTGAACTTTTCTACAAAGTCTGCCCAAAAACTGAACAAACACTAAAATAAAATCTATAATTTGGTAGGTGCCTAGGTTATGCATCGCAGAGATTCAAACTAAGGGCTCTTCCCAATGATTAAACACCTCAGCAATGAATGTCCCACTTTAAAGAAGTTCTTCATGACCAAGAAAAGAAGCCTGTGAGGTTTTTTCGTTCTCGTTCTAGGATCAAATAAATCTTTTAAGCACTGAAATGCAATTGAGGAACTTTTGGCTCTAGGGAGAATACGAAACTAAGGCAAAAAAGAAAAGCTACAAACTGGCTCGTCCCACGACATTTTCTTTATTTGCATTTAATCTGCATCGTGTTGAGGGTGCCTCTTTCTCTCTCGCTCATTTACATGGCATGACGATGGCGGTGGTGGCCTGCTCTCCTTCTGGATGCAGGTTCCTTACCCTTGTTAATATTCAGTCTGGGATGTGCCCTACAATTGTTGCCTGTGATTAATGCCAAAAAATAAGGGGGGGGGGGCTAGCATTGGGTTGGAGCCGTGTGCCGTTTTGCGGGTGTCTGCAAAATATATATCCCCCAGAGTCCCAGAATAGCATCCATTCAAGATTCGCTGTCAACATGGCGTTACAGCAAACACAATGCAGATCCCACACAGGATGACAAAGAGCCTTCTAAACATTTCCATCTGAACACGGCGGAGAAAGTCGCAGAAAATAACAGACTGTCTGAGATCTTACTGCGTCCAAGAAAAGATTGATGGTTTGCCTGAGGAAACAGAGTCCAAACTGCTGACAAAAGCCCATCCTTGTCTAATCCGCAGCAATAAAAATGATTCTTCAGTCCTGAAATGTAAGGCCGCCATAAGCTGGAAAACAATTCCCATTCATCCGATATCATAAACAGAAGATGGGAATCTAATTACTCTGCTGTCGCTGCCACTACAATTCATTACTGTATTACATGCCTAAAAATATAACAACAAGTAGCCAGTGATTCAGTGATTACTCCCAAGGGGACAGTTTCCATTGAGACATGCAAGTTCTTCTGGTAAACGTCAATTTTTCCAATTATTAATATTATTTTTAATAATACATAAAATGGATAAAGTTAATTAAGAATGTCGTTGAAGCAGTGAGACGTCAGCTACATGTATTTCAGGAACAGGAAAAGGTATGTTCTGACATTTAGGAAAAACAGCATGAATCATATGGGTGACGTGAATTCACCATGCTTTACACATGAATGCAGATTAAATAAGGTTCACAATGACCAGGAGTGGGGAAAAGAATATTGATTTTATGGTTAATCAGGTTACTGGTTTAGATGATTCAATATCGATTTACAAAATCCCAAGACAGATCTTTTTAATTTAGGCCTTTTCATCGCAACTTTGAAAATATTTCCGCTGAATTTTACTCATATCAGTCCTCTTATCATATAGGTGGCGCTAATTTCTCTCTCACCTATGGCAGGGTCGCAATGCTATTGTGCATTCACCTTACACCGCCATCTTGGTGCATTGCCAGTCACGGTAACAGAGTACTCCGAGCGTGTGAATGCAAGTCAAGACAAGGGAAACAACTAAGGACTTTAAAGCCTAGCAATAATATCAAAGAAGCTGGTAGTAATATTAAGGCTAACAAAGAGAGAGAGAGAGAGAATTTAGGGAAATTTGGGTGTGTAAGCAAACATTTGACCAATTGGCAGTGTTAGCGAAGACAAAACGGGAGGCCAAGAAGGATGAAGTGCTTCACCCCCCTGAAGATTCCACTGATAGCTAAAACATACCCATTAAAATACTCACAAAGAACAAATCTGGGAAAAACCCAAGCATTTCTGGGCTACATCCAGAATGTATGAGACTTTGTTTTAATAGAAATCGGACGTATGATGTCTCATGGCAATATGTAAAGTTATTTTCACTTTTTTGGACCCTTCCAAGATTCTGAATGAAAACAGTAATTACATCTTCTGACTGGAAAGTTAAAAGTGGTTTTTTGGGACAAAAAGAATTCTGCTGAACTTTTTATATTCATTCCGATCAGGATTTTATTAAAACAAAAAAATGTTTTTGTTTTACAAGTAAATATCTGTGCTGAGAACATTTCCACTCTGATTCAGATGTTCTGTGGTTATTGATACAGGCTATTGAGGATTCGGTTGTAATTTTTGGTTGTAATGCTCTGCGCCATGAGCTTTGCATTCTGCTACCATTGATTCCACACGACTACAGCAGGCTGAATAATAGTTAGCAGCTTACACATTTCATTACTGGGACCTTTGTTTGTTGGACCTCTGATAGTCGTAACAGATCAAGGTTCATGCAGATAGGTGGTGCTGTGGCTCCTGGATGATTGAGCTCATTGAGGCAAAGACTACAGCCTGGGTCACGGTTCAGATCTACACTGGCTGATTTGCCTGTAGTGGCTGGTGAAATAAATACTGCATGGAGTCTGTTATGAGCCTGTATGTCAGCAGTTTATTTTGGAGGGTTGGGCTGTTGCCCCAGTTGCATGGAATAGGTTCCACTCTTAAGCAGTGGTAGCTGAGGCCTATGTGGTGCTCTAGGCAATACTTACTAATAGTGACAAACCCCCCCCCACCCAGGCAAATGTTGTCGATGATAACAGTTGTCAACCAAGGAGTGCCCCCTCAGAAAACAGCACCCTGGACAACTTGCTCTTGTCAGGATCTGCCACCAGTCTTACGCGTGTGAGGAGAGAACAGGACAGGCAGCGGCAATTCAGTACAGAAGCAGATACTGTGCTGAACAGAAGACAAATCAGAATGGATCAATCGGAGATTAAACTACACACATGTGGGGGTGACCGTGTGCTGAAAAACCTTTAGCTCGGAGTAGACAAATAACAGTGTGATTATTTTTGGGATGTGGGACTTTAGTGTGTGTATATTTACACACACACACACACACACACACACACACACACACACACACACACACTTTATTAATCCTCATGGGGAAATTCTTGTTTTTACTCTGCCCCATCTTGCTCTCCATGCAGGTGAATGTAAGCTTGGGGGTCACAGCAAAGGGACACCTTGCAGCACCAAGGCAGCTGGTCACACCCATGACTGCTGAGGCGGGGCTTGAACCCGTGACCATCTGTTCGTAGGCCCAGAGGTTTAGCCTTCTGAGCCACACAGTGACCCCCAAAATGGGGGGTTAGGGTCACAGTGATGCAATTAAAATAATTATATGGCTTTAAGCTACCCTGACAGTTGCATGAGGTAGACCTGTGGTCAATAAAACAATTTCAACACCTGATTTAACAGTGTCTTAGACACAAATTAAATAAGTCAGGGGGACATTATGAATCACAAAGCCACAAAACCACAAAATTAAGCCTTTGCTCTTATAAATCTTTTAAATGCTGCGTCCAGTCACAGGCTTTGCACCCACCTCAAGCCTTTCCTGTTTCACGTCATCCAGATCATCCTCGTCCATCAGGGCCAAGAACTCCCCTGTCTGGTCAATGGAGCTCAGGAAATCCTGGACGAGCTTCTGCCTTTTGTTATTGCTGCTGCTGAATTTGTCTATATGTGGGTGCAGACAGGAAGAGGGGGAACAAAAAAAAAAGCTGATTTTTGTCTGCACACATCTGTAAGGCAGCTGTGAGTGTTTACACCTACCCCTGATGGGCCAGCTTGCGGGGACCCCCCACATACACTGACATTATGCAAACATATTTAAGGGTTAACTCACTTCTCTGTTGTCAACCCATGTCATTTTTCAGGGAAATTCAAAATTTAATTAACCAGCTGATGAATTAATGTATTAATAGACAATAGACAACAAAATAATCAACAAGAAATTCAACTGGTTCCTTCAAATTTACAAATGGCAGGTTTCTAGTTAACTAGAAATGACTATTCTCAGAGTATCTTTTTCTATGTGGGGATTAAATTATGTATATTTGTAACACCACACAAGACAATCTTTAAAACTATGCAGGTCAATCACAGTTCAAGCCGTCATTCAATCATTGTGTGGCAAAACCAGACAGATAACTTGGTTTTCTGTACACAAACACTAACCAGTAGTCACAGCTTCAGACTGAAAATGGGATGTCGCATCTAAAACTTTGAGCATCAGTACAGCTGGGGCTTAGTTTAGATGAGTAGAGTCACTACTGTACTTATCAGGGTAAAATGTTCCTTGAACATCCAGGGTAAAAACTTCCTTGAACTGGAGATTAGAACTTGCTGATTTGAAGGCCAAAGGTCAAGACACAACTAATCATTTTTTTCTTTCTTTGTGATCCATATTTTGTTGCGAGGCTTAAGTTTATTATGCTCAAAAATGACTGCATTAAAATGCTTTTGCACGAATGAGAGAAAAGATTCATGTATTATTCATTGTTTTAGATTTTACTGTATATGATAGCAATCAAGCCACGGAAGTTCACAGCACAAGCATGAAAAGCGATTCTCCATACTGTCTCACTCCTTCTAATCCCACAAAAAAAGCAGCATCTCCTGCCTTAAACCAAAATCCCTCAAAACGTTTCTCTATATGTTAGTGACACACTGTTTGACTTATTACTGTACAAAGAACCATTTCTCAGGTCATTTTATTTACCTAGAGAACGTATTGAAAAAAGCCTTAGAAGACCAAGAAGGGGTTTCTGGCAACAAATTACATGAGTGCTGCAGCGATTCCTCAAGAATAAAATCATCAGGCAGAGAATTTATGGCACCTTAATAACTACTTCTGTAGCTTTCAAATCTGGTTGATGTCAGATGACACAACCTTGACAAGGACTGTAATTATGGATTCTGTGTGTAAACAGGGCAATTAAATCAAAATGGTACAAAATGCCAGTCAGTACAAACGGAACCTTTCAAAATTACACAAATATTTTGTTATACATAATTAGTCCTTTGCTTTTGTTTTTAGCGCATCCTAAACTTGACATTGAATGCAGTGGGGTGTTTACATGGATAAGAGAGCTCCGAAAATTTCGGTTAGCTTAAATAATAAACAATGCTAATCTGCAGTAGAGAAGAACTTCGTTTTAATTCGATCATATAAACAGACGAAGCAAGATGCACATTTTGAACACCACATTCCATGGAAATGAAGTCTTTCTACTTTCAATGTGTACAGAAACACAAGGACTTTGTTTCTCGGATGGGTGGAGGAACTTGGTCATCTTGGGCATTAGACCAAAGTTCTTAAAAAACGCTTTACCTTTATACTATAAAAAGGAGATTTGCCAACCAGACCCAGATCCCACTGCAGATTGATGGTAGCTATCCAAGTCCAATGCAACTTGACATCTTTCTAAAACATCAATACAAATATTAGCAAATAATACTGCAAATGAGTAGTCCATTCTATTCCATAATCCACCTATCTATCCATCCATCGTCCAACCATTCGTCCTGGTGTGGGTCAATTCATATATTTTATATAATTAAGCCTTATTAAAATCACGTTACAGGACAGTATTGATATTGAAAAACATTGAGATAATTAAATAACAGAGATCCAGTGTGAAGTTTAGTTAGCACCAAAGTTTACAAGTCCTACAACCTATACACTGCACACATCAAAATTTACATTGTGGTGTAACCAATAAATCAGTGAACTTACGACTATCCACAGTGAAACAGTGCCAATTTTGAAAGCAGTTAATTTTGTTATTTGGCATAGCAATGTATGGAAGTGGACTGACCGCAATACTATGGTTTTCAAAGAGGGTTTTTCTTCACAAAATCACTAGTGAAACCCTTTCACTGCAGTTGCGTGGCTGCAGCCCATAACAGATGAAGCGACATGTGAAACCCTTCCAGTGCAGTCGCATGGCTGCAGCCGTGACAGATGAAGTAACACGTGAAACCCTTCCAGTGCAGTCGCATGGCTGCAGCCCATGACAGGTGAAGCGACAGGTGAATCCCTTCCAGTGTATTCACATGACTGCAGCCCGTGACAGATGACGCGACAGGTGAAACCCTCACAGTGCAGTCGCATGGCTGCAGTTGTGACAGATGAAGTAACACGTGAAACCCTTCCAGTGTATTCACGACTGCAGCCCATGACAGATGAAGCGACAAGTGAAACCCTCCAAGTGCATGCGCATGGCTGCAGCCCGTGACAGATGAAGCGACAGGTGAAACCCTCCCAGTGCAGTCGCATGGCTGCAGCCTGTTACAGATGACGCGACATGTGAAACCCTCACAGTGCAGTCGCATGGCTGCAGCCCGTGACAGATGATGCGACATGTGAAACCCTCCCAGTGCAGTCGCATGGCTGCAGCCTGTTACAGATGCACCCTGGGGCATTCTGCTTCTCACATAAAGCCACAGGACAAGAAGTGACAGAGCAGCCCCAGGCAGAGAAGCTGCTGTTCTGCACCTTCCGTTGGATGACGACAGACACTTGTCACAGACTCAAATTCTCTGTAGTGTCTGTATCATTTGCTTTTTTAATCACACTCCGTCTGTATCCTCAAAACCCTAATAAGGGATTTAACAGTCACTCCACTCTGCACACTACCCACCACGGAAATCACTGTAATTCTACCAGCTATAAAACACTAAAATCAAAGGGAAGCTTTTTTTTTTAATTCATTTCCTCATCCTGGGTATTAAGCAATAAGCAGTAGTAAGCAACAATAAATAAAATTTTGAGTAATATTAAAGCAATTATTAATACATTTCTTCTATGGATATCATAGCATCTTATAAGCAAGACCACTATAAAAACATGTTACAAAATGGTCAACTTCTAAACTTTCTCCTGTTCTTAATGTAAACAGTCATGCTAATCAATGTACATTTATTCTGTTGAGTGACTGATACTAAAGCAAATTTAGGCAATGCATCAATTTTTTCCCAGCCTGCCTGTGTATGATCTCTTTTATAAAAAGAAGAAAAAAAAACCTAAATTATGCACAGACATACAGTCTCCGTTGCAACAGACGTCCAGCCTGTTCCTTTTAAACACTGCATTTAACATTATTCCATAGCTCAGGTTTCACTGGGACAAGAGGCAAATATCCCAAAGATATTCATCATAACTAATTTTTGAACTTTTTTTTTCTTCAACTCTGTTCTTGTCTTAATTTCTGTGCGATCAACAATTTATTGTGGTGGATCATTATACAACAATTGGAAAGTTACACTAAAGCTTCTGTCTGCGTTACAGAAACAGCCTGACACAAGAAATTACCTCAGCTGCATCGCAGGTCATTATGTATCATCGTTCGAAAGAGGCATGGTGAAAAACTATTCATGAGGGCTTTTTTATATATAAAGTTCTTCAGAAGATGATTGCAAGGAGCCCTGATAGACAAACTGGAAAAAAATGACTGCACTGGCACATGGATACAATGTCAGAAAATTTGGGATTCAAAGATCACAACGATCTTCAAATGATTGCAGTGTTTAAGTATTAATGTATTGGCAGAACATTAAAACACACATTTTCCAACCTTAGCATACGATTTATATAGAAAAAAATTGCACAGTGCTCTACTTTCAGCATGCCGATCGCAGATTTGAAGCATGTATCTTTGAGGATCAGAAAAAAACACTGATGCTCTGGTGTGTGTGGGCAAAAAATCCATAAGACAATTGTTCAAGCCCATTTCAATTAAACACACTTGAAACACATACCGGTATCAAGCAGATCGTCGTCATCGATGGTCTTGAGTATTTTCGACTTATAGTCTCTGAACTGCATGTACTTCAGCAGACGTCGCACTTTTTTCTAGCATAAAGAAAAGAGTTGTAACAATATAAACGGATAAATCATACCCAATAAAGCATCCAAACTACTTACTAGAGGCTACTACAACATTCAGAGCAGTATTAACCATTAAATTCTAAATACATATTATAAAACATAAGGGAGATACAATTAAATAACACAGGCTGTAAATTAAAAACACCACCAAACAACAAGGATTTCATTTTTGGACATTCAAATGGCCGGTTGCTTTATTTCCACGTCTACCTAAGAACAAAGAAAAAAAAAAAAATCCGTGCATGTTACAAATTCTGTAAGCTGACATGTAACACACTTCAAATTAACGCACTGGGTGAGGTGCTCCAGGCCACACATAACAGGACGCCACACGTACCCACGTTACTCAAACAATGCATGTATACGCATGAATGATGCTCGGCGTCTAACGTGTGTGAAGCTGTGCTCACCTTGTCTTTGCGCATCAGAAACAGAATATCTTCAGCGGAGATGACCCTCGCTCCTCTCACGAGTGACACCTCTGCTGCCTGCTGGAGCTAGAATACAAGTAAAAAGAGAAAACACATATAATCGAGAAGGATCATTTGTTCAGAAAACTAACAAATGACTATTTTGTTTAGTGTCGTTTATTTTTATTAGTTTTTCAATGGCAACTGCTTTCGACGGATATGGGCAAAATTGATTCAGTCTTTATAACGTGTTTTTTGAAGTAAGAAAATATTGATCAAATATAATTACTCTTCTTTCTCCTGCTTGGCTTCCGAATCACGTATGTGCGTTTGACACTCGTCTCAACTCTCGTGTGAGTACAGCCTGTCCTGGATACATTTGCTAAAACAACAATAGTTGTTATTAATATTCTTTAAGAGGTGATGGTGGGGGCAAAAAAGTTGCATTCCTTTTCATCTTGGCTACTGTTTACTTGGCATGAGATGTGGCCCATAAATCATTATGCTAAGCCGGAGACACGCTTCCTCTGCAATGGACTAACGGTTACAAAACCATTACGCGTCTCTGATAATCGCAAGTGGCAGTGGAACCCGGCTAACCGGCAGGCCGAGCCGCCGCTATCCTCGTCCAAGGTTCGAGATAATGGTGCTAGAAAAAATGAAAAATAAAAAACCCAGATGTCAGTTGCTACAATCACCAGACTCCTGCCGTGAACGGCTCACTCAGGAGCAAGCGAGCTTCTCTGTTCTTAGGTGTTCTATCCATCTTCCAGGCTCCACACTCATTATGGATTCCTGTCGGTTCACAGCCTCTGTAGCTAGAACCTGTATTATTTTAAAAAGTATTCATATTTTTGCCCTTTCCCCCCCAAAGAATTAAGCTGTACCAATAATGATGTTGCGATCGTATGGAAACGACGCCCCTAACCTGCAGTTAGGACAGAAGAAAAAAGAAATGTCTTCTCAGCTGAGCGCTGCAATTATTTTATTTCATAAGAGTTGACGCACCTCATTTATCACTGTCACCTTCCTTGCAAAATGATACCTGTCCTCCTGAAAATCTGTGAATGCAATGGATGCCTAAAAATTAGGCAACTTCTTTCCTACAAAAAGATCACAGTGTTAACTTTCTGCAAGCTTTTTCACTGGATGCTTAACCCTGCTTGTTCTACACAAAGCCCAGGTTAGGTTAACTAGAACTTGACAGGGTTAACGATATAGAGTAGGCTGACTTTTCAGAGCCTTCTTAAGTCATCACTATGTATTTACATTTCCTTTGTTGAGCAGATGCCTTCATCCAAAGCTATGTGCAAGTGAGGCAAATAGCACATTATAAACATACAACTATCAAGGAGCCGACTAGGCCTAAATGCACCTAGGCTGACCAAGATGTCATACAGTCGTGTGCGTTAGGTGCAGGTAATTAAAAAAAAGCAAGAGGGAGAGTTGTGGAAGGCTTGTTTTTATGTAGAACAGAAATAAAGGCAGAGGAAAAAAAAAATTGAGATGGGGGGAGGCATGGGGAAGTTAAGCAAGTCCAAACAAATCCGGCAATTTTATCACACTAAATAGTTTAAAACAAACATTACAAAAATGGCACAGCTGGTTCAAAACACCATCTGCAGAGGGTGGTACAAGGCCTTATGGAGGGGGGCAGGGGGCAGAGGCACAAATAAATAAATGGCTTGATGAGCAATATAGAGGGGAAATGGTTAGCCATGGTCTAGTCACAGCAATGTAAAAAACAAAAGTAACAGTCTAAGTAACACAGAGACTATTCTCATATTTTTCTGGTATAACAATGACATCATACCCAGCAGAAACATGTGACATTTACATACAGTAAACATATACAGTAACACAACACATTTAAAATAAAAAGAAAAAAAAAAAACTAACCTTACTTTAAAATCACATGAATACTACTTTTAGGTCATATCAACATATCTTTCAGCTTACATATAAGTTTATATATATAAATTTGACTGACAGAATAATTCTGAAAGGGCTTTTTTTGCTCTGGGATACACACCAATGAGCCAAAACATTATGTTCAACCCCATGTGAAGTGATCATTTATCTATCTTGTAAAAACAGTGCATTTCAAGGTCTGTGATATATTGGCCGTTAAGTCAATGTTCGGTACTCGTCGTCAACATGTTGAATGCAGAAGAAATCGGCAGCGATAACAATCTGATTAAGATTGACAAATAGTCAGACGACTATGCGAGAGCATCTCTGAAACAGCAAGGCTTGCGGGGCGCTCATGGGATACCGTGAGAGGTATCTACTGAGAGTGGTGCCAGGAGGGAGGCCAGGACACATCGGAGCGGGGGTGCATGAAGGCTGTCCCTTCTGGTACGACTCAAAAGAAGGGCTACTATGGCAGAAATGACTGATAATTTTGATGCTGATCACAGCCGTAATGTGTCCCGACACAATGCACACGAAGCCCTGCTTGCATGGGTCTACGCAGTCGCAGATTGGACTGCTTGCATCCCACAGATGCTTGACACGTACCTGACTACTGAAATGATGCAACAGGATGCAGGATTCGTTGAACCAGGCGACCTTTTTCCATTCCTCCAAGATCCAGTTATGACACCCGCATGCACATTGTAGGTGCTTTCGGTAGTAGACAGCGGTCAGCGTGTGCAGTCTGACTGGCCAGCGATACACTACAGTACTCCATGCCCTGTGTCTTGTGACACATTACTCTCATCATTTTCAAAATTATCCACCATTTGTACCAGAGCAACCCATCCTTTGGTTCTCACAGCTAGCTAGTCGTCAGAGTGAGACAGGCTTTCCAGCTTTTAGGTATCTTTGTCCAGCCATGCAATCATCTCACCACGCCCAAACTACTCTGCCTGTACTCCCGCCAAAAAAAAATAAATGTAATTCAGCCTCCCAACAGTCAGGTCTGTAAAACTGAGGAGAGCCGGCTCTTTACAGGTGAGGGCAGACGGCTTGTGATTGGGTGAAATAAATTACACTAATGCAAAATAATGTAATTACTAAATACTCGGCTCTGGAAGCACTACATGCTGATAAACAAAGTTCTAATTTTCAGATTACTTTGAATAGAGAATAAACCAACTGGAGTAAAAATATAAGGAACACAGCTTGTTTACAGAGCATGGGTTTAGCAAATGGGATATGCAGCTATCACTGCAGGCTATTCTGGGCAGCTCCGCTGTTTGCCTCCGGACGAAGGACTGTTTTACCATTTCTGGAATGCTTGAGCTATCAAACCCGTTGAATAATTCTAAGAAATCCGAGTTTGTGTTTTCCCCTTTTCATTTTGCAGTTGATGATTTCAGTGTCCGCAAACACATGGTGATAATAAGTGCAGACAGTGGGAAGATGCTGCAGTAGTGTCCCTATTCACTGCTCCTCATCTTACTTTCAGAAAATCCAATTTCTATTCCCAATTCTAATTAAATTCATGTTATCTAAAGAACATTATACATATGATAATATATTACATGGACAAAGTTTTAAGGGTGGAGGATTGTTAAATCGAAAATCTAAATTAATTGCAGTCATTCGAATCACTGTACACTTTTGTTTTTCCTAAAACATTTTATTCACAAATTCAAGAGCAGTTTTTTTTTTTATTTTGCAATTTGCTTTTGGGAAACGACTGAAGTGATACAGAAGAGAGTCAGACGACTGAGTGAAATAGCAGGTGTTTAGTGCTGAGGGAAATTTACCGCTCTGTGACATTAACCGAAAGCATTTTTCCTCCACAGCATGACACACTTCCAAGGGACAGTGGTTTCAATGTGCTGGTTCTTGTCATGTTAGTGGAGGGGGGGGGGAGGGGGGGGGAAAGAAAATAAAAATGACTTTCAAGCTTCAGCAGGGCAGAGAAGAAAAACAAACAGGTCATCTGAATGCAATTTCTCCTTTGCGGCTACTGCAAAGTTTTGAAATGAAATCCATTATTTAATTATGCTGACGAAAACGGCCGAGAAGGTAAGGCGTATTTCCACAATCTTCATGTGCAGATCAATTACACTGATTCTGCTTAAACGAGGGGAGACATGGCTATTCCACCATTAAAAAGGAAAAAGCAAGATAAAAACTGCCCAGCATGAGAAGCAAAGTTCATTCTTCCAGGCAATTGTGAAGCATCTAATATAAAGTGACATTAATTGAATTACAGATGCTTCCTGGGTTACGACGGTCCGTGTTGCCATGTTTCCACTTTACGATGGGTATTCCAGTTCCATTCTGTTTTTCACTTTTGGTACATTATTCGATAAATTACATGAGATTTTGAACACTTTATTATAAAATAGGCTTTGTGTTAATGATTTTGCCCAACTATAGGCTACTATAAGTGTTTAAGGTAGGCTAGGCTCAGCTATAATGATTGTTAGGTTAGGTGTACCGTATCAAAATGCATTTTCGCCTTACGATATTTTTAAGATATTTTAAGAAGGTTATCAGAACCTAACGTCATCGTAACATGAGCGTCTGTATATTCCTTAATTATTGAATTTTATACATCTATACACATACATACACACACACACACACACACACACACATATGGGCCCATTCTAGAGTCTTCTCAGTGAAATGTACATGCTGAATCCCACATGCTGAGGGAAATGCGGTTCACAGACTTTGTCAGACATCAGTGAGGATTTCCTAGAAGTGCAAAAACAACGTCAGCTCTAACTTTTGTGAGACCTATATTTCTTTCATTTTTTTTTTTTTTTAAAAAAAACAATTAAATGAATTTGGTCACTTCCATTTCAAAGAACTTGAAACACCTAACGCTCCATTAAAATATAAAGTATTTTCAGCCTTCTGTAAGCTTCCAAAAATAAATAAATAAATCATTAATAACAGGAACACAAAACATAAGTGTATAAAGTTTTTTTTTAAAGTTTACTGAAGGTTAAAAGCTGTTTTAAGAGGTATGCATGCTCATCTACATGGCAGGCAATCAGATTCAATGATCAAGATGTTCTACCCTTCCATCCTTCCATCCATCCATCCATCCATTCATCTTCTATAGCCACTTATCATACTCAAGGTCACGGGGGACCAGAACCTACAGCAAAGGCTATAGGGGAAAAGCAGGGAACGACCCAGGATGGGGCACCAACCCATCACACGGCCCCCTCACACACCACTCACTGACACAGGCACACCGACGGGCAATCTGATAACTTCAACCACTGTGCCACCATGCTGCCCATAATCAAGTAGTTATACCATGGTGAAAGTAAAGATTTCATGGCATGAAAAAGTCTGCCTGAATCAGTACAGCTCTGGACACATGCTGAGACAAGCTGGAGGAAAGCCAAAGTGCCAGTATTGAGAAAAAAAAAAGAGGGAAAAAAAAAAAAAGGTTTGCATTTTATATTCAAAAAATAAAAACAAAACAGTATCATTGCCACAATATCTGGAATGTGAAACCACATGCAGAGACAAAATATTTTCCCCATGTTTGAGGCTTTAATGATGCAGTTTGTCGAGGGGTGTTATCACTGTTTTCCGAAACACAAAGTCCCTGATAGCTGTACAGGGGAGGATCCAAAACAACGAGCTTCCCGTCAGATGCGGCATCAGTATAACGTCGGGGAAATGAGAGCCTTACGCAGAGATGTGCACCAGGACACCTAGACAGAGCTGCGCCTGCCAGTCTAAAGTTACTGGCATTTCTAAAAGCGGCAGCCTTAACGATCAGGTGAAATGAAAGCTGTTAACTCTGAAATGGGAACATGACCCTGTACTGCAGATCTGCTTTTGTCAATCTCAGAGTAAAACACAGGAGCCACGAAACTCGGGCTTTCACACATTTCCAACATTTGTTACCAGAATATAAAGACTGGGGCAAGATAAATTATATATATGTATTTTTCCTTAGATGGGCTTATATTTTGAGCCATTACACTCAGCCTAGATGAATTAATTATCTGAATGGTGTTTTCTAAAAGATCAGTCTGATCGAATCACCTTTAGTCTTGGCTCTTGAACACTCGAGTCAGGCTGACGTAAGCAGGGACATGCTAAATGAATCCATTCTTACTGGACTAGTAATTATACTAATTAGGAAATGGAAAAGGGATCAGTTTTAATTAAACTTGGAGCGGAAGCTCAGAGTGTGACACTGTAGCTTCACACCCACCAGTGACATGGGCTTGACTACAAGCCAAATAGAGTGTTTTGTTGGCATGTTCTCCTTGTCTTTAGATGTGTTTCTGCCAGGTGCTGCAGGTACTTCTGACGGTCCAAAGGCACACAGCTAAGTGAGCTGGTGTCCCTCAGTTCCCAATAGTATGCGACTGTGTATCCGATGCAACCTTTAAATCCAGGCCATCCCCAGCTGCCTTGTGCCCCTGTGTTTCCTGGCCACCGTGAACCTGTATGCAATAAGCAGTTCCGGAAAATGCATGAATGGGAAGAATAATTAAACTTATTGGAAGAAGAGCATCACAGAATTACAACATTAAAGACGGTCGTCAGATAAATCAGATTATACAGGAAATGAAGGAAAAGGAGTAAAATTTTAGTAATAATAAAATCAGCTGTAAAACAAAGGACTTCTTGTCTAGAACACCCCCATCTGTGTACCATGATGTAAAAAGAGAAACTGCAAGGAGACAAGGTGACCATATTCTTCTCAGTGTCCTGTCCTGACCTCCTAGGAAGCTGTTCTATTGGGGATATTACAAAGCATCTTTACGTCCGTCAGACAGGGATCTTCCTGATTCAATTTTGGGTTATGATACATTGCTCAAGTCTAAACAGTTAGACAACAGAGAAAAGATCCTTTCTGACAAGCTTTATGTTACAGAACCCCCCAAAAATAGCAAAACATGAAAGGTCATTTTTGAGTAGGAATTGAAATAACAATAAAAGCATTTTAACCTTTTTTATTTAAAAAAAAAAAAAAAAAAAAACAAACAAATATTGAGTTTATACTATAGTGTTACATTCAGCGAACCATGTGTGGCCATGCATAA
>JAODKF010000030.1:19060464-19093259 GCA_026779585.1 Mormyrus proboscirostris
TATTTATTGAGTTTATAGTATAGTGTTACACGCAGCGAACCATGTGTGGCCATGCATAAATAGTAGCTATGAACCAAACAAAGTAGACTTGGTAAATTAAACAAACCAATTTCTGCACCTGGCATTCTCAGAAAAGAATGGCAAGTCATTCAATGGTAGCTTGACATGAAAATGCTTTTTTCCCCCCTTTGTGCGATGTTTGGGTTTCAGTCTTACACAAGGCCATGTAAGCAGTCAATCAAACTGAAGCCTGCACTACAGAACTGCACTGAAATCAAAAGCATTCAGGGCCAGCCAATGTCCAGATACAACCAGCACCTGATGCATAACGTGTTGTTTTATTAATAAACAGTGATAAACTCGATCATTCGCTGAGGTCTAAACAGTATTCGAACTCTAATTCTGGCGACCGCTCCAGAGCAGCGAAGCATTAAATGTCAGCTTAGGGCTAACAGGCCAGTGTTGTTTTACTCAGTGAAAAGGGAACCAGCAGCGCTGATACCTGAGAATATACAACTTGCTCAGAATAGGGCCGATTAACGTTGAGAACAATTACGTGTAATAATGCACTGACAGAACGCAGCACAATGATGCCTTTTCGCGGCGGGTTTCACGCTCATGTGGCCTGCACATGGGCAATAGAGCGAGAATGCACCAACTATACAGAGCGTGTCAGTTTCACCCAGGCAGCACCAATCCTCTATACCCTAAGAGCAGTCGAACACAAATATGACTCAGGCTTAGTTAGTTAAGTTAATCAATCCAAAGAGCAAAAATAAAGGAAAACAGAAGAATTTTTGGTGGCAAATAGGTAGCGATATTCAATTAAATGGTTACACTGTGGTTAAAAAATAAAATTCTGACCAGAAAATTGTGCTTCAAATTCCAGAATGTGTGATTTTTAAATCAAGAAACTGACCATGCTGCAGATTTTTAATTGTATTTGCTGACCGGAAACAGCGATAATTCAAATCTATCAGTACACTATTGACTTAAAAAGACACTAAAACTATTAATTCTGATTTACATTGATGTTATAAACATTCATGATTACATTTTGATTAAGATTACGGCAACAAATCGATGGTTTGATAAATCTTTTACTGGCACTTTGAGATTATCAATTAACCCTCCAAAGAATTAAAAGAGCGCAGACCGACCAAAAATAAGTATGTGAGATGGAGGCAGCTTAGAAAACTGTGGATACAAAGACACCCCGGCAGAGAAAACACAATATAGAACTATTATGCACTAATAATTGCTAAAATTAATTGTAATTATCTTCAGAATCTCACACAGGAAACACGTATGGCACATCTGTGCCTCTTAACCTCTACAAGCTGAAGAATCCAGTGGGAAGACGCTAAAATCATAATCTGCCTATAATGAGACACTAGAATTAACGAGTG
The DNA here is from genome assembly GCA_026779585.1 of Mormyrus proboscirostris. Lineage (NCBI taxonomy): Eukaryota > Metazoa > Chordata > Actinopteri > Osteoglossiformes > Mormyridae > Mormyrus > Mormyrus proboscirostris. The sequence continues at coordinate 19,061,874 of JAODKF010000030.1, forward strand.
ATGCTACTGAAGTAACGACAACAATGAACACTAGGTGTCAGTGTAATGATCTCATGAAGGAGTTACTCATTTCTTCTAACCCACAAGCTACCAAGAGAATCATCTTTTATTTTTTTGCAGAAGTTCCTGGAAGGACTATTAACTGATAAACACGGCTGATTTAGGGAGTCTTTGAGTCTGTATTAAGTCTTTGAAATGTATTAAGTAAAACTGGCTTGTCCTCAAGGAGCTTTAATTGTCTTTGCTAGTGCAAGAACAGACTATTGCAGTCTGCACACCGCATATTGTTGACACCGGCTTATGTGACCGTAGAGTCTCGATTAGGTCGGGGGCAGCATGTGGCTCAGTGGGCTCAGCCTATGTGCCTGTAATCACAAGGTCGCAGGTTCAAACCCGGCCTCAGCATGTCTGCCTGGGTGCCTCAACAGGTGGTTTCCCTTCGTGGACAGCTTGCTCTACAAAAAGCAAAGGGAGGGAGGCGTAAAAAACAATTTCCCCACGGGGATCAATAAAGTTGTAATTACTATTATACCGAACACTTCCCAAGTCTCTCAGCACCAGTCTATGGTGATCCAACTACCTGTCACACTTACAAAAGCAATGCATTTAGAGAGTGAAGAACATGGATCTGTGATTAGAAAATTCAAGCCTGGGTGGAAGGTGCTGTACCTCTGGTCAGTATATACAGTGCCGCGGCAAAGTGCTAATTCTCTCCTTTTTTGCTTACCCATAACACGCAATCGTGTCCAATCTACATACAAGTTTAGTATAATACAAAGGACAAGCTGAGTAAATGCAAAACAAAATTGTTGGTTTATTGAAGGAAAATAATTCACCCAAGCCAGCATTACCCATGTGACAAAGTAACTGCCAGTCAATGACAGTGCTGTTCCTGGGCAGATTTGCTATGCTCCAGGTTTTTGCCATTTAGAGATGATGGCTCTCACAGTAGTCTGCTGGAGTCCAAATGTTTTAGAGGATGCTTTGTACCCTTTTCCCGACTGATATATTTCAATTACTTTCATTCTCAGGCCTTCAGTAAGTCCTTTTGATCGAGGCCTGCTGTGCTGCTGCTTCTTGCGACGTCGTGTCCAACTCCTTCCATTGCTGGAATGGTTCTATCTAAGGCAGGGGTAGATTCAACAGGGCTGCTAGCAGTCAAACTTTCCTTTAACCCGTTATTATTTAGATTTGGTTCACTGGTTACTTTGCCACATGGGTGATATGGGTGTCAGCGAATGATCTTCTTTCGATGAAACCTTGTTTCGTCCTTTATATTGTCCTAAATTTGTTTGGAGATCAGAAACAAGTGTTATGAGTAAGAAAAAATAGAGGGAATACTTTGTCACAGCACTATATGTACAGCGAAAAAACAATGCACTGTTAGCTACAAGTAACTTACTCCTGAACTTAACATGCCCTTATACAGGAGCATCTATAAGGCTGTTGCATCACATTATCTAGGTATAAAAAATATTCGGACCAATCTGTGATTCATGTGGCATAAATCATGTACCAGGAGTGAATAAAATATATTTTCCTAAATTCGTGATGAATCAATTTTCCATCACAACTATTCTTTTCAAAAATAATTACCTTCACGGTGGTATATGGCAATTTATGGAACGCACACTGTGCTTACACACATGCACAATGCATTATTTATGTTGTCATGTTCACAACCGCAAAACAATCGAGGAGGTACCTGTTGCTGTGAATTTCACAACACCGGGACAATTAATCACTAAATTCATTCATTCATTACTGTAACAATACGGTGTGCTGTCTTTGTTGGAAGAATAAGATGTACAGTAAGGGCGTGTATGCCAATGTGAATCATGGCTGACCAGAGGATGGCGCTTTATAAAACTGAGATCAAGATGAACACCCAAGACCAGGACCAAACCACGTCACGCCGTAGAGGTGGAACCCCCTAGCTTTCCTCTACCTAGAAGTGTTTCGGAACCCAATTTCAGCATCTGCTGATGACATACCACACAAGCGTAAGGCTAATACCAAAGACAGATAAGTGAACAAGTAACTAAACAAACTTCAGCCATGCATTTAATCATGAGGGTAATCTGTTCAAACCCCCAACCCTGTCCTAGATGAATTGTCAGAAAATGGATGATAATCCGTTGAATCTATTCACACGGCTAAGACGTTTATTACTATAATTACTCTGTGTTTTCCAAGCGTGAATTGGTGAACCGGGCACATCGTAAACCTTGAGCCAGGGGTTTTCAAGGCAGCTGGTTCCAATATGAGGATCACGCGTCGCTTTGTGGTTTTGCACACTGCCACACAGGCTTGGGGGTGTGTGTGTGAGTGTGAGTGTGTGTGTGTGTGTGTGTGTGTGTATGTGTGCTCCAACCCACTCCCTTGGAAGTGATGACCCTGGAGCGTGTGGTGATTCCTCCCGGCGCAGGAGTTCCCAAGAAGCCTTTGTGCGGCACGCTCACCGACTACCGCGGATTAACTCCGTCTCCCTCCCCGAAAAGCACCCCGTCGGCACCGTGTGTGGAAATCTGTGAGAGAACTGCGGAGAAGCAAAACAGTGACTGTTTAAACAAGCCCATAAACGAGGCTCGTGGCATGAGGCTTCTCTGCACTGAGTGGTAGGGCTGGGGTTCCAACAAGAACCTGGACGAAGACATTTTCATAGTCAATGTTCTGCAAGATTAGCATGAACTGAAGGCTTAGCGTTGAGTTGACCTGCAGCGGTGCATAGAAACCCAAAACCTCCACTGCAACAAACCATTACTCCCCACTGCCATTCTCATATTTTACTTAGATAAAAATGAATGCTTCGGAGAATGCTTCAGTTTTACTCTCCATTTTTCTGCCATCATTGTGATTTTTGATTGATTTCTTCATCTTCTGTTTGATGGGCCACTCTCTGGGGCCACTACTTTTAAGGAGAGTTTACACATATCAGAAGAGAGATAAAACTGAGGTTCAATTTGACACTTTAATGTAGACTCCAGTTACCTTACACCATTAATGTCATGTAAATATTAAAGGAAGTTTGATATTCTAGTAAATGCAAATATTAAATTATCTATGCAAATACAAAGTGAAGTAAGCAAAGTCCACATTTGTCATCCACAGTCGATCCTCAACAGCTAACAACTGTATATCAATTAAGGGGTTATCAAAACACAGCTATGCTACACAGTCCATAACTGTGCTGGTAGAGGAAGTAAAGGAATGGTCTAAAAATCTGGCGGATTGCAAGATGGAAACAATCTTTTGGCTAACCCAAACATTCAAAATCGCCATGTGCTATGTGACCGTGTGTGTGGACTGAAGCAAACCGGGGCACACTCAGGAACACAGGCCGAAAGGACAGGGAGATACGTTTGCAGGCCATCTGGGAAGAATTTATCGTGTAATTCGGTTTATTACCTCTGCGGTCTTCGCCTAAGTAGCATGCACACAATTATAGTAGGACTCGGCACGACTACACCTGGCCTAAGCTAAGAATAATAAACTCAGGGAGAGGAAACAAGGAATTAATTTAAGGTTATCACCATCATGCTCTGTTTAATACTTACCGGTCCAAAATTCCACGCACTTACATTTGCGTATAAATAAATACCTTTCAGGAATGGATCGAACGAAAAATAAATATCATCAATGACAAACATTATTTCAACAGATTATTCTAAACTTGTTGAAGAATTTTTTATTTAAACCATGATGCGACAGGATTAAGATTAATATAAAATGTAAGTAAATAACATTGAGGGATATTTTTTTGTCTTTCGATGTACTACCCCTGAGCCGATGCTTTACACATACTGGAGATACAGGTAAAAAAAAAATAAAAAATATTCAAGTAAAAGTTCAAATACACTGTGTAACAAAATTTCAATTTCAATAAATGCCTTTTTGCAGCCTGCATTACTGTTATTAATAATACATCACAGAGGTCTAACTTGCTCTATCAAACATTAACATATTAAAAACACTACAAAACGTAGCATTACGATAAAACGTCAATGTGTACCGTGCACAACCGCAGTATCGACATGCAACAGTTATTCATCGGTGGGGAACAGATCGTAAATTATTTCAGCCTTTCCAGCTTTCCAGCGTTTGGCAAGTGGGGCCCAGAATGGTTTTTAGAAGTACTCTCCCCCCTTTCGACATCTGACTGGAAATAACACTGCTATAAATCTGTCTAGAGCTGGCCACTACTGTCAGGATATATAGGGTGGCCAGATGACAGTTAACATTCATACATTAAGTGAACAAGACAAGAGAGTCCACTTCCGCATGTGATATACGGATGGTGACTTCTTTCTTAGCCAGAAAAGCAGCTGTTAAATGTTTTAATATCAGGAAACAGATGGCAACGGAGTATAAGTGCAGAAAAAAAAACACTGCATAGACTAAAAGCAGGTTATATTTGCTAACAATGCACAGATATTGTCTCAAGTTCTACACAAAATTATAGGTACTGAGTAAGTTAAGGGCAACAATTAGTATTAATAATTAATAGCGCTTTAATAATCTTAAGTTTTGCAAATACTGCCTACCGATATTGACACTGAATAGTAATAAGTCCACTTCAGCATTTCTCACTCCAGTGTGTGTTCAGCTGTTCGTGCGTCATTTTGCTGTACGGTCCGCCTGCTATACAAGGCACTTTCGTTTCATGATGCAATTCAGCCACAGGCTGAGCAGAAAAAACATTTCACATGGGCTGTGGTCAATGGAAGCCCCCGTTTCCGTGGAGCTGAAGTCTGCCTGAGATACAATCACGTAAAAGCCACAGAGATGTTCTCTATGAAGGTGAAAAAACACCATAAACAAGTTTCACATCAAGAATCATGCTGAGTGAGAGGGAAAAAAAAGATTGAGAGAAGGAAATACAAATATTATATTAGTGTTAAACCATTATTGCTCTCCTATGCAACATACAAGGTCTCCACTCTCCGAGAAGAAGTCCACCTTCCCACATGTTAGAGGTCAAAATGATAAAGAGATGATTTCCTTCAAGCAAGGGCACACGATATGCTTTAGGGTCAAAGGTTAAACAAGCTACATGTGTCGGAGCTTGCTACTTGACCTCGGACAGATAATTCTCCCTGAAGTAGCTAGAAAGTGCTTGACATGAGGAAAGAGTTGGGTGGCCCCATGGAACAGACATTACTATATAGCATAAATTAGTATGACATTTTAATGACTTTTTGAGATACTGTTCTTGCAATGGACAGAACCCCATGTACATGCCTGAAACAGGGAATTATTCAAATTCAGTCCATAGTATTACAAAGGTGATTGAACTAATACAACAATTATAGAAAAAAGTGTTTTCTGTTAAATGTTTTCAGTTTTATGTCACATGAACACGCATATATATTCATATTCATCTGACACATGAGTGAATTGCTATTTGATAATTTTGGCAATTTGAGCAATTTGTATGTTGTACAAGTAAAAAGAAGTGCTACATAAATAAAGCTATTATTATTCGCATTACAACTATGTAGACATTCACTTCGTAAACAAGTCCATGCAGTTTCAACCTTCATTGTTTTCCTATAGATGGGGATACGCTGAATTATTTATCAGGCCTAACTGTTGTACGTGGTTTGCTTCATATACGGTTGCGTGCTGTTATTTAAAGAGACCTAGACAATCTGCGCGACTGTTCTGCTTTGTGAGCAGGGACACACAACAGTCCCCAACAGAGTCCTAACGTCACCGCGCACAGCTGAACTGGACACCAACTCAATGAGCAGCATACTTTTTCCCTGAGCGCAGTGACCATGTTGTGACACACCCTATGGGATTAAGGCGACGAGCATTCGATTGCCAAGTAAGAAAAATGTACAAAAACTAAGGTTAATATTGCCTGGGTCTGTAATGTATGTTTGCGTGTTATTTACCAAATTGATGAGCTGAGTGTGTACGATGTCTTCCACCAAAGCTGCAGTTTCATGCAGGGGTCTGCGAGCATCTCCCAAGGCAAACCTGAAAAACATACAGAAAGCTATCAAGGCAAAATCATCAATATTGCCAATATGATTGGTATTAAATAAAACTGGAAGATATGTGAAAATCTAGCAATTCCAATATAGACAGGCACGGCGGTCAATGGGCTAAATCTGATCTAAACATGCACTACAAACACAGGCTCTGGTTCTGGAATTAAAGAATGTGTAAAGTGGAGCACAAAGCCTGAATACACAAAAGAACCATTTTCAGTGTTAAATTCTGTGTAAGAGAAAGGAATTATCAAAGAATTCAAAGGAGAGGAGTTTCATCCCTATAAACTGAGAATTACTTTGACCACATTGAAACTACTGAGAAACGTAATTTTGGTGGTAATAATTTCAAAAATAAATGAGTGAACATCATCAACTTTTTAGAACCAAAACCACAAAACTCTCTATGGTCCCAAATACACATCTGTAATGTCTCTCCTACCTGCTGCCCTTTTTCTTCTTTGTAATCAGCTTTTTTTTTTTTCTTTTCCCACATTTACCATGCTAAGCTTACTCACAGTGTGAGGGCTTAGTTATGGGTGCAGTGGTTGCATCCAATAGAAACTAAAACCACAGCAAGGCCACAGACACTTTCCTCTGACATTGATGACACCGAAGGTATCAGAACACATCAATAATTAAAAATGAAAAAATGCCTGAAAACCAACTTGATGGTTCATTGACAGTTCCTGGCATTCCTAGAGACTAACACTTCAGGGAAAACAGCCTGAATGTAATTCTGCTGAAAGGCTTTACAGTTTTTTTAAAAAAACATTAAACCAGTTTTTCATTTTGCTACTTTGTGGGATGTGGTATTTAAACAGTTTTACTTGAAGCTTACGCTTAAGTAAAATACTCATAAAATAACCCGGACCCAGAGCGTTATGCCAAGAGTATTTATTAATTCATCATGTGTCCCTTAAATTAATTCTAAAGTAAAATGAAAACTTGGTTCCAAATCTTACGTCTATACCAATAAAAAATAAGTCTACACCAGCATTAGGGGAAATGCAAAACATTTTAATATTTAACCATTTTATTTTTCTTCCTGAAAATGGTCTATCTATAATAAATAATGTTGCGCACCCAAATGTGAATTATGTTTTTAAAAAAAAAAAAGTTAACACACAATTCAGCAAGCAAGCAAACGTTTTCTATACATGAAACAAAGCCATCGCAGGCATCTGGATCTATTAGAGTCTTTTAACACCGGCTGACCCAAATACTCAGGAACCGCATACAAGACAGAATCACTTCCCAACAAGCTCCTGCTGAACACTGCCCTTAAAGCTACTCGTAGCACTAAACAAAGGAAACAGGACCAGCTTAATCCATTTTTAATGCAGCCACCAAACTCTTGCATGCAGGAGGAGATTAATCCTATAGGGAAAACCTGTCAAGCACATGGGCTGCTACATACACAGAAAAGATGGTGCCTATTTGCCTCTGTTCGCGATTTATCGTTTCTCTAAATGACCTAGTGACTATTTTTTATTGCCCAGCAAAATGTTTTTGTACTTCTGTTATAATTCACAGTTCCACCACTGAGCAAACTAATTTAATAATTACACATGCCTTATAATAAAAAATATATATATATTTTACAACTATTTTCTCAGCAGACTGGATGAACACAGATGTGACCATCTAGTAGAATCTAACTATTCTTGTAAATAATATGAACTGGAAAAATACAACTAAATGAAAGATACACTTTACAGCTGAACACAGAGATCACCCCCATAATCCTGTCAATTAACTTTTATTACATCCCAGTTTCGTTTTTGTTCTTCACATAAATAGATTTCAATGTAACAGATCTAAATCACTTCCAGAGGAAAATCTATAATTTAATCCAGTTACATAAATCGTTCCATTTGTTTAGTCACAAAGAACTTCAGTTCTGACCAGGAAACTATCGAGACAACAGTCTTTCTAGAACTAGTTGACTGGACAATGATCAATCATTTTTCCCTCTCTGAAAAATAAGGAAAAGGTTTTCCTGTAGTCTCAACAAAGCCTTCAAAATAAAGTTCAGTTTATAGGGCTGAAGGAAACTCTGTTTCAGAGCCCCATCAAAGTCTTTGATAAATGCAATTAGAAAGAATGGAAAGAAACAATAAAATGTATTGCATACATACTGCAATAAACAGGAATATAATTGTGCACATATGGTGCACCCCGCACAAGTACCCATGGGTCTCGCCTTACTTGTACGATAACTTTTCATGGGATATGCAGGCACACAATATATACACATACACAAATATAAATGTATCACACATACTGCGATACACCAGACTACAATACATATACAGATATACACATGTATGTGTATAATTTATATAATGTATATATAAAACAAATATTTTTAAAAACATGGTATTTTTTTTTTTTTATTCTAGCAATCATCATCATACAACACGATTCATGGAAACAGCTAATTTCAGGTGACTCTCCTTAACGATACCTCCAATTAAGTTCAGAAATTATTTTTACTCTCCTAGCCCAGTATATTTCCATTCCAGAATGTATCTGCAATGTGTGTCACCAAACGAGCTGCGTTTACAGTTTCCAGGCTAATGTGCTGTTGCATCAACAGGGTGGAGCTAAACAGAAGATGGTCTAATTCAGAATTGTCTGCTACATTATTCTAACAAAAGTGGCAAACGCTAACAGCAAACATGGTACGGGGAACAAAAGCCAAAACAAACAATAGTTTGTTTTTTTCTTCTTTTGAAATTATAGCCATCTTTAACATTTAGATGATATGCTGCATAATCTGGCATAGCAGCAATCAAACTAGACACAGCATGAGACAAGTACACTGGAAATGTTTTGAGACCTTTTTGATTTTTTGAAGAAACAGTGAAAGCATGTAATGTCATTATTTAACACTAAAACCTTTCATTTAAACCATACAATTATATCTTATAAAAAAAAAACAAACGCACATATGTAACTGGTTTTAATCTCTAAGCCTTTTACCATGTAACACTACCTGGAACCAACAGATAAAACAAATACGACTATATTTAAATGACTAATAGCACTGCTATAAAAAAAAAATATATATATATATATAGCAAGCTGAGTAAATAAAAATAAATACACTAAGTAATAAATTTTACATCAAAAAACTATCAATGGAGAGTAGCAGGGCCGTTTCTAGCTTTTGAAAAAAATCAGGGACCAAGTCAAGTTTACCTGAGTTTTGACTATTATTATTTTTTTTTCTTTAAAGGAAGATTAGCACTGGGGCTAAAATAATCAGGACTACAGTATAGCCCCGAGTGATCGGATCTAACGACACCCATGGAGTGCTGTCATAAAGGGCTAGAATGTATTGTTGTACAATGTTTTTTCTCATATGTAAACTTAAACAGCAAAAAAACAATTGGTTCCAAAGTACCTCCCACATGCAATTAATGAGGAGGATAAATGTAGCATAAATAAATGTAATTAATAATTGTCCTCTTTATTGAAATATCATTTATATGGTCTTTAAGCAGAAATTGAGAAATATTATATACATATATATAAAAAATATATATTACTTTATTTCCTATTCATGTTCCATACAAACTGCACATCACTCCTACTTAGAGAGAAAATCAATCTCTGAATTTTTGGAACAACATCTGTTAACAAGAATCATGCTGTACCATTCAAGCACACTCTGACCAAGCCTAGGTGATTTACATAAGGATGATCAAAAGGGTTCTATTAAAAACATTCCGCCAAAAATCCTAAAAGAAAATCTTAATCTTACACATCAACATCCTATTTTTTGTTGACAGTCCAGAACAAAGGAGCAAAATTATGATACGAGTGAAAAGAAATGCTACAGACCAAAAATATTATCTTTATTAAGAAACTTCGGTGCGTTTTGATTACATTAATCTGTATATTTGGATTTCTACTCAACCACACTAAATATAAAATGGTTTATGTGGGAGATCACAACTTGTCACTATTCCCACAGTCATAATTAGATCTACTAATACTTGGGAAACATCAGAGGTCAACTGTCCCAATTATATTGCACATTAATGTGCAAAATATGACCACAAACGGATCCCAGCACAACAGTGAACTGGGCTGTTTAAAAATACCATAGCAAACTCCAAACCGACATCAAGGCTGTGTTGCACCAACACAAGACCACAGTAAATGGCAAAATTAGTGTGCACTTAGGAAGCCACGCCCAGAAACCGCTCGTGCCACAGAGGCAATGCCGCTAATAAGGTAACGCTAACACTCCGACGTATGAGTAAACATTCGGCTAAATCACATCCTTCGAGTGGGATCTTGGGAAGGTGAATTGCAGAGCTGCCCTCGGCCTAGTCACAATGCTGTAAAAATAGCATTCCTTCAATAACAGGATATGGTTGGTGTCCGTAATTTTGAAAATACGCACAAACAGCATTTTAAAATCGACCACAGCTTCTGTTACTGAAACATTTAGAGGAGCCACCCAGAGCCCCCCCCCCCCTCCATGCCAGTCCCACTAGCTCTAAAGTTCGTTAACCATATTTTTCCCCCATAATGAAGGCAGTTTTCCAAAATGATCCTTGTAAACCAAAGAATGTGCTTAGTTTTAATTAATCGACTGTGCACAATTAAAAATGGAGAGAATTTAGCCCTTGCTTCTGGAAACCTCCCCTTACCTTAGCAACACAATGTCAAGTAGGCAGACATTTAGGTTCAGCTGGGTGCAAGTTTTGTAAAGAAATTAGAAAAGATCTGGAGTACACCTAGAAGCGTAGTGGATGGATTTATTTAAAAGTATAAAAAATATATTCTAATATCTAAAATAAGTAAGATAGACCAAGTAACGTAACGGAGAATATGAGTCACATTTTATCAATACCATTCTATGTACTGGTTGAAGGGTAGGGTATAACCATAATGTTTAACATACGGAGAAAGATTTCACCACCTCTAAAGGGATTTATTGAGTGCAATCTTCCACTGGGTGCTCAGGAAACAATCACAACATGAAAACTGCAAAAAGTAACCAAAATATTTCTAAATATCGCTGTACTGCACGTTCATTCAATTCATCTAACTGATTATGAATCATATAAGAAATGAGGCCCTAATTCTCCCATATGCAGATCCGGATGCCCTGGATTCCCGACCCAATCCTCATGGGTTTGCCCTCACATTGTCACCAAAATGGCTGTCTCTTTTTTTGTCTGACATCTTTATCGGTGCAGCAGGAAGCTGACATATTTCTGTAATGATGCTCAGTCATATAGATCGCAGTTCTGACCAGAGAGCAGCTATGTCAGGAAAATGCGCAACGGCACATCTCGGTGCTGCAGGAATGATTCAGTGAGGAAAACCTCTTGCTTGGAAATGGTTCCATCTCAGCCACATCACAACCACAGAGTCCGAAGATGCTCAGCGTAGTGACAGTGCAATCATCATCATAAAAACGTGGACTGAGGGACCAGGATAGGCGGTTGGCTGGGTGATTGGCTGGCTGCTGACTGATCTTTTTTTTTTTTTTCCAAATTTGCCATTTGCACTAGTATGGTAGTAAAGCTACACTGCCACGTCACTTCTCACACATCCAGGCACGCTCTCCTCTGAGACACACATATGTACAGGTGAGGGAGAAGCTTGGGTGTCCAAGCATAGGTTCAGGCCATTTATCCAGCCCCTGCCTAAGCATTTCATTAAGGGCCTTGCTCAAGGAGCCAACGGATGTATAACCATTCTGCCGAGGATGGAATTCGAACCTGCGCCCTTCTGATCACCAGCAGAGAGGCACGATGCTCCTTGGCTGGATCCTGAATCTCTGGGTGCATAGGCAGACCGCAGAAGACGGGCACGTGAGAGAAGCCGGTCATTCTTCAAGACATGGTGCGGGTGGCTGAGAGTATAAGATGAGAAGTTTGGAGAGACTGGGGAAGGACAGGGCACTCTGACAGGGCGACAGCAAGGCCCCGCCCACTTCTCTTTGCATAGTCAGAGACAGCCTGCTTCCCCAGTGTCGGAAAATAAGACCCAAGTAAAACCACATCCTAAGCCGCAGGTGGCTCAGCACCTGGCTGGTACCATGGACAGGATGAAAGACTCGCAATAAAATTTGCTAATCCCAGCCATACATCCTCTATATTTGAGTACAGCGCTTTACCTAAGAAAAACATACGACAAAAGGTGCTCGCATGACATTTGCAAAGGCTGACCACAAATGGCACATACTGCTGCCTCATCATATCGACAATGGACTCATTCGATCTGACCGCATCCAATAGGAGAAAACACTGTGCAAGCCAATTTCTGGCTATGCAGTGAGAAACAATTATTTTGCTCAATCCCACTGTATACATACTAAGTAGAGCAAAGCCACTGTATGCCTGCACTTTTTGTACTCCAGATTAAGCAGACATGTGTCTTGTCTTACCTGGCAAAACTGTGAGAAGGCTATGCATTCTAATTAGGGCTGCACGATTCTGAGGAAAAACAAAAAAAAATCACGATTGAGATCACGATTCTCTGCAATGATTCATTTTTCCCCTCAAATGTAAACGTTTATTACACTCATTAAAGTACAAAGGGAAACACAACAAAACATGACTGTGCCAATCACGACTGATCCAGGACCAGCATATAAATGTCTGACAACAGAAAGGAAACACTCAAATGGCCATTCGATTAGGGTAACCAAAACAGATAAACCAAAAGTTCCAATACCAAAAGTGCCAGTGGGGTACTTTATTGGTACTTTGGGTGGGATTTGAAATGCTTTCGTTGTCGATCGGTTATGCAAATAGCCTGCTTCTGAAATGCAATACAACCGGCGTCTTGAAAACAGTTGCGAACTCAGAGAACAATGATTAACGACGTAATAAATAAATAAAAACTAAAAAATATTATTAATAAAAAATAAAAATAATAATGAATGCGTGGGCAAATGAAGTGACCCAAGCTTTAACTGCGATCTGGTCGGCAGAAGCAGAGATCAGGATAGCATAAAACGAAATAAAGTATTTTGTATATAATATAATACGACAGCACAGTATTATAAAATTTCAGGCAGTGTTTCTCAACCCAGTCCTAAGGGACCCCAAGGGGGCAAAAATGTGGACTGTCTGGCAGGGAGCTGGGTGGAAGTGAAAGTGTGGACAATCTGGGGGGTCCCCAACCTCTGTTTTAAGAAAAGTGAAATAAACGAACAAACAAAATAAACAAATGAAAGCGATACAGCAGATGTCAAGATGATCCTTACAAGCAAAAAGTTTCTTACTTGCACAATATATAATTATATAATTATTCATGTCAAAAAGAAAGCACACATTCTGTCAGTTCTAAGGTTTTACGCATCAGGACATCATTGCAAAAAAAAAAAAAAAAAAAAAAATCATCTTAAAATTAGGTAAACACAGCTTCAGATGAACAACACCACATAACATAGTACACCATGCCATTATTTAACAAAAACAAAGCCAAAATGGAGAAAAAAAAATTAAGATTACTGCTTCCATAGGAATTAAGAGGGTAAGTAGCAGCCAGGTGTAGCTAATCAAATGCCCTTGATTAACTCATCATCAGCAGCTTATTCCATAGAAGGAATTGCTACCATCTGAGACCACAATGTGCTTTTTTTTTTGTTTGTTCTATGCACCAAAAGCCTGTGTATCGCTAGAACACCCATTTATAAATTTATCCAAACCGTCCCCCTGTTCCTGTGTCCTCCAGAGCGATTCCATATGCGCAAGGGCCACGCTGACTTGCTTCTGTGAGTCAGTAAAATCCGGGGCGGGCACCAGCCCATGCACCCAGAGCATCGCGGTCACCTCCTTGTCACGCGGCCAGCATCTTCGGCAACGTGGAAACCAACCTATCATGGAATGATGTGACTAAAATCACGCAGCCACGTTTCTCTGTGAGCCAAACCTACAGAACGGTCCAGTGCATCGGTGGCATCAGGTGGTTGTAACCCTCTTCTGAAAGTACAGCACTGCTTCTGCTAGCATTTCAAGCCCAGTCAGGGCTTCGCGGTTTATGCCAAAATTGCCTCAGATTTGAACTGGCCTCAGATTTAAATAAATATATTCAAGAACTAAAAATGGAGTGCAAACTTCACACATATATGCTGAAAGAATTTTAAAGGGCATCAAAAAAGATGCATAAAACAATGTTTCCTTAATCACTCTCACCTAAATACTGTGAGTCCTAGAAGTTGTAACATCGCAAGTGTGTGTATTCACAATGTCAGTTTTGATATTGCATCACTCACTCAAAGCCTAAAACAAAAAACAATACTAATTAGAACAGCAATAAAACTAATACTAATTATTATTGGTGTAACCAGAAATGAATTAATATGGAGCAATTCAAGACCAGATAGAGAAGTCTGGGTAGGCAAAACCAACACTCTTTCAAATAAAGCAGAAAAAAACTCTAAAAATACTAGAGTACAGCTGTTTGACATTTATTCCTTAGACCATAGCAACAATGTTTGGTTGGATCTGAAACCACAAATAGTAAAACCTACTCCAAATACGGCAAATCTAAATAGCAAATGCACACTTCAGCATTTTATGAGGGACATGGAAATTGGCGGCGAATTTGCTACCTCATTGAGCTTCAGAACATTATGAATTGTGTCTGATTGAAGTGAGAGACCTGGGGTTCAAGTCCCAGCAGGTCTCACATTACAAGCTTCTCTAGGAAATGCTGTAGAGCAGTGTTTCCCAATCCAGTCCTTAGGCACCCACAGACAGTCCACGTTTCTGCTCCCTCCCAGGTACCGGTCGGGAGCAAAAATGTGAACTGCCTGGAAAGGAGCTTGGAGGGAGCAAAAACGTGGACCGGCTGTGGGTCCCTCAGGATCGGATTGGGAAACACCACTGTAAAAACATTTTTAATTCTTTCAGTGAACAGTAAAGATGGCCAACACAAGACACACTACCGCACAATCCTGCCTAAGATTTATTGCCAGCAAAGAGCGGTACAATCATAATCAAGACAAAAAATTTATAGTTATATTGAGTATACTCAATTTTTGCATTTTAAATTGGTCCTGGATAATTAAAATTCATGTAAATTGTGTTTAACAAGAAAAAAAGGACAATTACGTATATCAGCAGTTACTGTAATCACAATGCCAAAAAATAGGGGGGAAAAAACGTTAACAGCCGGTCCTTAAGGCAGATGTGAAATTACCATTAAAGAGGAGTTACGTATTTATTTGGAACAATTCGTCATATTAAAGCAAATGCTCATACAAAAAAAAGTGTTTATGGGACCAAACAGGGGAATGGGTGACACATGCAAGGAGTGGGAATTGTTTATGAGGGGAAAAACAGGCTTCTGGAGAACAATAATCAGCCACGGAAATGTCTGAATACAAGTGTAGTAGCTGTGCGGGGCATGTGAAGCGCAAAGGAGACCACAGGGATGGAGATGGTACCCCCAGAGATCAACGGTTCATCAGACAGCAAAGACAAAAAGGGTGTTTCAACACAAATGGATCAAGCTTAATGGACTAGACAGCTTAGGAAAGCCAAAACGGCAGGAAAAATTATTAAAAACCCATAACAGTGACCATATAGAAACTTGTTACTTTTCCCCCAACAATAAGGACTCCTGTGCATTACCAAGATTAGCCATCAAGTAGGAGGCTGATGTTTTTATTTTACTCCTTTTTATCAGCAAAAATTCAAGGCAGCCCACCTTCTGTTTAGAGCGATACGTCATTATTTGAGAAACAGATGTGCGCCGATTCCTTGATTCTAGACAAACGTGGGGGTGTGAAAGTTAAACCGAGCAACATGGGAAACTATCAAGGGAAAAATAAATCATTAAACTGTTTACTGATCTAGGAAAACATGCATAATACTTGTTTGACTACATCTGACTAAAATTAATTATTACTGATTCATCTTGGTTTATATAGAAATTACTAGCTTTCTGTCTGCATACAACAGCAGCTAGAAAAACTGTAAGCACATCTACCTAAGACATGATCATCATTTTAATTCCTACTTATTACTATTGTGATGTCCAAAACGGCACCGTACATGTTGTCTAAGTTATTAAAATTAGGTTGCGGCAATATCTAATTTTTCAATATCTTAGTTTTTCATTACACTGCAGCGTGTGGTATTTTGATGGTATTTTCAATAACAACGCTATTCCAGGATTTTTAAATCGTGACACGAAAATTTGCCCGGCGGGTAGTGGGGGTTCCCCACGTTACAATTTAGCTGTATATCTATATCCACATTCCATTTTGAAGTATTACTTCAAGGAGTCCACTTAGACATTTAGATTAGAAATATTCTGTTTGGAGGGTACGTTCCCAGCAAAACTAGGAAAACTTCAGAAGCAACTTCTTACTCATTTAGTTTAATCCAAAAATCTGTGCAAATATTATACAATATATGAACCATATATTCACACACAAAATCACAATCCGATCATAAAGGCACAGGTTGGCCAAAAATATGTGAAAGACCAGAATGTACTGACAAAATGAGAGTATTCAATGTAATGTGTGAGGGAGTCTTTGAAAGCATAAATGCTCATGTGATACCAAGGAGCCAGATGGAACCACCAAGAAACAGGTATCTGCCCATTCATTCATCCAATCCTTTTTTCATTCATTTCCAATATTCATTTTCCAGCTACCCCCCTCAGCAGTGATTAAGATCTTGGAACGTACAGAGCATAAGTCAGGGAACACCCTGGATAGCGCATCCGTGCATCCCAGGCAGGGAACAAAGCATTTCTCTTCAAAAATCCCAAACACATGTTGAATTCCTACTGTACATTCATTATTCAAAAATACAACAATCCGAGGCCCATTCAAGCTATTTTACTCTTCATATAGTCTCTTACACAGTCTTTTTTTCCTCCAGCTTCCATTCCCTGTTCTGGGACGATGAACAAAGGCAAAACCTTTACAATAAATGATCTTATTCAGCACTTGATTGCTGGAAGGAAGCCCGCCCTTGTTTATATTTGCATAATGCAATCATTTGTCTCCTATGAAAGCAAATGGAGAATGCCTAAGCTTTTGTAGGACAATTCAAGATAGCCAGCTACAAAGATTTCAGCTGGTCGCTCAAGGTCAATTTCAACATTATCTAAGCGATTACTGAAAGATTGAGAAGAATCATGGAAGAGCATGCTTACCAGGTACTGCTTTACCTGGCCATGTGCACTACCTATCCTTCAGTAAGTACTGTCTTAAACAATATCAAATTCTTTCACACAAGACTGAATTTCTTGGCTACATTTCTGTATAAAACAAAGGCTGCTTTTAAAAAAAACAGAGAAAAATGTGTAATGTCGGTGGAGTCATCCTTCCCTGCACTCAGCAAAATTGACATCTATTATTGGACACGATAAACAATAAACAACATGTCATGGTGATGGTTATACTAAATACAATTAACTGAAGCCATACTAATTTAGTTTAATCCAAAAATCTGTGCAAATATTATATAATTTCATTAAATTCTAACTGATAACCACATGAGGGCTGATTTTTGTACTCCTGCCTTTAGCTGCTGTGTCAGTCTAGCTAATGTACAGCTATATAGCTGACAAACACATGGAAACCGTGGGATCTTTTAACAGTATTCAGCCTAAGGACCAATTTCGTCAGCTGTCCAGGCCTTATACACACACACACACACACACATACATACATACATACACACAGTCAAACCTCGGATTGTGAGTAACTTTGTTTGCGAGTGTTTTGCAAGATAAAATTTATTGAAAAATTTAGCTTAACTTGATAAATGAGCAAGGTCTTGCAATACAAGTATTATGTATACGCTTTGTCTGCCTAGTGTCACATAATCACAACTGAGCCAATGTTCCTTCTCTCTCTCAGTGCGGGATTGTGGGTAATTGTCTCCCATGCTTGTTCTCAGTCGGCATGCCTCACTCATATAGTCAAAATTTAGTAGAAAAGCATCACCCGAATAAGGGCATACACATATACATACATATATATACATACATATATCACTGAATATTATTCACTGGGAAAAAAAAGCTGCAACATAAATTTATTTTTACGTCATATGACCAATCATCTGCGGTTCATGGGTGTTATAGTTATATAGTTATAATGTATAGACCAAAAATGCCTATTTCGGCCAACTTAGAGACAATTTCAATTGTAACAAAGGCCAAAAGACTACACTGGGTTCCATGAGACTGAAAACAAGCCACCATCTTCCATCTAATTAAGATTCCTGGCCTGAAAAATATTGTGCCTAACTGTATCATTAAAATATCTGAAGCTTTCACCAAAAACAATAACCAGCTTAAGTGCATTCCTTGGAGCGACGAGGATACATATTGCAACATTTTGCAACAAATGTCCAATGCCTCGAACTCTGGTAGTGTCTGTAAATGAATAAATTAGAACTGCAGAATCCGATTAAATTCAAAATTAAAAGAAACCCCAGTGTAGTAAACAGTGACCAAAATAGAAACCTCAAACGTGCATCAGAGAGATGCCCTCTATATTACCTGACCCAAGTTTAAAACCTGCAGTCATTAGACCCCCCCCCCCCCCAAACCGTTAGCTAGGTCATAATATTTAAAACACAGAAATATTTATTCTCCCCTAATCATCACAACACCATCTACTTCCCCAAAAAAGATTTTATTACATGCACCCTAAACAAATAAGTAATCCTCAGTATTTTCTATGAATCCATGGTCATAAACAAAAACACAGGTTCTGTTTATAGATGGAAAAACTAGAAACTAAAACCGTATGCAAAGTAGGAATCTTGAATATGACAAAATAAAAATTAAGAGCTTTTGTTATAAGATAGATGACTTTCCCACCAGAATATACCAAGCCCTCATCATCATTTATGCTATAAAAGAAAAGAAAATGAAAGTAAATCATGTGCTGTTTTCTATTAAGAAAGAAATATTGTTAAAGGCACAGCAAAGTAGACTTTCACAGCTGTTGAGTGCAGCCTGAAGAATATGGAAACGCTAATGTTAGAGAAGATTACCGCTAGGCGATGATGGTGGCAACAGAGGATCTGGAGGCACTAATTTATATGATAAATGATGGCTAAAGGGAAACAGCAATTTATGGTGTAGAGGGGCTGAAATCAAGTCCATGGGCACACAGCAAGTAAATATCCAGCAAGTAAATATCCAGCAAGTAAATATCCAGCAAGTGGATTGAGGCACCTTGGGAGCCGTGTGTGGATCAGTGTGTTAGGATGGTGCACCTGTGATTGGATGGTCACCAGTTCAAATCCTAGAGTCGGCAGAGTGATGCCACTGTATGCTATTAACCCTACATGCACTAGGGACTGCCAAACAATGCTTTTCCAAAAATGTACACCCCTTTGGATAAAAATGCCCACTAAATAAATAAAATGCAAAATGCATTAAAACGGGGATACACAAAAGCTGTGACAATGACGATCAAAAAAAATAAAAATAAAAAAAATAAAAAACCCTGGTGACCTACAGATGTCACCAGCCTAAAATCACAAGGATGCAGAAACACAAGCAGGTAAGACGGAAGGTGGGAAGAGTAAAAGCGACACCAAAACTGAACCACGCAGAATCACGTGCAAACAGTGAAAAACTGATCAACAAATGAATAACCAGTGAGTAAACATCAACAATCCAACTTTCACAGAAAGAGTGAATTAAAGAAAATATTCCTAAATGATACATCATGTCCCAATCACCCATTTCTTTAAAACTTAAGAGACACGCATTTCATTTCATTTCCAGAAGTCATAAAGAAGTGACTCGCGCATTTTCAGACTGCCAGCACTTTCATATGTTCCCGGGGGCTGCTTCTTTCAATGCTTTTATCGGAGCACCAGATTTGGAGTATTAGGAAGAAGAAATATATGCATTTAAAAAAAATAATAAAAAAAAGGAAAAAAAAATAGAATCCCGAGAACTGGCTGAATGCCAGGTTTTTCTATAGCGTCTTAAACTATTCCAATATCAATACATCAGAACTTTTTTCCAAACAAAGCAAATATTTAATAGCAATATTTAGCTGCAGTTCAGGCCAGTAGCCAAAAGCACTACTGCTCACCACAGATCTTTCACGGACGAGTCCAGGGTCACCTTTGCTAATGATAAGTTTCGATAAAGCCGCAGAAGCTCAGTGGGCAGCAGCTGATTCGTTACTCTAAATTACAGCTAAGACTTAGAAGAATTTTAATGACTTTATCCTATTTTGGTTAGCGGGGCCGGCTGGGTGGTTTTACACTGCGGCCTCACACCTCCAGGGTTATGGGGTTTGAATCCCACCCAGAACTCCATGTATCTATCTGGATTTTAGATGTTCTCCCCATGTTCTCTCAATGGCCACCCAACTGACCTAAGTTTGTGAGGGAGTCCAGTGACGGACAGCCATCCCATGCAGGGTACCCATTCCTGTCTCCCTGTACTTCCCGGCTTAGGGTACAAGCTTCATAATCAGGTGTGGGCAACAAATCATGAAAGATGGATGGAAATAATGATTGATTGACAAATTAATACAGTATAGACTTCCAATATTGTTCTCTGGAATGAATCCGCGGAACACTGTGTGTAACACTGCGTGCAGGTCAAGGCCAATCCACAGTTCTGACACCGGTAGCTAAAAAAATACTTCATTTTGTCCCTTTTACTCTACCACTCCCTTGGTCTGTAATAAAAGTGAAAACCAGTAAGGCGAATTCTCAGAAAAATGACTCATTAAACAAAAAACATTTAAAGTAACAGTAATGTGGTAGTAATGGCCAGTATTCACATTTTTGTTTATACATTACATTAGCTATCGATTTCCCTGGTTACATGCAGTGTTGAAATTGAACTGGAACTTTTAAGATGTTTTTATTTGGAGATGTCCCCCAGTGACACGTTTTACCTCTTACATGAATCTTTAAGTCAGGTGTTATTTTTCAAACTTACAACCAGAAATGTTTTGTGCAGTTCCGTAAATATGGGGAACAAGTAGATCCAATTGCTCAAAGTGGAGAATAACTGTAGTTTTAAAATTTGAAGTAGTCATAATGCATTGCATGAAATACACTTAATAAAGCTGGTTAAAATTATTTTCCATATAGTTTAAATTTGAAAAATCATCCATGACATCACAAAGTTACAGTTCGGCTCCATTCACTGTAGATGATGATCAAGTTCCTGTCCCTCCAGATTGTCAGGTAAGTGAGATAAAGCCACTGGCAAACATGTTCTTGTTTTGGCCCACAAGTGGCTTCAATACTTTTCCACACGTAATAAGTGTATGTGTGGAAGCCGATGAAAACCTGCCAAAACATTCAATTATAGTCATGATTCAACTATGACTAAAAGGAAAAAAAAATCTTGATCTGACTTTGCAAAAGCTTTAATGGAAATTATTGCAAAAATATATACCTTTTCTTTTCCAAAGGGAGTCAGATCTGAAAAGCCAGTATGACAACAGAACATCACTCCTCATGGAAATATCCTGTGTTTTAAAATGCAGTGATAAATAATATAAAACAGTATACACCTGCATTTCAAAAAGCATGAATATTCAGTTAACCCAAAAAGAAAAGCATCAACACTGCTGCAGCATGCTTTGTCACATGTGCACAGAGATTAATCCCCAAAGCTGCGCATGAAAGTGGGCAATCTGAAATCCTAAATATTTCCAGAGAGGTTATCTGACACCCCAGTGCTCTCACAAAGAGATCCAAGGTCTGTCTGGACCTCACTCTTGAGATCAGCATAGACAGACCAGTTCTGATGATTGTACGTTACTGAATTATACATATAATGTATCTGCCAATTGACATAAAATGGCCAGCTACGTCTTCAGAGTTCAAAGGAGAACATTAGCAGCCTGGAGACCATTTGATCGTTTTTAGTTATCCTGCAGTCTCAAAGCCACTATTTGCTTTTATTAACAGCGAGCATTTCTCGGGCTCGATACATTTACCGTGGCCGGGCTCGGGGGAAGGCTGCTTCTGAAAACACTGAAAACGTGCCAAAACCTCCAAGTACTGCCAGACCCTGCCGAAAGCAGACAGAAAGACCTAAATTACATCCAAGTGTGGTCCTTCTTAAAGCAACCACATGCAAATTCAAGACCAAGTATTAAATGAGTTAGGGCCAATGGCAATATTCAATGGGTATAAATAGAGTGTACAGCAAACTTGTGCAGTTCACTGGTCATACAAACAGTCACATACAAAATAATGTGGAGGCAAAGACCCAGAAAGTGTTTCCTCTGAAAATAAAATGAATGCAATAATCATAGTGCTATTTTTTATACGCTATTACATTATTTTTCCCCCATCCCAAAATTCATAGTGATCGGCTAAAAATGTAATCAAATGACATTTAAAGTTGCTATTCAATATTAAACTCTTACTGTATAAATTCCTATTTATGCGCGGCTTTTCGTTCTGTACTAGGTACCTCGTGCACACTGACTTTGACTCCAGGATCTGGACAGTCCAGATTTTGGATCACTTGTTTGCATCATTTAGAAAAAAAAAACATTTAGCATATTTAGTGCCTTTATATTGTTAGATGATGTACTGGCAGAATAAGAGAATTGTCTGCATTCACATATAATGCAGATAGGCTGTGGTACCTTGTTAGAAAGTTTCCAAGCTGTATGACTATTCCCAAAATCAGACTGATATTCTTGTTCTTTTAAGGGTATCAAACTGGCATGCATTGATTTTCTCCATCCAGAAAGTTTACTGTGCTAAGCATCACTTGTGACATGCAAGACGAGGTAGAATTACGTCCCTTGATTGTCTAAACCCCAAAATACATTCTGTTCATTTAAGGAGCGTCTGGAGGTCCCCACACACTCACACCACACACAGACACACACACACACACACACACACACACACACACCATGTTTACAGGGGACTTTGCCTTCCAGTACATTTCTTAATTCGCCTCAGACTCCTGATGTTGTATTAAGTGTCCTTGCTATAACAGCAGCAAAACAGTCCCTAAATGACATCAAAAGACAAAACAGAGGGCCACTGGAAACAAATACAGAAGCCGCATGTGAAGGGGACTAGTGAATTCTGCAAGACCTTAAAAACAGCACGAATTTTAAAAGTAAATATTTTGAGCTGAGGGTCCCTCCTTTCTTATTTTGCAGAAGTTGTTGTACTAAACCACATGCTGTATCAACTGTATGCCGCCAGAGGTGGTGATAAATAAGTTATAGATAGGGGAAATTTTAAGATAAAGTAAAAATGAACAGAAATTAACACTGGAAAACAACAGCAATTACAACAGGAATTTCTTATATAATTACAGTAATATTTTAAAATTTGGGTTAAAAAATACTTTTAAGAGCAGTATAGTCAGTGTTGAAACGAGTACTTCAGGAAAAGAATGCAAAGGAAAGGCAAATCCAGAGTTAAGCTGTGTTTAAGATAAAACATGTAAGAGAGAAATTGACGTTACTTAAATAGTTTATTTTGTTTCTTATCAGTGTGAAGTGGTTCAGAATTGCAACAAAAACCTTAGATCTCAGCAAGCTTGGTACGGATCTCTGCCAAGAGTACCCAGGATCTTCAAAACTGACCTACAGATAATGGTTGTCTCAGTTCAGCCTCACAGTCTACAGTAACATAACAGCCTTCACCTACCAGTTTGTTCATACTATGCAACATGGAGAGTCACACATTGATTGGACCAATCACTGCAAATAGCACAGGCTTCTGCAAACTAGTGCATGTGTGGATGCCAACAAAATTAAACCAGTGAATGCTTTAATTTGAACCAATAAAATCAGGTGATCAATCACATGATTTCTAAAACTAAAATAATTTTAACAGATAATTTAAAAAACCTATATAAAGATCAGACAATTTATAACTGTACAGGTCTTTCCCATCTCAATGTTATACTGCCAGAACACAATACCATAATTGCTTCATATCTGAATCTCTCTTTCCAAGTGATGTCATATCAGGCAACTATCCCAGCCTGGATACATCACCATAACCTCAAGATCGTATCTCCACAACCAAGCCTCTCAATTTCTCAGGCCAAACTCTTGCCATGAACATATTCGTCATAATGAAGTCTTTATAGACACTGATCTTAGCTCATTAAGCGCTACAATGTAACAAGGGCAACCCCCCAAATAACAGTCCAATAACAGTACAACTAATCTGCTAATGGCAGCCAACATGAGAAAAGATATTGATGTTTTAACTTACAACTGGCTGATATAACTTTGTCTCCAGTATTTTAAGTAGCTGTCAGCTAAACCAATGTCAACTAATATAAATTTTATCCTGTCAATTACTTTACACCGACAGATTGTACACCAAAAGATCATTGTTATACACCAATATATCAGTGCTTTATTTTCTGATATGATTGTCAATCTGTAAAAGTTAAATTTAACACTACATTATCTTACAAAAATAAGTTCGAAAAAATGAAGCAACAATGTTGAACTCAAGCATGAGCAAATTAAATGTGCAATACCTTTTTTTGTGTGGTATAATACAATTTTTCCATTCCCAGCTGATCACTAAAAACTGATATATTATGTATGCCTTTGAACATGATTACAGACATACAGGATAAGAGTAAATTATAACTCAGAAAGCATATTGTATGTAGCATTTTCTACAGTGATGCGTCTAATTTTCTAATCGTAAACGTAAAAAGCATGCACTTATCAGCAACCAATATATCAGTCAAGTTTTACTTTTAAGAAAATTACATTGTTTTTCACCAGTTTAACAGAATTATGCAATGATGGGCATGCAATACAATTTGTACATGCATTAGAAAAACAAGTAAATTGTGATGAAAATGTAAAAGTCTCAAGTAAATACATTTTCCAGAATGTAGGAAGATTTAAAATGCTTGAGGCAATAAAAGAAGCTATTAAGAAATTACTTGTGCATCAAGTAATATAACTGTGGTTAGCTAAAAGCATAAACAAACTCCTAAAACACACACTGGTGATCTTACTATATAAATAATTTATCTAAGAGTTTTATTAACAAGTGAGGAATCAGGTCAATAACTGCAGCAGAAGGGAAATCAACAAAAATAAAAATTATCATTAAAACCATGTGTAATTAAGCATAAAAGACATTTCCAATAAAAAGGAGTGTCGAAATTTAAAAACGTATTTTCTAAGTTCCAAATGCACTCTATTTGTTATAAAAAAATATATACATCAATGTGATATGACTGGATAAAATAAAATAAAAAAAAATTATAGCTGATGTGTCTGTGAAGTATGAGAAATTCCATCCAGCTATCCCAAGTTAAACAACTTAACATCAGAGCTCTAATATCCATCTTCAGAGCTGGACTCGCAAAATCACTAGCCCGACCTCCCAGGACAAGTTTTCACCAAGTTTTCCTGTCAGGCTACCAGAATGTAACAACACCCGGTCCGATGGGGCTATCAGAAACTATCCCCTAAGTAAAATAACATTCCCTCTTTTATTCACCTTTTCTGCCATTTTAACCTGCTATTTGAAGGGAAAACTTTGCCCACTGAGTTTTTTTTTTTATCATGATGATGTTTTGTTGGCTGGAAAGTGTTAAAACCTTTATTTATTGGGGGGCTGCAATTTACTGTGCAAGCACTTCCCACCGCCATCTTGGTGCATTAACAATCATGGTAATAGAGTACTCCAAGCACGTTAAGTCAAGTACGGCTTTATTATCGCACCAGTCATATTTAGTACACTGAATATAGTGACATAAAACAGTTATACAAACATTATACAAAAGCAAATGAGGTAAAGAGAAAATATTGTTGGAGTGGACACATACACAGCGAAAGCAGACTGGTTGCGAACCGCCTGTTGTCTGATATGAGGATATAAACGATCTGGTTATTTAAATGTCATTTGTTGGTAATACTGAAGCAAATTAAAGCGACTAAATGTTTAATTTCGGGCAGGATACAAAACTGCTGAGAAAGTGTGGAAGAAATGTTTTGGGGTATTCATGGTTAAATATATCTTGTAATGGTAATACTAAGCAATTATGTTGCTCTGTGATGTAATATTAACATTACAGTACTGTGGAAGTTGCTTTTTTATAACAAATCTGATTTGCTCACACGTGAGTGAGTGTGTTTTAATGGCAAATTTTTTATGGATTTCTCCCTGGATATGCGGGTGCAGAGACTTGGGAGTGGTTACTTTTTGCTTTCCTCTTGATGTCCGTAATGGTAACATACTGCTGCGTTCCATATTCACTGCTGGTGGCAGTAAACATTGCCTCTGTCATACATAGTGGCTGGTTTGCCAAACTTGAAATAAGAATTTTCAGGAAGATGCTTCTATGTTTTTTTGTATTATTATCAGCCCCATAAATTTGGACTAGTCAAAACTCATTTCAGGATACCAGGAATTTAGAAATTTTGCGAGCCCCGCAGAGTCTCTGTCAAGACCAGCCGACATACTGAAAAACATACACGTAAACACAGAGACCAGTCAGCAACTGAGTTCCACGGCAAATGATTGAATTAATTAAAAATAGAGCAGAGTAATTCCTTGAAATATTTTATAGGTCCATTTTGCCTTTGCGTTCTGAAAACATCCACAACCACAACTAAAAGGCAGGAAAAGATCAAGGAGCACAACCAACTGAACAACAAATGCTAAACGATGTTCGTGCAAAGCAGTGCAATTGAGAAAAGCATCAAGTTCGTTATTAAGTGAAAGGAAGTTCGGGAAAACAAGCAAGCAAGCATCCTCTTTCATGAATAAACGTGATTAAAGGGAATTGAAATCGTGACAGGTTTTTCTTTTTAAACACAGCAATTAAAACTAATCACTGGAAGTGATTAAACTGAAACAAGGCAGAAAGGATTTGCTATCACACACTGCTGGTAGCATTTCAGTGGTTAAAACTTGAATAGTCAAACTAATCTTTCCGTTCCCTGTTTTTTTTCCAGATTACTCAATCTATAACCAACAGATTCTATTGCCTTTTGAATGTTTTTTAATACATAAAAGTTAATAAAATTATCTTAATTTCTAAATAACCATAAATAACAGTCATATTCAACCTGTCTCTGCAGGCTTCTTTTTCAAGACATACTATTATTTTCAATACAGGTTAAACGTCACGCACATTTTAAATTGCCGCACAGTTACTACACTCCAGCTATGATGTATACAGTCTCAATTTCTAATACAATCCAATCAAGGAAAACAATCATGCAAGTACTCCATGAAAAGTATCATACAATTGTTGTTTACTTAACATTAATATACAATATAATTAACATTAAACTAGTCACATGTCAAAGATGATAAGGAAGGAAAAAAGTATATAATCTAGCTGAAACACAAAGTATTTCCAAGTATTCCAAAAAGTTCCAGAAACTAAGATACTAAGATACAAGTTAAGCAAGTTGCTATAAATATATATAGACAACTTGTTTTTCAAATGTAAGCATCGATGCCTTTTTTGTGATTTTGTTTCAAAACGACTTTTATTAGTCTTATTAATCCTTTCACATACTGTTTGTTTTACCCTCCCAGAAACAGCAGGATAACACACAGATATTTCTAAAGGGCTGGTCTTCAAAACGAATTAACAGAGGGGTAGTTTTGTCTATATATAACAAACATGAACCGCGTCCAGAGTTGAACTGGAAGAAAAATACCTATTTTTAAACAATTTCAAAATTTCAGAAACTTTGTCTGCCAAACTTTTATTGTATTACAAACATCTTAAAGGCAAGTGACCCCAACAGCTATAGCAAAATCACTGGAGTGTGCCAACAAACTGACATAAAAGCCTTCCAAATAAAACCACAGAGGCTGTCTGACAATGTCGCCGTTGTTCCTCCATTGTTGCTCTCAGCCTTACAACGGCTTGTTTTTCAAGAGGGCTGCCAGCATTTATCAGGGATGCTGAGTTCTTACGAGACTAAACTCCATTTTGAAGAGCATAATGGCGACATTGTATTCCCCCTACTTTCAGGTTGCGACGACCAGCTGAATTATGAATCGCACACTAGACTATGATTAAGAAATGAATCAGAGGGATCGTATACACCGTGCACAAAAAGCTGGGTTGTTTCTCACTTATGGCGCACCATCAGGAGTGCCGGCGTCCCGCAAGGCACTAATGGGGGTTTTTATGTTGTCACAAAAGGTGCTGTCATGCGATGTTTCCAACATGCTGCACTCACACTGCTATACATTTAATGCATTGTTATGCACGGCCAGCAATGAGTCATGGGACTTTATCAAGATGCGCCAGAGTCATCGCCCCTCCACAAACGAATGCTAGGAAGGTGGGCAGCTCACGATAAAGGTCAGAAGAGTGACAAGGTACCCATTCTTCAATCCATGACCAGTAACATGAAGTGTAAGAGGTTCTCCAGTGTACCTCACTGCGCAGACTCATCCTCCCACGCAACTTGAACGGCATGTTCGTGCACCGGAGCGTCGGCACAGGATTTCCGCATTAACAACATGAGGCCAAAAGGTGGGCAAAAATAAGAATGGAAAAATGGCTTTCAGAAACCAAAGCCTTCAAAACGTGGGCCAAAGCCACAGTGACACAGCACTGGGTGGCCAGAGAAAGTAATATATGTAAAGTAAACATATAAACACGGGGGCATTTCCCTCAGATTTTCTAAGTAGCAAATGAAACAAACTCCTGACCATAACCTTGAAAATCATCGCATACATCTGTGAACAGCAGTCCAGCTTCAGTATAGCTAGGGGCAAATTTAGCTTGTACACCACCCATGATCGACCGGGGGAGAAAATTCCAAAAACGAATTCAATTTTCAGCGGTCAGCAACCAAAGCTAAGTATTTCACAAGATCATACTGGAATATTTTTGTCTAGTAATCAATCAAATTAGTACATCGCAACATTTCATAAAATCCCAGGGCTATTTTTAAAAGTGTTTGCAAGGATGCCACTTAAGCTTGAGTGTTTGTTCCAGAAAGATCAGTATTACTTTTCTAGGGGAAAAAAGAAAAACAGCTTTAATACCACAAGAAAGAAATTGGGTGCAATTCCTGAAATACATATACAGACTAAGGCAAGAATATATTTTCATTTCAAATATGCCATAGAAAACTATGCATGTACCCACAATGTAAACAGCCTTGCACTCTGCTAACACCCATAATGCCTTGCAGGCTAGTTTATACATTTTATTTCAAAACAGGATTGTTTTGCTACTAAAATCTAGTGGTGCTTTACTAAAATTCAACTGCAATAATATAACCTACCGTTACTTAGGTGGAGAACCACAGATATTAATGTTTATTGAAATTATATATGGAAAAACAAGTACAAAATGTAACAACAGTGGAAAGTAA
The DNA here is from genome assembly GCA_026779585.1 of Mormyrus proboscirostris. Lineage (NCBI taxonomy): Eukaryota > Metazoa > Chordata > Actinopteri > Osteoglossiformes > Mormyridae > Mormyrus > Mormyrus proboscirostris. The sequence goes on from JAODKF010000030.1 coordinate 19,091,199, forward strand.
AGTGCATACAATGTCAAAATGACAGCAGCCCCTTAGTTATATTAACTCTTCAGATGTATGGATTTTTCCATTTGAGGCTATTCGAAGCTTAAAGCATGTACTAATTATATACTAGAAGACACACAGTAAAAACAACCCAGTTCGTTTACCGACATTCAAGTCCTCTATGAAATCATGTAGGAAAGTAAAATCAAGAGTTATTAAAAATAATTATTACCACCCTCCATGAAAAGACATGAAAAGATGTAGTTTTAAAGTCCACTCGGTTGGTGGTCTGAGGTTGGCATAGAGGGGTCCTCTCAAGCCAGCGGAATGGGCAAGGGCATAGCTGGGTATCACCTGTCAGACTCACCAAGGCCAGAATCCAGGCAGAGACCACCAAGAAAGTCAGTAGCTGGGAAAGCCGCTGCTCACGCACAAGCGACGTGACCCATTTACGGCAAAGGGAGGTCTAAGAGCATCCCTGTCACAGACTGCTGATCACCATGATCAACATCGAACACAGACTGAGTGAGGTGAGGCCATTTTTGTAGACATTTTAAAATCATTATAACTTCAGTGCTTTTAATAAATTACATATATACTATTATATTATCATTAAGACTTAAAACTGTATATAAGTTGGAATAGGAAAAACAGTCACAGCAACAATAAATGCAGGAATTAATATCCAGCAACACACTTTAAATTTCAAATGCTAATGATGTCAGTGGGGATTAAACACGGAGTGATGCTTATGACGGTTACACGGACTAATACGTAAAGGCAGAATCCAGCAGCATAGATTTGAAAAATTTCATTAAAAACATGCATGTTCACAGTTCACTTTATGAAGTGGCAGTTCACCGAATGTTGCATTGTGGGTGAAAACGTTCCTGTTTTAGCAGAGCCACATCCTCTGCAGCCACTGGAGCTGAAGTTTCCATGATTTTATATCCATCTCGACTTCAAAAAGAAAAAAGACGACAAAAACAGAAAAGCCTTGAGGAAATGATGGAGGTCATTTTTTTTTTTTTTTTTTTTTTTTTAAACAGCAAGTACTCCGTGGTATACTGAAAGAAAAAAAATCTGAATGAAAACATGTGCATTTCATTTTCATTTCTTGGATTAAATAAAGGTTTTGCATATAGTACACGGTTAAGAAAAAAAAAAAACAAAATTGCATCTTTAGCTATAGAACAAAACATTTTTTAAAAATACAATAATACAAATCATCAGGACAAAACTGTTTCTGTCATAATGCTGTTGTAATCACCTATGAAAAAAATGTAAATTTTAAAAACTTAAAATAGATATTGAATAAAATTTCATGCACATGTAATATCAATAAAATTAATGAGTTATGTCTTTATTCATTCATCTATCAATCAAGTTAAAGTGACCATTTTTGCATTAGCTATAAACATTGTTACTCATTGGTTATTTGAATCCATCACAATCAATGGAAAGTGAAAAAAACAATACTAAATGTCTAGCTACTCAATTATAACCGTTTATTACTTTTAATTTTCAATTACGTAATATCACAGATAAGCAAAGCCAATCAGGGTGATCAAGGAGTAAATCTCAAGGAGTCAAAGCATATTAAATTACGTAATAATTGAAATAAATATCAAAGAGAATTATGAGGGGGAAAAAACTGTCCAGAAAACGTCTTATCGCTTTTGTTTTTACTCCTACGTCATTTACTAGAGAGAATAGCGGAATTGACAAAAGTGTCACATTGGGTCACAAAAATGTCACAATGCCAAAGGAAATAGCTAGCAAAAGGGTTTCACTAAATAAAAGGGGGGGTGGGGGATGATGCATTAAGTCCGAGACGGATCAAAGAGACGCGAACGCGGATTCAACTGTGCAGTGTTTTGAGCATGTGCAGACTTTATGGGACGGCCGTCAAGCAGACATATGGGTTCGGTTATTAGCCTAAATTGACAACACCCTGAATCTGGAGGAAAAACTACTGATGGGCCTTCAACGGGTTTCTTAGAGCCATGCAAAATTAAAATATAATTTTTATGGAGGACTTGCGGAAAAAGCCCCCCCCCCCCCCAAGCATATACT
>JAODKF010000030.1:19093359-19127828 GCA_026779585.1 Mormyrus proboscirostris
TTGCGGAAAAACCCCCCCCCCCCCCCCCCAAGCATATACTGTGGTGATATCCTCTGGGAGTCACAAGAAGGGAATTCAATTGCAATTATCGTCATTATTCATTTATATTTGGTTGACCATCTCATAACCACATGGCTGAAGTTTAAAAAAGGGCGGGGATTGTCCCTCTTCAAATCCATATTAAGTGTTATTTACGTGTAGGACAGTAAAATGCAAGAGGGTAACTTTTTTTTTTTTTTTTTTTTTAACATTTACACACAGCAGAAAAACTACAGACCGAATAAGCATAGAACTTCAAAAGTACTGAGTTTTAACAGTAACTAAATGCGAAAAAAACCAGACTAAAAGAAAAGTCTCTATTACGCAATGAAATACCTTGACACATATTTCAGTTGAAAGATTTAAGGAAAGAAAAGTGAGGCCAGAAACTGACAAGCTGCCAAATAAGAGCTTCTTTGTAGCGTGTGAAACAGACTGATGAATCACAGTTTCTAATTCTCGTTCTTCAAAAGACGGCGGGGGCCTGAGCCGGCCCCTTCCAAAAAGGTACTTTTGCGGGAGAGAAGGGCGTCCCGTATGGGAAGGGGGGTGGGGGAGTGGGATCTGGGGATCTCCCAGACTTGTCACCTCTGCCGCAAGGCAGTTACGGAGTGGGGAGAGAGCCGCGACCTGGCCAGCAGAAGCCGGAGGAACAGCCCCATCCCATAACAAGCAACAGGAGCGCAGCAGAGAGGGAGAACGTGGGTAAGGAGAGACGGAGGCTGATGAGCTACAAAAAGGCAAAAATCTATTTTTTAAAAAAAAAAAAACTAATCTAGCCGGCAAATCTGAGGCAGACTCATGCAACTGTGGGATGGTGTAACTCATCACCTTTGTTCAGATTTTTACACTGACACCACTGCCGACCACAATTCCACTGAAAGGATAGCAAACAGGATAAGCGGCAGCAGCCGGAACGGTAACATTAAAAGGGACCAGGATCAAAAAGAGAATCGGAGAAAAAGCCCTGATTTCCATACGCTCAGACTGTGAATGAGATTGAGGTTTTATTCATTTGCACACCCCTTCTGATGACTCACAGAAATTAAAAAGATGCACACCCCCCCCCCCAACCCTCACCAAGCTGGATGCCAGGAAGAGCTGCTGTACCGCTGTCGAGAAAGAAGACAGACAGGAGGCTGGCCCACTTAACTCCTGTTCTCTGATGTCACGAGCACATGACCCAGCCTCTCCAGTAACAGCACATGAAGGGAAAAAGGAGAGTTTTAAAGCTAATGCGTTTTTGGATTGTGTGAATGCTTCATTCGCCCCACAAACAACCACAGAACCACAAGTGCGGTGCAGGATTTTCTGCACGACGACAGAAGGGAGACCTCGGTGTGTAAATGGTTAATCCGCGCAGGTCAACTCCAGCCTCAGAGACCGAACAAGTCCGTAAGTACTTTCTAACCACAACTCAACTAAATACACCCATCCACGCTGCAAACACCAGTAACAAGTAGTTACGCAGTCTTCCTGCAACCTGCTTGTTACTTGAGGATGTACAGAATGTCAGCAAAATTCATCTTCATCTGTTGCATGAATGCCTTCTAAACTCCCTGTCTCTAATATGGTCTGTCTTCGCAGTTTAGAACTTCAAGGGTTATCAAAATCAAAGGGACAAGAACATTTTGAAGAACCACCAAAAGTGACTATGGCATCAAACAGTCTTTTTAGTTCAGTGGCACCATGTCAACAGAACTTCTACTGGGGTAAGTTCACTTAAAGTTTTTTTATATATATTTAATTCAATGTGCAATATGATTAATTTTAATATAAGCTAAAAATTGTGTGGAGACTTAACAGCCGTTGAATTTGCTTAAGTTATATTCACTGTTTAAAATTATAAGGCATAATGTTCTGCGGGGCAAAAAAACAAAAAGCCAATTCAAAAACGTTACAATCCGATGTGTTTACGCTTGCAGTCGTACCCAGAAGATGACATGTTTGTTCAACTTAAATCCACATTTGTAGAACGATGAAAAGTGAGCAAGAGATTTTGCAAGAATAAACATTTGCTCCGTTTCAATCCATGAATTTACATTGAAACAAGATGTGCTGGGGGGGGGGGGGAAGTTTCTTATAGAAGGAATGTAAGAATTGCTTGATTTTTCATGTTGGATTTGTACATTATAGTCTGGTAAAAGTCTCAAGACTGGTGTTTTATGTAGTGTTGCAGTATTTACATGCCTGGCTATAGTATTGGCCACTTGGCAATTACCTTAATACTGAACCTTCAGCTTTCACACACATGCTCTGCACCTCTAAAATCAGGAAGCCGTTTCAAGCTGGTTTATTTTAGATTTCCACTCTGATAGGTACATCTGCAAAGAGCTCTTTTCACACGTAAAGAAAATCTCACAGACCACATTTTTAAACAGGAACACACTATTTATCTAAAACGCAAAAACAGACATTATGCATCGGAATTAAAAAGAAAAACATTTAATCAAAAGAAAAAAATTTGATGGCGGCAGAAAACTAAAAAGCAAAATTAGTGACATATAAGAACAGTGAAATGTTGAAGAGTACGAAATCGAACATCAACGCAGAGTGTGACGTGTTCCTCAGACTCATAGTGCACCATAAAATATGACGCTCAGACTCATTTGACTTTACTGGAAACTCCTATCCCATAAGATAAGCAAAGCTCCATTTGCAACATGCAAAATCATTAATGTGCAAGGGACCCTTTAAATAAACCGTGATTAAACTTACAGCATTCGTTCAATGGTGTCCTTCATCGTTAAGGAGTCTTTCTCTACGCTGTACCGCGAGTAAGCCGACATAGGTAAAAACATAGGGTTGCCACTTTGCTTCTACTTTTTAATTGGCTGCTCCTTTTCTGTCATCGTTGTTCTTGCCAAATGTTGACTGAAATCCTGAAGCCACAATGTAGCCGAGAGATGCTACAATCCTGTCCCCAGTAACCATTTAAGCTTTAATGCATACTCTGCATGTTCATTAATTACAAAACATTAAAAAAAAAAATGGTACTTAATGATAAAATGCCAATATCTCTGGTTGAAAAAGAAAAAAAAAACTAAAATTACCTTGTTTAATTTTAAAAAACAAGAGCATAATATTTTCGATTGTTTAGATGTTTATGACCTTAAGGCTTTCATTCTTGGCCGTGGAATGTGATCATTAAATACTTTTCAACCAACTAACATCCCTGTGTCTGTCTAACAGTCAATATTAGTCACAGTGATGAGCCCTGTAATTTACATTAAATCTATGTAATTTCTTTTCCAAAAAAAACATTTTGAAAACTGCCAAGTTCAGCATTTTGAAGTTGTCAACTATGAATCACTTCAAAAACACTCTCCTGTTCACTATCAAAATATGGTGTTTTTTGTTACAAAAATGATACATTACTGTGAACGGTAAAGGCAGTGAGGAAAAGAACAGATAAACTAATCCTAAGATTCCTCTGTCTTAGGTAACTCAAAGCGTTCATAACATCTGCAATCGTGCAAGAGGGGGTACAGATGTCCTACAAACGCTCCCTAGAACCCTAAACCATCGCTAATCAATTACAAACTTGTTCTTTCACTCTGAAGTCCATGTGCTTCTAATTTATAACGCCGGTGGTCTGAAGTGCGGTCGAGCCGCGTGGGTTAATTCCTTTAATTTGCTATCACAACTCGACTCCGTAAAAGAAAAACAACATTAATAAAGGGAAGCTAACCTGTGCGCCCAGGTTGAGGAGAACGTGCTGCGTCCTTCGAGGTCTCTGCATTTTTACGGGCCGGGCCAGAGGTTAACCAAGCAGAACGCAATAAAACGGAAAATCAGGCCTGTCGACAAAAGGCGACGAGAGACTGACACAACTGCAGCAACGCCACGTCTCTCAGGTCTCCAGGTGGCTCACGCCTCATATCCTGCCCCGGACTCACCAATCCTGGTTTACTACCCAGGACCTCTGGCCCAACAAAAAGGCACATAGCCAAATGAGTATAAAACCATCCAAGCTCATGATCCTTCAGGATAGATTTAACATCTGCTAGCTCAAACCAACATTTCTAAAAACACACTTTTTTTAATACCTTGGTTCATGTGTATATTTTATTAACTAGTTACAGCAGCAGATATTCAGCTTTGTCATGACAATTTATCTTGTGAGCAAAAGCAGTTACCTGAATACATTTATAGCCTCAAACAGAAGTTATGATAGCACGAAAAGTCAAGTAATGACAGAATACTAACAGATCTATTTCTAGCAAGTACTTAATTAGTTTTCCTGCAAAAATGACTTGACTGGGAAAGCATATTTATATAAGCATATTAAAACGTTTAAAACAGTCTTTAAACTGTTTAAAATGATTCAAATTTTAAGACGTGTTTCTTTTGGAGTACCATGCATAACACAAATTGAATTGGACATGCATTTTTATGCCAGTCAAATTAGAAGTAGATCATTTAAAATGTAGATCAGAATGTCAGAAAGAAAACCTTTTTAAAAATGGTGCAAATATGTACTTTCGCCATAACATGAAATGGATGTCAGCATTATTTTTCCGTGTTTACTCTCTTATAAACAGAGTAAGTAGGGACGTACCCCAAAACGGTGTCATTGGTAAGGTTAGGCAATAGGAACATTCAGCTACATAATTCTCAACATCCAATTCATGATACCGTGGATACCGAATCCAGCAGAATCGGTCACCTCTCACTTCTGCAGATGCCGCGAGCCGGTGATTGTATTGCATCACACACGGCTCGTGCCCCACCCTCTAGGCAATAACAGAAGTCATTCACAAAAAAAACCTTCAGGGATATTCTAGGGTGGAATAAAATGTTCCTTTAAGGCTCATTTCATGTGAAGCAGCTATGCGATTCTCATAAGTTAAGCTGTTTCCCCACAGATATGAGTGGCAACAACTGAAATGCTGATGCATTTTAAGCCAATCAGAAACCTCATTTAAAGACTATGCTTATTATATACTTATAGTGGAACACCTTCCTGTAACAGTTTGCTCTGGAAACATTCTTTGTGAGAAACCCTGTAAATAAAAGGCTCTCAACTCCCAAAGCCTCTCTGCTTTCCTTAAAAGCAGAACCCAAAAGCCACCAAGCCTGAAAGTAAATAAAAACTAAAATAATTACATCAATGTCTCTCCTTTCTTTTCTGGTTCAGAAACGCATTTCAAATATTTATTGGCATTCAACGATCCATTTCGGTTTCTTATGGGAAAGGAAAAAGGAGAGCAATATTCATTACACAGATTTATAAAGGAATAACATAAAAGGAAGCTATTATTATGACATGCATTATAGGTCTGCTGCCGCTTTAAAAAAAACAACAACAACATGCATGCGTTTCAAATGTGTTCTTTGACAGAACCAGAGGCACCGACGTCCTGAGCAAATCTGGAAGGCGCTTCTTAAAATAATCTACCACTTCACTCAAGGGCCTCATCCTGCCAAACAAAACACTGAACAACTGGGAAACAATAAATAGCAATCTATTGCAAAGAAACAGAACTCCTGTAGCGTGGAAACCCCACCAACAAAACACCAGTAAATCCCTTCAAATTGCGAAGAATGTTTAAAAAAATTCAAGTGTTACATGTAACAAAGAGAAAGTCACTGACAATTAACGAATGGCAGCTTGTAAATCAAAAGGCTAGCCGATGCCCAGGCTTCCTTTAGGACGTCGCATGCTAACAAAGCTCATCTGTGTTACGCCTTTATTCAGAGCGCTACACACACGCACGCACGCACACGCACACTCGGCGTCAGTGGACTCTTTCAACCAGCTTAAAGGCTACTTCAGATCATATCAGGGTAAAAATGGGACACAGGTTGGTGTATTGCCTTCAACACGCAAGACCAAATATAGCTCATGCTGATGAAGTCCACAGCACACTTTTAAGGGCAAAACTGTTCGCTTTATCTTTTGAAATAGTCACTCTTTGCTTGTTGTACAATATATTGGATTCCCTTGTTTCATAACTCTTAGAGTTACTGCCATACAATCAATATACACCAAATCAATTTACCATAATTGAAAAAAATTGGAAGACCAATAAAAAGAAGTTTTAAGATAAGAGAAGTTTAGAAAGAGGGCAAGATATTAATAAAAGTATTTTTTAAGTACTACCGTCAACCAAACAGAAAGTTCCGTGTTCTGCACGGGACTGACTGGAAGTGAATTGTCTCTGCTTGACATCAAGAAAAACCTCAGCCCTTAAATTACAATCTTGTGTCTGAGCCTTTAGTGAAAAGCTACGCACGCGTCTTCACTGGAGTGGTCCTGAAAAGCATCTGAAAACCTCAAAAAAAAAAATAAATAAATAAATAAAAAAAATCACAGGCTAAAACCGCACTTGTTAAAACCATCTCACGTCACTTTAAATTTCTTCTTTGCCCGGAAGGTCAAAAATAGGTAATTACTCTATGTCAATTAAACCCAAGTTAAGATACACAAATCCCAGGAGCTGAAAAGCAAACGCAAACTATGCTCACAGTTTACACGCAGTGCCTCAGAACTGTCAAACGCTTCTGGAATTTTTGGATAAAAACATCTAGGACTGAATTGGGGGGGGTTGGGTCCAGGTTACCTTCTTTGGCTCTCTATAGGAGCAATCCAAGCACTAAACAAGGTACTACCTGTTCTGCTCAGAGCAGAAGCAGGACCAAATATTTCACTCTTATTGATTTAACCTTCACAGGAATGCTGAAAATCCTTGGGTTTGAGGCACAGTCCTGAAAATATTTATAATTCTACATAAACTCACACACACAGAAGCTATTACCTAAACCCGAATGTAAAAACATAAGCAGCAAGATCTGCCCCCAAAAATAGCCCTAATGCACTGAAAAATCAGTATTTCAATGTTGCCTTCCTTCCTAGATATCAGTTAATTAAAATAAAACAAATTAAAGTCTATTCATTCAACCTGTATTAAAAACCAAGCCAATTAAGATATTTTGCATAACAGTAGTGAAATGGTGCTCACTTGACAGGTATTGCCAAACTTTGTTCATCCTGGCACGTTTGCAAGTAAAATGTGCTCTTTTTTGAATTTGCATAAAGATAAACATGATAAAAAGTACAATGTTACACATCAAAGGATGGGCTCTTCAGGATTACAAAGAAAAACCGCGACCAATGCAAAACAAACATAACACTGAATGAATGCGGCTTGAATTTGTCCGTCTCAGGTAGAAGGGGGCCATTGCTTAAAAGGTTCCACTTGTACAAATTCTGGGTCCTTCAGATAAAGGTAAACAAAGGGGCGAAGACAACAGACAACTGATACAAAAAAAAAAAAGTTACTGGCCATCATGGATATCAAATGAACTTTGATTAGTGTTTGATCTGGAGGTTCAATATTGTGACCTTAAATTGCAGTTTCTATAAAATGTAAGTGCTTGAAAATACCAGCAAAAGAACGTGCATCACAAAACCTCATAGATTTCAGAATTAAAAGCCATTACTGTAATAATGGATACACTGTTTCATCTGATGATACTGCATCCGACTTTATCCAACGCACGCAAGTTAAACATTAATTGCTGCCTCATGGAAGTGAAAGCAGTCCCTTAGGTCTAACTTAGGAGCATCTGCGAAGTAAAGAAACAGAGGAAGTGATTAGTGGTCTCAGTTTAGATACCCACGAATTACCACGCAATGCGGTCACCTTATGCAAATGGAAATCGAAGAGGTGTGACTCACTAACCACGATAATCAGCATTATCGCTGTGTACCTAACGGGAAAAGAAAACTTAAATATGCTGTCGCTAAGACAAGGCAAGCCTTCCCAGCCTTTCAAGGTAACATAACCATGATGATGACGCTACGTGAAAAAGATATCCATTCGCAATTTTTGGGCACCATACGAGTACAACAGGTGAAAATACCACAGCCGTAGAGGTGGACTATCTGGCAGAGAGGGCAGGGGAGCTAATCTTATCATTTTTCATGCCAACAGACTTATGTTACAGATAAAAACTAATATAAAATTTGTCATCGGACAGGCCTGAATCACAATGACACCTGTGAGAAATCCTTCAAATTCACGGGCACACGCTGCAAACAAAAACGCTTCGCAAAATCGATTGGGGGGGGATGGTGGCATTTTACATGACGTTATGACCATAGACGTTTTGCAGCAACCAACTGGTGAGTAATTCTAGATCTTGTTATCACCCTGAGTGATAAAAGTGGCTTCCAGGGGAAAGAGGATTATTTGTGTTCTCTTCAAACACTTTCTCACAAGACTACATTTAAAAGACAACGACCCAGAAACATATTACTATTACTATACCAGAGACCCCACCCACCAAAAAAATGCACTGGAAAAAAATTCATAGCAAATAATATGGTGGATTGCAGAGGCTACTGTCAAACAAGTCAACATTTGATTAAACGAATTGATGATATCGAATGTACTGGACAGTGAGCTCCTGTCACTATGGGGGACGGGACATTGGACATAAGGCGAGAATAATTGCAGAAAGTCTGTCAAACAGAAAAAAAGGTGACAGAGATACTTTTCTTACTTTTACTTTGCCCAAGGGAACTGAGACTTCAAATCTCATTGTTTCCCTCTGCCCTTGATAACAGTTCAGGCCATAGGTTGAGAGCTTTGAGACAATAAGAGAGATTTGTGACAATAATAATAATAAAAAAAGATTTCAGCCACCAAAAACAAACTGCTTACATTCCTGCTCTGAATAACAAAATGACAGCATAGTCACAGCTGCTAAAATCCTTCTATTGTTATTTTATTGTCCCTAACTTTAAGTCTTTTAAGGCTATGCTGGGACTGCTTAATCTGCTGGTTCTCTTTGCCAGTTAACAAAACTATAGCATAATTAATAGGAGGCCTACCAAAGGAACAAACAGTATCTATTAAACCTTTCTTGTTTGATTTTAACTTTTGTCCCTCTAGAGAAAAGGCAGTGGGGAAAAAAAAACCATTCAGAAACTAAACGAAACCAAGGATTCTTTGTGTCGTGTACTTTTTTTCTTACAGATTTGTAAATAACTCAAAAACTGCAGTTCACAGAGAGAAGAATAGCTTTCGTGAAATGAATAGACGGCGCTTTGTGTGCAGCGAGAGATCCTGTGCATACGCACAGAGGCTGCCATTTTGCTGACAAATACTGAACACTACGTCTGGCTCCTTGTGTAGTTTCCACAAACTTTGCTACAGCCCTTATTAATAAACATGATTTTATAACAAATGGGAGAATGTTAAATGATCATGGGGGAACCAAAAGAGCCAGGAAGGCGCAGAGAGAAGGACGAGTCAAAAACGTGTCAAAATAGGTATCAAAGTGTTCCTGAAGATTTCGCTTTGTTAAGGAGTGTTGAGGTAAACTACTTTGTGTACGAAGGACAGATAAGTTTATACAATAACCAACGTCTGGTATTTATATTGACGGTAATTATTTCCTTTTTTTGGCATTCAAATGGAACTCATTGATTAAATAGTCCACATACTCATTTAAAAAGGACTAAATCTTAATGTTTTGTTAACAAAGATGAAAATAACTTCAAATTGTGACTGTTTTGGCTCTTTTTTTTTAATAAAAAAAAAAAAGAGGTCAGAATCTTGTTGAACACTAAACATCGTTTTATTATATATTTAAATTATATATATATAATTTCATGGCTGAGGCCCAAAATACTGTGATATGTCTAAAGGTCTAAACATTCAGACTTATCAATGAACAATTTAAGGTTTGGTGATACAAACTAAAATTTAAAAAACAAGGACATTTCTCATGGGAATGCAGTATATAGTCAAAGTTACGTCAAGGCTTTAATCTTTAATGTCATCTGAAGCTATTTGATGTGTGGCACACACTAGATTAAATTTCAGTCTCATTGGTTGTAGAGCAATGAAATAGTAATAAACATGAAGACATTTAAAAACAACATATTGAGACAAACAAAAGACCGAAAAAATATAGCAAAAAAAAGGCAAATATGTGAAGTATAATAAAGCATGCTAAAATTAAATTATAAAGCATAATAAGTAATTAGTAATAAATATAATAAAGCATGCTCAAATTAAATAAAGCGTGCAAAAATTAGAAAAAGCGGTTTGAAACAAAAAAAAAGTGGTCATGCAGGGAAAACAGAAGAACATGCGTACTTTGCTAAACATCTTTACCATCCCAGGAAAATTTCGTAGGAGACATTTATGGGTTAAAGCAGGCTCCTCTGGTACCATGCAGCCTCAGCAGAAACAGTGGAGTTTAACTTTCTGGTAAACAAATACTCAATGGTGATGAGACGTTCTTCATGGGCCCCAAATTACAGTCTGGTTAACCAAAGAGTCCGAGAGCCAGCTCATTATTGCTGTTTGTTTCCAATTTGACTCTCAACCGAACTCTACAAAAACATTCAGGGGGCCTTTAAAAATGAGAAAAGGCTCAAAAATGCTATATCTATGTGGCTGTAAAGACAGTAGCATCAACTGGGAACATACCGGGGGGAGAAAACCCACAAGGCGAGCTAAAAATTACTGCATATTGACACTGACACTTAATCAAGTAACACACACACACACACACACACACATACACACACACATACACACAGATCAATCTAGGGCTAGACCAAGGTTCAGTCAGTAAATTCTCAAATAGCATCAGGAACCACATAAAATCAGATATACATATATCAATTAAATAAATGATTAAAAAATGACTTGTTGAATGAATATATGAATAAAACAGATAGAGAGAGGTAAAAATATTATCCATTTTGTAACATTACTTGATACTGTTAAACATTTGAAAAACAAAGTGAAACATAAAGCACAAAATATCAGACGTATCAAAAATTACAAAATTTAACAAGGCACGTATTGACAGCCCATTGTCATACTTGAACACAGTCTTTTTTTTTTTTTTTTTTAAAGACTCTTCATTAATTAAGTCATAAAATATAGCACAACTACACAGTGGTATTGTGGTCAATGACTAAGTATCCAAGCACAGAAAATTATATTTTCACCTTGTAAATAATGGTGTATTCTTTACTCCAATCTAGAGCCCCTTTCTCTTTGTTCCCAATATATAATGTTAAGATATAACTTCTGGTTAAGCTTCAAGTTCAACACCAACCTATCAGCTTCCCTCATCACCATAATTGCCGAATAAGCTGAAAATGGAAGGCCTACATCGCACAAAACACCCCGCTGCGAATCGCATACAACGTGGAGCCAAACATACCAAGGCTGCGCATACAACGAAAAGCATTACCATAATTGCCCTGTAATTACTGACGACACAAATTCTTTATAAAATGTCGTTTATGCAAGTATATTTAAACCCCCTAGTGGGGGAGGGGATATCACTAATGAAGGGTTTCAAATTCGGGACCACAAGCCCCCCCAAAAAAAAGATGCTGAAAAGTAGACTTTCATGCCAAAAGACCTCCCACACAATCCAATATCCTTCTAATATCCAAGACGGCAAAGACGGCATTAACACTCTTTTACTTGAAGCTTCAATGATGCTTGACAAATTTTAGTTAATTCTGCTGATGGTAGAAATTTTATGGTATCAATTATATATTCAGAAATTAGCATATTGCATACTTATTCAGTTCATTAATTTACAAGCCTTTCATTTTCAGCTAAACTACTCGCCTAAGTGCCTTCTTAATGGCACAATAAAAGGGCAAGAGGTCATGCTGGTTAAGGATATAGAATAACAAATCACAACCGATGCGCTACCTGTTACCATATTTACAACACTGCAACATAAACATAATAAAAACCAATCAAACTTCTAAATTTCCACTGTATTTTTAAAAAAAAAAAACCTGGAATCCATGATTAGCAATAACTTGCACGACGAGGTCTATTGCATAGCACATCATTTGATTATTTTATGCCAACACTTTGAAACAGATGTGCAATGTGCAAGCCAGTTACTCATGCATGCAACCATATATGTGACAAAATTAACAGAACAGACGTTTAACAGAACAAAGACTCTGCCCTAGTGTCTAAACCTCCAATGACAAGAGGACTGTGCAGATTCTACCTTAGCTCCCACCAGTGGTCAACCAAAAGATTTTAAAAATGTTACAGAGTATCAAAGTAGCATGCAGCAGAATTTTGCATAGTGTGACCAGCACGCATTACATTCTTCTATCACCATAACATCCAGACATCTGCCTGATGCTGGTAGCTACCTCCATTCCCTGTGCACGATTTGTCCGGTCCAGGTCCTCAGCAAACATGCCAAAAAAACCACTGCTGTGACATTCAACTGGCAACATTATCACACATTAGGACCCTAGCTAGGAATCCTCTGGTGAGCAAACAGAAAATGGCATGAACTCTGACCACCAACACATTCTTACAAAGATTCTTGCAAAAAAATGCAGTTACTGATATGCGAGACGGTACTGTAGGAGTTCATCGAAATTATTAAAATACATTTCGACCAACTATTCTCATTCTACTTCAGGCACCAGGCTTTCAAACTGAAAACAGCTTGCAAATTTCCATCCATCTTCTAGCCACCCACTACTCTAGTCAGTGTCCCTGAGGTGTCTGGAGCCTACCCAAGGCAGCAGTGGGTACAAGGCTGGGGTACACCCGGGATGGGATGAAAGTCCATCAGAGAGCACAAACACACACATACATACACAAGGATATACTATGGGGAAGAAATGTACTTCTTTGGATTGCACCACCTCAGGTGATCAAAATAAAATTTGCATATGATCTTGTCTCTGTCTTTTATCGAAAGATGCACAAATACATTTTAAACACAGAAAGCGACACTGTTACTATTGCAAATAACTTGGAAAAGAGAGAAAATGTTTTATTATAACTCTCTTAAATACGTGGCAACACAGACGGATCATGTACAATGATTACGATATGGGCATTACAGAATTCCCCAATTTATGCCAGTTTGCTCACATTTTAAATGGGTCTTGTGCCCCTTGTGAAAAGCCAAATGATAGTAATAAATAGTGCAATAGTGAATACCATTTGGCAGCGTTAGGATTACAAATCCTGTCTATTTTTAAAATTAAAAAAAAGGTAACAATAAAAAATGAATACTGGATTATGTAACGTAGATAAAATACATGTATACAGTTTACGGCAAAAAAAATGTTTTACCCGTTTCTCGCTTTAATTGCATGTTCTTTGTTAAAATTTCTATTCTATAACCATTTTGATTTGCATGAGCAGTAATGTCCAGTGTAACTTAAGTTGTGCCCTTACAGCCCACATAACAACCTACCAACCAATTCATTCTGAAATGCTCTAAGTTCTGCCCTGTTTTGGCACTGCTTCACGCCTTAAAGCCTAAATCAATATTACATGTCAATACTGCCCTTATTGCAGTGAGGGTGACACTTTAATAGGCTCCATGCCGTCCTTCTCAATGACAAAGGTTAAAAAATGAGAGTACCCTCTCCCCCGAACTAAAAAAGCCCCCTCATGTGAAAATTGCGGCCTCCCACATACCAAACCACTTACACCAGGCCACAAATAAATATCCCCAAGTCTATTAATCCATCCGCTAAATTATGTCTTAGATATTTAAAAAAATTAATCATGGGAGGATGCTGAGAATTGGTCAACACTTTGCACAGAAGATACTTAAAAAAAAAATAAGCAAAAGCAACACGCTAAGTACATTATAGCATTAATTATGTTACTATGCAAGCACACATCTGCTGGAGTACCTCAGAAAATGACTGAATTCAGGCCCCAAGAAACCACAGCGGAGACAGAGCCTGGAGTTCAGCTCCGAGACGCAAATGGACACTGCAATTTAAAGCCACGTGTTTGCGAATGACTCCTAGCGCTTCCTAAGTATCAGAAGGGCGTCACTCACTTCTGCATCATGTGCACTAAAGAGATCCTCTTAATTAGCAGCAAAAGGATAATAACAAAAAGCACTGCTAAATAATCCTGTGAATCTCGAATGAAGTCCACTTACTCTTACCTAGTAAACGTGCTTTGTAACAAAACATTGATTGCTTAATATCAAATAATGAGCAAATGCTTTATGCAGTTCAATAATTAAACAATTAATGTCCTGGTTGAAGGGCTCAGTTTGCGCCGTCTCCACTCGTTTTTATGTTTTTGGTGGATTGTTTGCAGACATTCGATAGGAACTAAACATTTTAACACATTGAACTACAGAGACCTGTCAGTCTGGAGTCTCTTTCAGTAAGTATTTCTGCTTTTTGCAAGAGGAAAAATGACGACAAGAGGAAAACTACAAGAGGTAAAATGAAACTGGCAAATTTATCCCTCCATAAACCTGATATTACTTTAACTCAGATCATAAATAATACTTGACAGTCTTCACGTCTACAGAGTTCCTTGTCCTACAGATGTACTATAAATATTTTTCAATTGGTCGGGCAGCTCAAGGAAGAGAACGTAGGAACTGGGGAAGGAAAAGTGTAAAGCATAATGTTGGACTTCTCTGAGTCCTTGTAGTATCGTAGCACCTTACGTGTGGAGTCCAAGGCTCCCTATTCCAAAATAAGCACTTTTCAGGGCATATTTCAATATTACATATCAGGAGATTTTGAGAGCCAATTGAAAAGCTGAACCCATCCATACACAAACCTATTGGCTCTCAATCGTCGGCACGTTTTCTCAGCATGACCCTGATGGACTCGCACACCTAAAATCCCAGGTTAAATCCATGCCACGTGACACCTTGAGCACCTAGAAAACATCTGACAGCTTCTGATAATTTCATTCAGGGTTGACAAAAGCAAAATCGCTGGCACCTGCCTGCAGGCTACCAGCTGTACGCATGTCCCATTCAAGCTTTGGTTATTTAATCAAATTCAAATACCTTTGAAAATTTGTAGATGTGACTCCTGTCAGCTTGACCCAGACCAGTAGCATCACGTATTAGATAATTATGACAGTGCTACTACGTGGGGGAAGATAAATACGCTGGAGCGCTAAACAGACACACAACACAATCCCAAATCCCAAATCATAAAATGAAGCCAGTTTGCTAATACCATTTGTATCACCGGGGGCCGCTACCTCACCGCATTTGAAAATGTAGGGAGACAATTAGATGTTAAAAAGAGAAACAGTAGCATTTTTGGTTGTTTTCGTTTCAGGGGCATGGGCCACGGTTCCATTCCCCTTTCAACCCCCCTCGTGAGCCACAAAGTTTCCTGCTATTTATAAGTACAAGTGATCTCAATTAAGGGACCTCCATGAAGGCAAATGGCGGCAGACAGTCATGGCAATAAGAGCGGGAGGAAATTGTCTTTACATTTTCCTCCTCAGTTTTCCTGGCAGAGCTACCACGCTGAAAGCAGACATCATCAAAAACACATACTCCAAAAACCATTTTTTTTTTTCTTAACCTCATAAAAAAAATGTCACTGCTGTTCTTTCATTCTCCCTTAACTGTGGTCGTTTCCTGCAGACTTTTTGCAGCGATACCCATTTTTTTTTTTTTTTAAAAAAAAAAAAAAAAAAACGTCACGCGCCGGAATGGGTCTGCCAGGTTTTTGCGCCACAAATTACGGCTACGCTTGGCGAGTGCCGGATCGAAGGCGCCTCTCCCATCACCGTACATGTCGCAAACAAGCTAATGAAAAACAATAATTACACACTTACGATAAATTATAGGCAAATTCGGAGCCGCGAAGATTTGTGCGGCCTTTGAGATGAAGTGAGGAATAGGATTTCTTTGTATCATTTTGAGCTAGATGAAGCCTGCCAAGGATGGAAACTAATCTCTTAAATTGGAAGGCTCTAAGAGTCCATCAAAATGTTCCTCACATAAAGCTATAATTAAGTGTCTTGCAAAATATAAGACTGTAAAATGAAACTCATTCCAAACTCCTACGTTTATGTATTTCTCGTTTCAACAAAGCAAAGTTTGTAGGGATAATACAAAATAGCACTTGTTCACTTTGTTATATAATTGCTTACTTAAAATATATAAACAACTCAATTATGATACATTAAGGGAAAAATATGGATTTTGAGGAATTTATTGAAATGGTGCATGCATTTGCAAATAGTTATAACGTATTTGAAGAATCCTAACTTTAATGGATATTATAGTCTGTTAAGATCATAATTAAGCAAATTCTTAAGACATCCTTACTTCCGTGAGCCCTATGTGCTAAAGCAATAGCAAAAACTAGAGTCAGCCTGCACTAATTTGTCCAAACAGCACATCACCTGATTAAGAGCTGCAGCCCCGCCCCTTTTCCTCTCATGCTCTTTACTGAGCTCATACTGTTTTACCATGGCGCCATGCACTTTGTTATCTTCCTGATCTCGCTCACGGCCAATACTTCAGATCATGTATTCCTGAAGGACTTTGAAGCACCAGCGAGTCTGAAATATCCTGAGAGCATATGGCACTCAGAGTCGTTCGTGACACCCGCCGCCACCCCTCCGCCCCCCCCAGCCACACAACCCTCTGCCTCCGGTTCTGATGTGGCCAAATCTGCCTCCTGGTAAGAGACGACCACCGGCCTTGAACCCCACCTCCTCCCCCCCAGTCCTCCCCCGATCTCAGCAATCATGGCTGACACCACTGTAAACACTAATACGAGAGTCTGGCGAGTGTGCTGACTTGGGGTGGGGACCAGTCGCATGTATTCTTGCATAATCTTCAGAGGTGGCGCCCGCATTTTTTTTTAACATACATGTTTGGAAAGACATGTGGAACCCGCAAATGAAAACATTCAAAACGGTTTCCTACAATTTCATTTATGTGCAATAAACTTTCGATGCCGAACTTTACGTTAAGGCATCCAGCTCCAGCACCCAGACTTTTTATAAATATTATAGATGTATATAAATATATATACAGACACATGAAAGGGAGAGACAGTTATTGAAAACAAGCTGGTACTTACATCATGCTCTGCAGTTCAGGAACGAAGCTTATGGCTTTCCCAGAACCCCTTGCTGCACTCAAAGTGGCGTTGCCTGACATGGGACTGGACGCATTGATGCTCATCTGTCACAAATACCAAAAGAGTGCTCAAGTGATCGCCACACAAATTTATATTTATATAAACAAAACAAAAAAAAGACACTCGCAACATTTACATTAACAAAACCACTTTATGCAAGTCCTTTCAACACATGCTGGAAAAAGCACTTCACTTTAAAACCCCTTTTTTGATCAATCTGATGATGATGCTTATTGTTACCATTATTACTGAATACTGATGGTGATTATTGTTATATTATTTTTATTTTCTTCTTAAAGATTGCTGATGTGCTGTACAAAAGCAGATGCATATTAGAGTCCGCATCTGGGTGACGCCTTCTATGGAATATTGTGACAGAGATGGCCCCTTGAGTTGCTAAATCAGATCATCATGTTTTATGAACCAGCATGGAATCGGTGATTCTGACACGTTTAACATGTGCCGAGTCCTGTGCTGCTTACCCAACAAGCCATTTAGGTAAACTACCTCACCGATCACTGGATAACACTCGGACACAAATCACCACGCCCCCTCCCCCCCCCAATTCCAAAAGGAGAAAATTATTGCTCTATTTCCATAAATCTGTCCAGTTTTTCAAATATATAGTGCCGGACTTCAGTTACTCGCTTTGCCAAAATCCAGGAAAAACTATTTCAAATTGCAGGCTTTGGTTGGTTTTATGCAAGTATTCAGCATATTGCATCCAGACCCAAAA
This sequence comes from Mormyrus proboscirostris, assembly GCA_026779585.1. Taxonomy (NCBI): domain Eukaryota; kingdom Metazoa; phylum Chordata; class Actinopteri; order Osteoglossiformes; family Mormyridae; genus Mormyrus; species Mormyrus proboscirostris. The sequence goes on from JAODKF010000030.1 coordinate 19,111,059, forward strand.
CTAAATAAATATTTTTATTTTTTGAGAACCCCAATTAAACAAATTTTACACGCAGGGACTCCAAGATGCATATATATTTTAATACCGAAAAAAACACCTCATTAAAACTCTTACCAGGGACATATTTGCTGTGTTTGACGCAATAAGTCTGTTTTACGCATTTTTTTCTCTTTCTTTCTTTCAATCGTTTATCAGTACAATTGCCATCCATTTCAGGGTACCATTGGCAGAGGACAGGCCTCTATGACAAAACAATTTTAAAAGTTTCCAATTTCAACAAATTTTTCAACATTTCATATCCATCAACATTTATTTTATTCTTTGGATACATTCTTTTGTTAATTAAACACCTTAATACTACAAGTATGCTGAAGTCAGTATTCTGTATTAAGGGGTATACTTGTTTTTTTAACCCCCCCACCTTGTGGAGTTCTTCTCAGAACAGGAGAAGCAAAAGTAAACCATTGCAAAGACCTGGTTCCCCCCTTCTTTGAACAATTCTTTATGCACAGGCCTCGACAGTCTATTATAATCCAGCCTGAATTACAAAACAGAATGACTAAGAACTATGTTTTCTTAATGTCACAATGTGCATGACTGTCATAACAAAGGGTGGATTGTATTTAATTTTCCAAAAGCCATCACTTGCATAAGTCCTCACAGAGTCTAACTTAGCATTGCATTTCAACATCCTTTAGATAATCACTATATTCAGATCGCAATGCATGCCTGTCTAATTTTTTGTTCAACAAAAGTTCTACAGAATCATATAATACAAACATTAATAATAATATCTTGAACCAAACACTGTCTAAATATATACGGATTTTATATCTACATTTGTGTCTTCACTAGTTGCAATAAATTATATCCATTCATTCAACTATCTAATTTCAATAGCATTTTATCTTAAGGCCAACGATAAATCATACAAATGACAGACAACAAATATCTTAGGACAGAGACAGATACATGTTATGCTCAACAAGACACCTTATACTAAACCATGCAGTCAGACCTTCTCTTTCCTGGGTACCCGATTTCAGGAAGTAAGAACAGGATGCTGTACCAGCTGCCCAAACAAAAGCAGTGAAACACACACTACTGACCTCTACAGAAACATTTACATTTGGAAATTAAGTTACTTTTACAATTACGCTCAGCTGTCTGTATTTGAACAATATTACCTGTTCCATGGCTGTTAGTTCTGCTGAACTGAAAACCGCTGTCTTCCTACGGTAAGCCCCTTATCTGATTACCAAATCACCTCACATAGGTGGGCATCCAGTTTTTGCACCACTAACAAAACAATAATTGGGACAACCAGTCCCACCCGTTCTGTGACTCCGACTCACTGCATCTTGCTCCGTGGATGAGATCAAAAACATCCTTTGATACTTCAAAGTGCTGAAACGCAAGTGTCCCAATTCCCTTTTCATGGACATAAAAGGGGAAATGCTGTGAATGCGGGATGGCACTCAATAAAATACTGAACATAAAATCTAATAGCTGCCTGTAATCGCACATTCGCTGGGCAAAATTTTCAGTTTGGATTGAGAAGGCAGATGGTCACCATATTCATAAAATGAGCTCATGCGACAAGCTGATTACTTCAACATGCAAAGGCTTAAAACAGCACTTAACTTGATTGAGCAGAATAGGGGTGCAGTATCTACTTAGTGCATATTCCTCTATAATTACACACTTTAATGGAGCTTTAACTCTTAATTTCTCTTTCTACAGATGCCAGTTTGCATTAAAAGATGTGTCATCAACCAAAAAATACCTAGCACAGAAGCTAAAACATCTGGTGCCGGCTTATCTTGAAATATCACTTCCTTGAAGACTGATGAAGGAAAAAAAGAGACAATTACATGATTGAGCTAAAATGCATTCTATATTATATGTCTTACACACATTTGGTTCATAATTTATCAGTAAAATTCATCTAACCAAAAGAGCAATAGGCTTACCTTTAAAACAACCCTATTCAACACATAGCACTTTCCCTTACAAAAAAAAATCCTTGAGAAAACAATAGACCCTCAATTATCCACTCTTATTTAAACCCTAAGGAAAAAACATATACACATTTCAATCCTCCCACCACCTGCTCGTTGCAAATCATTACCTGCAAATTCAATTTTAAATGTCTATTATTGAATTTTCCTGGAGAGTGCATATAAAACATTTTAAAATGCTATATGAAAAGTAATGAAAATGAAGTATTATGATGGACGATTTTGGAATAAGGACTGCCAACGTAACATACAGGAGTCACAAGCCCGGTGGATTTTCTACAGTGCATCCTTGAAAAGTTTGTTCAAAAGTACACTGGTATCCCTCACATTGTTGGTGACTAAATGAACGGTAGCCCAGAAACTACTCCATAAGTTCGCTTCCGCTGTTACTTCACCATTTCAAACCGAGCTTGTTTTTCCTTTTCAATTATCTATTACCAGAAGGCCATCTCATAGCAATATTTGGTTCATTCCGACTCTTTAGGGTGTAATTACAATTTATTTTCCTTCAGATTATATGACTAAGCGTACAGTAACCGCTGTTTCAGTACTTGCTGGGCATTACCTTTATTTCATAGTCCTCGGTCTTACATATTCCTCTTGCAATTGCACAGTGCTGTTTGACTAGAAATGTTATATGTATATTAACAAGCAACGATTCAGCGTTTCACATTACTTTAGTCTTGGTTGCAGACAAACACCAGCTTGCCATATCACAATATTATAACAATCTTACCTTAGTCGACACCTTTTAAAAATCTACCACTGAATCTTGAAACATGCAGAAGCTGCGGCTCAGTACTTGACGTCACTCACGCGGTTGTACATCAGCCTGCTGGATTTTGTAGTTCTTATTCATTATGTAACCATTATTTTCGGCTTCAGAATGCGCGCTCTGTAGTTCCGTTTTCTTTGTCGCACACTGAAATACGTTAATCCTCTAAAGACGGCGGACTATCCCCGAGCAGTTTGTACTCAATTTGCTTGTCTGTGTTAATTTTGAATTGGCGCGAGTTACTGTCAACTATTATTCACGCGCCACAGTAGGTTATTAATATATTTCTCTGAACTGCCATTCTTAATAATCATAAACTTTGCTTCGTTAAAATACACCCGATGGACTCATCCAATAGTCAATTCTTTAAAAATGCTAAGTATCGATAAGCAGTACCAAGTATTTCATAAGAATTTATATTATAAATGGAATATACTACATATGGTAGTGTATAATGACAAGAACAATACTAATAATTCTTTTACATATATGTTCCTGTAACTTTATTTTCTGTTGCATCTTCGAAACTCATCTGTTATTTTACATAAATAACGCAGTACTTGTGCGACAGCTCACCCATCCGACCAAATGGAAATATTTCTTGTCTTTTCTTGTAAACCAGACTGAGACTAAAGGAAGTGAGTCATTAATTTCTCCTCGCTTCTGGGCTGCTTTAGGCTGCTGTTTCTTTGAGTCCTCGTACTGTGGAGGATTATTCTTTAAACTTTTCAAAAGAATTATAGAATGTATGCTGCTGTAACCTGCCTGTGATATTAATAGAAAACACTTGGTTTATCATTCATTAGTTTCCACTGAACTGCCTCAAAGAGAAAAGATCGCAGAAAGTCCGATGAATATAACTTTTAAATTAAAGTACCTGGTGTATTGTACTCTAAAAGGTGTTCGCAAAACTGTCATATGTGTTTGTAACTCTTCGGCTGGTTTACGTAGGATACGCTATTCATACGATCTATGAGCGGTTTCATTTTTAAAATAGTAGATTAATGGATAACGTCATTTAATTTTACATTTTTATGTAGTAGGAAGTCAAATTTTGAGATTACGATATCATAAGTAAGATAAGACATTTGATGAGAACTTCTCAGGACAGGCGCACCCTTATTTATTTTAAATGCTCTATGATGACTGCCCTCAGACACCACGTGCTTGCGCCTCATCAGCATAATGATCGCCTAGTACTGTATATATATAAACCACAAAACCAGAGCACTACAAGACCCTGCCTCCAAAGACTAACCACACGCTTTGGACACAAAACATGAGTTTTTTCGCCACCTTCATTCAACCAACCGCAATTCTTCGGATGATTTTTTAACCCTGTACTAAAGGCGCCTCATTTTTTGCGGGGTTGACTACGAAACAATTTCAAGCCGGACAGCTTTATGATGTTTACGTTTAAGAGTTTAGTGCGCTTTTGATAATTTGCATAACCCATTGATTCATCAGAAGACGTTTTTCTATTATTATGATATATAAATATATATATATATATTTACATTTTGTTGTAGGCCAATTGGATTCCAGGTGTATAGAGGATATTTCGAAAACTAAATGATTTTCCACAGCAGGTCTACGCGTAGCAGCCAATTGAAAAGTCTGATTTCTTTTTTGGATAAAACAGCCGATTAAGTTACCGAAGGCAGAAACCTTTCTGGAGCTATTTTCAGATAGCATTTAGAACACCTATTTTAAAATCAGTTTTTTTTAGAATTAAGGCGCAAACTGCGTCGGTAGCTTATAAAGCAGCCTTTATATGAATTATGTTACTCGGAAAGCGAGTACTTCACAGTCGCGTTTTGCTGGGTACGACTGAAAGGATACACATTCCTTATTTTTGCGCAGTCCTGAAACGCTCTCCTGTTATCGTAAGCGCACGAAATATTTCTTGCATCGTCTACTGGGACTGAGACTCTCCGATAAAGGAAGACAGATTTTTTTCAATATTTTCAGTTACTTTACCTTTACTAATATATAGTGTTGTGATGCGCATTCCCGTAGATCCCAGCACCAGCCGGAGGTTCAGTCCCCCGTCTAGTAGTCTTCAGCCGGTCCCTGGAAAAATGAACGATTTGAGCTCTGCTACAGGGCAGCAAGAGGCGAGTCCAGCAATGCCCAGACTCCGGCCGCACGATAATCGCACTATGGTGGAAATCATCGCCGATCACCCCGCAGAACTTGTCCGGACTGACAGCCCTAATTTCCTTTGCTCCGTCCTGCCATCTCACTGGAGGTGTAATAAAACACTGCCCGTAGCCTTCAAGGTAAGCTATTTACGGTTCATTTCGAGGTACGCACTGATGTCCTGCATATACAGCAAACATACCCACATTTTTATTTTTTGAATAAAATATTGAATGCTAACTATGTTGTGTTATGTTAATTTTGATTGCGTTCTTTGAAACTTTTCTTCTTTTCTCTTTTGAAAATGCCCGGTCTGTAATAAATGTGATGACTTTAGGTGGGACTTTTCATTAGGAGTTTGAATGAAATGTATGCCACATAAAGGTACCCAATTAGCTTTAATGCAGGTAAATGCATAGTCCGCGTTTAAAAATAGAAGTCCTACTTCACATGCCTACCGCAATGTTGGGACACCTGAAATCCGAGTAAGCCGCGCTATTCATAGCTACGATCACATGCATCTTTAATAATTTGCACACGGGTGACTAAATAATAGAAAAACTGGTACTATTATTACAAGCAAAACACAAATGCGCATCTTGTTTTCACAGCTAGATTGCTATTGAATAACTCAAGGGGTGATGTCTGGAAGGCGGTGTTTGAAACTTTTTCACTAGGACGGAGCAGTCCTCAAGCCCTCATGAGCTTGCATGTGATAAATTAATCAAGTACGGCTGTTGTATGTGCCTTCGTCATGTACATATAAATTAACAATAATGAAAGCTTTAGTATTAAAGTGGTTAAATCGCATTACGTATTGGAACGACGAATTAGCCCTGGGCAATGTACTGTACTGTACTGTTATAGGTTATAAATTAATAGATACATAGCCCTAATAAACAAATATATATTATTTAATGAATTTGTCTTCCATATGTATTTAGTTGTCGTATACGTTGTATATACTTACATAGGCCTACTTGTATTCAGACTATACTCGAGGCATAGAAATTTTCTATCTGTCTGCATGCTGTGCACTGAGAAGAGGAGTAGAAAATTTTAACAGGAAGAGTAATGGTGAATTTTAAGGAAACTTTTGGAACGTTCCTGCGGTGTCAGCCGTGAATGTGGCATTATTTGGTAAATTTTACAGAGAAATCTTTCCTCTTTTCAGCTGTACTTTTGTAATGAATAGGAATGCGAACTGTGCTTTATGATGGACAAAAGGGTGAATATCCCGTATATGCATTTTTACATTGAATTGGTTCACAAAATAGACTCCATCCCGGGAAATTACGTAAACAGATCAGTGAAGACTATTACAAGGCTCTCTCTTGAGGGACTTAAAAAAAACTTTGAATCTGAAGCCTGTTGACCGACCCGAATTCCACTGAGACCATTTTGGTCTTATGAACAAGATACCGCCTCCTAATTGCTGCAATAATTGCTTGATATAAAAGTATGAATAAACATTGTAAGTTTGACTAGTCACCAACACCTGTTTGACAGAGTATTAATAACAATTAAAGGGGCTTTGACTGCATTTTTATAAAGTTGAATTATTACATGATTTAGCTTGCTAGTATGTGTCTTACATATCTTTTACTGGTCTCTGTTATGGATCTGCATTGTGTGAAATTTTAACCCATTCAATATGCTATTGCATGGTTCATCAACTGAATATATAGGCCAGATACAAAAAAATGCATATATTATCTGTTTTGTGTTTTTTATATAATCTTTCATGTATAAGTGTAAATAACATATTTAACAAGATTGAATAACATAATGATGTGCAAAATATGTGTAAATTATAAAATGTCTAAATTCATTATGAGTTTTATATGTGATATTTCCTGCTTGTTGGAAGAAATATGTATCAATAAGTTTCAAAGTTGGCCGATAAGTCGTTTTTTTTTTCCTTTTCATAATGCACAATCTTTAACAAACTCATAAGACTATTTTTTCCACTGGGCTTAAGACATAAAAGAAGCTGAGCCAAATTCGTGTGTGTGTGTGTGTATGTGTGTGTGTATGTGTGTATGTGTTGATCTTTCTTCATGCGGCATGTACACCTTTTTTGTGAAGGTTGTGGCACTGGGAGAGGTGCCAGACGGGACAGTAGTAACAGTAATGGCTGGAAATGATGAAAACTACTCAGCGGAGCTTCGAAATGCCTCAGCCGTCATGAAGAACCAAGTGGCCCGTTTTAATGACCTCAGGTTTGTGGGGCGGAGTGGAAGAGGTAGGTTGTTTATTGATTTTGAGATCACGGTTCAGTTATTCGGGGTTCCACACAGAAGCCATTTTGGGAGTTTCATTGAGCTTCAAGTCTAAGTTCATATTCTTCTGTTATGCTAACGTTTAGTGTTACACAACGCTAACATACAAATAGCTTTAGAAATATATGGGCATGCAAACCGATTCATTTGGTGTCATTCATCTGCACATTAGCTATATCCATTGAAGTTATATTTTTTCTTATTGATTAATAAGTATGCCGTTAACAAAATTTATTGCATTATAACGTTAAAGTTATTTTAAGACAAAAAAATAATAAAGATGAAATCTTTCAGGAAATACGTAATGTATTGATTTGAAACAAAAAATGTTTTTTTTAATGCTATATATATATACAATAGAAATAACTTTGAATTAGCACAACATACTCCATCACAGTATGAAAAATACAAGATTCTAAAGAATGATTATACACTAAGTAGAATCAATGTTTACGTATAATCTGATCATTTTAATTAAATGAAATAAACAGGTTGCATGATACATGTGTAACCTCCTCTACAGGCCATTCATTGTTCCGTTCAACTTCAAAGTTAACCTAACTTGGGAAAATTGAAGCCTCAGGGGTACAATACTATATTACTGACTGTATTGGGTTTCTCAATGCAGAGGTTCAAGCAGTCTTATGTTACATAAAATTAGCTATCACTTGACTTGATTATCTGCTAATGTATAGTTACATATCTTTTTTGGGATAGTATTATGGTGTAATTTTTGGAGTGAATGATGTAGAATGAAAGGTAAGCATGGATGTTGTATTTATGTATATCGTATAGGAGTTGAGTAGGGTCTTGGTACAAATATATGCTTTGATTTCATATTAAGAACGTCAAAATTTTAGCCATTTATGCACGGCCAGCTTACCATTATACTTCCAGTATACAAACTACTCACACCTTCTTCTAATATTAGCCTATGGCAAATGTGGATGGAAGGATTTGAGATTGTTGTAGAATTTGAGGAATGATCTTATAAGCGTATGTGGAATTCTTGTGAGCTTCACTGTGCCTTACGTGTCTCTAGAGAGCAGGAGCATACAAGCCAGTTACACGTGACATTTTAATCAATATTTTACCATTATCATTTGCCCAGCGTATACTTACACATATTATGTATACTTAGTTATGCTTACTTACGATGAAGTATGAAATGGCGTCATTCTCTGTGTCGCACAGGAATATACCATATAAAGGGCCATGTGGCCCCTGAATCAAAATGGCCCCATGTCTCCAAAACATCAGATTGTGGTGAAATCATCTCCTAAATTTAGTTTATTGGTTATGATTAACGTCATTCTAACTTCATATTCTGAAACGGACACTGGCCCTTTAAGTGGCACACAAATCCCTGGTTTGTACCTTAAAGTAACTAAGCGGTTCTATAAACAGGTTCTTAATGTCAGTCCCATTTTCCCTGGATACAAGCTAAGCACATAAATAGATGCATCAGATCATTTGCCATTTGGATATGTATATATAGTGATATCCAAATAGCTCTATGTATATATAGAACTAGACCTGAAATTTTCCTCTAAATCAAGCAGCCCTTTTAGCACAAGGGGGAAGTCCCAGTCTCTCTTTACTGGCATTATCTAGATCCTAATTATCCAACCTTATGTCATTATATCAAACCTGATAACTCTATAACATTGTATTCATTTGAAAGAAACACATGTTTGTTAAAAGGCATTTAAAGCTAGATCTATTTAGATTTTCAAGGCTATGCCCTTCAGTCATCTAATAACAGTAACTGTAACATAACTGTTAAGACTCTCTATCCATTAAGGTTGGGTACAGACCACAGCTGCAAAAGATGGCTACGGACAGCTGGCCTAATGAAATACCATCCATTTTTATAATGCATTACTTGGTCAAAATCACGGCTCATAAAATATCGCACAATGACTGAAGCGGTGAAGCCAACAAATGCCAGAACAGGAATAACTAAAGAGCAACACATTATAGTAAGCAGAATCTGTGAAACTGTTACGTCAGTTATATTACAGAAAAACCACACAAACTTTATTTATGTACCTCATTATGTCACCCTTTATTCTATAAATTAAGGATATTTTAGTATTTCACCAGGTTTTCCTTTATGCAGTTTTCTAAGATGATGAAGTCTTATCCACATCCAAATACGTATCAAAATGAAAGCGTACACAGAATATAAAAATTTAAAAATGCATTTATGCAATTATCTCACGTGCGTGCATTTGTACGTGTGTGTGTAGTTTGCAGCAGTATTTATATATCTTTTCACTTACATTTTTGCTTATCTGCAGAATACAATGTATATAAGATACACAAGGTAGACTCAGTTCACACGTAAAGGTATAAATCAGGTGAATGTAGTCAACAGTAAACAACAGCCAGTCATCAATCAAAAATTGCTATAGTCTGTTTTAGTGGCTCTATAGCCTGTCAGCAAAAATAATTAATTCTGCATGTGCAGATGGTGTTTATGCATACAGTAGATAAAGAATGGCTCTTTTGATATGAGAGCTGTTATGTCCAAAACTGATCCACCCACTCCCTGTGATCCCAAGCTCTCCATTACTCTCCGAGCCTTTGAAGGCAGCTGTATATGTAGAATCCCAGGCAGTATGATGCCAGAGGCAGGACGGGCAAAGGGAGCTCAGTCCTGACTTGTTCCCCGACTTGATGTGTCAGATCCTTGGAACTGAGTCATGCGTTGCAGAGTTAAAGAACACTCATGTTCCCCTGCCCTCTCCCGGCAGTTCCCGGAATTCAGAACCCGGAATGTTCAACAGTACCAGAATGCTAGCGTTGTGGACCTGTTGCAACAAAATACTCTTTATTATGTTTATTTCCAAATCTCCTTGGGATGTAATTTGCCAAATAAGGTCTTTGAAAGTTTGAAAACAATACCTAGCTACGAAACTATTAATTTAGCTTTAGTATGTTTAGTGCCAATACTTTGAGCCTTTGCCAGCGATTCACTAAACAATTAAATACCAGGAATAATTCTATTTAGATACCACAAATAACTCATTATACTGCATTACCAAGAGGGGAGGGGGTTGTACTAAAGGGACTATTGTTTTTCATGCTAGACAGGTTTGCTGTTCAAATGAACTGTAGCAATTAAATGAGGCATTATAACATTACTGATCTCCCTGAATGTTATTGGCACCACATAATAAGATCAGAATAGCCCTGCATGCAAGCTATTTTTCCAGTGAAGTACAGGGTCATTGTAACACTTTAAGCTTAGAGCCGTATGACAACAAGACTAAATGTATTGTGCCGATTGAAAAAAAATAGCCCATGGTAAACTTTTAGGTGTGAGGACATGACAGCACTCGACCACACTCAAGACATTTTTATGGCAATTGGTCATAATACTACTTTTGAGACTGTAGCTAAACAAATGTATTAAAAGTCACTAATACCGCTTCTAGTTGACAGGGATATTGCACAGTTGGTTTCAGAAAATGGCAGAGCGGGTGTATATAATTACAGCATTGCAAGCTACGCAGGTCATAGTTACATTATCAAAAATTAAGTTACTGAGGCTTTGTCGATTGCCCTGCTAGGTCGGTTACTTTGAGTCGAGATGGCAACAGACAAGAGGCACAGTCACGGTCCGGTATGCACAGCTGAGCCGGCTGACAGACAGGCTAAGATGTGTGGGGCTGGTCGTTTCACTGAGTCACCGCGTCCGCCCACCTTTTCCTGTCTCTGGAAGCGATTACGGCCCCGAGCATGGGATACAGCCGACCGTCCGCATACTTCACCGATTAGCACAGTTGCTGAGTAAGCTGCCCCACCAAGTTATCAAAAGGTCCTAGGCGCTATACCCAATTTAACCCAATGTAAATCAACGTACGAGTAGCGCAGCTGCAGATAAAAAAAAAAAAAAAAACATCTCGCGTACCTAGACCTGAAGGGACACAGAAGATACCTCAGCTAAAGTATATTTTTGATGAGTACATTTAATAACAATTGTGGACACAGACATGCCATTGATGGGTGTAACTTTGTTTAAGTTTTAGTCTGTGAGACAATTAGATTAGTACCCATGGTTTTTAAGACATATGGCTCGCTTACTGTAACTGGACACTGTGATTATAAAAGGCTTCCACCCACACTAGACAAGGTTAACCCAGGAGAAGCTGAAACCAGTGCAAGTGCTTGTTTCTGCTTACTCCACTCCCCAGATTTGTTCATCATTATCAACACTACAGTCCAGCTGATCCCACACTACAGCAGCGTGCAAAATGGCTGTAACTTTTTATTATTATTATTATTTATTTATTTTTTTTTTTTTTTTAACGTTTGATTAAGGCATAGCTGCTATTTGCCAAGGCTCTTGGTTTCAAGCTTGTAAGACAAACATACACATCAAGTATTTGTTTTATGACATAATAATGTGTAAAATGTGAGCTGACCGAACAGGTATAGAAGCTTAGGCTGTTTTCAGGAACGGGTTCGAATGGGAAGAAGAAGCTCTTCCTTTTGTTGTATGTCTTTTATGGATGGAACATTTAAAAAGTATAACAAATCCACTGGCACTAGAACAGTAATAATGCTGTTATTATTGCTATGCAGTTACTGTAGTATATTGTAGTATACTATACTATACTATACTATGCTATATTTGCTGTAAAAACTTTCTAGCTCCTTTTCTTCTCAAGTGATATTTGATTCCTTCTCGTGTGTGTTTTCTTATGATGTTGCTATTGCATGGAATAGGATTTATATACAGTGCTCATTCCTCAGTACTCTAACCATTATTTGACAGTTTTTTTTTGTTTGCTTCTGTGCTGCTGAGTATAGTGCTAATATGGTTTTCAACCTCTGTGTTTACAGGAAAGAGCTTCACTCTGACGATCACGGTGTTCACAAACCCACCACAGGTGGCGACCTACCACAGAGCCATTAAAGTCACAGTGGATGGCCCACGCGAGCCCCGAAGTGAGTAACACCCCCCCCCCCCGATCACCACCACCACCACCACCCAATCAACTGTGTCATTTAATAGTAACAGCAAAGTGTTATTCTTACTGCATTGTTTACACAGGGGAGGATCGGGGATTTGAGCTGGGAATGCCTGTCACGGTGACGTTCTGTGTCATTCTTTTGCGTTATGAAATGTGGGAACTGTGAAAACAACACAAGCCGTTTAGCAACAGGACACTGCAGCGCCAATGGTGCCAGGGTGGCTGTGGAGGTTTTAGCATGTTAGTGCACACGGCTGGTATGAAAGGCGCCCGGATCTAGGCGGGCGTTCGCCTTCCGTAACACATGCCGTTCGTCATTGAACTTGATTTACAAATATGACAAAGACCTAAAAAAGAGTAATAATGAAAAGGCTCATTGTGAAACATGATGCATAAACTACATTACACACCCTTGGATGGAGTTGCCAGCAGAATGTGATTTGTTAAGCCCTTTATTCTTCCCTAATCCATTTTTGGGGTTTTTTTTTTTGACTCCACTGGACTTAGAACCAGGCAATCAGGTGGTGCTGATGGTACCAAAAGCTCAGACTTTCCAAACCAAAGTTACCTGCTATGTGTAATGCAAGGTGTCCCAGTCTCTCGATGCTTTCTTCGACATTCTTCTACAATACCTTGCTGTTCGACCTAATGTAGTACATTCTGTTTTTGGATTATCCAGATTATGCGATGATTATTTCATTAGATTGGTAATTAGTCATTCTCCAGAGATTATTTTTTTCCGGACAACATTTCTGAAATGTTTCTTAGTGAAATGTTATAGTAACAAAAATGCAACAAATGTACAGCAGCAACTGTATCCTATTCAGAGTCCTGTGTCGTGCAGCCATATGTCACATCATCCCGTCCTGTAATGAGGCAGCAATGCGTTTTGCATATCTGTTTTGTGAACTGAGTAGCTTATGTGATTCTTATACATTCTTCTTCATTTGTCATACAACGATGGCAAACATTCTCTGTATTACATTGGAAGTGTAAATGTTTACCCTGAAAGACAGTATTAACTGAAAATAAGGTCACGAATGTATGAAAAAGATTTGGCTTAGTATGGTTGCAATCAGAAGGAAAATTTCACTCAGAACTTTATATATTCACTCACATAAATAAGAAAAATAACAGTAATATCTGTGGATCTATGCATGTATGGGATTTTATCTGAAAGCTTGCAGGCTGGTGTCAGATTAAGACAATGCGTGCTTTTCTTTTAGATTTATAGCCTGTGATATTAGCAAAATATTTATTTTAGCCAGGAAGGATTCAGTTTTATGCGCGGGTACACATTGAAGCATTTGTATGTGTAAATAAATGAGTTGAAAACCTAATCCTCATTCCTGCAAGAAGAACAAATTACTCAAGACTATGACCTCAATATGTTGATAAGAGGGGACTAATGATTTGCAAAAAATATTTAACAAACAACAGGCAAGTGAAAAGGTATATACCTATTAAAATATTGTGGCATCCTTAGACTCGTGTACCAGGAGTTCCATTCCTACTACAGCATGTGTATCACCTGAATTCACTTGTGAGTACTTTTTGGTAGCGTTTTACATTAAGCGTACCTTCATAGTACATTCATAATGCATTCATATAACATTCAGTGCACCTTCAAAATGCATTCACAGAACATTGAGTGTAGCTTCATAATGCTTTCACAGAACATTGAGTGTAGCTTCATAATGCTTTCACAGAACATTGAGTGTAGCTTCATAATGCTTTTAGGGAACAGTCAGTCCTTCATTATGCATTCATAAAACATTCATTGCTCCATCATTATGCATTCATAGAACATTCATAATCAGCATGTACTGAAGGTATACCTTAACATCTAAACATACCTTAACAGCTTTAATGTGCTTTTGCAACAGATGTTATACAATTACTATGTTGGTTCTGATCGTATAATGTTTATTATTGATGGGAGTAAAGTTGTAAAGGTAAGTTAGGATGTAAAGGTATACTTATATGCTGCTTATGAACGTTTTGTGAATGCATTATGAAGGTGCGCTGAATATTTTACAAATTTATTATAAAGGCTTTAAGAAGGTATAGTTCACGTAAAGCATGAACTCACTTTGAATGACTCTGATGTTAGGCAGATGCTGTTGACATTGATGTGGCTCATATGCCTCAGTTTAATGCTCTTAAGGAGACAGTACACACAAAGGGAAGAATTTGCATACTTGATGAAGTTTTCTTGTTGCCAGTGGTAATTCGTTCCACACATATAAATAGTATTCGGCTATGTTTCGTTAAAATGCGAGCCAGATATTAATTTAGTATCTCGATATCTGCCTTTAGTTCGCAGTTTTTTTTTTTTTGTGATTATCTTTCGTTTAATTTACCATTCAATGTTATGCATGTTAACTGTTAAAATCCTTCAGGTAAAACAATAACTTTATGCACAAACTATATATTCTCCTGCTACAAATACCAGCACCAATAACACCCAGAAAATATCTGAGGTTTATTCATAAAGTAAAAGGCTTGCCGATCATATGCTTATTTATGCGTCTTTGAGTTCATGTAAAAGTGCTATGTGAATAAAATGTATTATTATTATTATTATTATTATTATTATTATTATTATTATGGCAACCTGAAGGATACATAGAAGTATGGCTGCATTGTATTAATCAATATTATGGTGTGAGGAAGTCAAGCACATTTCGTCCTTGTTGAAATAATCCATCTACATACGCATCTATTGCTTTTCTATGTCCCATGTGTACTGTGTGTTAGTCAAACCGCAAATATTCCCATTAAAATTGAAAACATCCAGGGAAATGAGGCCGAGAAGAGAACGATACGTCGCTGCTAATTTGATGTTATGGTATTTTTCGATTGTTGCTGTATCCATTTATCGTAGTACATCGTAATGTATCGTCTTTGCAAGGTTTTGAATCAAACGCTAACAGAAGTAAAAAATCAGTCACTGACTGAGGATGATGGTCAGTGGAGGCGAAATCCAGACAGAGAATGTAGGTAAAGAGCAAAATCATGTGATTTTGTTAGAATAGTAGAAGGGCTTCCATGATGTCGGCAAGTGAAAAGAGGGGATTTATGGTGTTAAATCTGTTCCCTTCTCACTTCCCAGTCAGAAATTACAGCCTTCTCCACCCAATAGACCATGAAAATATTGTTCCAGAGTTACACTGCCTATCGTAGAGCTACCATCAGCTCATTTTAATGGGGCTTATACGAACAGGAATAAAAAGCTTTATGATATTGCTTCATGCCAACTGGTCTGGCGTCGGCCTATTCCCAGATGTTTCTTATTCATAAAATATATTTGCCTTTCCCGTTTTTGGCTCCCGAATCAATGCTATCACATCACAAACAACTTTTTCTTCTCTCCATAAACACATCTGGCACCAGGAACTGGAGTCGCTTCATACTAGCCCAAGCTCATCCTTCATTACTGGGTTAAAAGGATCCCATGGAATCACCGATATTCCCTGCTTTTGATCTAACCCGCTTCTGATTCATCATATCTGTCTGAAGGAAATGGCGGAAGACTTTCCAGACACCCACGCCGCTCAATGGGAATCCCTCCCATTTAATGCTTTGTCATCTCCGTTATGTTTCGGGGGAGAAATCAAACCCGTCGAGGCGCCCAGCAGACGCACCGGTAGATAAACCGCGTTACCAGACATAAACACTAAAACTAGCGGAAGATGTCAAAAAATGTCAGCTCTAGGCATCCTGTGCCCAAGCCTCCCCACTCTTCTGTTGCTGTTGCTAGGAACCAGGCAGGTGGCCAAGCAGGAAATGACACACGCGGAGGCATCTGCGTTGTGCAACCTCCTGTGAGCCTGCTGTGAGGCTGCTACTGCCTGTTTACGCATTCCTTCAGCCTGAACACAGGGCCGCGAGTGTGTGTGTCCAGATGATCTCAGAAAAACAATCTAAAGCTATCACTCCCTGAATCAAAAGGGCTTGTATATGTTTTATAATAGTATAATCTCCTTTTGTTGTTCTTTTCTTCGTTTATGGCACATGTTGTTCTTGATTTAAACAGTAATTTATTAACGTGGGGGTGGGGCGGTGGGGGGCGGAGTGCAGAAGCCCAGGATCTGTAATTCATCCCAGAAATAACTCCATCTTTATGCCGGTACAGTCATACAGTAGTCAGGCACTCTCAGATCACAGATGCATTAACGCATAGGCCCAGACAGTTTTGGCAAATTTTATAACCTTTTTGTTAGGCAGCTTTTCCCAGTGAAACCCTTATATACTATCCTGGGTATGTTGGTCATGAAGACGTTAAGAACAAATTTTGTTTGAAGAAATAAGTGTCTGCAGAATGAATCTGAACGATTGATTTACATATATACAGTGCTGTGTGAAAGTCTTAAGCAGCCAGAGAAAATGATGTTTAAATTATCTTAGTGTCCATGTTAAACTAAGGCAGTGGTTCTCAACCTTTTTTTGCAGTGCGCCGCACTATGTCCAAGTTCAAGTCTCACAGGCCGCATATTATTTACATATGACGTCATCAACGGTCAATAACCAGATATTATGCATCTTAAATTATTACAATTAGA
>JAODKF010000030.1:19130296-19175418 GCA_026779585.1 Mormyrus proboscirostris
CCCCCCCAGGGGATCGGTGAGGCTGTGGCTGCTGTGTGTGCCCTCTCCTGGCCAGATTTAGCTCTCTGATGCCTGGGATACGCAGACCACACAGGATTCTGGCTGCAGGCCACAGTCCGTCTCTGCCTCTCTGTCTCACTCCCTCGCTCTCTCTCTCTCCCCCTCGCTCACCTTTCCTCATCTTCAGACCCCCCAGTGGTCGATCAAGGCCTCCCCTTCATGCATTTTCAATCCCTCATGTATCATATAACAGTGCTATACAGAAAAATTCAGGTGGTTCACTGTTTCATTTCAGTCTCCTGCGACTAGTAAACCAATAAATCAGAAGCTTTCGACAGTTACTCTATTCATGTATCTTTGTTTATAAATTGTTATATTAATATGTTGCTATGGTATTTTCACTTTCAGCACAGTAATATAAAAGGACTGCTGTTTAGTCCCTGTCAAGACTTTGCAATTTAGGTCACATGACGCTTGACGTTTCACATTTATCGGCAAGCATTACGTTTAACGTGAATTGCGCAAGCTGTGTATGTATCTCAACTCGAACCTGTCTCCTGATTTGGCTTTGAATGCCGAGCACTAATGTGATCCGGATCAACACCTGGTCTAGCCATAACATGTCTGATGCTTGTGTTATGGTTGTGGTTCGGTTAAGATTGCAATAGCCCTCCTGCCACCCACACAGAATGGGGCTGTAACTTTGCAGTTATTAAACTTTTGATTCATGTGAAGCCTCCCTGAAATGAAATCAGTATATATTTTTGCATCAGAAAGTATGCTAATAGGAAACTAAACTTCATAATGTAGCTCTAATGCACATCCATTGGCAATGACCAGTAATTTTACTCTTTTGGCACTTTACTCAAAAAGCTTGACGTTCCGCACTTCTTGTAGTTGCATGTTTCTTGACAGCGATATACAGTAATATACAGCGCACCTGGGACTCGCATCATCTCGTATCATTATCTCATAGTATCTTGTATTATATTCTCAGTCCCATAATGACTGAATATTATAAATCTCCAGTATAAATCTACTGAAGCGTCTCCAGATTTAGACGTCTCAGAGAAGTTCATTTAGTATGTGCTATGGAAACATGCCACATTATATTTTTAATTTCATAAAGAACAAAATGTGCAATCTGCATATTTTTAGTGTTACTGACTCGTCTTTTGCATATTGTGTTACTAAGTATCAATTAGTATCGTAAAATTTTCATAGGTGTAGTGTTTCATTTGTTTGTCATGCAGACGGGCACATGTGTGATGTTTTTTTATTCCATTGTGAATAGGTAATTATTATGGTTTTTTGATGAAAGATGGAGAAACTAATTAGTATATTTTGGTGAGGTTAGGGCAACTATAGATAAAAGGATTTCTGCCCTTTATTTTCTCAGTCTGTCAAATGTGATATAGAATATATACATATATCCCGTTACCGGAGTGTAATGGATTCCTCAGACAGCTGTCAAAGTGGGGGTGCAATATGGGGTTGCAATTTCCATTATTTCTTATGGAGGAGAATTATAATCCCTTCCAGGCCCTTTCAGGAAGCACCATTTAATCCCTCAATAATATCCCTAAAACTCAAAAATAGCTATTTGAACACGATAAAGGGCTGGTTAAATACAAATTATTTAATTACTGAACTGTAAATGAGGTCATAAAATGGGGTTCAAGATTCAGGATCGTTTAATTTGTCACATACACGTTATGCAGTGAAACGTCTTACCTGAGTCACTCCTGGACGGTGCAGTAAAAAGAAGCAGCAGAGTAAGAAGAGCCAGCAAAAAGATTTTAAAAAGTAAAAATAACCATTAACCATTGTGCTAAGGCAATCAGGAAGATATAAAATTTCAATACAAATAAAAATATCAATAAAAATATCAAACATATAAAAATAAAATTAAAAAGTATATATAAGATATATAGATTAGGGGCTGGACTATGATACATAACTGGGATAATGTGCTTGGACAATGAAGTAACAATGTACATTATTTACAGTAGTGAACGTAGTGCAAACATAAAAAAAAATGAACAACGTACCAAGTGGCATTGGGCGTGTAAGTATCCAGTTTGTGTGTTAATGTGCGTGCGTATTCTTTTTTCCAGTGCCATGCATTATGTTTCAAGATAGTAGCAACAGAGATTTAGTAGTAACATTTATGTAAAAGAATAAAAAATGAAACCAACATGAACAAGAAATATTAATAAAATTTAGCTAGTGTAATGGACTGTAACTTTTATTGATTTTTACAGGAAAGAACGTGAACTTGCTCGTTATTCCGATATTTCTTCGCTCTGATATCTGATATGGGTATTAATATATACGGCTCGATTAGGTGGCAAGTCGGTGTATCTAAAACCCAATAGCAATATTTACAGAAACCAAGTATAACTTTCCTTCTGAAACCTCTCTTTCATGGGGATTTCTGTAAAAAGACCCATTAATAAATGATTAAGCAATCATTAGTCATACACTAAGTAAAGACCATACACCCACTGTTAAAGCCGTATACACTAACCACAGCTAAAATTAAATGCACTATATATTGTAGTGAATAATTTTTAGCTTGAAACAAAAGCACATAATTAACCTTTTTTTATGGGGCTCAATAATTTAAATACAAATCTGTATTCATTCAAATTATGAATGAATCCCCTGGTTCAAAAGCCATACATACACACACGCTGATTTTTACTTAAAGCAGTCATATAAATTCATTACACATACCTTCATATGGCATTATGTTGCATTCATAAAGGATTATATGCATTTATGCAGTTTAAGAATTAAGGATGCTTCATAATGCGTATCTACAGTGGCTTATAACTGAGAGCTTCATAGACCATTCATAATGCATAATAAACATTGTTATAATGTGTTATGCTTTTATTTAGTTATAGCCATGTGTACAATACTTTATGAATGCATTTATAATGCATTATGAAGGTATCTATGAGGTATCTACAGTATCACTTTATTATTATTATTATTATTATTATTATTATTATTATTATTATTATTATTAAGGTATCTATAGTGCATTCTTATGACTGCTGAATAATGAATAATAATGGAGTAAAGTGTTATCGGCTTGGTTTCAGCATTGGTTGGGACCAAATCAGCCCTGAAACCCCCGCCCGCTAAGTACACACATGGCACTCCCACAGTAGTAGTAGTCACATGTACTTACCATCCATACCCAATCCTACACCCTTGGACACTACAGTAATTAACAAAGTGGAAGCTGGTAATTTTCTTAAGAGCTCAAGTGTTTCTTGCCGACTTACCCTTTGTGGTGCATATACAATTGCCCTTGCACCAAACTGTGTTGTACACCTGACTTCCGTTTGGATGAATTTGTGTGGAGTAGTTGTCGAACATTATCAGGTTTTGCAGGGCTGATGGCTGCCCGTCTAGTCTTTCTAGTTGGATGCCTGTGAACTTCAGAGAGCCTGTTTCCCTTCTTCTTCTGTTTGTTATTTAAAACACTGTAGAAGAACTGAATCACTCAGACAGACAGACCTGCTTAGACAGCCTCGGTTTTCCTTCTTTTCGCCTCCCAAATCAATATAAAAGTTGGACAGACGAGGTTATGAGCTTCTGTGGAATTTATGGTATCATTTGTGCTCCGTGGCGTCTGTGGTTTACTCTTGCTTTTTATTAGTGTCACACAGAAAATTGCTGTCTCACATAGGTAACAGTTCATTCCATTTAGACAGATTTCAGTTTTACGTATGAAGTTCTGGCTAAACATCTAAAGCATCGGTAACAGAGATGTTTACCTGCTTGCTTCCTTGGCATGACCTTTTGTTCTGCCGTTTGTTCTACAGCTAAACAAAACAGGCCAGGAGGCCTAGTTTGCAAAGCTGGAAAAATGTCCCTCAATAGACACATAATATATTTATACAGACACATATACATTATCCAGAATAATACAATAAAGCGTTTGTTTCATTATATGGATAAAAATGGCTTTTCTGTTCTCTCTTTTTTTTATTATTCTGTTTCAGCTTAGCCACATGAAAGATTTTTAGGAGAAAATTTCACCAGGAACAGACTTTTTCCAAATGCGGAAAAGCTTAGGTCTCAAAATACAGTGGAAATTTTAGGTTGTGGATCAAAGAATATGATTTGTTGTTGTAGACAGTGTTTAAAATTTATGCAGAGGTGATTATATTAATGGAATTACAGCAATCCCATTCAAAAATGTTCATTTTATTTATGGTTAGGCTATGCATCCAAAGGAAAATTTATTAATTACATTGTATTCCAAATTTTCTTTTAGCTGATGTCACCAGGAGCCATTTACAATGCAGTAAATACAGTGAACAACACAGAATTCTTAGATATTTGGTCTCTTCAGGTGTTGGAGGTTCGCCAGTAACTAATTTGATTCATTTGGTTGGAAATCACATGTTAAGTTTCTGTCATTTCAAGGAGTTCTGTCTTGTGTTTATTTACTTATTTGTGTTTTGCCGTTGTTTTTTTTTATTTTGCCACGGTCATGTCATTTTTTTTCTGCATCAAAAGCATTTTCTAATGTTGAATATTAGAAATATAAATTGAATATTTGAATATAAATTCCTTAATGTTAGACACAAATACACAGAAATTCATGCATGCGTAGGCTTTTACGTTACACTACCAATGCTACCAATAGCCTGAGCGATAAGTAACCGAGGCGACAGATTCTTATTGTGACGCGCGTTTATCATTACCCAGCTATGCAGTATTAAACCATCTCACCCATTTCTTAATGATGTTTTCTTTTTGACCGGGCAGGACACAGACAGAAGCTGGAGGACCCGCCAAAGCCGGGCTTGTTTTCTGAGCGGCTTAGTGAGCTGGAGCGTCTCAGGCAGACGACCATAAGGGGTGCCGTACCAACGCAAAGCCCCCGTCCGTCGCTCAACGCCGCCCCGACTCCCTTCAATCCTCAAGGACAAACTCAGATATCCGGTAAGAGAGATATGGTTGCCTACATGGCGGACTGTCAGCACGTCCCCCCCCAAGAAAAGTTTTCTTAAACACGCATGGTGCTGTGGTTGACTTTGGCCACTTCTCATCCTTTAAAAAAAAAAAAAAAAAAAAAAAAAAAAAGACTTACAGGCTTATGGGTGTAACAGTGATCATTAAATTAAACTTTTGGCCCATGTCAGTACGAGGGATCCTTTAAGGTCAAGCGTGGTCTGGAATATGGTTGAGTGTGGTGTGGTGTGGCCTGGGAGAGCAGCCCGTCACACGCATCTGTTTAAAGTAACCACTTCCTCGGTTTCACAATCGGCACCATGACCGCTGTCGGTCTTTTAGGAGCTACTGCGGGGATTTATGCACTCAGCGCACACTGAAGCCTTTACAAAGTCAGTAGCTATTGAGGTGACATCGTAAAGAAGAAAAAAAAAAAGTATTATTAATCACATCAGGATTATTATCACTACTGTTATGCTTGCAGTTTTGTCTGACAAATACACTAACATCTAATATACTATTAGTGTAATATTTTACCAGTAATATTAAATAGCTCATTTAAAAGCATAAATGATTAATTCTTGAAAGTGCTGTAATCCTGTTTTTATACAGCTGTAACCCAAACGTAGGTCATCCAAGTATGGTAAAAATTAAAACCGTCAATGACTTTCTGACCTTTTTCTTTTCTTCATTTTACATAGAACTGTTTTTGGCAACTGTAATTCAGACTGGAAAAGCAACAGAAAGCAAATATACAAATGTATTTTATTCAAATGATTAATGTGTCTATTTGCCGTTCCCAGGCCAGATTCAGAGAGGAATGCAGTCAGTACAGGCACTTTGTTTATGAGTGTAGGAGACAAACAGGAAACAGAATTGGCTCTGGGGCTGTTTGCATGCTGTATTTGCATATTGGGGGCGCTGAGTTGTATATGATACAATGTAAAAGCTGATTTAGGTTGTTTGCACACCATTTATCAGCGCTGCATGTTTTACATTTGGCTTTGTCACATCGCTTTTACAGCTATGGTGTCTGTTAGTACAGCATCGATAAAACAGTCCATTTAAAAAATTATCAACCAAAATGTATCAAGTTATTGGGATGAGGAGAACTGCATGACCGAAGCACCTTTGTAGTTCCAGTATTCTAAGATACTCATCTTGTGCTGCTGTAAAACTTCGCTCACCTAAACATGGAGGGTGAGCGAATCAGTTTCACATAACGATGGATGGAAGGAATAAGGTTTTTGTTTTGGAGACTTGCTTAATGAAACAGCAGGGAGGAACAGACCCAAAACAGAGCCAAATGAAAAACGCATGGTTATAAATTGGCAAAAAGATGTAGGGAAGCAGTGCGTCAGGTACAGCATCAGTCGGGGCACGTTCTTAGGGGAAGTAACAAAGGCCATTTTAGGGTGATTAGCACTGAGGCACAGGTGAAGTGAATGAATGCGTTTGTCACCTGACATCACTCCACCCTGGGACATCCACGCATTCCGCCTTCCCTCTCAGCTACGCTCTAATTTTAAACGCGCCGTCTTTGATCATTTTAATTGACACTTAATACAAAAAGTAAATAGCCCTTTAGCACTTCTTAGACGTGCGCACTGAGCGCTTGTGATTTACACCATGGCATGCAAACTTCTTTTGTTTTCCGAATAGCCACGTCGATGTATCCAAAGTTCACAGGCAGAGGAGCGATAAAATTAAGCGCGCGGTAAATTAGTGCTGCTTCGTAGGTCGACGTGCCCTACCAGAGCTGCCTAGACCTGGTAACCTAAACTCCTTTCATTCATATAAATCGAAAACAGAAAGAACTGTAAATCTTTATGTTACAGTATTTATATCCGTCCATCCATCTTTCATATTGGTTATCCCAGTACAGGGTCATGGTGAGTTTGGAATCTATCCCAGGAGGTACAGGGCATGAGACAGGAGTACTTTATAATACCCACCCTATGGTTTATAATTATATATTCACTGGTTCCTCCCTTGGTCTTATCTTCACAGAAGCCCGACAAGCTCAATCCTCACCCCCCTGGTCCTATGAGCAGTCCTACCCCCCGTATCTGAGCCAGATGGCTTCCCCCTCCATCCACTCTACAGCACCGTTGTCATCAACCCGCGGCACCGGACTGCCTGCCATTAGTGACGTGCCACGACGAATCTCAGGTAATGGCGAGAGCAGGCAGCCCTGTCTGTTCCCTAATCTAATGCTGAGGTTGCACAAAACACAACCCCCGCCACCCGGCCCCACTAAGAAGACAAAAGCCCCAGTATTCAAAAGAATGTGTTTCTGTCAAACGGTGGAAAGGCAACCGCACCGCAATTATCCTAAGCTGTTAAAAACAACCTTCCTCCAGGAAAGAAATGTCAGATCTGCCAATGAAATTAATGAAGAAATCTGGCAAATCGGCGCTAGCTCAGTCCATCGGACTCTGTCTATGCGACGTCCTTAAAGTATACAGGGGCTTGGTGTTTGTAAACTGTAAATGCCGTGCAGGATACTCCAAAGGACACAGAGCTTGCCTGTCTTTAAATAGGCACTAATTTGAAAGATTGTTTTAAGATCTAGTGCAGTCATTAGAACAGGTTTCCTTTTGTACACCTGTTTGATTCAGTGCCAGGTTATTTTATGATTCTTTTCCCCCCGCATCGCCCCCGCTCCGCACCCTCCCTCTCTACTTTGAGCCTAGAGCAAACGGGGACGGTTAAATTACTTTGCAGTGTTGCTGCTTGTTGGCAGTTTTGAACTACAGCCAACCGCCTTGTTGGAATTGATTAGTTTAGATTTCATCCCCCTTTCATCTCCGAAACCTCAGGCTTTGTTCTTTCCTCAAAGAGATGCATGTACTTCATGGTCTTAATGTCCCCTCCTTTTTTTTTTTTGGACAGAGACGCCACATTGCTCAAGTACTTCTGAGAGAGGTTTACGACAATTTAGTCTGACCTTCTGCTAAGCCGTAGCTCTCAGTGTCTTCATTGCAATACAGTCTACCATCTCTGCTGTTCCACACAATCACCCAAAACTGTTAATAATAGACAGATAATAGTGATAAGTGACTTTATTGAAACACGTTTAAAGAAATAATCTACTACTAAGGAAAAGGAGCGTTTACTTGTTCAATTCTCTTTCTTCTGGGGAAGCAGGAAAAGAAGGTAGCCTATATTAAAGAGCTTGGCAAATTTCTCTCAGTGACTGCCCTCAATTACAACTGTTATAATCATCTGGCCACAAGTTCCATATTTTTTGCAGATGTCCCAAGCTTGAGTTAAACCCCTTTTAACTTCGCTGCTGGGACTTATACTGTAACCCAGTGTTTCCTCAGCCAGTCCACATTTTTGCTCCCTCCGAGTTCCCTGTCAGACAGTCCTACCAGGAGCTGAGAGGGAGCAAAAACATGGACTGCTGTGGGTCCCCAAGGACTGGATTGGGAAACACTGCTGAAAGTTCTCACGTTGAAGTTCTGAAGTGGATAGGAAGGTTGTGATCCTTGTTTCTGAAGCTGTTGTTATGAAAGTTTATGATGCCTCAAGAGCATGATGTCTATCAGAAGACAATCTTGAACCTTCTGCCTGTCTTCAAGATATTTGGTACAGCGAGTTGAGCAAAAGCTCAAGGGTCCAGGCCGTTCAGCTCTGTGGACAGAGTTCTTTGCTGTTATCCTAGTAAGTGACTGGAACCAGTAGCTTCCTGAGGTCCAGAGAATTCAGCAATAGCTCTGTGGTTGTTCTGGCCAGAATCACGTTGGATTTCATTATGAGAGGCCTGCAGCTAGTTCTCATGCTCTACATTGAAGAGTCTGACCCATTAAATACTGATTGATGGACATTTTAGAGGTAATGGGCCGATTCTACTGTTGCCTAGAGCCCCTGTTGAATTACATTGTTGCATTGCTGTCATGTACAAAGTGCTTGACATCAGTAGGCAACAGTTTTATCTACTAGCCCTATTTTATGCATATTGCCTCTTGGGACGTTACCCGTTTGTGACAGCCCAGGGGCGGGCAATCTTGTCCTCAATGAGCCACTGTTTGTATAAGTTTTTGGGATAACCTTCAAGTCAGCTGCTCAAGCCCAACACTTCAGCCAATGTGTCCTCTAATTACTAATATAATTAAGGAGTTGCAGCATAAACCCAAATACCCAACAGCCCTTTCTGGATAAGATTGACCATCCCTGTGATAGCAGGGCAGTTCAGTGCTGGTGGGTTATAGCATAGAAGAAACATGAAAATATGTATTAAGAGGAGCTGTATTTATCTGACAGGCACTAAGGAGACATTCCTTTCCCTCTGGTACTTAATAATAAACGTGACTGATATTTAGGGACTTTAGTGAATCAGATACAGACAGAATCCAGAGTTCAACCCAGAATAGCCTCCTATGTTGACCTAGGATTTCCAGGGCTTCTATATGATGATTTAACACTGGGTGGAACATGTTGGCATTTGAAGTAACAATCTCACCCCCACCCAGAATCCACATGAATCTTCCTTCCATGGTCCAGCAAGACAGCTAAACATAGTACTCAAGAATCGCTAAGTCCCACAGACCTGACAAAGGCACAGATATTTATGGTGATTGTAAAACAAGTTGCGCAAGGAATCAGCTGAATTCAGAACAGCGGTAATATGTAATTGAGTGAAACGAAGGCTCGAGTAGATAAAATATAGCACAATTCAGCTGGGTAATTATTGTAGAAATACGGATTTTCTCACAAAGTACACACTGGAACTTTTAATACAACTCATTTTGTCAACATATGACTGATATACATGCAGTGTGTAGATGTGTCATTTATTTCCAGAAGATAATTCACCTTGACCCTTTTCTTAAAAAGTAATCCTCCAGAATCCCTTGAGGACTATTTCCTGTTGTTTTTTTTTTTTTAAAGGCAGATCTCACGGAGCAAACACACAAAACGCCCTAATTGGCTACACATGGTTATTGAATGCATGCCGACCTGCCACTTGCAGGCTTTATAAACAGGGGCCCCTCTGATTTCCAGCAGCAGACGCGGTGACACGGAAGACGCCTTGTGATTTACAACAGGGATGCGATGGCGTTTCACAAAAGAAGGCTTCCGCGTCGCCGTTTCCTTTTCATTCCTGTTTCCACACCGTCATTTCAAAGGCCTCATTCTCGTTATACCTTTTTTTTTCCTAAATTTCTAAAGAACCCAGCAGAGGGTCGGAAAGAGCCGCTCGCTCCGTTCCTCCAGCTAATCGCAGACACGCACCCACATCTGAGCCTACCCTTACCTCGTTATGCGTTTCATGGAAACTGGTTTTCCTTAAACCGCTTCCATATGTGGGAAACCTGATTTATCTTTTTTCCAGTATTCATACAATCATGCACTCTTGCATGTCCATACAGACAGAAATGTATGGATTTATTTTATTACAATTAAATAGAACTTCCTAAAGAATTACAGAGGTCATACATATATATTATAGTATTTACTTTTTTTTCTTTTTAAAAGATATGGAATTAAGTATGTTTTTTACAGCAAATGTTTTATTATAACAGTAAAAAGTATTATATTATACTTGGTCAGCATTCTCGCAAAAATGCCTTATGATTCTATATCTATCTTTCCTGTTTATTTTTCAGTTCCTCTGTTCTTTGGCTTATTTTAAACTCTTCACGACTTTCCCTTGCGTTGTGTCGTTGGATTTGACTGCTAAAACAAAAGTAACTGTCCATATTTTCACAAAAGTAGCAAAAAACGATTTAACTGAGACTCAAAGTTTCTGGCCACAATGTACAGCCAACCTAAACCATGGCAGTAAGCTAGCAATGATCTGGAAGTACTATTCCGAAATCTGGCACAGTCCTTCATGTTGGAAGTTCTTTAGTTCATGTCAGTTTGATAACGGCAGAAATCTCCTCTGCTCAGTCAGTCTAAAACCTAGAGACACCACGGTAACTTGGTCCTCTTTGCTACCAAGTGACTCACTGGCAGCCGAGTCATGAGGGACATTATGGAAAACATTCTTTTCAGCTTGGGAGAGTCTGTTAGAGCATGTGGATGAGCACACAGGAATTAAACAGCTTACGTGTTGGAAGTTCCCCTTGTGAAAAAATAAGTGAGCTCTTACACGTCACATGTCAGCACTGAAGTGATGTGTAATGGCTTTATCATATTCCTTCAGAAGTTCAAAATCTATGACTTTGGGAATGAATGAGTGAACTAATAACTATTATCACACAAACAAAGGTTATGTATGTTATTCTCTGCACGTGTCTCGTTCCCATGTGAATTTAAGCAATGAACATCTGGCCATTAGATATTTAATAGCTATTCCTATGTGTCTGTATTTGGAGCACTGACAAAATACCTATTATGAAATTCATTCAATACCTAATACTGCAATTACCTGGCATCCCAACCAGGGTGTTCCCCTGCCTCGTGCCCTGGGGTATTTGGGATTGGCTCCAGATTCACCCTGACTTGGACGGATGGATATATTCATAATATTTAATTGCGTTGTTATTTCTCACAAATTTTTCATACAAATCATACTGTAGACATATTAAGGATGAATTTCAGTCTAATTACTCATGTTACCTTTGAGCAAAAATACTTAAAAAGTACTTACATGTGATTTATCAGATCAATTCAGCTAATTTTTAATTTTTTTTTTTATATTATTTTAGGTACCTCTGACCTTAGCCCGTTCTCTGATCCCCGGCAGTTTGACCGTCAGTTTCCTGGCCTTTCCTCACTAACAGAGGGCCGCTTCCCAAGTCCCAGAATGCACTACCCAGCCACCTTCACCTACACACCGACGCCAGTCACATCAGGGATGTCTCTGGGTATGTCCACTACCACCCACTACCACACTTACCTGCCGCCGCCCTACCCTGGCTCCACTCAAAACCAGAGTGGGCCCTTCCAGACCAGCAGTACACCCTATCTCTATTACGGAACATCCTCTGGGTCATACCAATTCTCCATGGTGCCGGGGGGGGATCGCTCACCCTCTCGGATGCTCCCTCCTTGCACCAGTGCCTCGACAGGCAGCTCTCTCATCAATCCCAACCTCCCCAACCAGACGGATGGGGTGGAGGCAGATGGAAGTCACAGTAGTTCACCGACCATTCTAAATTCCAGTGGGCGAATGGATGAGTCCGTGTGGCGGCCATATTGAACACGTCGAGATCCAGCTTTTGGGGTTAACCAATTTTTGCCATTGAGAAGAGCAATAGATGGAAGTCAAAGACCAGTGTCTTATTCTTAATTTATGTTTTGTAAGCACAAACACTCATGGGAAATAATGTTTCTTTTTGCAGGTGCGCTGCATCATTTAATGTTTCTACATTAATTTTTATTCAGATTAAAATTGTATCCTTCCGTTCAATATTTATCAAGCATGGTACTCATCTTGGACACGTTCTCTGAGCAGTAAAGGAGGAACCAATGGGAATAAAGGCATTACTGAAATATTTTGAAATTCCACTGCAGAATCAGTGAGCATGCAAGATGGTCATTTGAATTACTGAACTGGCAAAAAAAAAGAAAAAGAAAAAAAAAGAGCTTCCATATGCATTGCGACGAACATATATTTTTATAGGGCTCTTTTATGAGTATAGTTTTTATAGCAATTGAATTATTCGATAACACTGAAAGATAGTCTTTGCTTCCTTTATATTTATGCGTGTGACAGAAGTTCTGTTATATTCAGTGGTACCAGCAATAAGTTCTGTCAGTGTTTCTGCTCTTTTATTGTTTAATTTATATGTTAAATGGTTTGCTTAAAACTTGGGACTTACTGAAAAGCAGTATAATATAAAGCCATAAATTATATATTGTATGTGGAAATGAACTCTTTGACACCTGAATTATATTTTTGGAGGATCTCTTAAGTTAATAATTTAAAATTTAAGTTTTATTTTCTAAGTACCCAAAGAAATGTTGTTTTTTCTTGTATTAAGTTAAGGACATTATAAATATAAAAGTTACAAAAAGTCGAAACAAAACTTTCAAAGAAATTGTGTATTTAAAGCTGCTTGGCTGAGCATATATTGTCATTGTTGGCTAATCTGAATATAAATTAACAGGATGGAGTTACTGACTTCCTGGTGCTGAGGGTAAGCAAATGGCAGCCACTGGCATCAGGAATTCTTGGTTTTACTGTTTGAATTTATAGTTCATTTTTTTTTTTTAAACAGTCGGTGCAATGCGTACATCTGAAAGTCTAGAACATTAGACATTTTTTTATGTGTTTAGGCTTTGTATCAACAATGCAGTTCACTTACAATTGACTATGCAATGAGAATCCGAAACCAAACTATTTTTGTTTCATGAAATATTGAATTTATTGCATAGCGACAATGATGAATACATTAATATTTCAAGCGCTACGTTTCATTTTCATCATCATTTGCAACAAATGCAAACATTACCCATTTGGGGTGTCACCCTTAAAATTATGATTTAAAATTAATAAATATCGCACATGGTACAGTACACATGCAAGAGTAGCCAGATTATGAGTACTATTACATGAGCATACCAGATACTTCAAGCATCGTCAACTGATGGTAAATTTATTTTATTTTGGTTCCGGTACATAGCATGTTTCTTGACCGATTGACTTGTCTCATATACTAAAGGGTACATTTTAAATTAATTTTCTTTTACATGCTCTGGGTGTTGTTTTATAGCTAACATTTTTTAAAACTATGAAACTATTATAAAGATGTTTTATTTATTTGATGCAAAAAAAGGTATTTCTCCCCTCAAGAAATTTGAAGGAACAATTTGAAAAAGCAAAAACTACTTCATGTTGTATTTTCATTTTATTTATTTGCAATGCTAAACGGAGGTGGCCAGCTTCATGTCTTTGCATATATATTCATGTGCACTTGCTTTTAGTCCAGTTTCAAGATTTGCATAAAGGATGCAGCCATTAAACAATGTCACTTATTTAAAATTAAAGGTACAATGTTTTTAATCTGATGTTAAATTGCTGGCGACAAGGGCTTTGAAAATATGTCTTTGTATTCATATATAAAGCACTTGTTTTTGAGATGTTCTGTATAGTGTAATTTAATATGGCTGCAGGCAGCACCCCGGTTTATCTCATTACAGTTTTTGTATTTCTGTATCATGTGAAGCACTTCCATATTCTAATTGTTTGCTCAATATCTAAATCGGAAGAAACGGAAGTTTCTGGAAAAGGCCGTGGATTCATAACTGTGGATTTGCACTTCAGTGTGAAATTCTGCAGACAGGGATGATCAACCAAAGTGTTACAGTCACACAGGCAATGGGGGCCCATCTAAAATGCGTTTGTTGTTAATCCCCTAAGTGTCATCACACTGGGGGGGGGGGGACACCATCATTATCAAAGAAAAAAAAAACACCTGCCTGAAATCTTAAGTTAGCCTTCAATGACCTTGTTAAAGAATTCAGATTCAGGATCTGCCCATTTTTAACATCCATCTTCTCAGTGTCTCCCAATCCGGTCCTCGGGGACCCACAGCCAGTCCATGTTTTTGCTCCCCCCAGCTCCCTGTCAGACAGTCCACGTTTTTGCTCCATGGGTCCCCGAGGACCGGATTACAAAACGCTGCTCTAACCATTTAACACAGGGCACAAAGCTGGGATTGGGATGCTTGTCCGTCACAGGGGATATTCATTCTCATGCATCTAGAATTGTATGATGTCAAACATGGTGTGTTTTAAGCTTTGTTGGAGAACATAATCTAAATCAAAATAATTACAATAAGATAAGGTAGACACTGCAACTAGAACACTGCAACACTGTACCTTACACATTTATCTGTGATCTTGCAATGAATCTGGATTGTTTAATAAGTTGCAATGGAAGGAAATACTATGTAGGTACTACATGTAGATAATAGGCCTACACTGGGTCAGAACTGCTTACTTTTAGAGTCAGCACAGCATTTATGTTTGGCAGAGATACAAGTCATTTAAATATACATGTGTCTTCTGAAACGCAGCACGAAGAAAAGCTCAAGGAATGCCATTCTATCTACAGCATGTAATTACACACAAATAAAGCATTTACGTATGATAGCACATGAAAGCAATAAACATCAGAATGGCTATTAATTCAGCCTTAGGCCAGAGAGCAATATGTTTTTCCAATAATCTGAGAATATTTCTGCAATGTCCACATTGGTCTAAAGAGGTGTTTCTTGAATGCAAGAGGGTGACATATTAGGCGTCAGGCATTTGTGCACCAACAGACAGAGTTTTTATAATGCTAAAGAACAATATCTGGTATCAAGAAATGAACGAGTAAACTCATTCAAGACCGGATGTTTTCCATTGTATTTTGCTATGTAAAGGTTTCTTTTGGCTGTGAAAAGAACATTGTTTACAAAATGTTTACTAAACTGTAAGCACACAAGCATAACTTTGTATTATAAATCTGTGTCGATATAAATAATGTACGTCTTATTCCGCAGTCATACTTTCATGCAAAACATCTGTATCTTTTTTTTTGTGGGGGAGGGGGGTTCTATCCAATAGCAGTGCATTCTGTTTTTCTGTTTTTGTGAAACTGCTGTAAAACAAACAAACAAGTACATTTTTTGTACTCTCCCTAAAACTCTTTTCATAGTCTTCACTGCTTGTCATGCACATACTGTACAGAATTTGTATATGTTTTCAGTTGTTTCCATTTGTTTTATTGACTTTAAAACTTTGTTGATTGTGAGAATGTCTTTTTTCTGGATTATAAGGGACTAACAATTGAGCAACAGTTAGTGAGATTGTCTGGAAATTTTTCTCATGATTGTAATATTTGTTTTTCAAGAATAAAAATGGCATTTTTGTTATAAATGCGCCCGTACATTTTGTGTGCATTAATTCAGTATCCTACAGGGAGTGCTGTAAAAGTTGCCTTAGTTATGAGACACAAGTCAGAAATTAAATATAACAACAATACGCAGTATATAAAATTCAGTAATTATATTGTGCTTTATGAGTTTTGGAAAAAACTAAAGAAATACAAGACACAACAAATCATGTTTTTCGAAACAATAAAACTAAGACAAAAAAGGGTTATCGAATGAAGTACCAAAGGTGAGGATATCATTTATTTACAGTTTTGTTAAATGAATGTTGTGGTTAAACAAACCTCACCTCAGATTTATAGTTCAACACTTATTAAACTTCAAATTTTCTATGGATATCTACCCATCTTTCAATCGCTTATCTGGGGAGGCAGCACCCAATCCTGCACTGCATACAGAGGCGTTTCCCAACCCAGTCCTTAGGGACCCACAGACAGTCCACATTTTTGCTCCCTGCCAGGTAATCCACATTTTTACTAGCAACTGAGAGGGAGCAAAAACATGGGCTGTCTGTGACTGGGAAACACTGGCAGAGAGCAAGAGTGCAGGGTACACCCTGGTCGCGATGCCAGCGCACACACAGATGTGAAATTCAAAGACACCAAGTCACTTAATGGCAGCAGGAAACTGGAGGAAGCCCATCCCACCCACAGAGGTATGAAGCCAGGGTATTACCCACTGAGCCACCGTACCACCTCTGTATGAAAGTCCTTTTCATAGGACAGCACTGATGCACAAATTCTGTACATGCATACAGGTACAAATGCGCTCAAGGTCTGATTCTTATACAACTAAAATGCAGCTGCTGGGTGAAGGACCGCGTGAATTTCCTTTTCTTCTCCATGACTGTTCCGAATTAAAAATGTGTCGATTACATTCCTCTGTATGAATTATATATGTTAAGATATTTAGGTGAATTATAGGGTTGTAAAATACATGGCTTCCACATTTGCAGTAGGACTTTGACATTTGCTGCATAGAGTAACTGCGAAAAACATTCCATTCTGTCTTCCACTTACTGTAGGAGAGGTCAGCGTCTCAGTCCAGGCCTGCCTGCTCTATTTCTACAGCCATTCGCAGAGCCAAAGAAAATATTCAGTGTGTGTTCAGGTGATTTCCATGCCACAGCGGTGTGGATAAATTTGACCTGGGTTTCAAAATTCTACCCCGTCAATCGAACCAGGAGGACAAAAATATGAATGTCTGCTCACTTCATCTTGCTTGAATGTTTATTCTTGGCACATCATTCTATATAGATATAGAAATATATACATGCAGGTTTGCAATTACAAAGCATAAAAGGGGAGAAAACAAGTAATACATGTTTGTGTGTCCTGTGCTTATTATTTTTGCTCAAGACACTTAGTATGAATTTCAAAGCACTGCAGCATTTACATCACCATTGATTTATTGATGCTGTCCTCTTGTTCCTTAGCAGTCGGTGACACAGCTGCCGTCATTTTGGTCTCATCTTGCCTTGACTTTGTGAAATAACAATAAAGGGCCTTTTCGGTGTCACATCGCCTGTCCACTTTGTTCCTCACTGGCGAGCTTTCGCTGGAAAGAATCATGTAATATGAGACAGATATATTGAAGTTGCTTTTAACAAGAAGCAGAAAACAACATGGTGCTTGGATCACCGGAGTCATGCACGGCTTTTTGTAACAAACGCTGTTAAATGCCACCAGCAGAAAAGCGCAGAGCACTGGCCGCAAGGCTTTGTTTGTCTAACAGTAAAACTGTCATCAAAAGAAAGTCACTGATAGTAACGTTAGGGAAGGGTGAAATTCACATTAATGCACAGTGAAAAATCCATCTCAGCATGAGAATTTATTGCTGAAATTCTATGATGTTTTGCTGTCTGGATATCACACATTTTATCTCACATTTGTTCTGTTGTCACTTAAGCTTTTATGGCGTATGCTTCTGCTTTATACTTCATCTAATAGACTCACTGCACTTATCCAGTGCAGATGGATAGATGGATATATAATTCCATTTATTTGTTTAGCAGAAGCTTTTATCCAAAGCGATATACAAATGAGAACACAGAGTCAGTCCCTGGAGCAATTGGGGTTAAAGACCTTTGTACAAGGGCCCAATGGTGAAACCAATCTAACAACCACAAGATTTGAACTGGAAACCTACTGAATGCGATTCCATGATGCTTTTCCAATGGCAGACAGGAACCAGGCTGCACCCAACCCATACCACAAAGATGCACTAGTCACAGAGCAGTTCCTGCTCACTTCAATTTTCCACTGCAGAAGGGTCGCAGAAGAAAAGGCGCTGCCGGATTTGGAGAGCAACGGTGACGTGAAAACCGAAGAGATGCTTATTTACTGTTCACACGGTGTACGTCATGTGAGAACCACTGTGTCATGTTAGGCTGAGACGCTAGCATTAGCCTGCGTAAATTCATGTTGCGAATGATTCCGTTCAGCTGTTCTACGGTACATTTTAACGTAGGTGACTGGAGATTTTCAAGTTCTGAGTTATGAGGGATGCATCAATATATCATGATGTGTGATACTACTAATGTCTGGTGATGCCAGCAGCTCAGTTTAGTCATGCCTTCATCCCTGCCAGGAAAGCAGGCCATGTCAGTGTGGCACGGCTCAGGTACGGCTAACATTCTACAATGGAAAACCATCTCTTCATGGTTCAGCTGGAGTACAGCTCAGTCCTTCAAAAGTAGTTGAGAATCTTAAAATAAGTCAAACACTATGAATCCCCAAACACATAGCAGGCTTATTTGTAAAGTTATTGAAGATTATTATTAATAATACACAAAAAAAAATGAATCATGTAAGCAGGCAGCATCCTTGACATTCTTTTAAAAGTGTATCTATTTCTGCAACACGAGCAACATTTTTATTACTAACCCCAGAGTGACTCTTAAAGTTTACTGATGGTCATCAAACGTTCCAATCTTAGAACCTGTATAAATGAATTGATTAATACGCAAGCTAAAGAAAATGCACAGTGTAATAAACCGAGGTACAACTTGTTACTCAGCTTCGACGAGGACTTCAGCACTATCGCCTCCCAATAATCCGGGATCCATCGTGCCCAAACTAACAAAAAGCCTGTGTATTTTCCCTTCACCTCTCAGTCTTTATTTTAGGAATGCTGATTTATGCATCATTTCCTATATTTTTCTTCTCCGTTGAAATACGAGAGCTTGGGTTTCACCGAATGTTGACCGTTTTTCATACTTAAGCCCTTTTTCTTGAATAAGGTCACAGCCAGCTACAATCTATAATCTGCTGTCCCAAACAGCTTGGCACATGCCCAGACACAATCTGCTGGACACATGTCTGGGGATAATCTGCTGTAGCAGAATTCTAGAAGTTAATTTAAATTTTTTTTTCTTTTTTTTGGAGGGGGGTGGGGAGAGACACTGATCGAGAAAAATTGACCCCCGTGCCCCCTCCGGGCTGTCCCGAGTGCTTCAAACCCTGGGGCTCCCCCTATTCTTGATTTACATACCCAGCCTGGCAGTCGGTCCCGGTGAAATATTTGCTGCCACTGGGAGCGATCCGGACAAATGAAGTGTGAAGCGCACAGGAGAGGGCAGACGGCAGCTCCGCAGTCACTAAACACTTACAGCGCGTTGGCAGGAAGCTGCACTGCGGTCTGAAGGAAGGGGAGGATTGTGGGAGACCTCGTGTGAGGTGGCCCGCGACGCCTCTGGCAAGTCCTCTGCTCAAACAGCCGGGGACTGGCGGAGTATCCCAGTGGCTCGACTGGCGGGCGCATCCCACGTGCAACTGTGAATACAGCATGATGGCATTCCTGGCAAGAGCTCGCAATGTTCTCGTTTACGTTGGATAGCAAGATCCACGGAAGCCTTTTCATCACGCTGGAGGCAACTGTGGATGTTTCAGAGTGAACCAAAACATAAGAGTCTAATCTCTTCTCCTGCTGCAAGCCCATATGCGTGTGGCAGTGGAAGGATTTTGAGCAGAGGGTCCGATGTCTTTTTCCAATCAGGGGCATCTCATGCGTTAAAGCCGTCTAGAAGTTTCCACGTTTTTTAATGGGGAACTAAGCATATTGAGAGATGTTCTCGGGCCTGGAGAGAATCGGGGATAACAGTAGCTCGATGACCTGTTCAAAACTTTGGTCAAAAGCCGATTTCTCTTTCATTGTAGAACGAGCTTCAGTGACTGCAAAAACACTGAGGAATAAGAAAATGTTTTGACATGTAAATGCGGCCAGACGTTATATCTCATGTAAAGTACTTCTGACCAAGTGGGCTGCTTAAGACTTATGAATTATACTCATACCAGGGTCCTTTTCAGTCTTTTTTTCCCAGGGTTTGAAAACCCCAGTGTGTGCCGTTAACCATCATCGTACCCTTTATGATTTCCATTAGCTACCTCATATGGTCATTTCATTCATTTCATTTATATATCTTAGTTACTCACAGACCATAAGAAACACGAACCAGAATCTACAACAGTGAACCTTTAATTTTTCTAGCAATTCATTTCCCATAAAAAAAGCACTTATAAAACAGGAAACTAATTAATCACCACATAGTTTCTTTAGTGGCGTATGCATAGTCATCACGAGAAGAGTAATGCATCTGTAAGATATAACTATACAGTAAAAATTTTGTATTAGTTATATTATGCCCATATATGTACGTGTCTTTTTGTGCACATATGTGTGTACATATGTGTATGAGAGCGCGTCCTTCAGCCTGTTTGAGTTTCTAAGTTGGTAAATCCTTCATCTGGTTTCAATGAGTTGCATGTCAACTGCGTAAGTGAAAATAATGGCTCCTTGTCTGTGAATAATATTGAGAATATAATGGTGAAATCTTAGCGGCGCACACTGCATTTGACTTTCAGGAGGTCAGAGGAGTCAGCTTTAATTTGCAGAACCTAATACCTGATTGATAAGTCAGACGAAAACAAGGTCAATGGAGGTTGGTCTAGACCAGGAAAGTTTTTTGAATTTGATAATGAGGAACGAGAATGTGACGGATTAGTCTTCAGATATACGCACTTTTGTCAAACTTTAATCTGAGCTAGAGCTGTTGCTTTGTTTCTTTGCTCTAATGTGATGTCTTTATTGTTAATATACTAGAATTCATTTAACGAGCGGGGTATTCAACACACCTGTTATCAACTCAACAAACACAAGTACAGAAACACAAGTACATTAGGTAGAATGTGCTCTGAATAGCTCTGCACTTGAATGTAGAAATGTTCCCCATCTTAAGAGAAAGTGAATTCTTGATTGATGCTCTCACTTTTCTAGGTTTTTGTTTAGCTCCTTTCACATAGAATAAAAATAACAAAGGTCAGAGATAAGAGTAGTAACCTGAGTAGAGGACAGTGATAGAAGAATCACAGGATATTACTATACTATGCCATACTATAGTATACTATAGCATACTATAGCATACTATACTATGCACTAAGAAATAATGAGTATGTCATAAGAGGAGACAAATAAGTTACTACTGGTTTTAGCAGGGGGTATACATCTTGCATTCTGCACTGATGTGTTCTCCACATTGTGTTGGGTTGGAAATGAGAACTGTTGCACTCTTGTGAATGTTCAGGAGGAGTGTGTAAAGTGTTCTGGCTCTGCGTAAAATCAGCACGTTGCCAATTTTATACAAATATTGCACAAAAGTCTTGTGAAGTACCCATCTATCTTGCATCGTCTTTGCAGTCTGTGGTTGTCAGGGGCCCTGGAGCCTGTCCCAGGCGTGGGACACCATGGACGGCATGCCAGGGCAACTGGAGGAAACCCACACAACGGAGATGTTGCAAACGCCACAAAGAGAGCAGGATTGGGATTCAAGCGCCCAGCCCAACAGGGATGAGGCAACAGTGCTAATCACCGAGATCCCACTAAAACAGCGCAACCCCTCTTCAACCATTATCGGTAAACTTAAAAGACCCAAACACACATAACTATGGTAATAAAACGAAGCTATATGTCCATCCTCCTGAGTGTTTCTGGATTTGCTTGTCATATTAGAATCAAATCAGCTGAAATCAGTTAGAGCACCTGACGTGTTTGGTTCCCTATTAATAAGCGGATCTGCATTCCACATCCCAATTATAAAGATGTGCTCTCCAGGTGAAAAAAGGGACTTCCGTGTTCGCCAGAGCATAAGACCTCATACTTGTATGACTGTTAACATTATTGAGATTGTTTTTTTTTTAATGAATGGAACAAATATTCAATATAGCTTTAAAAACTAACTGTGAGGATAAACACAAATGCTACATGTATATTTCCCATTGATCTAATGTTAGCATTCAAATGCATGTGTAACTAAACTGGCCTACAGTATATAACATGACTTAAATTTAATTTAAATTTAATTCCATTATGCTTCAGACGAAATATATCGGTACATACATCATGGCATATCAAGCCCATGAATGAGATTATTTGGCCTTGTCACTGCCTGTCAGTATACCTTAACCAGGCCCTTTATCCTGTTGTATAAATGCATTATTATGACAAACTGACATAGTGCAGGAGAGCATAGAATCAGACGTGTAAAACGTTATCTAAACTTTCCTTGGATGAAACACAAATGAAGGGTAGAACCAAATCTGTTATAACACTAAGATGAGGAAACTGGAACATGTGTGAGTGCCAGAGCCCCAGTATAGACACGCCAAGAACGACATCGACATGGCTGCAGCCCTTCAAATTCACCTTCTCACCATGCCAAGTGCGCACCACACGGCACCGCGTGAGGCCGGACCTTATATTAGACGGCAACGGGCCAGCTGCAGAAATGAAAGTCTGAGAGAAGCTAATCCTTCGTGCCACTCTGGTTCATGTTATGTTCCTGTAACGATAAGACAATATCACACCATTGTACTTTTAAAAAGGCAACTGTTGTTTGACTGTGGCTGTATCCCAGTTAGAGCAAAAACATTCTGAACTAAACAAAAACTATTTAAAAAAATAATAATAAATCACTTGGGGAACTTATGGAATTTCCTTAAAAATGTATTTGATTAGATTTTGGAAGCTACAGTACATAGAAATTTGAGCACCTGCCTTGACCTTTGACCCTGCCCAAAGCTAATAACACAGGCTTCACTGCAGAATATTTTTTTTTTTTTTTTTTTTTTTTTTAAATCGAGCAGCTTTTTAGCAAGCCTGTCAGATAATTTGGGACAGGAAGCACAGAGTTTAAAGCAAGTTGGAGGCTTGGGAGAAGGACACTGGAATGTGCAAAAATGAAATCCAGAAGTTTCTGAGCTCGAGTGATTTTGGACCTGGGCGTGTAAGGAAGAAGGCTTGATGGGACTGTCGATTCTGTGAGATGAAAGCCCGTGGTAGACAATCTTGGCATTCGAAGGTTCTCACTTTGGTCTAAGTAAAAGCTCAGGATGGGGGTGGGGGGTCAAAAAAATAACTTTTCATCTCCTTCTCTTGAACTGTAAACTGAAAGATTGGAAAGATGCAGTGCTGGTGGAACACTGACATGTTACAAGTTGTGAAAATTGTATCCTTATTGGTCACTTAAAAGCACAAGCCGCTCTAAACGACCCCAGTTATAGGCTGCCATTGCTGGAGAGTGGCCATCCGGCCAGCCTAGACAATGTTGCAGTACGAAAAAGCAGAAACCCGCGACTATAGCGCCTCATTTGCAACCACAATTTACACACTGTTTGGCGAAATGGCAAAAATAAAGACGAAATGATTACGTTTCAAGTATAAGGTTTTTAAAAAGTGCAATTTAGTGGTTTCAAACCTTTTTTGCTAGTAGACATTGTATGCCCATACTGTTGGTGGTTCCAAACAAAACAGTAGAAATTTCAGCTTTCTATAGTTATCTTTAGTTTAACTCCACTGTACCCCATTGCGTCACACGCCGACCTTTGACAGAACCAACAAATTCACAGCTGGCACCAATCTGCACCCATATATACTCTGGGGCTGCACCAGTAACTGACTCCATATACCAGTGCTCCCAGTTTGCTGCCGCTTTTTCCCTGCGTCCAATCCCTTCACTGCCAAACCTTTCAACAAAACCATTCCA
Source organism: Mormyrus proboscirostris (assembly GCA_026779585.1). Taxonomy (NCBI): domain Eukaryota; kingdom Metazoa; phylum Chordata; class Actinopteri; order Osteoglossiformes; family Mormyridae; genus Mormyrus; species Mormyrus proboscirostris. The sequence goes on from JAODKF010000030.1 coordinate 19,154,153, forward strand.
TATGAAGGGAAGATCCCCTGTTATGACACAGTGAGCTATTGCGGTGTTTAGTTAGAAAATAAACCATAATACTAACCCAACCATAATGTCTGTCTGGCGGCAGCAATTCTGGATTCATGGAAAAAAGACCAGGTTCACGTTCCCCACTTTTAGCCTTCTAGCATTATTATATATACAGTTTATACACCATTGTGGGTCTTGGAAACATGTATCATATATACATATGCATGCAAATTCATGTGTACAATGCAGCATTGTTGTCTGAAATATGATGTGTATCAGATATACTTATATACATACAGCTGCACATGTGCTGTGTATAAAAATGTTTGCATTTTATTTACAGTAAACAGATCTGGTACCTACGGGAGATCCAGAGACACATTAATGCTAAAGTAACAGTGATTAACTGTAACATTACACTGTGTTCTGCATCAGAAACAAAACTCTCTGAAATCTTAATGCAACAAATCAACAACATCCTTCGCAAATCACAAGGAACGTGTCTTTTGTTGTTCCAAATGAAATTACTGTACACCGATTTAAAATAAAATCGAACATTCAAAACCGTGGAATGGACTTCCAAACTGGTAAATCTAAGACTTTCAAATAAATAATAAAAACGGTTTTATGACATGCCAAAATATCAAATACCAGGTCTATGAAGGCCTTCAGCTGGAAGATTATGCCAGAAAATATTGAAAATGAAAACAAGCGTCTGACAGTTTCCTCAAATGTGCACATGCAATGTTTTCATCTCACGATAAGATGTAATTTAAGGCTGTTTACTTTGAGTGAAAAATTTCTTGCTTTCTAAAGGTATAACACTGGAAATACTAAGGTTTCCAAACACAAACCACTTTCTCCTAGATGTTCTTTTAGATTATGCGTGTGTCGAATTAATCTGATGAAAATGTTTATTTATTTATTTTTTTTTTTAAATATAGGCTTAAGGACCATCATTTGCACTCATTTTGATCATTATTTTGAAATAAGACAGCAAACATTATATAGGAAGTCAGTTTGGTTGGTTACTTAATAAACTAGTTATAAGAAAAGAAATGTGTATTTTGAATAAAACTGCCAATTATTAATTTAAAAATCTTTCTTGGATCAAACTTCCAAGACTATGAAAACTGATTGGCTGCAGAACCCAAAACATTGTAAAGAGCTTGGATTCCTATTGTCCCCTTGAAAATCTTATTTACTTAATCTTCCTTTCAACTTCATCTGATCTCACGTCATTCCAGCACCATTTGTTCATCAGAAACCTGAACTTCCTACTCCAGGAGCCAAGGTTAATACAACATGTCCAGTATGTGTAAGCAAAACAATGTGCGCCGTTTGACTCAGGGTACAATGATCTGTACTGAACAGGTAGATTCTTCATTGAAAGAAACAAGCTACCATCAAATAAACGAATAAATCTATACAATATGCTACAAAACTCTGAAGTGAGTGTCGATTTGACCGAAGAGGCAGCACATCGCAGTTGAACTGAAATTAAATGTGAGCATTTTAACCCGTTTTTTTCATACATACAGCCAATCCTAAATTTTCAAATAAAAGGTAACGTAACAAAATATCTACTGGTGTGAACAGGAGGCTACTGTAAAAACGGCACATTTCACAGGCTGCCACATCAGCTGCCTCCATCATTTTCATTCTCTGTGTTCTTTTATGGAAATCAGAGCTTCAACCATTCTGTGCTGAAAGATTTCATTAAGCCTTTGTAACAGGGTACCATATGCTGGCATGTATAAAAACCGGGGGGCCCAGCCTGCACGTGTACCATGTTAAGTACATGTAGGGCCACTTCATGGAAAGCATGTGCTTCTTGGCATTACGGAATGCCTCATTCTCAATGTTTCTGATCATTTCTGTAAGACTGTCTTCCCGTGGATCATCCCATATCCTTGGCCTTTATAAGGCCTCTCTGTACCAGAGTATGGCACATTGCAAATAAAATGCGATATGGCATCTTTCAAAATACTAATCTGATGATGAACTATTAAAGTCCTTCAGGGAGACGTAGCTGATTCAGCCATAGGGACAAATTAAAACCAACCGATGAATTGAAAGCACCTGAATCACTTTTCTCAATGCTCATTAGATCGTTGGTCCTTTTGAGTGGAATTTTATGCAAGGTTCCCTTTGTGCCCCCCCCTCATCATCCCTTGATTTCTGTGTGGGCCTCAAAAACATTTCAACATGACAATTTTTCAAGATCAGGATGTTCATACCACTTGTGATGTTTCAAACGTGCAACTCTGTTTCAAAGACTCAATGATTCATTTATATTTCTGACTCTCCTAGACCTCAGGTCCGTTTTGTATAGCTGTATGTTCATTTCGCTACCCTTAACCAAATGAGTTATCGCTAACTAGGGAAAATGTTACTGCTGAGGGTTTATCAAAAAGAAACTTCTAATTTGTTTGCTGGCATATTACGATATCTGCAATGTTCCCATTATGTTTGTAAAACTAATGAAGATGGTCTAAGTCAATGTTTCCCAATCTGGTCCTCAGGGACACACAGACAGTCCACGTTCTCGCTCCATCCCAGCTCCCGGTACGGAGCAAAAAAACGTGCACTGTCTGTGTCTCCCTGAGGACCAGGTGGGGAAACACTGGCTTAAGAGACACTGAAAAAGAAATATGCAGGGTCATTATAATTTTGATAATAACAAGAAGAATTAATTTGCATTTTGACTGATCAATAGAGGAGAAAATTCACTTGAAATCCTATAGAAAACCTCAAGACCAAGCAAAGGTCTGTGTTCTGGATTCAAAAGTTTTCCAAGTAATTTTCAAAGATGATTTTAAGAAAACACACACACACACACACAAAAAATGCAAGCTAAGGTGGTAACTCTGAGAAAACTGAATCTAAAAAACATTTTTTTCCATTACTCTGGAACTCTGTTTAACTGTTACTTCTTTTTCCTTGCCAAAACTAATGTTGTTAAAAGTGCTCTTAAGGAGTTTTACGGTAAAACACCTCCTCTACAGTCTCTGAAGAGCTAAGTCTATCTGAAGCGGTTAAAAAAATGGCTGTTTTAAAACCTCAGCCAGAAACTCGGCTAACACGCCGACAGATTGTACACTCCCATGATAAGTCATCAGAAGAGCTTATAATTAAAATAAATATTAACAGGAGATTGCTGCACCATTATCTCACATTTTCTGTCTATGGAATATCTACGAACTATGCCACCTGTTACATGGAAGCACGGCAGCCTTAGTCCCTAGCAGTAGCAAGGTGCAAGATATCAGCCAAGAGAGTCTAAAAGAGGCTTCTGGGACAGGTCTGCCACCCAAACGGTCCGATCTATGACAAAGCCCAGCATTGACTGGATGTGGCACGCCGTGTCAGCAAGTGGGAATTGCAGCGACAATTGGGTTGTGAGCCCAGAGTATATTAAGTCCATGCAAAGGTCGACGGCAACATACCAAGTACAAAACTATAACTGTGTGATCTGAGAAGGATTGCACAGTTAAATGATAACCAATGGAAAAGGGAGTGGGAAATTTTCAAAATTCATACAGACTGACATATACAAACTCATAGGATTTGTCCATCCATCTTCTGTTGATCCTGGTCAGGTTTGCCAGGGAACGAGGGCCCAGCATTACAAAACCAGATTCCTTGTTTAGACAGATAACTTGTCAGTGGTGCCCCATTTAAAACTGACTGACGTTTTTCACTTACATATGGCCCAGGCTACGTTACATCTGACAAGTTGTCTGGCTAAGCAAGAAATCCGTGCTTCGTGATGCAGGCTCCGGGAGTCTGTCCCAGGCAGCAGGGCACGAGGTTGGGGTACACCCTGATGAGACGCCAATCCAGCACTAGGGATCATATAATTCATATTTCATGACCTCTTTGTCAGTACGATAGAATGACATGGAGGGGTGTTGTGCGCCGTAGTGAAGGAGCTTATGAATTATTGCTTGCCTCGGGAAGAAAAATAAAAAGATTTTTAATTCATCTATGAAAATACCTTCAATTTAGACTGCAAATAATAAATAAAACTGCCGCAATTGGATATGTCACAACAAATTGTCTGCTTGCAGATGCAATCACAGATGTTTCAGAAAATATTAAATTCATATAAACCCACAGAGATTTTCCTGTCAGGGTTTATGTTGAAGATAAAGATGTGTGGATGAGTCATTTCAACTCTATTTTTTCATGATCACAGGAACCTGCTGCTTGAACATAGAAATATGATTCAGGACAGAGGAGTTACTGCCATATGCAATACAGTACTGCATGAGTCCCAAGCTATGTGGCTAAAAAGGTAATGATTAAGGGGAGACGTGTAATAATCAGGGACCGACATAACTGATACGCAGGCACGCATTCACCTTTAAAAGCCGTACGTGCGGCAATGGATTGTTGTAACAGCGTGAATACGTACGTATTTCATGTGCATTTGCGTCTATATGACAAGAAATTATCATACCAGTGTTTTAGCTTCTATACCGCAAAAGAAATGGAAATGATAATTTCTTGTCATATCGACGCAAATCAAAACAATCGCTTTTAAAGGTGAATGCATACTTGCGTACCAGTTATGTCAATTCCTGATAATAATAACATTATTATAATTATAATGCTAATAACAATAATAATAATCAGTGTTGGAATGCTTTCCATGTCTGTGAGGGAAAAACCTACTATTAATTTCAAGCTCCTGTTACGAACACATTTCTTCAATGAATATTATTTGTCTTTTTGTATGTAACTTGTAGTGTCTTGTTAAATGTGTTTTTGTTGAATTGCAAGTGTCCTTGAGTGTATGAAATGCACTATATAAATAAATAAATAATAATAATTATTATTATTAATGTTATTTTAACAAAATATACATAATTACAGTAGCATAAATAAACTCTTTGGGAAATGTTGGGTACTAAAGCCCGACGAATCTTGCTGGATGGATATGTGCGAAGCACAAGTGTGGCTATAGATCAGACGAGAGATTATAGCAAGAAAGAGAAAAGCATGGTCTATGTACTGTGTGGGAGTCAAGAAACTTGAACAAGAGCTCTACTTTTTCAGGAGCCATGACGACTGAAACATTAAATAACATTTACAACAAAGTCTGCCAATTTGGCAACCCTGCAAAGCAGTACCACCGATCCATCAATGTCACGCAGCTGCTTATTGATACGGGATCAAAAGTCATCGACAGCATTTGGGTTAATGTGGGTTACATGCTGTACGGGAGGCTGGCTGGTCCAGTGCCGGGAAACGCGCGCAGGTATTACCGTGCTAAACACAATTTAACGCCACGAGATTCACCTTAACGCCACGTCATTGGGAGGAAATGAAGACACCTAGACTGAAAAGCGTAATAAGCAGAACATGCAAATTGCACAGAGCACAAAGGGCTCAGATTAGAACTAGTTTAGCTTAATTACCTGCTGAGTGACTGTACTGCCCACAAGCTATTATTATACGGAAAATAATTTGCTGGCATTTCTGCAAGTAATCTTTTCCAAATTTGCTAGCGTTAGGATATTACTATATCCTAACTATGTAATTATTATATTCTTTCATTCCTAAGAAGAGGATATGTAATGACAGTAGCGGTACTTTTCAAGTGATCTCTCATGCTCAGTGTAATGGCTTAAATTGTACGAGTACGATCTATTAAAATGTACATCTTTTTGTTTCCGTGTTTATTAAAGCCCAACACTGAAAAGTGCGTGGACCGCCAGCGACTTGAAAGAGTCGGGCACAGACATTTTGGCGAAGGGAATGGTGCAATCCCACTTAAATAATCAAGGAAGCGGGGGCCAAGTGCAAGTTTGACAGACTCCTCTGAATAGAGTCTGCAGACATCGATGCATATGGTTTACATTTCCAGTGAAAGAAATGTGTTGGAACTGAGCAACTTGGTGAAAAGGCTTCCTTTGCAGGAACTCCAATAATTAAGACCCCAGAGGCTCGGCACCAGTACACCAACATTGCAGAAGTAGGCTCGTGTTTCTCTGTTGACGTTGCCAATCTGATCGCTTAACTGGGATAATATTGCTGAAACATTATTCTCCTCTCTAATGAACGTAACATGCATAAATCACAACTGGGAAAAAAACAGAGAACTTGATTAAAAACGCTAATGCCATTTTTCATCCGATTATTACTTTTTGACTCTTTGCTTCGTTCTTATAAGTTATAGGCTGTTGTAGGATCCTATAGAGAAAGCCATGTGTTTCCAACATAGTTAAAAAAAAACGTATCAGGTTTTTATTAAAGTCATTTTAAATGATACATTTATTTTACACCGTGACCCTCACCGGGAGAAGCAGTGGGAATAGGATGATGATAATAGTGATGAAATATTTTTTGCATATTTTTGTTTGCTTAAACAGAGACAAGATATTTCCCTTGGAATTATATGGAAAGAATCCATGTTTACCAGAGGTTAAAACTGCGGAAGTAGCAAACTTGAAGTTTATTGCATAATAAGATGATAATGGTGGGTTACTGGTGGAATCTTTTTGTACCATGTTTATTATGTAAAACTGAATTTAGCCAGTAAGACCTTGTAAAAATGTTTCCACTTTGGATACTTTTAGACAATTGACCTATAGCATGTAGAGGTGCTGTAGTAGTGAAAACCGTAAGATGCCCGAATATCTTATATTAACTAAAAATATGAGTCATGATTAACTGTCAACATTTGCAAACAATGATTTGTAACCAAAATACTTTGGTTTAGTGCCTCGGCCCAAATTGAGTTTTTGGAAGCGGTGTGTGGCTCACTGGGTTAAGATGCTGTGTCTGTCATTGGAAGGTTGTTGGTCCAAATCCTGCGGTTGGCAGAGTGATTTCAATGTTGGGCCCCTGAGCCAGGGCCCCTAAACCCCCATGGCTTCTGGGACTGCCTGACGAAGCTCTCTTATTGGTACATTTCTTTGGGTAAAGGAATACACAAAATAAATAAAACGTAGTGCAAAACACACACGCAGACAGACTGTGGGCAAAACAAAAACACAGAACAAAATATTAATATCAAAAACTTGATAAATAGTAGGGTCGCCCATTCCTTCAAAAAAGCTTCTTGGAATAATGTTGTTACAAATCTTGAACTCTGTGTACTGGAATAATGGACCTTTCTTCAAGAAGAAAAGCCTCCAGCTATTTGACGGATGATCGAGTTGCTAATCTACGTTGCATTCTGTTCTCCAGAACTTCCCATAAAGGTTCAATGATCTTTAGATCTGGTGTATGAGGAGACTATGAGAGGCATTTGACTTCATCCTGATGTTCATGAAACCAGTGTGTGTAAAGGGCCATTATCATCTTGGACCACAGGAACATTATGTGCAAACAGTGTTTGCATCATAGGGGCCACTTGGTCCTGTTAAATGTCCTTATATTCCTTGACTGTTATAAGACCATGGAGAGCAATCATTGGACCTAATGAATCCCATGGGATACCAAAACATATTGTGGGCTGAAGGCATCTTTTGGCTTTTTTCATACATAAACCTGCCCAGATGTTGGAAGAATGATGAAAGACGACTCTTCAGACCATATTACTTTTTTTCTTCAGTCAGGAGTCCAGCTTTTGTGCTCCTTACACCAGGTTATTCATCTTTGCACAGTGACCTTGGATAAAAGTGGTTTCAAATGGTAGCCCTGACATAAATTGTAGCATTCTGATGCTCACAATATACAGTTTTAGTTCAGACTGTGTGACAGTACCGATTCAGTTCCGTGGTCATTTTTAAAGCTATAAACGGACACGGTTTAGCTCCCACTGTAGTTTGTTCCTGTTTCTCATATACTGTCATGATTTTTGAGGCCGTTCCCTTTGAAATAATTTAGCCGTTTTTGTGACTGATGCACCTGCAGTTCAGATGCCCACTTATTGACTTTTTTGGAACCCTGTTTTTCCCCCATGCTCATTTGACAACTCATATATCAAAGTTTGAGTGCCAGACTGTCAGGATCTGTGCCCACTTGGCCCTGTCCCATGTGTCTTTTCCCAGTTTGACCAGCAGTTCCCACCGGCCATCCCATTCGGTATTGCTCTAGTGTGTTTTCCTGCCTCCCGGGCCGTCACGCAACTCAATGGGTCGAGCGTGTCCTCGTTAATGGCTACCCCGCCCATGTCTTGTTTAGTTATGTTCTATGTTTACTTATGTTCCTAGTTTCTCCTCGTGTAGATAGCCCTCAGTGTTTGCTAATGCTTCTTAGTCTCTAGTGCCTGATAATTATAATACACGCCACCTGTTCCTCAGTGATTGGTTGATTTGGTTATGGTTTTCACCCGTCCTTCGTCTTGTTGTTCATAGTATATTCAAGTGCTTGCTCTTGTTCTGTTCCTCTCCTCAGTGGTTCATTGTGGCTGTATCCCGGTGTTGCTTTGTGATTGTTAGTTGTTAGTTATCCCATGTCACTTATTGTTGCTTGCTGTGTTCCTGCCTACCTTATCGTTGTTCCTGGTGTTGTTTCCTGCCTTAGTTTCTGTCTTACCGGTTTTGTTTTGATCCCTTGAGGACCCTTTGTTTTCCAATTCTCCATTTGTGCGCTATTTTGTTAAATGAACCCCTTTTGTTGCAAGTCGCTATGTGGATCATCCCTCCTTTGTCACGCCCCCCCATAACACAGACATCCTTTATAGTTGCCACATACGGCTCATTAGCACCGACCCCCTTGACTTAACTACTGTACACATCCGACTTAAATTCAGACTTAGGGAACGGATCTCATTTGTAACCTGGGTACTGCCTGTATACACTCCTCATTTGTGTGATGGCACAGAAACTCTGAACACTGAGGAACAAAGTACAGGTTCCTAAGTACATCCATTAATGAACTAATTGAAGCATTGGCTTTTCAGTCTGTCTAGGATAGAGGTATGAAAATCAAGCTCTGGATGGTTGCGATTGCCAGTTTTAACTCCAGACTTGCATCCTTGACATTCTTGCATCAGATTTTTACCAAATGTCAACAACATCAACATAAAAGAACTTACAGTAATCAACAAACACTATACCAAAGAAACACCCTCCCAGACACAGTACAGCTTATTAAGCCCCTTGGGGACCAGACAGTTCACGTTTTTGTTCCCTCCCAACTCGCTGCCAGACCGTCCACATTTTCATCAAGACAGAGAAGAAGAAATGGAGGTAAACAGTGTCAGGCAGATTCTGATAACTGATGCCCGTTAAACATAGAACTCCTACAGGCCTAAAAACCAGCTGAGAACGAAGGAAAGGGGCTGTTTCACCTTAAAACAAAGCTGCCTTCAGATGCTATTCCTGCTATGGTTCTTATAAAAGCCAGATTCATAGAAAAAAAAGCAGACCTGGGGCTACAATTTCTAATAAATCAGAACAAAATAAAAAAGAAGCTAGTCTTGCAGGAAATGACTCCGAGTCCCTTCTACCAGCCTCAGAAAGAATTATGGTATTAAATCAGTTTTAATCAAAAGATATAAGAATCAATTCACTTTTGCATATAAGAAGACTGTTACAAACACACAGGCAAAAAATATGACATGAACTTTTTTTGTAAGGTATTTCTTTTGCTGTTTCCTTCCATACCCTGGAGCGTCGTGAATGGGCATTGGGTCAAATCCCCCTGGTCCCAAGTGTTATTCTCCGGTTGCCATTTGTACTGGAGGGCTGCACTAAGCTGGACTGTACCGGGGACTCGGCCAAAATCAATTTCAACATCTCCCACTGAAAACGGCTCTATGCACTCGAAGGGACCAGCAAGCAAACACTTTGATCACGCGGCATTTCCCGGCCATTTTCCTCCACATTAATGTCTGATCCCCCCCGCGGTGAGCGCCGCCATTCCAATTCAAAGGGCGATTCAAACGCCAGTCACTCCATTAGCTAGCTTTATGTCTCGTGCCAGTACGGGTATTTACGGCCAATCAGGGAGGACCTGAGGCCCCACTGGCCCTCGTTAAGTTTCACAATCGCCGGTATTCCTGACAGATGCGCGTGGGTGTTCTCTCCGGAATAAAAAAAAAATAAAAAGTCAATGAATTTAATTTGAGGCCACTATCATGCCAAATTGTAGACGCAGGATGCGGGTGTTACGAACATTTGCAGAAACTCAGCTAGAATAGTTTTGTGGGACTGATTTATAATTTCCTCCAGATACCGAGCATGAGTATTTAAGAGTCCCAACAGCTTTGCATACTCTGCAGAGTCAATTTTTATTATTATTATTTTTATTTCTTTCTTTTCCGTCTGGGGGCTGGGTTAATGAGTAGACTTGCAGAACGTGAACAAGCGAATTAGCGGATAGCGCAGCGCACCTGGGATGTTCCCGTGCCTGTTGCTACGAAGTCCGTGAACTTCTGTCAACTGCACATTTCTAATTCTGACAGCCAGGCTTTAGACACACCTTTGCCATTAGTGTCCACATTTCTACAGCAGCTTAGCACCTATTCTTCGAGTATTAGCACCTCATAATGTGTGGGAGCCTGTGTGCTGTGAATATCGTTCACGCTTCGCCGGTACATGCGCAACTAGATGCCATAGACATTTTGGCTGGTGACAGTACAGGAGTCCCAATAAAATCCCCTGGAATTTCACTGAAAAGCTTCCATTTAACATAGAATGTCAAGAGCCATTCTACAAAAGCTACAAGAAATCTGCAATTAATCCAAAGAGAAACGATGATCAAGTTCTTTCAGACCAAGACAGGCAAATATCACCATATCCCAGCAAAAAACAAATTACAGAACAGAGCTTGTTGAAGGTCTAAAACATCGCACAATTCATTATTGCCTGTAAACACAATGTCGAAACCAACGGGGCGGGGGTAAAGGCACTTAAAACATTTTGTGTAAAAGGAAAACTAGAATAGCTCTCAAAAACATATCAATGGACAACACATCATGGAAAAGGATGAGAAGAAACAATGTGTTATACCTCATTTAACCTGGGCACAATATTGCTGAAACAACTAAAGACACATTTCAATACATTTAGGGAATGTGCATCAATTAAATGATCGCATGTCAGTGCTATCTGAGCCACAAACTGTGAAATACTTCAAAACGTGCTTTGGATTACACTGCAAAGGATTACAGTGAAGAAGTTCAAGCAGACGCCATGAGGCATTGAAAAACAAACTGAAGAACGTATTGGCAGTGCCCAACTGTAGTCTTTCTCAAAGGCTTAACTTAACTATTGACCTCAAAGGCTTAACCCAAGATATACACGGCTTTTAGCATCAGAATCACTACAACACTTCAGGTTACATAAAAGGCACCAAAAAAAAACCCTTGAACTGAAATATATGCCATTATGAAACCTTTAAGTCAGTATCTTTATGCTTGCAGCTGGATGACAAAAAGGTTCTGCAACTAAATACTGAATTAAAAAATGAAACATATATGGAATATTGGATGAAACACAACATATAACACAACAGCTGCTCAATGAGATGCATTACACACAAAAAAGTGAAAACACTTATTACTCCTCAATTCACCTCTTGACATATGTAAAATAATAATAATAATAATAATAATAATAAAGGACAAAGCCCACAGCTTTGTGGGGAAAGAGAGAACGTCAAAGTACAGGTACAGCTACTTACTTTTTTTTTCTTAAACAGAAGTATGCAAACGGCCTGGCCCTTGAGTTCCATCCCAATGAAACGGAATGCGTTTCTTAATAACACGCAAAACAGGGCGGAATATGCAACATGGGAGAATAGAGCCAGAATATCCAAGGGAGAATCAACAGCAGAAGCAAACTAAATAAACACATGTCAAAGGAATTAAAGCCACGACTTGTTGACCGAAGCCACAGGATAGGAGGAAACATTTGATTCCTTGGCCCATTTTTATGTATTTATTTTATTTTGTTTGACTTTCGCGTTTTTCTTTGCGTGTTGAGTATTACAAAAATCTGCGCGTACAGAATAATTCCAATAACCGTGTCAATACCTCAGCTACAATGTTTATTTCCACACCGGGATTTACGCAACAGAAATAGACAAAGGGAGGCAAGATAGAATTCAAAGGCTGATTCAAAATATTACATTAAGCATTCAATACAAACAACCTGTGCTGGTTGTTACACATTTGCCCTTTATGGTGGCTGAAAAGCTATTCATATCGAATTTTGTTATCGATCTGTTTGTGTAAGAGCTACATGTAACCTGTCACACGTCTGAGTCATGGACTAATTAAGGAAGGAATTAGCAAATATTTGTTAATGATCTCAGAAGTAAGTAACTGTCACGGGATATTGTTTCAGTTTTGTCAACTGGGGATCAATGTAGTTAATTGATTTGGTTGCAGATCATCATGAATTTTTATAAACTTGATTAATAAATGTACAGTGTTAAATCAATGAGAAAATGAATATATAAAAGATATAAAAGAATTTCCTCAGTCTTACCCAGCCATCGTCTGCGCCCACTTGTTCTATTCAGGTAACTGGGTTTCCAGGCCGTATACCGGAAGCTATTGGAGCAAGGCAGGGAATAACCCAGGATGGGGCACGGACGCATAGCAGGGCACGCATACGCACACCTACGGACAATTTGGTAACTCCAATTCACTTTAGCGTGTTTTGGACTGGAGGAAATCCGAGTACTGGGATGAGATGATACAGGAAGATCATGCATGAGAACTCCAGGCTCAGAGGTGTGAGGCAACAGTGCTAGGCATTACGCCAGCGGTCAGCTTTACCTCCAAACCAACTTAAGACTTTTTGGTTAAGGCTGGCCGTACTTTGTGACAGTGACCACTAGGTGGAGCCAATGATATGTTTTTTGAATTAGATGGCAGGCCCATGCTATCATGCTTACATATTTTATAAAAATAGCCATTTTACCCTATGGCCTGAATAGATCACATGCAATTTGAATATCAGAAATTCTGGTTGCCTGACAGGTTTTCTAATTAAGACAATAACGTCATGTCCATACATATGCTTGTTGCAATTTAGGTTTATTTAAATTCTACATTGCTGTCATGTAGGTTTCAAACTAGAATTTACATTGTCTATGTTTGAATATAGCTTAAAAAACACCCAATTTAGTATAAACAGTGTGGTGACTGTGTCTTTTTACTACAGTACAATAAAAGAATCCATGTAGAGAAAAAGGCACTGATTACAGGACATCCATCTTCATCTGTTTATCCAATTCCCTCTTCACCTCATCTTGCAAAGAGGCTTAGCCAGCAAAGCCACTTCCCACCCCCCAGAAACCTGCCTGACGCGGGAAGAATATGCAGACTTCAGACACAGAGCTTGGAGGTGGGATTCAAATTCCCAACCCTGGAGGTGTGAGGGAACAGTGCTCCCCACTGGACCATCGTTACATCTAATTTCCAATCTGAAGAATAAAATACCAGTGATCACCAGCAGGTTGTGCTGTCTGCCTTTTTTTCTTTTTAATAAATATACTCCTTTACGTTTCAGAATCAATACGTTCTATCCTATTATTCACACTCTTCCTTTCCTTTTATTTATGTGCATAAATTATATGCGAAGTATCACCATTAAACATAATATTAATTAATATAAAACAATAAAAGAATCAGATTACTAGAATTCAATATTTTCATATTTTTATATCCCATTCATATCTTTAAATCAAACATCTGTTCCGTTTGCACGTATGCATGCACGTTACAGAGAAAAGGAAGATTTTGTACTATCACACATTTAAATTAAAAGAGTATTTACATGCTGCAGTGAGAGTATTTATATGCTGAAATCTGTCCATTTATCCCGGATAGGGTTTGGGGGCGGGGGCAGCAGTAATCCCTAGATGTGACGAGAGTACATCGGAGGGCAGGCGCACCCACGTGTGCCAGTTTACCATAGCGTGTGTCTTTAAAAATAACAGTGTCCAGAGAAAACTCGCACAACATGGAAAGACTGCACATACATGAACTTGGGTCTGGATTTGAACCCCAAACCCTGGAGCTGTAAGATCTCTACCAGAGGTGGACATTTCAGGTCCAGAAAGTAAAAATCCAGACCAGGATTTTGTTTCAACCAACTAGTTGTGTACTCTGTGACTGTGACTCTTTATGCTCAATTGGTTGGCTGAAACAAAATCCTGGTTTGGATTATAACTTTCTGGACCTGAAATGTCCACCTCTGATCTCCACCTGTTGTGCATTTACATGCAGGAATATTGTTCATGCTATAAAGTTAAACTAAATATTTTCAATGGCCATGCATCCTTCTCCCTATACATCACATTATATAAAACCTTAAATGGATTACTAATAACAAGATGTATAATAAATTTGTGAAAACCTGCTCTTTGTGTATGTAATTGTAATAATAATAATATTAACAATAATAATAGTAAAAGTCTATCCTTCCATTCATCCATCTTCCAACCGCTTATAATGGTCAGAGTCACAAGCTAAATATAATCTAGTAAGCTAATATTTCTATTATGGTCTCCCTGTATTGTTTGAGTCGCCTGGAAGGGTTATGGAACATCGCATTCGTTGCATGTTCCGCAAATAAAAATGTTACGTATGGGAATGCGACAGCTGCTGCCATGGTCCCTGGAGGCCTCGCTAAGCCAGCCGCTTCGCGACATCCACGTAAGCCAGCTCCATCTCCTGGCTCGCCGCACACGTGTTGATGAACTCTTCTCGTTCATAGGCGTTCTGCAGGTACCGCCGTACTCCAACCATGTCCTCCGGGATGTCAAAGTCACGGTACTTCTTAGCAACAGTCTTAAACGACAAGCAAGCACACGAATTTAAGTACGTGACTACTCAAAATGCACAAGCGGTATTATCTTCTCCTATTGATCAAGTTTCTCAAAGAATAGCATCAAAAGTGGACTAATTAAATATAAGTTTAGGTGTTTTATTTTTATCTACATTATTTGTTTTTATGTACATTAATTGTCCCTACAAATCTTTGAAAGACCTTTAAAACAGAAGCATGAAGTTTTATATAATATATATATATAATGTGGCCTGTTGGGTCAGTGGATTATGTTCATCCTTCCCTTTTTGGAAACGACTTAATCCTATTCGGGGTTGTGGGGGTCGGGATTCTATGGGTGCAAAGTAGGGATTAATCCATGGTGGGGCGCCAACCCATCGCAGGGCACATTCACTCGCAACTCACTCATACACCATTCACTCACACACCATTCACGGACGCACATGCACACCTATGGGCAATTCGGTGACTCCAATCAGCCTCAGCATGTTTTTGGACTGTGGGGGGGGGACTAGAGTACCTGGAGGACACCCTACAACGAGACGGGGAGACCCTACAAAATCTACACACATGGAGCCATGGCAGAGACTCAAACGCTGGTCCCAGAGCTGTATGGTGACAGAGGTGACCACCGCTTCACCCCTGGATTTATGTTTGCTTGCAGGAAGATTGTATGCAATACGTAACTAGTGAAAGTCATTGATCCACCTTGACAATGTGTAGTTTTGGCAGGAGGTTGCAATCAGCCAGAGTCAACTCATCCCCATCCAGAAACCTCCGTCTGCTGCTCGTGTCTTCTGTGACCTCATCAGGAAGGGGGGTGTTCAAGTAGATGTCCAGTTTCTTCAAAGCTTTGATCAGTCCCTTCTCCAGAGCTGTGTGGTGCAATTGGGTTACCAGTGTACAGAAATTGGCCATGTAACATTACTGGTTGCATCATATTTCTTGATGCTTACAATCAGAAAACGGTCACAATGACTCAATGCCGTATTGAACTAAACGTTCAATATTTATAATGCACGAAGGAAATAATGTGTAAATAATGTCAGGCTCACATTTTCTTTGGCACTCAGACTGTGACTGTCAGAAAGCACCGTGAAAAGGAGGGAACTTAAATACACAGCCACTAAATTAAAAGTTCCTATTTCAAACAGCCTTGCATCCAATTTGCATTAACATTTTGAAAAGAGATTAAGATATAGGGAAAAGTGAGATATATATTATCCCGTTACTAACCAGCATTTGCCTCTGGTTTTGTGTTCTTGATGTATGCCGAAAATTTGGCAAAAATGTCATTCCCAGCAATATTTGATTCCCTCTGCTTTGCGGCCAGCTTTGGATACCTAAAGAAAAATAATTGTTTAGTTATTTGTCTGCTGGTGAGATTTTTGACTGGTAAATATAATGGGATGTGCAAGTTTTAGGTTTAGGTTTCTGAAGAAGCACCAAAACACAAGAAGTATTATAAATAGTCCAGTGTCCCTGGAACAACCGGGCTTAAGCACTTTGCTTAAAGGCCCAATTGTGATATCACTCTGGTAGACATTGGATTTAAACCCATGCCCTTCTGATCACGAGTATAGAGTACAGCAGCCCAAAACACATTTCTGGTTGGTTTACATACTTGGGAGGTACTAGTACTTCTTCAAGGAACTCCTCGATCTTGTTGATGTCAGTCTTGACCTCTCCATTAAATGTGAGGAATGGTGGATTAGTTCCTGGGGCCAGATTATTCAAATCAGGTGGTTTTCTGCAGAAGATAAAAATGCGTGGATGCAGGAGAAGTTCCTTTTCTACCAGTGTTTTTCATCTCAGACCGACTTCGTTTTTTTGAAAACACAATGCATAATAAACAGCCCAATGTGCCCTCAAAGCTGAACTATGACATACCTCTTCATATCGATGGTGGTGATGTTGAAGACCACGCCTTTGAGCCACAGGATCATGAATAGGCGTTGGGAAAAAGGACAATTCCCAATGCTCTCTCCATCACTTCCTGCCTGACAAAGACATGAGCATACACATATATTATGTGAAGACCCCTATAATTAGAGGAATTGCCCAATTAAGCCACACCCATTGCTGACACAGGTGCATAATTAAGCACACAATCACACAACCTGCTTCAACAAACATCAGAAACAGAATGGAAGGTCATACAGCAGAGGTCAGGGACCTTCCATTCAGCACCATCATAGGATGCCCACTTTCCAATAAGTCAGTTCATTGCTTGATCTGTCCTGGTCAACAGCATGTGAAATTATTGTGTAGGTCAAAACGTCTGGGAGTAAGTTCTGCTGATAAGTGGTTGGCCACACAAGCTTACAGAAATAGAACTGATGACCCAACATCCATACCCAACCTGACTGGCCACAAATCCCACCAGCAATGTTCCAACATCTAACAGAAAGCCTTCCCAGAAGAGTACAGGCTATTATAGCAACAAAGGGTGGAGTAACTTCATATTAATACAAATGGTTTTGGAATGAGAAGTTGATCAAACTGGTGTCAAGATACTTTTGGTCATATAATGAACCTATGTGATTCTACTGTGATTCTTACCTCCATACTAGTTAATTAGTAATGGTTTTATATTTATATAAGACAAATATAACTAAGATAAGATACAGGTAAATATTTAAGTCAAATATAACTATATTTTTCTGGGACGTCTATTTTTTCAATGCATATATTTACTGTAATTATTTCAGAATATTCATCTTTAATCCCTTGTTTAAGGACAGAATGAAATTAACAGTATAAATGATGTCTCCGGACCCGCCTTAATTGCATAAAATAACTATCAATTTTATCACCATTGATGAAAATATTCAATGGAAAGTTTGAATGGAAAGCATTATTTCACCAACATGGACAAAAACATCCAAGATTAAGAGAATAGATTGATATTAAATGCGTGCACTAGGACTACAGCAGTGCAAGGGGGGTGTTCAATTACACCGGTGTGTGGGCTCAGTGTTGAAACAACCATAACCTCGCTGCCAAAATATCCACATAATACCTGAAAGTGACCACCCTGGATCGAACGGAAGGCAATCATGTGTAAAGCTCGCTCTGCAAAACCAAACGACATGGTCCTCTTACATGCAGGTAAGTTCACACACATTCAGAGGCAGGTTTTTCTTTTTTTAATATCCATCCATCCATTTTCTGTAATCACTTGTCCTATTCAGAGTCGTGGGGGGTCTGCAGTCTTGCAGTCTATCCCAGAAGCCATGGGCACAAGGCAGGGAACAACCCAGGATCAGGAACCAACCCAACACAGGCTAAAACTAACATGTAAATGGTATACAAAAATGCAGGGCTATTTTTGAGATGCATATCTATAAAGCCGTAGAAAAACACAAACTCTATGAGTCATAAGTAAATTTGCATACTAATCAAAGGGTATCACATTTTTGCAAGGGATAAATTTGGAAATCTAATCCTGTCACTGAAGACTGAGGAGCACTTGAATTATTCATGAAAATTCCGTTACTTGCCATGTTAGCTTCTGGACAGGTAAGAGTTTTCAAAGAGCAAGGTTGTATGGGAAAGCTTAGGAACCTCTCAAAGTTCAGTACTATTTAATACTAGCTTTGGGTCATGTCAATAAAACTAAACGCTTCTCAAGCTGTCTTAAAATTTACGAAGTGTTACTCTTTGTATATTATGAGGTCATTTGAATTCAAACAAGTGTGTAATGGTAAGACAGGATATGTTTAACTGACAGATAACTAAAATGTCACTGTGAAGACTGGGTTTTAAGATGGAATAAAAAGTTTTGTATGCTGCATTTTTTCAAGACGTTTGTTGGTTAGAAGTGTTTTTAGTGATTATTTCAGAAGTAATTATAACATATTACATACAAAAATTGGAAAGAAACAGAGACCTATATTACCAGAGCCCTTCAAAGAAAGATTAGAAATTGCTGACTTTAAACAGCATTAAACAGAAATTCACGTTGGATTAAAGAGTAACTGTTATTTTATTTGTTTGTTTGTTTGTTTTTAACTGGACACTGTAGTCATCGTGCATAGCAGAAGTGCAGAACTGATGAGGTCACAGACCAGTCAACAAATGTCCACAAATCTGCTGCAAAGGAGAACTGAGAATTGCAAAGGACAACTCCAAGTCGGAGCTATCAGGCATTGGCGTTTTACGTACTCACACTCTCTGCTGCGCAGACGCCCAAACACCTTAATAATAAACATAAGCTACTACCACTGCAAATTGATTGGCAGCCACGGTGCAGAAAAACGCAGGTCAACAGGTATGTGGGTGGTTAATTACAGGCGACAAAGCTGATTTTGTTCATCATAATCCAGTCAATTACAATCAGCCATCTTCATACAAACGTTGACTGTCCCAAAACGGATAAATTGAAACTGATTATTTACGATCATTCCATTTTCATGCAGGAGTCATCGCACTTGTTACTGAGCGGGGCTTAAACTGCCAAACTCTTTTGGTTTGCAAATAAGAACCTGCATTCTGGATATGTATTTCATTTAATTAACAAATTTTATACTGTCTTAATTTGAATGGTCCCTTGTCTCCAGATCGAGTCAACATCAAAACTGACACGATATATATACAATTATAAAACATCACGATAATAAACCATAAAGTCGACGTCATATACTGTGTGACGTTTGCGGGAACGAAAAAAGTATACAGGGAAAAAACGTATATACAATATAGAGATCCTTTCTTTACTTGCGTGAAGGCTTGTACCCGCGGAGCAGAAATAAATATCTTTAATTAATAAAAAGATTCATATTTAATTAAACTAAATGTCGAAATATTAAGAAAAGGAATAATTCCATCAGAATTATTCATTATATAAAATTGATGGCGACCTGTGTTCTTGTAGCCATCGAACATCCTCTAATGAATGGCGTTCATTCTTAACATAACATCAGAAATCGGGCACTGGGCAAAGTGCGATAGTAACTCTATCTCAAGTGTCACGTTACGGGAGCCTTATTTTAAACAGAGGGATGCCAGTTCAGTGCCTAGAAGTTTCTTGCGGTATATAAAACGCACTGGGATCTCAGATGGCTTTTATAGCATTCCTGTTATGCATCATTTTAAAGTATATGAATTTTGTTACTGACGAGTTACACGCAAACTCGTCTTACCTTCACAAAAAGCTCAATATCAGGGTCCTTGTCCTCCCCGTTTATGGAAGAGCCGTCTGCCATGCTTAACTTTACCGACTTTTATCGGTTCCAAGATCGGTGGCGCGTTAGGTGTCGTCCGTTATTGTCCCTTTTGCGTACATCCTAAGTTTCCTTTTGGGCAGGCAATCTGACGGTCCCTGGCTTTTTGCAGCACTATGATTGCTTAAATTAGCTGCAGCAGTAGCCGCTTCACCTGGAGCCCAGCTGTCAGTGCATTTGGGGACTCGATGTCAGGGGAAAGAAATAAAATATCCAGGAGGGTGGAAGGATGCCTGGCAGGTCAAACGTGGAGGAGAGGAGGAGCTTGCAGCCTCCTGAGCTGTGGTGCATGTGGCCTCTTTTGAAGCTGGTTTAATGGCACATTCATTTTTAAGAATGGGTGAGAACACAGTAGTGTAAATTTTGTAGGTTAGTGTAGGCAAACTCTTACGCATGACTGACGTCATAATCCCACATCGCAGAGTTGCAATTAAGCAGATTTTTCATTGCAAGCTCACTGGGCTCCAAAACAACGGGAGTGATTTCAACCAGATAGGACTAGGTCAGTCATTCTCTTGTAATCAGTTCAAATATCTGCATAATGCTATTCTCATTCTAATTGTGATGTTAGGAAGATCTATGTACTATATACAGTGATGGGCACAGCCAATCGAAGAGTTAGCTTCGGTAACTGCTATTCTGCTAAATCCAAGGTTTAATTCAATAACGCTAAACTGATAAACCACAACAAAATTTAGCGGAAGCTACCAATAACCGCTAAGTTTTTTTTTTTATATCAATTTAGCTTTGGTTAGGTGTTTGGTTCTGAAACCCTTAAAAACTAACCTAGTTAGAGCTAAAATCTGAACTTGTTTAACACTGAAGTCCCAAATATCGGACTGGAGTGACTACAAAGGACTTCTGTAGAACAGGGGGCCTCAAACTACCGGCCATCTTTTCATGACTCTGTCAAAGATAAATGTACAGCAGGTAAATATTCAAAGGTTTTTTGCTATTCTTATACATGAACACATTGTACAACGAAACGGAATTAAATATGTTAAGTATAGCTGTAGTTTGTACATGTAGGCAAGCAACCATTTTCTCAATTGGAAAATGAATTAGGTTTATTGAGAGCAGCATGGTGGTGCAGTGGGTCATCCAGTATATCCGTGGCAGGCTGAATCTCTAGAAGACTTAAAAAGGTTCACATTCAACACAGAGCTACGAGAATGATTCCTGGTCTTAATTCAGTTTTAATTATATAGCGCTTTTAACAACAGTCATTGTCACAAATCACTTTTCATTCAACCGGCCAGAACCCCACCAAGCAAGCCTGTGGCGACAGTGGCAAGGGAAAAACTCCCTCTGGCAGGAAGAAACCTTGAGAGGA